>OY288108.1:5196073-5816795 GCA_958431115.1 Syrphus vitripennis | reverse complement strand
AGGAAAATAGTTTTTAATTCATTAAAAAGATAGAAAAAATATCTTTCATTTGATACCAATATCATTTTCTTACGTGCCTTATATCGCGCGATATAAGCAATTATTGAAAAAAAAGGAGTGAAATTCTTTTTCTGAGTTAACCAACTTCAAAAGCGAATATCTCAAAAACCCCATTGACAATTTTGGAAATATTGCACCCACATAACGTGCTAGATTTCACCTTTCATTTGATACCACTTTCATTAGTGAACGCACTGGGCCCAAAAGTGGTGCATCTCCTTTAAAATCCAGGGATAGTTCGCAAACAGTGAAGGGCATTATGGCAACCCAGACAAATTTATCAGGCCGATAAATTTATAAGAATTTGTTGGCAGGAGTGGAGATATTTTTCTCCATTTTAAAAGGGAGGGGTAAATAAAAAAAAAAACTATTTGAAAATTAATTTTTTCTAAAGTAATGTCTTAAGCAACTTGACGTAAGAATACAATCAAAGAATGGATATATGACTTCAAAAAAAAAAAAAAAATATATATAGCATGACATTTTAAGTTGTCGTTGATTTAATTTAATTTTTTTTTCTGTATTAAGTTGGGGATAAAATGCCCCCACCCCTCCTATACGAATGTCATGCAAAATTTTTGCAACTCACTCCTCAAAATCTCAGAATCTGGACAGTCAATATAAAGACAATCAACCCGTAAAATTTCACTTAAAACCCCATTCTTGTACGATGGTAACCCAGTTTAAGCCAGTTCGGTTTTTATTTGGTTTCAAGGAAATTTGTTGCTCAGCCAATTCTGCAGCAACAACTTGTCAGCAAAGTACTTGATTGATAATGCGGCTGTGCTATCTTGACGTCAAGTTAGCACTACCACAGGTTCCACATGTTCCACAAAACTGAACCACAACCATTCAGTTTTTTCTTCTTTTTATTTCGAAGTTGTTTTGGATAATTTGTTTTTGGTGGAAATTTACCAAGAATCCATATTGTTTGCATTTTTTCACTTGACAATACATCAAATTAAATAAATACATATATTGATAAAAGTTAATGTCTGCTTTGTTTTCTTTTATAAAACGTGTGCTTTAAAAAAAAAAAAACAAATATTAAAATATAAACATTTATTTTTTTGAACACACAGTTTATTGACTTAGCGCAAATAACTAACAGTAGATATTTATTTTGATAGAAATGCGAGCATGAATTTATTGAACAAAAACGAATTCCATCAGCAGATTTGGAGGTCAAATATTATTTTTCTGGGGATTCTAAGGTATATAAGGCCCAGCAAAACGGAGTTAGAAATTAAGTTTACTTTTGGAACTCACATCAGAAGAAACATAATGAAATTCACTTTGGTGTTATTGGTTGTGGCAGCCGTTTTTGGATTTGCTCTAAGCTGTGATCAAGCTCAATACGATGTTTACAAGGTTTGCTATATAAAAATTTACTGAGCTTTCCTTACAACAACTATAAAACCATTTTCCCTTTTAGGCTAAATTCGGCAAATCGTACTCTGTAGAGGAAAACAACGAACGTTTGCCGATTTACTGCAAGAATGTGGAGAATATTAAGAAGGTCAACGATGATCCCTTGTCTACTTATAAAGCAGGGGAAAATCAGTTTACTGATTATAAACCAGAGGAGATGAAAAACATGTTTGGTATGTTAGGGTAATAAGTTTATTTCAAAACAAATAAAAATGAAACTTTGTTTCTTAAAAATATGAATGTCTGATGTTTTATTTTTAATTCGTCGAAGAGAAGTCGTCTTCTTGAATATGAAAAAGAAACCCATTTTCCTCCATCAGCTTTAGTCTTTGTAATATAAAAAGAACATCCCGAATGACGAGCTTTTGAATGTTGGAAAATCTAACGAGCATCTGTCATGGTAGCTTGAGATATGGAACTAGGAATCCTCGTGGTGAACACATCTTTTAGATGTGCAGATCAATGTTCTAATCGTATTAAAGCAACACACACATCACCTACAACAGTGACATAAAACCCAGATCGATGGTATGCAGTGTCATGTAGCCGCAGTGAAAAGTGATTCCACACAACAGAATTTTGTATGGAGACTATGAAGACGAACAATCAAACAGAGGGTTCTAGGGGAATCAAGTGAAAGCAGAAAGCAAAATAACTGCTGAAATTGCTACTGATAGGATCCAACACGACAGAGGAACATAATGGTGGGATGATGAAGTCAAAGCAATGATGAATAGGAAAAAAAATACTTTCTATCAACGTGCCCCACTCATAATTTATATGAAAAAGCACGAATTGGAGTGATTTACAGACGTTCAAGAAGGATCAATCATTCTATTCAGGAACATCCACATGCGCTTCAAAAACTCTAAAAGGGTAACAGCATGTAGGCCTCTGAGTTTTGTGGAGCTGTCATAAGTGAAGATCCTACCTTCTTGCAACGAGCACTTGAAGTAAGCGGATACCGCATTAGCGGGAAAAAGAGCGAATGTCCATTTTTTGATCAACACAGGCCTCTTCCGGACATCTATTTGAAATGAACAGTGCTTCCCAAGTGTAATAAGTTTAAATATCGAATCTGTAATCAATAGTAAATGATCTTGTGATGAAGACATCAAATATCGCTGAAGAACTCCACTATCTTTTGTGATCGCAAAATGCTGGGGCCCTATTACGTAAAACGAAACGAAAGTCAAATAAACGATACGGGAGTAAACGACAGCCACGACAAAGAGCGATTATGTAAAACGAAAAAGGCGTTAGAAAGATGTTGCCAAGTGAAAACATAAAAAACTATTTTTTTTGAAGCGCAACTTACTTCACGCTTGTTTTTGATTGTTTTGATTGGCTATTGGGCAAATAATTTTTCGCAACACCTGGGTTGCGTTCCATAAAAGCTATGAGGAAATCCAATTGCTTTGATTGTGTTGATTGTTTTGGTGGCCTATAAAATAAATATTAACCATAAAATTTTAATTTTCATTTTATCGATAACGATAGAATTTCAACGAGTATCGTTTTACGTAATAGGGCCCCTGCTTGAGCTGACAGGAGAGCTCCATACGACAGTTTTGTTCTTCCAGCATCTACATATGGTTTACAATGTTAGACAATGTACAAGAAGTATGGGATTAAGTTTACAGCAACTGCAATGAAGATGCTTTGCATGACGTAGGTTAGGTTAGGTAGGTGGGCTGACGGATGGTCTTATTTCAGTCACACTTAGATCAATATAGATACATTGTGATACCCTTAGTCGAAAAACCTATAGCAAAATCCTGTCAGAGAGTCAGAAGCGTCAGGGTGGGGCTTCTTCCGTCCTTTCCCCACATGGTATATCATAACCTTCCCCAGGCCCGTAGGGGCAGTGGCCCCATGCAGCGTCTGGTGGACGGCAGAGGTAGACCAGTGGTATTGGTGTACTGTGTTGTCTTGTCGTTACACTGAGTTATACATTCGGTGAAGAGAGGTTAACACACCAAGAAGTTTTACCTCGGCGCGTCTCCCTCCTCAGCCCTACCGGGTAGATCAGCCCTCCACCAGACCCGTAGAGGCAGTGGCCTCATGCAGACGACTAGTGGATGGGTTTGATAGACCGGCAGGTTATGTACTTGTTTCTGTATTGTCTTGTCGGTGTTGTCTTGTTAAATTAGTATTTTGAGACACAACCTTGGTGATGAAAGGTTAAAGTACCAAGAAATGTTTCCTGGGCATGTTCCCCTTCTTTACCCCACAGCGTGTTACGTCATTGCATGACGTAACAAAGTCGAATAAAAACAGCATGACCAACTAAGCTGGTACTGTCATATAAATAGAAGAAACCCTGAGAACTAGGTTTCAAAGGCAATAGCACACGACTCGAAGTTCCAACACTGTTGGAACTATCTCCTCCGAAGTCAATATCTAACGTGATAGTTGACTTTGTCCTTTGAATCTATTAAATTTAAGATGGCGCCCACCCCTTAAGGAAATTGATTTGAAAACTTCTCAAAAGCCCTATTTTTTGACGATTTTATTAGTCTATGAACTTTGTATTCAATCAAACACTTGTTTCTACCAAAAGAACAAAAGAAAGATACCTACTCTATCCAATGTTGCGTTTTATGGGTCGCTGTACGCTAAATATTTGTCCACCAGAACAAAAGCATCGCAATACATTTTGGAGCATCATTTGCATGACTTGCACGTCATACGGTTCAACTCAATTTGTATATAATAACTCAATCAAATAGTCTATTCTCCATCTCCATCGTACCTCCAACCAACAATAATCCTATGTACAATACATTATTATAGTATGTACCAACACATTTTATGTCAGTCCGTTGTAGGTATGTATACTTATGTTGATCCTGATGGTACTGCGACTATAAAGGTTATTCACAATGTGCATAATACGAAATAACTGCATTAACATCATAATGCTTCGGTGCCATCGATGTCATCGCATGGCATATATTTATCCTTAAATAATAACCATATTCCTCCGTCCTCACCGTCACGTCGCTATCGCCATTGTCATTTTTTGTCGTCAAAAATAAGTTTGAGTTTTGTGTGTCAATCATCAGGGGGAAACTACGATTAATCACAGCAAAAGTTTAATAGAGTGCATCCTGGGAGATGAAAATAATTATTTATGACGAATCGTATCATTCGAATGAAATAACAAAGAAAATGTAGAATTTAAATGTTTCTTTTTTTGAGTTTGTCAAGCGAATGTACGGTTTTACCTGCTGATAAGGAACAGATTTATTGGTTAGTGGGAATTGAGGATTCTTTAAAAGGAACAAAAAAATGTTCCCCTATTTAATTTTATATACAATACATGCGTACTTATACCCCCGTGTTGATAAACGCATTATCTATTTTCTTAATCTTCATTAACCGGTGATTGTCATGATCGTGGAATCACAAGACTCCGACTCTAATGGTTCACCCTAAGGCTTCACGTGTGGGGCTAACCACAGTTAGCTTATGGGCATTTTCTTTATCTATAGCTTTCTAGCCACTTCATCCACCCTACGCTTACGCCATGTTTGATTTCGTCATCACAAGATCATTCGCTATTGATCAACAGATCCAAGATATTTAAACTTATCGTACTTGGAAAGCACTGTTCCATTAAAATAAATGTCCGGAGTAGGCCTGTGGAGATCAGAAAATGGGCAGGCGGCATAGGTATTCTGTTTCGAGCTGCATCTTTTTAGATCAAGTGCCTGTTGCAAAAAGGCAAGATCTTCACTTATGACAGCTCCAAGATGGTCAGCAAAGAATACTTGGTTCACTTTGGGGTCCCTTATTCTATCATCGAGCAGAAAGTGAAGGAATGTAATAAAGAGCAAAGGTTCCTTGGTACACACCTCTTACCTCTGCTTTTGATTGCTTGTACATGTCCATAATAATCCGCATGTAGGCTACCGGGAAAATGCATTTAACATGTCCATCCTCTACTTCGATTTTTTTTTTGAAGTCAAGAGGGTTTTGAAGTCATTATAAAAAAAGACCGTAGCCGCTTTCGAGAGAAAAGTCTTAAGGAGAATTGTTCGCCCCATATGTGAGGAAGGACGATTCCGGAGACGGTACAATCATGAATTGTACGCAATCTACCTTGAAGCAGACATAGTGACAACAATTAAGCTCGGTAGACTCCGGTGGGCAGGGCACCTAGCTCGCATGAGTGAAGAGGAACCGGCTCGGAAAGTCCTTTGTGGTACATTCTATGGTAGGCGGCAGCGTGGCGTAGAAATGGACGTCCGAAGCCTTGGGATGCGCAACTGGATGGCATCGGCTAAAGACCGGGATAGGTGGACTTGTTGAAAGAGGCCAGGATCGGACCCCGGTTGTTGAGCCGATGATGATGATGATAAAAAAAAGACAGACCCAGTAGCAAGACCAATTACTTAAAATCTGTATTTGACCTTGTTCCTTTTTAAAAAAGGATCAGATTTCCATTTTTTCTCTCAATTCTATTTAAGAGGATTTTAAGAATTTTATCCGCTATTCTCTCAATTGCACCTCACATTTCTGTGTTCCTTTGGTTTTTTTTTTGTTCTTGTTGCCAAAAGCAAAGGTAATAGAATTTATTTGTGTGTTCTAGAACTGTCAGAAGGAAAGTGAATAAATGCCACATTATTTTAATCTGTAATCCTGAATGAGATGGATGACTTTTTTTTTTAATTTTTTATATATTGTACGAGTAAAAACGATTTTACAAAACCAAAATATTAAACAAAAAAAAAATGAAGAAAGAAACCTACATCCAAGAAGTACGCATTAGATGTGCGATATTTGTTTTGCTATTGCTTGAAGGGGATATAGCGAATAAACCAGGAAATAAAAACGCCTTTTATGTTTATTCGAAGAAGAACGGAAGGGTGAAAACAAAGGAGGTTGTTTCACATTTGTTTTTTTTATGTTGAAATAATAATGCTTGTTTTTTTGTTTTTAAGTGTGTCATAAATCAATTCAAATTTAAGTCGATAATACATGGTAAAGAATTTTAAAGGCATAACGAGGATTTATCGATAAATACACTCTGCATCATTTGATTAAAAATATTTCGATTAGTTTTGTTTTATAGCCGCCAAATAATCAGGACATGTACCTGTTTTACTATCAATGATTGTATGTGATGACATTTCTGTCAAAAAGTTCTCTGATTTTGTAATGAAATTTGTCTTATTTCTGAATATTAGTTTAGATATAAAAGCAAGCACATGACAGTTCCAGCTCAGAAAATAAAATCCACTAAACCACTTTTATTACAGGCATACGTTAATTTTGTAGAACAATTTACGCGGCCGATAGAAACCGGAGGGCTAAAAATTATATAACAAAAGTATAGTAATAGTATTTGGAGACGGATTTTCATAATCTTAAAATTATTTAAAAAAATTTAACTGAAATTATTTAAAACAATGAAATTAAATTTAAGATTAAACTTTGAAAGTAAGACAATCAATAGGTATTTCATATTGTCATAAATGTCTATTTTTAATTCCTTTTTTTAAAAACTACACAAAACGTAAAAAAAATTTCTATCGATGAATCCAAATTGACAACAATTCAGCTGTTGTATGATTAACACTTCAGATATCTGATGGGGTTCTGGTTAAAATTATTGATTATTTAAGACTAGCAATAAGCATATGTACATATATTTTTATTATTATCTATGATTATCGCTTCACGTAATAAATTCTTCAAAATTTTCGATTATTTATCACTTGATGATCTCTTAAACCGTAGTTCATCTGAAATCGATAATAAGCTGTTTTACCGGCGATATTTAGAAAAATGTTATCGATAGTTTGTATGGAAAAACCATATTTTTTCTCATGGCGTAGGTACTTTCAAGATTTAAGAAAAAACTTTGTATATATTACCAAAAACATCTTGCATTTCTGTAACGTCAATTTAAAGCCTTTACCATATCTCCTTAAAAAGTATTTCAAAAAAATGTAAGAAATTGATTTTTTATAAATTGGTTCTTAACAGTTTGCATTAATATTATAAATTGAATGAAATGTTCCCCTAACTTAACTCAAGCAAATAAAATCATTAAGCTTATTTTAAAAGCTCAGGTTAAAAATAAAATCCTATTTTCCAGATCTGAAATAAGGTTTCCTATATATATTATGTACCTGCGACCAAAAAGGATTAGCATGTTTTAACAAAATCATAAACCCATTTCCTTACCATTCTCAATATCTTCTGTTTTTTTCTTATTCCAACCTTTAATTAAAAATATCAAAATTGAGTTTCCTCAAATTAAGTTAATTTGACCTTAACCTCTCAAGCCTTACACAAAAAAAAAAAATAAAGCAGGTACTGTAAGCCAGGAATAATAAATAATCAAATTTGATAACAATCGTTTCCGCTTTTATTTGAGGCATAAGTCTATTTTGGCTTAATTGTGATTTGTGCTTTGGGATTAAATAATGTCGATGAAAATCACCACACCAAAGAATAGCAGCTATTCCTATAATAGGTTACGAAGTGATTTTTAAACTGTGGCCAGCAGTTAATTCTCACACCTTCCACCCCATAATCCTGTCTCTGAATAATTTCCGCACATTTTGACCCAATTCTGTGGGAAATGATTGTGACCCAAACCAACATCAACTCAATATGGTTGAATGGGCATTAGGTTTCGCGTGTTAGGAATTATAGAATTAAAAAGATTATGTACCTTGGTGCACAAAGTTTAGAAACTCAATGTACTGGCGAAGGATACGTACTAAACGAAGTCAGGTAGATTAGTCTAAGAAGAAAAAAAAGGGAAGAAAAAGGAAGAACAAAATTAATAACAACATTTTAAACGATAAGAGTGAAATAAAAAAATGATAAAAAAACATTGGGGCATATTCATGGTCGTCTGACAAGTTGTTTCTTTGTCTCTTTTAAGCTAACCTGGAGCTTGTAGACAATTTAGACCCGAGTCCAAAAGATAAACTGGAGCTCAATCCCTGAAAACGGACTCTTTGACTAACTTGTTTTTTCTATCTGTCAAAAAATGGAATGCATTTGAATGGATTGACTGGAAATAGTACTAAAATTGTAGTAGAATTCTGTTTTTTTTTTTACTAAACAGAGCTGCCAAATTCTTTATGAATAGCAGTTGTTTCTAAACTGTGTGTTAACTTTAGACTCGAGGATAGTTGTATTTGGGTCTTAAGTTTGACTATGAATAATGCCCCATTCCCTTACCGACAGAACATCCTACTGGTCCAAGTCGATTCTAGTCAAGTTCATTTTTTAAATAATTGTTTTAAATTAAAAATAAAAACAGTTGAAGTAAATATGAAATACTCTACATTCCCTGAGCTTGTTTTCGTTGAATTTTATAAGTTAAGAGTAGTATCAATGTTAAGTAAGCTATTTTTGAAACAAAACACACAAAAAGTAGAGCATGTCCTCGTATCAATTTAAGTTTAAATTCTCTTATACCTACTCCTACCACGTGCAAGGTAAGTGAACTTGCTCATTTGCTTTAATTCAGCAAAAGCCTTTGCAACTCAAAACTTTATTAATATGCTTTTAGTGAACTCATTAAAAACTATAAGGTTTTTCTATGAAGCAAGATACCTTCATTTTGTGTAGTAACTTGCATCGTATGAGAGCAAAATTTTATGTTCATGTACCAGTACCTATTATACATAGAGTGTAATGCATAAAGGTATTTTATGCGTTCATTTTGATATATATATTTTTTTTAAAGCACTTAGAAATTTTGGAGATTGTTAGAATTTTATTTTTAAAACTTACAAGCAACTAAATATGTACATGTGTACGTTTTGAAGTAATGTATGTATGTATGTTATTCTATCATCTTATGTATTTTATGTTGGAATTTAATTTTTTTGAGTTCAAAAAAAAAAAACTGATAAAAAATTATTGAATCAGTTGTTGGAACTTTGATTGCATAATATTATAAGCAAGGTATTTGAGAATTTTGAGTGAGTTTAAGGTTCGTTGGACAGCATACAAAACGGTTTTGGGCATCATCTTAGGTTGTATAATTGTTCGTATGGCTATGTGAGGAAACCAAGACTATGAAGTTTTTGGTGAACAATTGTTTTTTGTTTTTTGGTAAGATCCTTTATTTTTTAAATAAAAAACGACGTTGCCGTTTTGTGTCACGTAGAAATGATTTTTTTGTCATTTATTTGGGTTCGATGTCTTACTAATTTACTTGCAAGTTGCGGCTAGACTTACTGAAGACCAAGTTTTGGATTCGTAAAAAATATCAGACCTAACACTAAAAGGTAAGAGAATTCGAAAAAAGTGAGTCCACAACTGTATCTGTTGTCTGTTGTCTATCTGTACAGCTAAAACTACTAAAATTGATTTTCTTAAAATATTCAAATTGTTTTCAACGTCGCGGAAAAACATATTTATCTCAAAACAGTCTTCAATAATTTTGAATGGATTTATTTTGAGTTTAGGACTGGATTTTTGATTTTCGATTTTATCATAAGCGATTCGACGGATGAAGATAAATATTTTTATCAAAGAGGTGCTTATTTCCAAAAAAGTAATTGTTTGGGTTTAAAAAAATAAATAATCAGTTCTGTTTTGAAATCTCAATTTTTTGTAAAATGTGCCTATGAACATTTTTTTAAAGTGTTTATTATTAAAGCATAAGATATTTGGATACCAATTTGAATAATTGTTGACTGACGGGCTTCCTTCAGGTGGTGGTTCATTTACCACATGGTTGATCTGACAAATTTTTTTTTACCAACTTTTTTGAAAAATGGCGAATTTCTTTGACCAAATTAATCATTTTTTCATTGAGGACAAACATTCTTTATATTTTGTTTTTCTAACAAAATTTATTTTTAAATATTGTTTATTGACAGTGTTTTTTTGGTATTATTTTTTGACAAATTTTTTAGCATTTATATTCCCGCTGTTCAAAAAATTCCACTTCCCTGTGAATTTTTTCGACGATTTTTACTAACAATTTTTTTTTGCATTTTTTTGTTTGACAAAATTTGTTTTGAGAAAAAAATTTGTATTCTCCAAAATTTTTAGAGACACTATTTCGAAGGATTCATCATTACTCCTTGAATGTATTTTTGAAACATAAAATGTTTGTTTTTGAAATTTGTATGATTTAAGCATGCAAATATGTATTTTAAATACAACATTTTAATCTTTAGGAATAGTTTGAAAATTGGGAAGAGACATCAGTTTTTTAAAATGATTTAAACCAAAACTTAAATAATGTAGTTTTTGAAATTTTATACGTATACGTACAATGTACATATATATATAAAATATTTTTAAATATTCGCAAATTTCATAAAGAAATTCTTTACAATCATCTTATAAAATTTGTATTAAAGTTTGAACATCAGTTTATTTTTTATCGATATTCAAAAAAAGAAAATTAAAAGAAATTAATTTTTTCATTATGTATTTAAAAAAAAACAAAGACATTTTTGAAATGTTTTGAAAAATAAATCGAAATCGATAAAATACTGAATAGAAAATTCAGATTACACTACACATCGGGAAGAAGTGTTAATAGAAACTTTATTGTTATGAATTTCGAATTTTTTCTCTTCAGTTCTTTTTCACAAATTTTCAGATGGGTTCCTTTGTTTGAAAATTCGTTAATCATCACCCCTCAATCAAGAATATTTTTCTGATGTTTTTTAATAAATTTCCCATTACTTAAGAAGAGTATCTTAATGTTATGTCAGTTTCTTCATATTTTTTTTTCTTTTGTCTACCTTTTAATATTATATTGTGTTTGAACGGAGATGAGAAATTAAAGTCTTCACTTGTTTTTAAATATTATTTTCAACAACAGCAAACATTACCTTAAGTTATATTCGCTTGTCTGCTTTTAATATTTAAATTCAAAAATAATAATGTTGAAACACATAAAAACGTCCTTCATTATGACATCTAGTTAAAACCAAGATAAAAGAAAACAAAACAATAAGGAGAAGAAAAAATAACAAAAAATAAAAATAATCCCTCCAAGAAAATTTGAAGCTTGTGTAATTTTCTTCTTGGTATATACGAACCTACCGGTTTCAATTTAGAAAAGATATTCCATCATCAACCCACACCGTTAGATGATTTTCGCTTGAAAAAGTAATTATAATTTAAAATATAACAACAACAAAAACAAAAAAAAAGTAGTCTTGAACAAAAAAAAAAAAAATACAGTGGAAGCCATCTTTCTTAGAGTTTGGTACAGTATTGTGTCGGGATGAAGATTTCCGCTTAAATCAAATTTTTCTTCCACCTCTGTAATTTTTTTTTAGCAACGAAAACACCTTTTACTTATTTTAAATTAGCCCTAAAATTTATTTAAAGAACACTTAGATACGACGACAAAGTTGAGTTGAATAACAAATTTGTCCAATATTTCTCAAGCAAAAAAAAAAAAAAAATTGAACTCTGGCGTGATTGACGAAGGATGCTAATATTTTCCCTCGCCAGATATTCAGAGACATGGATCGTGTCCTTTCAAATGTATGTCGGATATTAATGTCACAAATAAAATAAATCACAACACCAGAACAAGCCCAAAACTCCTTTTTCACACAATCTAAAATCTATGGATCCTGTCCTTATTTGGCATGGTTTAAGGTTTATCCTTGTGTGTTTTCAAGGTCTCTCCTTTATTTCATAAAACATTATACATTATATAGAGTGAGAGTGACCCACTATACTTCTTAGCCAAAGAGTCAATTTATCATTCCATGAGAATTTCCAATCCATAAGCGCAATAAATTTCGGCATCAGTTTTTTTTTTTTTTTCTTGTGTTGCTCTGATTCGTATCCTGTTTTGCTTGGTGCTGTTTGCTGTAGCCTCCAACTTGTGTGGTTGGCCACCCGAATGTGTTTTAAGCCGGGTCAGGTCAAAATTCACATAAAGAAATTTATCCATTCAAGTAGGCACGATTCGATTAAATTTCCACCCTAGAAACTCTTACTCTTTCTATATACATACCCAACTCCAGAAACATATAGATAGCACCCGAGAAGACAGAAAACACATAAAAGGACTTCGATGGCAAAGTAGGTATTGATTCGATTTGATATATCCTTAAAATGGACTCTTTTCGAAGGCAAAACTGTTTTCTTGAATGTGTGGATTGTATGGTCGTATTCAATTTGGACTTTGAAGTTCTAGCAATTTCAGACTTTTACTCTCACTCTCAAAAATGGTCTATTTCTACTTTTCTATTTCAAGGATGTGGTGTCTATTGATAAATTGTGATTGGTTTTCGAGACAGTCCTCTTACTTTGTGGTTTAGGTAGATAGTAGGTATATGTTGTTAGTAGCTATTGATTAAGTTTTGGACTGATGGTTAATGGTGTGTGATTTATTAAGTGTTGTGTGGTATTTTTGTCGAGCAAAAGATTTCAATTAATAATGCCTCAATAAAGTTTCCAAAAGTTTTGCCCCAAGGCTTTGAGTTAAAATTTTGTATAAGTGCATTTATTGATTGATCTTTTGTAAGGAGTATGCTTGGTTGACCACATCCTTGTTTTGAGGGAAGTAACGTTGTGATTCAAATAAGGTGTGACCAACGTGACTTTGACGTGTAGAGGAGGGAGTGCATTTCCATCCGTTGAGATGGGATTACTATCGTGATTTAATTTTTTTTGTCAAGTTAAGTTTCCATCATTTAAGGTCTATTTACATGAGAACGACCGACGAATGACCGAATAAATGTGATTTTAAACAATTTAGAAACCCAAACATTTCACAGATTTTAATTAAAATGAAATATATTTTGTTTTAATGTTTCGATACTAAACATAGCTTTTTGTTTGGTAAAATAAAATCAGATTCAGTGATGCCACACCCCCGGAAATATTTTTTTTTTTGAAAAATTGCAAACTGATTGTTATGAATGGTAAAACTCTATTCGCGTTTCAGATACGATCCACAATTCTACGAACAATTTTTTCGCGCACCCATTGTACATGAAATCTATAGTACTGTCATCAGCACGTTCCACACGTGCGTCGTCCCCCAAGCGATCACACTATATATTTTTTGACTAATTTTTTGGTTCTTGTTTCTGTTTATAAACAAGTGCGCCCTCAAACGACCACACAACAAAGCTATGTGGAACATGCTCACGAGAGTACTATGCGAATTTATATACAATGGCCAGAGCTGAATTTGTCAAAGTCAAATGTCATTCATATGAAACAAATGTCGAGATGGACGAATATTTGTCAGTCGTTGATCGCTCTAATGTGAACAGTCCTTTAATTTGCTTTCCAAATCAAGTCGTTCTACTAAACAGTTTTTAAAAGATTAATTTTCAAACTTAAAATAAAAAAAACTACATTATTTCGTTCACACTAATATATTTCATATTGGTTACTTATTTGGGTTTCAATATTCAATGATCTTATTAAATGGAATGTCTATTTCAAACGTATTTTTTTTAATCAAATTATAGTTTAAACAGAGCTTAATAAGAAACTATAGTATGACAGGTACAATCTAAACGGAAGGGTGGATTTTCCTAAAATTTGGTACCTATACATATTGCTTTTGTGAATTCCCCCGGAAAGTTTTTTTTAAACCCCCAAAAAATGGCTTTTTTAAAAATCTTAATAATCTCAAAATCGCTCAACTAATTTGTAGGAAAAAAAATAAATTCAACAGTTGCACTTATGTGATGCAAAAAAAGTCATTGGTAGTAAATTGGCAATAAATGACAAACTGCCCTGCACGCATCAGCACCGTTCTTCTGCACCGTTCTTTCTTATTTCATAATCAAGCATTATATTGATCAGATGATTATTCTGCACAATCCACAGATTTTATAATATAGTCCGCTTGTATTTTGGAAGTACCGGTATAAGGTTTTGATGATATTATAATTTTAAATAATTTATCATAATCTTTTTTTTCAGACATATTCACCCTGGAAATTCTTCCAACCGACCTATTCTTTAGGGATATTAAATAAATTTAAGAATAACAATATTCTTATGTAGTAAGTTTGAATTGTGTTAGTGTCACATCTCACCCCCTGCTGTTGAAGGAACAAAAATGATTAATTTATTTTGTTGACTTGAAGCGAGGGCAAAACAGCAAAATATACTAAGTTGGTTTTATGTCTCCTGACGTATTGGACCTAATTTTAACTTAATATTTTTTTTTGTTGTATTCTTGTATCACCAGGGCCTCTCCGTATACATATGGGATATCTGTTCATATTATCGTGTTATCCTGTTTAAAAGTTTATACTTAAAGTGTCCTTTTTTTTTGTGTCATTCGACGGATTTCGGGACCATTAATAATGGATATGAAAACTCATGTCATATCCATCAGGGATTTTGACGTTTGTGTAACTAATCTTTAGGGATATGACAAAATGCTTTTGTGATAGGCAGATAATGTTTGTGTAAAAAAAAGTAATAAAATTTAAAATAAAACTGAGTTTATATAAGGGTGTACAAATACAATGGTATCTAGATAGTTTCGTGCCTTGAAGCAAGGTTTTGATTTATTTCTTTTAACCTAGTAAATTCGGTAAAGGTTAACCTTTGACTTTAAATAAGTCTTGTAGATTCTAGAAGATTTTCTACCATTTCCTTTCAACATAGAAGGTTTAGGCTGAGTTTCGGCACTCCCACACTTAGTAATAAATGGTATAGATAAGTTGGCAACACTTTTTTAATTGGGCGGCCATTTTAGCATTCCTGTTTAGTTTGGTTTGGCATTTCAACATAAATAGACTGACGCCTGAAAATCATTTCCAATTTTTCCAACGCTGCAAATAGGTACATATGTATCTATCCCGAACCCGTTTTTCATGAATTTTATTTAACGAAGAAGCTCACTTTTGGTTGAACGGCTACGTCACACCGTTAAGAGACACGGTTACGTCCACATTTACTAAATCTTTGGTGTGCTTTATTTAATCAAGGTGGAAGTAAGGACCAAACTTCTTAAAAAACGATGCTGGCTAGAACGTTACAGCCAATGGTGATGGCTATAGAGCCAATATTACTGACGTTTGTGTTCCTCAATTGAATAACCTTGAGGAGCAGGAGCTGACGGTTGTAGGTCGTAGCTTTTTCTTTAGAATCACCATAGTGAATTTTCGTGACAGTCTCTCTTCATCCATTTTGACAGTTTTAAGACGGATTCCTGTTTCCAGCATAAGTAAGTGGTGTGCAGTGATATGGAAGACGCCACAATTTCTCAACTATCTCAAGAGTTATTCGACCTTGTCGTATTCTTTGCGATCCCTTATTGCCCTCGCTAAAGTTTCGAAAATATGAAACTTGCAGTTGAAGTTAACATCTTTCTTATGCTTAAGCTTCTTCCAAGTTGTAATGAAAGGGTTTTTTTTGTTTTTTTTCGAGTTTTCGCACTGAGATTAAGATTTCTGGAAATAACCGATATAAGTGTAGTTACTCACAATACAAATTTCAATAATCAGTTATTCTCTTGATCATCAGTTGGAAGCTATCAGGCGTTTCATCAGTAAATTTTAATATTTTTACCAGGAGGATTGAAATATAGGTCTTGCTCAATCCTTAACCACATACTCATTAGCATCTGTGTACAGAGCAAATAGTAAAGGGCTTAAATTGCAGCCTTGCCTCAAACCTTTTCCTAGGTTCGTCGTATTTTTTAGACACACAATATTTGATCGATGATTGCAAAATCTTTCGAAATGTAGTTCAAACGCATAAGTTCTCTCCTATGGATTGTATCGAACTTAAAATTTGCAGGATGTTTTTCATATGATAACTCAATATTTTCAAATCCAAATTCGTTTTTCATCTCTTCAATGCCATAACTACTTGTTTTTTTTTTTTAATTCCAAATGTGAAGCGCTCAAAACCTTGTACTGCAACCTCGTAAAATACTTCAAAAAATCATATAAAAAACCTATCGCTGACTTTTAAGATGGTAAAACATTTTTTGCCAATGTCCCCAAAACGATGTGCTAAAAGATGCAAGAGTTACGGTTATTCCCCCTCGTTTTCAAAGAATGGAATTTAAATTTTTTTTTTAAATAATAGAGCCAATTATTATATTAATTCAACTAAGCAGGTAAGGAATAAAGATATTCCATTAGAAAGTGTTGAAAAAACAATTGTTTTTGCACTACACTTCAAAGCAACATTTTAATTAACATTCAAAAGACCTCAAGAGTTTTCCCTCGTCCATCCTTATTATAAAAGTATGTATATATAAATGTATCGTATAACATTTTAAGAAATTCTTAGGGTTGTTGTGTTGATGTTCATTTTTAACTTTATATACACAGAACTAAGAAGACTTTTAGTTTAACCAATAGAGATGCACAAAAACCTTAAGAAACTTTAGATAAGGTTTAAGTTCTTTTGTTTTCTCCTTAGCTGTTTTGCTGCAATAGCACCTAAGGGGGTTGATGAAGAAGAAGTTAATAAAAACAACAACAGAAATAATATACTATCTCTCTTGTACATGCACTTTCAAAGGTAACTGTTGCTTGGTGTTTAGCTTTGTTCAAAATAGTTTTCTTACATTATCTTAATCACAATTAATAAAACTATATAAATATTTAAAAAAAGCGTACGTCCGTTCCTTATGGCTTTTTCTACAGAAGATATTTGTGCCAAGGAACTCGAGGTATCCGTTCAATTTCTCAGTCCACTTTTTTTTATAGAAAAATCTAATGTAAGCCAAGTGAAACCATAACCATAAACCAATGTTTTTTTTTTTTCAAAAAATTCGCTAACAAGGTTCTGGTCTAAAAACACTCAGTCTCTTGGTCCCAATATCTTAATTTGAAGAAGATGACCTAGCTTCTTTTTGATATCGGCTAGATCGTGTAGGTTGGGTGAAAACAAGAAAACAATTTTCTAAAAAAAAACTTTAATAAGAAAAAAAATTACACTGCCCAAAAATGGCTTTGTTAGAGAAAGCTATATTTACTTTTCGAAAAGTTTTTGGAGCGAACTTAGAAGTATTCCATCACGCAAGGTTTTTGGAATATTAGGAAATTCTAAAAAAAAAGTTTTTTTTTGCGATTTTGAACTTTTGTATACCTAAATGTTTTTTTTTTATAATTTTTGAAAATCAGTCTATATTCGTCCAATATGGACTTCAAAAAGAGATTTCTCCCAAAGTACAACAGATATTTATACCAAGTTATAAAGAAAAAAAATAATTTTGGGAATCATTCAATTTAGGCTTATAAAATATCAAAATAAAATTTTCTTAAATTTTTCAAAATACGTAAATCTCAAAAACCTGGCCGGCTTCCAAAAGTGTCGTATAGGTACTGAAATTGTGATCATTTCGTTCCATACTTTATACAGTCACTCATATCTTAGTTTTTGTTAATCTCACAAAATGTATAAAATTTTCTATTTATTTTTTAATCCAATAAAAGTGAAAAAAAATAATTTTTCGTTATTTTCGAAGATTTCGAGCATTTTTGATAATTTCTTTTTTTTTTTAATTTGAGTACCTAAGAGTTCGTTACCCTATTGCATTTAATAAAAAACATGCAAAGATTGCAGGATAGAATTGAAGATGAATCATAGCTCAACAATCTTTTCCTCAATATTTCTCAAGAAAACAATTTTTACAAAAATGTGCTAAATATTATTAAAAATTTTTCAAAAATTTAATTTTTTCAGCTTTGTTTAGTGACGTTCACAATGCCGAAAAATTGTATGTATGAAAAAAGAAGTAGGAAATTCAATTTAATACAAATAACTTTTATTAAAACAAAAATCCAAAATGGCGGCCATAAAGAGAATTTTAGAGGTGCAAACATTATGATTTCTGATTTATGAATCACTTCTTCTTCTTTTGGACCTCTTCTTCTCTTCAAGTAGTTGACTCCGAAAGTTCCTCGATGTCTGATTTTTGTACTCTAATTTTGTATACAAAAGTTGGCATATATTTTTCTAACATGGTTAATTGTCACACTAATGCGCTTCTGTTTCTCGATTCCCTTGGCTTGAGGGATAAACTTTAACAACGATGCTATTGCAAGTTTCGCTTCCTATCGACACAAAACGCGAGTTATCTTGAAAGCAAATGGGAGTTAATGTAGGCACATTATATGAATTCTCAGAATTTTGAAGAGCCGATTTCTCGAAAACTGAATTGTGAAGAGTCGAAGAAACAACTTGGCAATAATTTTTCCATGCAAATGTGAAGTTATCAACTAAAATAGCGAACTCAGACGTAACAAGCCTGATCTCCAAATAAGATGTTTATCTCGATTCAAATACGAAAATTTGTGTTAATAAAATATCGGTACCGTTCGATTTCAAGTTTCAGATGTTACGATGACATATACTGGATTATATTACCTTCTATTCAAGCTGATGTTTCATTAGCCCCAAGCAAGCCATTATTTAAATTCAAATGCTATTAATTCAATATAATTCCCATTAACACCAGCTTACAATAAAATCATACTGAATAACGCATTTACCAAACACAATTTTTGTACTCTCTTTAAAATAAAAGAAAATAAAAAAAAATTCTAACATAACACCAAAACACTTCCACAGGGGAAACATAAAAATGTAAATTTAACCGCAAATTCATTGCGAGCAAAGCCCTTTTCAGGTAATTCCCTCAAAATACAACACGCATTTTCCAACACTTGCTAATATTTACCTCTGCCTCAACAACCAATTTCGGGTATAACACGAGTCCCAAGTCATTTGTTCATGTCCTTTTGCAATTAACCCGGCAGCCGAGCCCAGCCAAGGTAGATTTCAGCTATAGTTGGTATACACAAGTTCAAACTATGATGTTGTGTTTTGCGAGGGAGGAGTGTACGAGCAATAGATAGTCGGAGCAAGTTGACACCGATTCGATTGCGATAACAGAACATTAAGTTGCCCAAAGTCAACCTGTAATTAGGCTAAGACAGCATCATCCGCAGCTACACAGCCACAACAGCAATAATTATTATCCTAGCAGAAGAACATGATGGAAGCAGTGATGGCGATATCACGTCTTAATGTTTTCCCTGAGATTCATTCGTTTTCAGACCTCTAGGCACTCTCTCCGTCTCCACACGGCACATGGCACGGCCTTAAATAAATGACTCATCCATGTTGCCGCGTGTTGCTTGTTCTACTTTCTGCTGGGGCACGCAAAATTAATTGTTGATGTTTTGAAGAATGAAGTGATAGATACATATGGATGTATGTATATGATAGAACGAGAACAATTATAAGGATTGTCGATGGAGTCAAATTGGGCCGGATGATGGATATGGAGACCCAAGTAACAATTTTAGTTCGTATTTAGCTCTGGCAGCGCTTATAAAGCTAAATTATTTGGCCATATTAACTTCAATTTGCTCTATAGCTTCAATAAAGCTGAAAAAGAACCTGTTTAGAGCTTTTTTTCGAGTTTGGGAGCTAAAATAAGCATTATTCGGGCTCTAAATATGATGCTCAAATGTCTATATGTTCTACAAAATCACATTAATATTTTGATTAAGAGCACTTTTAGCTCTATTAAACGTTATCGAGAGATAGCTTTAAAGCTTTTCCCTTTGAAATGGTAACATTAAAATGATTTGCTTAAGTGTTAGTAAAATATAAATATAAAAGAACACAAAGAGAATTGTTTGCTTGTATATAATGATCTTTGAAATAATTTCTCAAACATAAATATTTACAAAGAAAAACTCAAAACTATATTAAGCAAAATATTTACGATAAAGATCGTAATACTTTAATTAATGAGTAAGACAATGCTTAGGAATGATTTTGTGTGCCACTTTATTTTTATCACAAACGTAGATGTTGCACCTCGAAATTGTACAACGCGCCTTTAAAATATAAATTTTTTACTATTTAAATGAAAAAAAAAAATGGAAAAAATGTATAGAAAGATTTCATAACTTCTCCCAAAACAGCCATTTTAATAGGACCACAACAATATCTCTTTTAGAGCTTCTATAATGCAAATGTCTACAAAAAATTTTTTATAGAAATTTTATCAGCCATCTTTTATATATAGGGTGCCTCGGTTGAAAAAAAATCAAAAATGATGTTTTACCTTTTTCATGCAAAAGGAACTGCGATTCTTTCAATGATTTCACGTTGGTTCCACAAAAAATTTAAAATAATTCAAAAATGTGAAATAATTTTATAAATTTCACGTAAAAACTCATACAGGTAATCAGAAAATTGCACGTGAGATAACTTAAATTTCAAGTGTATTTACGAATTTCACGGTAAATTAATAAAATTCAGGTGAAATGCATAAAATTCACGTGGAATTTATAAAATTCACGTGAAGTTCATAAAATTTAATTGGAATTCATGAAATTCACCTGAAATTTTATAGAATTTATAAAATTCAAAAACACAGCACAAAAATATAATTTTACTTGAATTTTATAAATTTTACGTAAATTTTTCAAATTCCGCTTGAATTTTATGAATTTCACGTGAATTTTATGAATTTCCAATGAATTTTATAAATTCCGCTTGGATTTTATTAATTCCACTTGAAGTTTACAAATTCCACGAAAGAATTTAAATACATAATACGATTTTTACACGTGAGGTAACAAAAATATGATTCTACGTGAATTTTATAACTGTCACGTGATTCTTTTTAGACCATAAAAAGAAGCTCTTTTAATTTTATAAAAAAGTGAAGAGTGCACATTTTCCCCGCACAGAACTAAAAAAAATATGAGCTATGAAGAGTTATCACCCTGTTTCTGATTTTGTTCACTTTGGTGTTGGCTTGGTACCCGATGCTCTTCTTTCGCTTTTTTGTATACACACTATACTCTTTTAAAGCAATATGTTCTAAAACGGCTACTTATGAGGTTATGACAGTCAATTTGTTTTATGGCGTTTTCGATTGGCAATCTAAAAGCAGAAAAAATCATTCTGAATGCGTTAAACTTGGTAAAAGTTAAAGTTCTGATTCTGAACAAGTAGAAAATTTGTCTAAAACGAATTCCGGATTGTCAATTGAAAACGCCATTATTGTGTTTATTTAGTCGTGTATATTTTTCAAAGCATTTGTTTGGCATGTCGCTAATAAGAACAAAAAGTTCAAATATAAGTTTACTATTTGAACTGTGCCTGCTTTGGCTTATTAAAACTAGATATATTATTTTGGGTTCATGATAACGTTCCAGTTTTGACAGCTCACTCATTCGGTTTGCTGCTTGCCGGAGGATTGGAACAAGTGGGCAGTAATTTTTTTTAAAGATGATAAAATATTTTCGAAGGTAGGAGCTGAATCTACAGAATAGCAATTTTGTTTACTACTGTTGCAAGATGACAAAGATTATGTATATTGCTCGTAGTCGATCGCCTTTGGTAAAATTCTTCATATTTTAAAAATTTACTATTAATTCATCAACCATCTGCATTCATTCAAACTAGCGCATCTTTCAACACGGCCAATTTGGTCGACACCTTAGTTTTTCGTATCTTTGATAAACTTTCTAACATTTTTGTTGCGGCACACCTTTTTCCAATAAGCCTTCCTGTTTTTGAAATGATTAAACGATTTTTTCACCTCTTGACAGCTACATATTTATTTTGTTACATAATTTTTTTTGACACTTATGTCTTTTGATCAACAAGACATTTGTTTAAAAGCAAAAAGCTGCTGAGTGGCTCTAAGGAACATTTATTTTCTCAAATAAGGCCTTTTTAAAGCATATAGTTGAAATATTAAGTAAAGCTCGTTCAAGGTTTTGTTATAAATTGTAATAGAGCATATTAATAAAGCAACAAGCTTTATAAGCCTATAGAGCTTGAAGTTGTTCTAAAACTCAAATATAGAGCATTTGATTAAAAAGAAAATGTCAGATGCTACAACGGAGTATAAAATAGAGCAATAGTCTCCGAGTTCACTCCTTTAACACTTTTTTAGAACATATTAAAAACTCAAAGCTACGAGAGTGTTACTTGGGGATGAAGATTCCAAAAGTGACTTTTTTTTCGAATGTAGGTGTGTATGATAAAGTTGAAAAGTGAATTTGGCAAATTCTGTGTACAGGGTAATAAATCGTAATCTTGCAGGACAAAATGTAACAAATAGTTTCTCCCCATATCTTCCTTACTTTGGTTTGGAAATTAGAATTCAAATATTCTATACAGTATATCAATTGATACACGATAAAGAAACATTTAATCAAAACAGGCTTACATAAAAAATTTTGAATTTTAAAACATGAAGCTACCAAATCTTGAGTAAGCGCGTGATTCATTATTTTTGTATTTTATCTTCTATATAAAGGACTGCTAATACAAAAAAAAAAAAATTAATCTTTTCATTCATAAATTTACCTAAGAATCCAATAATGAACGTCAAAACAAAAATAAAAGGTTTTTCTTAGAAAAAAGTAGTTTTTGTTATTTTTGATATTTGAAAAAAAAACTACAAAACATTTTTACATACGATTTCTTGTTTCCGATCAAAAATTAATAAAAGCATTGAATATTAGGGAAAAAAGTAAAACTTAATTACCTGAAATTTTGAAAAAAAAAATCACGAAAAACATAATTTAAAAATAGTATGTATTAAAGAATAGACTTTTGGCTTTTCAAAATGCGTGACTCTGCATTTTGTTTAATGTTTCTTTTCTGTTTTAGGTGATTTTTTTTTTCGAAATTGCCCTAGCCTTTTGTGACACCAAATGCAAATCACCCTGTATATAAATAGTCTTATCGAAATTTAAGGGTATTTAAAAAAAATTCAATCGATTTCAAAAAAAAAGTATATGGTTGTTAAGCTACAGTTCTGGAGGTTGATTTGCCCTTTGGAGGGGTCATTTGCCCTGGCTCTGAAAACTGAACAAAATTACCACCTTTAATTTAAAAAGTGTTAAGTTAATTTTATTTTATATTTTTAAAGATGACCATGACCACTCTTGATTACCCATTAACTACTTTTCCATAATACATAATATAAATGACACAATTCTAATTGGGGTTGGAGTCGAAATACTGTAAGTGGCAAAATACTGTATGTGATAAATGCTGTATGAGCAAAATACGTTATGTAAAAATTCTGTATGGGAATATTCTGTAAAAATGCTGTGAATCAAATATTGTTTTTGTAATGTAAAAGAATTGGGTGAACTTTTTTCGTTTGCTTCGACACGCCAAAGGATTTGGGGTAGAACTGTCCCTGGATATGGAATGTCCTTGGTATGAATTTTAATAAATTAAAATTTAAGTATATTCTAAGAATTATTGTAAATATTTACTAATTTAAGTGAGAATAAAGACTTATTGAATTGAATTGAATTGAAATTGAACTGATTGGTTTGAACTGTGCTTCGGTATGAAGTGTGGTGGTGTCATATGAACTGTCTTGGTATGGACTACGATGAGACGATTTAGAACTAATATTATTTGTTTTTTTAGTTTTGGAAATGATGATCTTACAGTATTTTGAATACATAAAATTTTGTCATACAGAGTTTTGAAAAACAGTATTATGACCACCTCTTTTCTAATTAATATCTCATGTTCCTTTTGTGTGGAAGCTGCATCGTACTAAAATCTTTCATAATATGCAACAAAATTCAGATATAAAAAGGATCCTCTTGGAAACAAAAACAACTTGAATCTGGATAAAGATTTTTTTTTCCCTTGAAGTGGAATGTGATATGTATTGGTTTTTCTTAAAAATTATTTATTCCATAATGGTCAATTTTTAATATAAAAAAAGTAATTTTCGTCTTTATCAAATTATAAGTACCTACATAGTACATGTTTAATACCAAAATTTGGAAAAAAAATATTTTTTGTTGAAATTTTTAAAACGGACGATTTTTTTAAATATTTGGTATCTGACAGTGTTTTAATAACCGCTCTGAGTATACTATTTCATATACCAAACAATTTCAAATTAAGGTAATATTGACATTTACTTTTTTTTCTCAGTATTGTTTACAACGATTTTCATTATTTTTTTTTTTAAGTTCAGCTTATAGAGTGCATCAAAATCTATAATTGCTTTTTAGGTTTTTTTTAATAAAAGATGTTTTTCAAAAGACAATATGTCAAAAAAGTTGCATTTATTATTCTATACATTGGCATTTTTTTTTTCTTAAAAATGATTAAAGAATTTATGCATACACAATTTTTTAGTTTTAAGAAAAATAGAAATAAGAATTGCAATTCCCGATCTTAAAATCTTCCTCAAGTTTCTTATTTCTCTGATTTAATTTTGTACTTCAAAATAAACTAAAAGCTCAAGATAATGGGTACACCCATCCACAGGAAAAGCCTTAACTAATATATTTGTTTTTTTTTTAATCAAATTAATTGTGTTCTAGTCATTAAATTTTTCAAATCAAATTTTAATTCTCTGTAAAATGTCTGTTCAGTTATTTTAATTTCCCGAATTTGGTTGAGTTGTAATGTGGCTAGTGGTCAATAGTATATCTTCCTCTCAAAAACGTAAGACTGAATTAAGTACCATCTTTTTAGTTTAAATAATCTTTGAGCCCCACACAAAATTAAGAAACAGTTCATGAGAACCAGTGAACGGAATTGTTGACTCTAAAATTATATTCATCAGTAGCCTATTTGTTTCTAAAAAAAGAATACTTTCTGTAATTTTTGGTCTTCATTAAAATTTTGTTGACTTGTTCTCTTCAATTTGATAAAACTGCTGCCTCACAGTGAAGGACATGCAATACCCTCCCCCTATATATGAATACTTTACTTCCCCATTTTGATTTACAATACCTTTCCATTACAATTTTGTTTTGATGGATATCTGTGACAGTTTGTGAAGTACGTATAATTTCTAGTTACCTTGGATTGGACAGGAATATATATGTAAATGAAATCCTCGACAGCTTAAGTATATTTATTAACTATTATTGTTGATGGATTGTGAAACCACTTTTTTCATCTGTCAGTGTGCGGATTTCACACCTGTCAAAATTTTGAGAACAACAATAATACAACGAACGAAAAAAAAAATTGGCAAATAATAATAATAATTTTTCAAACTGTCAGAAATCAGTGTTCGCGGATTTTCAACAAAATGTCAAAATTATTTTTGAAGAACCGTAGGTATTTTATAATTTGTGAAATGTAATTTATTTTCAATTTCAAAATTATATTCATACGTATGTAGGTATAATTTTCGTAGAGTGTCA
This sequence comes from Syrphus vitripennis, assembly GCA_958431115.1. Lineage (NCBI taxonomy): Eukaryota > Metazoa > Arthropoda > Insecta > Diptera > Syrphidae > Syrphus > Syrphus vitripennis. Next base: position 5,791,164 of record OY288108.1, on the reverse strand, counting down.
AAATGTGACAGAAAAAGAATTTCAAAGATTCTTCTTATTATAATGAATGTCTAATTAAATTAAAACCAGTCCAGTACACCTTTGGTTCATGCTAATGCCTTCCGGGTCTCTTTCTTTCTCCCCCATCCTCATTTTCATCCTCTTACTTCTTACTTTTTCCTTGATGAGAAATAAATCTTTTAGCAAGTGTATACTATGCAATGCAAATGTGCTGGATGTTGCTGGCGCTTGGATTGGATAAAAAAAAAATCTTAAATGGCACTCAGGAACAACAAGGACTCTAATGAAATACTCGAAAAAGCACGACAAGAAGGAAATGAAGTTGACTTTCCCCACTGGACTTTCAACACGATAGAACAACAATGATGATTAATATCGGAGGAGCTCTATTTTGCTGGCTGTAAAATGCATTTCAGGACGAATTAATTTTTTACGCCCAACCTGCCACCCGCCTCGGCTTGTCAGTGATTTATTTTCTACGACAGTGATTAATTTTCATTAGTTGTTTTTTTTTTTCTTTTTTGTTTATTTATGTTTTACTTGTTTTTTTTTATTTGTTCTTATAGAAATAAGCTAAGTTTCCGCGTAAAACGAAAACAAGAATCCAAAGTTTGAGCAATTTACACAGATTAAGACGATAGCCTTATGCACACTATTAGTTTTGAATTAGTTATGGCGAATTAATTTATTTTCTATTAAAAAAAAATGTGGAAGGGGGATGTAAAGTTATTAAAAAAAACATAGCCTCTTTTGAAAGGAGCGAAACTTATCTTTTATTTAATTTTCAAATGAAATGGTTTCAACAGAAATTTATTGAAAAAATTATTTTCAATCACAAAAATTAGCAGAAAAAATATCAAAAACAACTTCTATCTTGATTATCAATGAAGTGGCAGAAGGAAGTCTTTGCCTTGCAATAATTAGAGGCCATCGCTTTAATCGGGTGGTAGGGTGGCAGGCCTGAGAATTTCTAGGGGCCCGCTACTTTTAGGAGACCCGACAATTAAAAAAAAAACAAGTAGAGGAATTGTAATTTAAGTTTGCAATTTTATTTTTAAATTTGTCCATTGGGCCTCAGTTCCGAAACCCTAAGTTTTATCTCTGTAAGTCACAAAATTCCGGTTATACATCAATCCCCAAGAAATCTTCTGAAGAAACCTACATTTAAAGGCAAAATAAAAAGAGTACGCGGGGAATCTTTCAAACTTCAAAAATTGGGGCCCTGAGAGTAGGCACGTTGTATATGTCAAAAAATTCAAACGATCTGGCTCCCTGACAAGAAAAAAAGACACTTCAAACAATTCCTGCAATTTATAGAAAATTATTAATATCCTTCGGAAGTCTACATAAATTTTTATATTTAAAGCTTGCTTTGAAAAGTTTTATAAATTATTTTTAAATTTTTTTTTCTTCAGTTTTCAACAAATGTGAATATTGCTCGGTTTGCTTTTATTAGTGCCTCTGAAAATTTCATTTGATCGCACACAATTTTGCTCTACGGTTTTGACATTGAGAACTGCTGGGTATGTAGCTGAAAGCTGAACACTTTTGAGATGAAAATGGGTTTCTAGGTTTCGATTCGGACTGCATTACCGGTATTTTATGGTCTGTATGTGGCATGAAAATGTTTTCCTACTTTCTTTCAGTTTTTGGCAAATCTATTAATGTTGCGGTTTTGGAAGTTATTCTCATAACCTAATATTGGGTGATTGCGGTTTGATAAAAAAGGACATTTTCCAAACTCCAAACTGTTATTCTTAAAAAATTAAGTATTCTATACATTTTTATAAGTCTTCCCATACTTCATTCATTTTCTAAGTTCATCCATCGTACGTCGCGTCGTACTTCAATCAATGTAAACGAAGTCGAAAATATTTGTGGGGCAGAAATGTATATCTTTTCTTCGTTAAGTTTTAAGACTTTAGATCCTCTATTTGAGTTAGAGCTTCGATAAACTTAGACTTTGATGGTGTACGAATTTAAACTTCGGTTGAAGAAAAAGTTCAATTTTCATTAATGTTACCTATTTTTTTTTTTTTTTAATTTTCTGAAATCTGTTATTCATTTTTGTCCCAATTGGCTCATTCATGTTCTATAATATAATATAGTATGTAGTAAAATGAAACACCTTGATCTCAATTAAAGATAAATTAACATTCTTTATTCTTTGATTAAAAATATTCAAAGCATCAATTGCCTCGCGAAGCAATTCTTTCTATAATTCTAAAATTTAACAAACATATTTTAACAATTTTCATTTTTTGTTTATAATTTTAATTTACATACAAATTTTACTCAAAAAAATAAAATAAATAGAGATACTAAATATAACTACTTAAAACTATTATCGAAACAATTGAGTTTGTCATATGGACTTATTTAACAGTTAACAATTAAATTAAAATTAAATTAAATTTAGCATAATTATATTTAAGTTCTAATTAATTTTTGTATAGTATTCAATTTATTAACAAAAAAAATAATGTTTGTGATAAAAGAAATGGTTTGAAAATAAAAAATTAAAAATAGGTTTAGGTCGATCTTCCTTCTTCAACTTCCGCGAACAGTTTGCTCTTTTGGGAAATTATAGTTTGGTCTTTCTCTTCCAACTTCCACACAAAGTCAGATCTCTTAGTTTTTGCTGTGATGTTTCTTTGATTTTGCTTATGTTGCCCCGACAGAGGGTATTAAAATGGCAAAAGTCACTTTCATATGGTTCTGTACCTAAATTTAAAAAAAAAAAAAAGTTTTTAAGGAAATATTGAAGTTTGGAAATATTATTTAAACAAATATTACTTGACGTTCTCATGTCTTCAATTTTTGGGCTATGTAAAATTAAGATTTTATATTTTTAAAATTTTCTCAATTTCTGAGGAATAAGCTGAAGAACTTTAATCGATAAAACTCAAAGTCCTATAGCTCTTCCACAAAAACAAAGATAAAAGTAATTTGTTAATTTGGTAAATAAAACTGGTTTCGGGAGTATTAAGTCACATTTTCCCTTACAGAAATTTCCAACTAAAATACAGTTTAAGAAAATGACCCTATATTTTAAATTAATATAGTAGGTACAGCCAGACTCTTAAGCTGTGTTTCAAAAATTATGTTTAGCTGCAGGTTTAGGTATGCATTTAATATAACAAATTCAAACATAAATATGTCCAATGTCTCCTATTTAACAATATTTTATAATTTATTTTATTTTATTTTGTTTCATTTTAAATTCACCTCAATTCAAAATACACAAAATTTTATAAAAATTTAATGATTATTATATCCAGTTGCATTTGTGATGAATAAGCTCCCGCATTTCCGAGAAGGAACTAATGGATTTTTTTTTAAAGCTAAAACCCCAAAAGTTGCTTCTCAAAAATGCAAGGGCTTTAAAATATAGTGTTAAACTAGTTCTTATTCCATAGCCTGGTACCACAAAAATTGTTATTTTTGAAGCTTAAACAACAGCCAAAGTTGTTGGAACTAAAAAAAAGGTTAGTTAAAAAATGTTTTAGGTAATTTAAATTTTAATTTCAAAAATAAGTTCCATTTATTTATAAATATAAATATTTCTTATTTTGCTGCTAATGTTATGACTGAAAAACTATCACAAGAATAGGTCAGATATTTCAAAACAAATCAAACCTGGCCTTGAAATAGGTTCTCAGAAACATTTATATATTTTGTATTCCACCAGGTACCTAAGTGAACTCTGAAAGTTTTTATTAAATTTCGTTTGTTTTGATTACTGGGTATTACAATTTTTTCCAATTTAATTTTTTTTTTTAAATGTTTTTTTTTAATAGTTTTTATTAAAATTTTTGATTATTATTATTTTGCTGCTAATATTATGACTGGAAAACTATTGCAAGAATAGGTCAGATATTTAAAAACAAATCAAACCTATCCTTGAGATAGGTTTCCAGAAAAATCAATATTTTCCATTCGCTAAAAGTATTTTAAAAATAATGCACTTATTTTTTTTTGTTCATCAATATTTTTGTTTCCTTCATTTTTTTTAAATTTAAAATGCATAAAATAATATTGCTTCATTTATTTATTGTTTGTTAAATTATAAGCGTTTAGAAGTTGTGAATGGTAGAATATTTCATACATGACAATTTAGATTCAGAATCATTATATAAAATTGTAAATTATCATTATTATAATGCATCTGAATCCAAACTGGCATAGGAAATTTGTTTTTTATTTATAATTTTGTTTGACGACTGTAATTCAGTAAAACTTATTAATTTTAAAATATTGCACATGATTATTTAAATATAAGGCACTTTTCACTGTTACACTTTTAACATCATTTTTTTTTTTTTTGAATAAAAACCTATTTTTTTTTTTTTGACTATTTTTTGGATTTATTTTTTTCTGTTTTTATTTTTAGTTGATGATTGTTGTCGCACAAATTTTGAAAAGGAACCTGACTGATTATTTTTAACTTGAAAAATCATATCAAGTCGCTTTTCAAATTTTGAAGGACTTTTTTTTATTAACATATTTATTCATAAATATATTTGATAGAATTTGAGTTTTATTAAAAATGAAGCATTTTAAATTTTAATTTTAATGTCATACCTTCCCATTATATGCATTTGTTAACAGGTGAATTGATCAATTTCAAATTTGACATCCAAAAAGTTGCAGCTGTCTGTAAATTGCAGTTTTTTATTCTTACAAAATCTAAAGTATAAAGAAAAATATGATCAAATTGTGAATTAGTATGTGATTAAATGGAAATTAAAATTGTATATTTTACATCTAACACAGTCCATTCAAGCAAACATTGAGAGATAAATCGCAAATATTGAAACAGGCTTTGTATTTTATTGTTCCTCAATACAAACAACAGAGTCTCCTCTATCAGTGCTACCCCGTTATTTGCAAACATAATTTTTGAAACTGATATGAAACTGAATTTTTGAACTCTTCATGTCTTATGTTCGACCTTCAGTTTGAGCCTAAATAGATAGAGGATGGCAAAATTTGAAATATTTTTTTTTTCAATTTTGAACTACTTACATTCTGAAACATTTATAAATTTATTAAATGTGATGCATAATGTTGCTTCAATTATCAAATTGGAATTCTCCACTATTCTAATATAATAGAAGGAGAACTCCAATTTACAATTGAAACAAAGCAATTAATTAAATATATTATAATAAAAATATAAAAAGAATTTATTTGCACTCGATTTGAAATTAATTATTATAGATGAAATGTTATTCAAAGTTCAACAACAATTAAGATTTTCAATTAATACAATCTTACATTGTTACTGAACTCAAAACAACAAATTTCAACAGCTTAATAAATAAAAGTGTTTTTATAAAAATTTGAAAACAATATGACTTAAAAAAAAAAATTAATTGCGGTCAAAAATGTAGATAGATGATAATAACTTTTCACAACTTTTTGAAAGCGGTACAAAATTTTAAAAAAAATAAATTTTCGGTAGCAGTTTTCTCTTGGCTTCAATTTGTCAAAATCTTTTTTCTTGAAGACTGTGGGTGGTCAAACACTTTAAATGAAAAATGTACTTTTGTAATCATTTCTTTGAGTGTAGGATTTTATAGAAGGGATTTTATAATATTTACATATAACCTTCCGTTGGTAACTTTTGTGTAAAGTTGAGTTCTCATGAAGTATTTTGAATAGATCAATGCTCAAAGCAATATCAATTACAATACTTTGTAGCATGGTCTTATTCAAAACAGCTCATAATTGATTATCACAAACATTACCAAATTTTAACATAAATTAATGTTGAATGTCATGGACAGATTTTAAGTCTAATTTACCTATGATATCAAAAATAATTTTTTTTTAAAATTATTATAAGTTTAATAAATGCATATGTATGTAAATAAGCACGCTTAAAATTAATAATCAAATAAAAAATATTCTAAGTAAATTTTATATAGGGTTAGCATTTTATTAAAACCTAAACGATAAGATCATATTGTTTCCAATATCAATTGCAAGATACAAGTATGATCTTATCCATTATGTTTTAATTATGATTTACATTTTTATTGGTGAATGAAATATTTTGTATTAAAAAACATCACATCTTACATATTAACTGTTTTATTAAAATTAGATTTAAATGCAACAATTTATTTTCACACGTTTAATTTAAAACTTATTAAAATAGCTTTTCGCACCAATAAATTTAAATCAAGTAACTACCAACAATTTCAAATTCAAGTAAATTTACTTGATTTAAACACTCTTTAAAAAAAATCATAGAATTATATGAAACACTTTTTACACATTTAAAAAAAATTTAGTTAGAAGCATAAAGCAACAATTTCAAATCCACAGATCACAACTTACTGTGATTTCAAATGCAAACAATAAGGTGAGATCTATGAGTCGAAATAGCACTTTTGAAAAACCACTTGAGTATTTTTGAATTTTAGCACAGTAAGTAAAATAATTTTATATTTTTTTTTAATTATTACAGACTCTTTGTTTATCTAAAAAATAATAATTTTTTAAATAAAAAACTAATCAAAATATATCATGGTGACTGTCATTTTTTTTTAACATAATAATATGAACCAGAAGTGATTTAATTTAAATAATTTTCAATCCTTATCAATTTTATTTTTGAGGTTAATTTTGTGTTTGCTAAACGCTTTATTATTTTCATTGGAATTTTTAAAATTCTACATCAGGTTTAATTTGTTTTTTTTTCCTAAATATTTTTTAATTTTTTAATAACACTTGACAAAAAGAAATTTTGAATAATTTTCTTGCTTTACACTCTTATTCAATTATTAGATGGTAGAGACTTTACACTGTATATAACTATCCAATTTAAAAAAAAATGAAAATAACATAAAAATTATCTACGTTTAATTTCAATGAATTAAATTAACTTGGTTTAAGGTTCAGAAGAAACCACGACGATCTTCACATACGGCAAGGAGGCTAAATTGTTTTTTTTACCAGAAAAGTATTGAACAAAAAATTCTCTCGAAACTATTTAGTAATCTTACTTCAAAGATTTAAGGAGATTTAAAAATATTTGTATAACACTTCCGATGACGGCAACTAGATGACTGAAGGACCATTTTTGTAAATTCACCAAATTCGTCAACCACAGCCTAATTTGTTTTCAAGACATTACATACATAATGTTCAAATTTTATATTTATATTTTTTTTTGTAACATGATCGTGGAATCAATAAAATATGAATAGGATTTTTTAAAATTATAAACAAATAATATTCCAATGTCTTATGGATCTATACGTCCATTTAAGAAATAGAGCACTGTAAAATGTGTGTGTTGTGATTTTTGTTTATTTTAAAGTGAAACGTTTGGGGTACCTAAGAATCTTATTATCTTTGATAATTTCAAAGGGTCTTGGAATTGCATTGACACACACGAAAAAAAAAATAGCTACACAATTCACTAAAAATACATTTAAATCATATTTTGTATTAAATATTCACTATGGAAAACAAAATGTGTTATTACTTTACACTTTTTTTTTCACTTAAAGAAATAAAAAATATTTTTTATGAAACTTTTTTAATAAAATAAAAAAAAATTCAAATATACGATGACAAAAGGTTTATTTTTTTATTTGTTGAAACATAATGCGTCGTATCAAGTCAATAGATAGCAACTCATTGCGATTTTAATTGTTAGCAATAAGTTGGAATCTATGACACGAGACACCACTTAAATTTTATTGTACACTGCTTTTTTTATATATTACCTATACATATGTTTTATTTTGTCCTAATATGGCACACTACACAATTACACTTCACATAATGTTAAAAATGGATCGGTCGATTTTTTTTAATCCCATTTATTAAAAAGGGAATTTTCAAAGTAGAAACAGTTTTTAAAATGCAATTTGAAAATTATTTGCTTATACAAAAAATTAAATGCAAGTTGAAAATATAAAAATAACCCCCAACACCATTTCCGGTCAGGGTTGTGGAAACTCAACGTCAAATCTCTGGATGCCTGAAACTGAACAAATGAAATATATATGTGTAACTCCAGCTAAGATCTTGGTGGTTACCGTGTTCAATAAAAAAATAGTTTTTACTATTTTTTGAGAATTTTTAAAAATGTTGGCGAATTTTTCTGCAGGTGTTGATTTTTGTATTTGTATGTTTTTCTTAGAAACTATAAATTTATGTTGCTCATAATTTTAAGGAAAAAAAATTCAAATAGGAGTATGTAGTTTGAAAAGTCCTTGAAATTCTAAAATCTATTTTTTATGAAAGAAACTTAAAATTTGAACAGAACACAGGCAATTTTCATAAATTTGTACATTTAGAAATATTGGAATTTTATCATTTTAACGGAAGTCTTCGAAAAAAATTTCCCAAAAGGAAATAATTAAGTTTCATAAAAAAAACAAGGAACAAACTATGAAAATAATGAATTTTGTTTTTTGATGTAAACAATTTTGATAACCTCCAATATTTTTAATTTTCTACTGACATTAAAATCTTTTGTTGCAAATTAATTTCAGTTCGGATTCATTTTTTTCTTCAATTCAACTATGTATTTTGAACTTGCATTAAAAAATTTTTTTTGGATCAAATTCGGAATTCAAATTTTTTCTATGCGAATAAAATGTCCTATTGAACTTGGAGTGTATAATTTATTCAAGATAATGAAATTTTTGAATTGTGTTGTGATTTTATTAAACCGAAGAAATACAAAACAAAAAGACTTATTATCTTCAAAAGTAAGTAATAAATCTAAGTGATTCGCATTTCTGCAGCATCTACCTATACTAGGACAGAAGTCAACTATAACAAATATGTTGAATTTAATTGTTTTTTAAAAACACTTAATTATATGTGTGAATGATTTCTTGTTACTGAATAGTTTAATTTAAGATATTATTTGATAAGTTTTCTAGCTAAAAAAATGCGAGGTAAAAAGATTTGTATACTTTTTAAAATTGACGATGAACAAATCTAATTTCTTCGCACTTCTGCAGCATAAATAAAAAATAAAAAAGATGTTTTATTAAAAGTGTTAAATATTTTTTTTTTTGTTAAATACTAATTTATCATTTCTACATGAACAATTCTCACTTTACACCTTTTTTCACATTTTTTTTATATTTAAAGATTTAAATTTATTTCACACTATAATAAGTGATTTAAAAATTATAAAACAGTATTTGAATAAATTAAGACTTTGTGAATTATGAAAATTCAAGAATAGAAATAATTGTTTCACTTGCGATGACGGCGACTCAAGAACTGAATGACCATCTTTGGTAAATTTACTAAACTCGTAAACCACTGCCTTAGATGTTTTCAAGATTTGTAAGTATATTTCACAGTATTATATATTTTTTTTGTGACATGATCAATGGAATCAATGATAATAAAAATCTATACGAATAGGATTTTTTTCTTCAAATATAAACATCCATATATTTAAGTGTCACATGATATCCATATCCATTTAAAGAAAAGAGAACTAAAATGTACGCTTGCGGTGATTTTTGTTTATATTAACGTGGATCGTGGACTCACGCCTTTGGAGTTAGGATCTCATTGGTTTACGATAATTTTGAAGTGGCTTGGAAATTGTATCGTTTATGTGAACACAAACAAAAAAATCGTATATTTTTAGGAATAAGTTTCACACAGTCACACTTTTTTGTAAAAATGTGGGGATAAAGATAGTATATACATACATAATGTCCAAAACCGTAATTGGTGAATAGCCATGTAATGGAATCACTGAATCAAATATCTTATAAACGTACTAGTTTGTGGCTTATTTTAAAAATGTTAGAATTTCTTTCCCTCACTCTTAGAGTCAGTATGGAGTTTATAATACTTTCTTTAAATATATGTTTATATACATGGTTATTTGCATGAGCAATGACAAAAGGTTTGAGCGTGTAGGTTGAACTAAGACAAGAACAAAATCTTACGGCGGTATCCTCGTTAAGATTGAATCGGCAACACCTGCAATGCCATTCCTTTTTTAAGGGCCAAAACTCCATTCTTTAATTCAAAACGTTTCAGATCACAGTTTTTGAAAAATTTATTTCAAAACTCAAAATTTTGAAGAAAAAACGTAAGTTTTAGATATTTATATTCAATGCTCTTATTAATTTTAACCCGAAAAAATTTATTCGTTGCATCAAAAAAATACACCATTCCACTGAGTGTTAACAAATGTGTCATTTTCTTATACTTTTTTGACATAGTGTTAATACTCAGTAGAACTTCTCAGTGAAGTTTGACATTTCTCATATAGCTATTTCACTTGCACTGGTTAAATTTTGTCGTTAAGTTTAAAAAGCCGATGATACAATTCAGGGATGGTTCGCAAATTTATAAGCATTTTAGCAGAAACTGGTTTTAGTGTATTTTGGTGCAACTCGTAATGACATAAGCAAATGTCCGAGACAACTTCGTTATGAAAAGTTGAAAATCGATAAGTACAATTATTTCAGACCCGTCTCCCATTAGATTTTTTTTTTGTCTCGGTTCAAGCTAAACGCTCTTGGTTTCAGCAACACCTTGTGCAAATCACCCTGTATGCTTCTATCTATTCAATTCAATTGAAAATTCAAGATATTAATCAAAATAAACAATTATAATGAAAGGAGGAGTTATTTCAGAAATCTAATCGCTTAGCGCGATTTTTTATGTGGTGAACATCGCAGCAAAAGATATGCAGTACCAAATGTAGGCGGTCACTGATTAATTGGTTAAATATATATTAGTATTAAAAGGAGAAAAGTGAGTTTAAGCTGATTTTGAGCAAAGATTATGTAAGTATTTGTTGGCAACATTGTTTCGAAAATGGCTGAGAATGGAAGAATACAACTATTAATGGCTAAAAATTATATACTTTAGTGGAACTTTAATGAACGCAAAGTATTTCAGGCCCAGTTTTTTTTTGCTGGGACTAACCTTCTCATTCCATCTTGCATACTCGGGTAACCAACTTTGAGGATGAATTGTTGGCTTGCACCCAAGAGACCATAATAGGGCAAAGTATAATCAGGAAGGCATTGGTAGTAGGTACCTCTGCGTTCCACCGACAAAAAACAACCAAAACCCTCGGGTAGCATAGTCACAAATCACAATCACTAGCAGTGACACTAGGGGACATACAAAATCGACGTCAGTTGACAGGCGTCGCGTCGGCGCTTTGGTGACAGAAGTTCATAAAAGGGTAAGACGTCGCAGCGCAGATGGTTCATGTGGTGTAGAGAGTAGTTACTGTCATGCCACATATGGCATGGGGTGGTACAGGTGGCGGCGCTGTGGCGCTCCCTGCTCTCTTACCTCGTCCATCTTATTCAATTATTCAAAAATTTCACAAAACAAATTATTAAACTTAATTTCTCTATCTAAAAATATTAGGACGAAATAAATTTTAAAATTCATTGCTGCTTTCTATATTTTTTTTGGAAATAAAGTCAATCAGAATTACATATTTCCATCTCCGTTATTTTTTCACGACCACCAAAAATAATATGCTTCCTTTTGTTGGGGAAAATGCAATCGAACAAAAATTCGCAAAAATTTGATGAGTTAAATTTAATATTGCACTAAAACAAACTGCAAAGGTTAAATAAGTTCGTTCTCATACAAATTTCAGAAATTTGTTTCAACAATCATTTACTGACGTTAAGATCACAACTCACATAATAATTCCATTACAAAACATTAAACATAATATTATTCATGGTGGAATTTTTTTTTTTAAATTAGTCATTATTATTTAATGTGTTCACTTTTTCAAATCAATTTGAATTTAAAAAAGAAAATCGTATTTCTTAACTTCGAAAGGCGATTCATTAAAGTTTTTTTTTTTAATAACATAAACAAACGAAGGAATAAAAAATCAACTCTTCCGATGAGTACTCAATCATCGAATGCCCAACCATTGTTTTATACTCACTTTGTAAAGATCGGTTTCACTGAACTCATAAAATTATGTCTCAGAAAATTTTACTTCATAATAATTTTTCAAGAATATTTTTAATGGTGTAATTTGATCGTTCGAACAATAAAAAAATTCAAATTAACAGTTGCAACCGCAGTTTATGTAGGGAAAATTATGTAGGTAGTTAGAATGGAGCATGCATAAGTGGAAAATATTTATGATTTGAATAATAATACGTGTAACGAAGTTATTGTGAACTCGAGAGTTACATAATTTTAAGTTTTGAACATTTGACATATTTTTTCTTACCTATCGATTGTATGATTTGGAAAAATGGAAAATCGTTAAGCGTAGTCACAATGGTTAGTTTATGCATATATTTTTGTCGGCTTACGACATCGACATCATCGGAAAAACCGAACAAGCTGTAAACGATTCCTTAATTCAGTTCGAGCAGGCAGCACATTAATAAAGATAAAACAAAGTGGCGTCGAATGCGAGAAGAACAGTTGGTCAAACAATCAAGGTAGCGGAGCACGAATTTTAAGTGGTGCAATCCTTCAAATACCTTGGGTCAATAGTAGCAGCCGCTAACAATATATAAGAAGAAATACGAGGGCGGCTTCTCAAATCCAACAAAACCAACTATAGTCTGTCAAAGCTCTTCAAATCTCACCATAACTCTAAAACTGCTGCTGTACAGGACCATGGTCCTGCCAGTGCTCATGTATGGATCCGAGACTTGGGTGCTTAGCAAAAGACACTCCGATCTCTTAGCCGCGTTCGAGAAAAAAGTCTTAAGGAGAATTGTTGGCACCATATGTGAGGAAGGACGATTCCGGACAATCATGATTTCTACGCAATCTACCTTGAAGCAGACATAGTGACAAAAATTAAGCTCGGTAGACTCTTGTGGGCAGGGCACCTAGCTCGCATGAAGGAAGAGGAACTGGCTTGGAAAGTCCTTTGTGCTACATTATATTTCTAGACCATGCTTGTCCTGGAGAGATGGTGTAGAGCAGGACGCCCGAAACCTTGGATGGAAGCAACTGGATGGATGGCGTCAGCTCGAGATGGTGGAGAAACAAATAAAATATTTTGTATGATTTCGGCAGATCGATTAAAACGATTTCACGATTCAAAACATGCATCTATTGAGATTGATGATGGTTCCATTTCTTTCCAAAACATCAACCCATGTATCAAGTGCTCGTTGCAAGGACACAAGATCTTCACATTTATATTAAGCTATTATTAAAGTAACGAGTTTACTTCTCCCTTTAAAGTTAAGTTTGATCGCCAAGAGTGGATAAGCATTTTTACCACTTCGGTACCAAAACTGACTTCAAAAATGAGTATATATAAACAAAATGCCTTGACTTTAAGGTCGAAATTATCCTGGATCCACAATGCGTACTCCACTTTATTGCCACGGAAAACCAACAACAGCTTGCTCATTGTTTACACAACAAAGAGAGGACATTTCATGTGCTGCTGCTATACCACTGCCGTTTTTAAACCACAATACCGTGCGGAAATACAAAAGGAAATGTTTTGTATACAATGAAAAGGATCTGAATCGCCACACTACTGGTGCCACCGCCACCGCCACCGCCAGCATGCGCTGCCGCCGCCGGTGTGTAGTGTTCATAGTGTGGGCGATGACGATAGCATCAGGAGGATAGATTTCATTCTTTTACTTACAATGACAGTTTACGTTCTTTTCAAGGACACCCGCTGTTCAAAATAATAGAAACTTTACCAACCACAACTACTACTGTCACTTGGTTCAAATGAGTAGATAATTCTTCCGTTCAAGTAACTAAGATAGTATAACCATACCTACCTACCTCTGCCACTTCCAACGCAGTGGCCTGCAGCGGTGCGTTGCGTCGTTGGTTGGGCGGTCGGTCGATTGCCTTAAGTCCTTAAGCATCGTCATCGTCGTAGTGGAAGTAAGTATAGAAGAAGTAAGATTATGATGATGATGGTCTGATGGTTGGAAAAATAGAACACAGCAGGGACAAAATGCTTACGCTTTGTCTTGGATTTATCCAGCATTTTGTTTGTCGTCGGTCGTTTTGGGTCTGTTGTCTTTTTATTGGCCTCAATTTTTGTCTAACTATTTTATGCTCAGTTAAACCGGGAAAAATAAACTTTTCTTTTGTTACATCGTTTGTCTTGCTTTTTATTTATATCAAAAAATAAATAAATGTATATTCATAGTTTTGAAGAGAACAAAAAGACTTTCTTTGAAATTTCTGTCTCCACGAAAATATAAACGCAACATAAAATTCATGATTTATAACCTAACTTTTTTTTGTTTTATTTTATTTTACTTTTTAATCTTTAAAAGCCATTAACGTTAAAGAAAATATTAATCTTGAATTGGTATAAGCAAAGAAATTTAAAAATCTTGTATCATGTTTTGGTTAGATATTGATATAAAAATAAAAATTGTCCTTTTACATCAAATTTTGAAATTATGCTATCTAAATTATTTAAGCTAACACGTAAGCCAACAAAATAACAATTAAATAAGAAAAGTGAACATACGCCCAAGTGTACCACTTTAGTGGGATAAATTTAAAAAAAAACAATGAAATTCTAAATTCTAAATTTTCAAAATGGTAACCCTGATAAAAAAAACTGACTCGAAAGATATTTAATGTTCTTATTTTTAACATTTGTGCCTTGCCTACAATTCAAATGAGTGGAAAAGATTAAAATCTTGTTTTCCTTTGGCTTTTTTTTGGTCACAATGCGGTTGTAGCAATGAAACAATTAAGTTTACATTGGTAAAAATAATCAATTATTTTTTTATTTTAATCTGTCAAAAAGCTGATTTTGACAACTATAGCGTTTCGTTGGACAGAAATAATTGATTATTTTTTTTGATTATAACCAATTTTGCAGATCTAAATTTTTCGAGAGACTTACCCCTCCATGCACTTACACTAAAACAATTTGTATCTGTCAGTTTGAATAAAGTGGTTTGTGATTTGTTTATTCCAATTTTTTGAAATAATGAGGCTTCACAAGGAAAAAAACACCGTGTAAAAGATTTCGTCAAGGTGTAATAAATAATTACTCTGAAAAGTCTAAATTTACTTGTTCACTCATTTTTATTTCTTTCTTATTCTGCTTTAAATTGTTGCAGATTTGACAGCTACACCGTCAAGAAATAACACCAACACAGTGACAAAAAAATCAGTTATTAATTGTGTTCCATTCGTCATGAAAAAAATCAAATTTTATTAAGAAATCTTTGTTTACCAATGAAAAACCCCATATAATAAAAACAAACATTTTATTGACAATTTGATGTATTTGTATATGCTTAAAAAGAAGTAAATGCTTATACTTGGAAATGTCTGCAGTAGTCAATGCCAATTTCCCACTAGCTAGCACAGCAATTTACAAGTAAAAGCATTTCCTTTTGTTTATGCATATGGCTTTTTGTATAGCAACACTAAAACAATATGTAAACTTATGTACGTCAAGTGAAAATAATAAAATATTTAATTTAATATATGTACATTAAACAAAATGAACATTTTTAAAAATTGAAAATACAAAAGGAACAAACAAATGCACTTCAAAATGAAGTTCAGTCTTTTAAATTATTGACATTTCATTTGACATTTACTGCGAGACAAGAGAACAACAGATGAGCAGAAGTATGATGGGTGGGGGAAAAGTTTTACGATTTCTGAATAAAAAAGACGATCACTTATCAAATAAATTTAAATATGAAAGTTGTAAGTACTTTTGAGATCTCCAATTTTTATTGAGGAACGAGGGTAATAGTTTCCGTTTTGTCTATAATTTGGTAAACTTTAACTATACCTACCTACGCATTTAGATTTAATTTTGAAAACAAAAATGTGTTGAATTCAAAAACCAAAAAGATTGAGCTTTCGTTTCATTTTGTTTTTGTTATTAATGATGTGTAGTGTTTCAAGTGTGTTTTGTTTAGACGTATATGTCGTTCAGTATGGAGATCTTTGACATCTACGAAGTCTGGAGGGTAGCCGCTTTCAATTGCATGGCTGGCCAAAGCAGTTTTTCCAGGGTTGTTGGATTTGATGTCAGACTTATAGTTAGACATTCTGATGCCAATGTAGCAAAAATTGCATGGTTCATTAGGTTTCCCTTTGCAATTAATCTTGTAGATCACATTTGTTTCTTTGTTTTTGTCTTTTTCTGGTTTTGCTTTTATTTGAGTGAAGAGACGGCTGAGTGTCATGTTGGGCTTGTAAGCCATATGAGTATGTCTTTGATTTTGCTGATTACCGATTTTTTGAAATTTTCCGTTAGACAAGGTACAAAAAAGACACTGTTTAATAGCCAATCGGACGATCATCTTTATGGGTTTGAGGAGTTTTGTTCTTGTATTTCAAGAGAAGGCTGCGTAGTATAGTAGAAGGGAACCCTTGGTCTCTCTAAATTTTTGTGATTTTTGCTTCGTTTACGCTGTGGAAACTGGTGTCACTTAAAGTGAAGATCTTACTTATCGAATTGGAGGCTGTATTGATGTTGATATGTTTCTAAAAAATGAAGACCAAAAAATACATTGTATGAATTGTATGAAAACAACCCTAAAAAAAACAGAAATCCAAAACTGCAAACAAAAATTAACCTAAAAATGTTTTCTTTTTTTTAAACTAAAAGAAATTACTAGCCATTTGGTGGAAATTAAAAACTTTTTGTTTAACTTAATTTTTTTTCAACAATCATAACGTAAACTTCATATAAGCTTCATAAATTTAAAGTTTTTTTTTTTAAACTAAACTTAATGTAATATCAACAAATGTAGAAAAATTGAAAAAAACAAAATAGTCATTCTTCTGTGTTGGCAGGATGCAGTCAAAAATGATGTTTCTATAGAAATTGGTATATTATATTGTGTACACACAATTCTGAGAAAAAAAAAATTTTCAATCTGATTTGAACACAAGGAGTTATTTTTTTTATGTTCAAATGCGAGCGTTTCAAAAACGCTTTCATCTCACCTCATATAAATTGCGTCAACATCAATTCGTATATAGTTTGGACCTTTATTTTGTATAAATTTTTGAAATACAAATTGTTTTTGGTCAATTTTGAAAACATTTTGATTTATGTGTTTAATTGGGGGCGGTCTAAAAATCTCAAAACTTCACCACCAACTCCCATTTAGAATTTAGTTTTTTTTTTCACTCTTTCACAATTTTACTTCAGGGTAAATAAACGCCATTTTATTATTACATTTATTTTATTTTTTTTTGTTATTGGAAGCAAAATGCTTCAAAAATTTCATACTTCATTTAACATTCATAAAAAACAAAGATCTAAAAAAATGTAAAGTTAATAATAATTCATTCTTTAACCTTTATTTCTTAAAAATATTCTCTTTAAGTCTTAATGGTTTGTTATTATATCATATTTTTTCTAAATTACTAACTTTCCACTTTCTTTGACAAAATTTCATCTTAAATCTAGTTGGTAATCTTGTTTTTCAACTTTTTTTTTTTTGTATTTTAATAAAATATTTTATTCTGATTAAGAAGTAAATCATCACAATAAGTCTAATTAATATTTTTCTTTATGTTCCATCTCTGTTGGGCGCCACTTATCATAAAAGCGACAAGACCCCCACAAGAGTTGTTTTCTTTTGTTGATGCTTTAACACTTGAATTTCTACTTTTACTCTCTTGTTAGTCATAAAAACGAAATAGCAAACTAGTTGTAAGCAATTATTATATATCTTCATCATTCGCCTCAGGTCATAAATTTTGTCTTCCTAGCTAACAGTATATACTACAACAAATGTATCCAAACTTTGAAAGAAGAAACCAAAAAAAAAAGAATAACGAAAAAAAAAGTTTATTAAGGTATAGGTACACCAGGTAGCTTTTTTGTTTTATTTCTTTATGCCCAGTAAAAATATTTATTATCTTGCTATTTACCCTCCAACGCGTCAAGGATTGTAACATGCAGTAATTTCTCATCACATCTCATGGTTACGCCTGGTAAACTTAGAGTTTTTGTGTGGATAAATTATGACATTAAAAATGGGGAAAAAAGAGAGAAAAACAAAACTTAAAGACAAAAAAAAATTACTTTGAGTGTTATAATGGGTAGATATAAATACTTAAGTGTAATAGGGGCTTAGGATTTTTTGTTTTGTTTTGGCAGAACTAACAAAATATTTTGTAACTCTAAGACGACAAAGAAGTTTAGGCATAAAACTGAAATGCCATTCGATGAAAAAAAATAAAAGTTTTTGAAAAATGATTAGAGAAGATTTTTTCAAAAAATTATTTCTTATATACAATTTTGAATTATTTTTAGAAAAAAAAATGACACGCAAGTTTTCATTCCATACCTAGTTTATCCATCGTTTTTTAGACGTCTAATTTTTTAAAATGTTGGTCACAGATTTTTTCTAGATTGAAGTCCTTTCATTTTTATGAAATTATATCTTCTTATTTCTTTAATGATTTTTTGAACTTTTAAATTTCATAAAATTTAAAAAAATATTTTTGACTAAATAATCTTCATTACCCTACATATCAAATTTCATCGAAATCGTCAGATTCGTTTTTTATATAAATGTTTTTTGTCTTAAAGACTATCTGATAAGTAGGTACCGTTAATTTTTGAGCTTGAAAATCTATCATTTCGCGTCTGGGGAATTACAAAACAACCTTAAACTTAATAGTTTAGATCGATGTACAGAAAATTAACAGGCCAACAGACAGACAGGCAGAATTACAAGACCCACTTTTCTCGCGTTCTCTTACATCATCTTTATGTTAGGTCTGATTACGAACTCGAGCTCGATTAATTTTACGCTTCCAAAACTTGCCCTACAGTGTCTATAGTCATAAGTAAAAATACTATGTTAAATTTCAAGTTCCTAAGTCAAGAAGTAACCCCGTGGCGCAATAGGTAGGGCGTAGGATTGTCGTGCAGGAGTTCTAAGTTCGATTCCCTGTCTTGTCCATCTTAACGAAAATGTTTTTTTTCAACGATTGCTATCTTCTACGAGACATACATAATGTAGCACCCCACCATTCCTGTAATAAAACGCCCACAGGAATGGTTGAGAGTTGTAAGTTACTAAGATCCTGGTTCTTCATGAGCTGTCAAGTCATCTGTAAATGGGCGCTGTAAATGGGTTAATGAATGATCCTGAATGCTGAAATTAAGAATATTTTAATCAAACAATAGGTATAGTTTACTACCCAAATTTCATATTAACCAAATATTTAAAAAAAAATGTAATTCAAAGAAATTACAAATTTTGCCAAATAAATTTTATATTATCCTTCCCATTCAATTTTATTTCCAGAAACTTTTATCAGTTTAATTTAACATATCTCATGGGACACAGAAAAAATATTTGCACTATCCCATCTACATTCACCAAAGAAATACATTCAAAAAAAAAAAAAAAAACGCCTTCGCTGAATACCTATACCTATACTCTTATATGAACAAATTTTAAGGATCATTGCCCCCCAAAGGGCTGAAATTCAGTGGCAAACCTCAATCATACTCAAAACTCAAGTGGAAACCTTAAGCAAAAAAGATATCATCGCACTGCACAGGCACACCCCCAAACCCCAACATGTGAGAAATGTGAGTGAATAGATCCCAAATGGAAAATGAGGTGTGAAATTATTATTTTTTTTTTTTTTTTTTGCCAAAAAGAAAGATAAAGTTAATGTAAGCCTTTGAAGTGCCAATGATGGGGAAGTTCAGCATGAAATTGATTCTGGAGTGAAGGGTTTGAAAAGTGTGCCGTGCCGTGCCGTCGTTCTTCGTTGCCATACCTTCATAAGTAATACCTACACAGTATGCGAGTATCATCTATAAAGATTTAACATGCTCCCTTTTGAAATTATATCGTTAAACCCAATTGGAGCTCCCCGAGGGGAATGTATGCAGAATGATGGCGGAGGAACATGTCGTCAATATGTCGGTGTAGACAAAGCCTTCCAAATAAAACGGTTCCGTTTCATAAACAATAATCTTATCAACTTTTCGTTTACGGATGTTGACAATCTACATACATAAACAAAACATACTCATAACGCGCTCTGTTCGATTTCGTGACATTTAACTGTTTTTGTAGAAGTCAGCTAATTCTCGCAATTCTCAAGTTACATTTAATATTCGATTCCAGGAAATAATATTATTCTCAGGCAGTTATAGTAATTAATCGTTTATGCTTTTTTGTCTGAATGACTTTCCGGCAGACACAAAGAACTATTAGAGTTAGGATGTTTTTGTTTATTGTTAATATTGTGGTACGGGAAAACGTTTCGAAATTAATTAATCTGATGTGACTTGAGAACAATATCGAAAAGTATCGAATTGCTAATAAAAAGCAATATTTATTGTTAACTTGGGTTGATATGATAATGTTAATGTTTATTTTTGGAAAAAATGATAAATGGCTTAGTGGATATTACATAAATTGACAGTTGTAACAAAATAAAAGTTAAACTTGTAAAATTATTTTCAAAGCTCTAGTTTTGAGAATACGCTTAAATAAGTTTATTGGTAAATGTTTTAGAGTTACAATTATCCACAAGTCCCGATAAGTGGTTGTGGTACAAAGGCGACTGCTTCCTGCAAGAAAATCGGACAAGTGGAGTCAGTTGTGTGGAATAAGTGGAACAGCAAAATTTATAATATTTAGCATAGTTATCGATACAATAAATCTGTGGTCACAATGTAGAACTCTTAAGTCTATTTTAATAGTTTTTTTTTGAAAGTGAACTTTAAAACTAAAATTTTCTAACATTGACTAATATTTCCCTGGAAGGCAGCCAACTACAGAGATGGCAGACGACTAAAACCAGTGAAAATCATTGTGTTTTGATTAGAGTTAGGTGTCTGAATACAAGATGGCCTTACTGTTAGCTGTCCACCTGCTGGGGAAAAATTGTCAATTTGCTGTCCAAAGAACATAATATACAATTCAGCTTGGATACTTTAACTTAAATGGGAACATTTTTTTTGCAGCCTTAAAGTGTCTGGCTGCTTGTGGGCCTCACTGTAGGTGTTTACATTAGTTCGCTTGAAAATATTAAAAGGTCAATTTTGATAAAACAAATTAAGTTTGCATCATTTTGAAGCTACTTTAACTGGTGCTTGTCACGAAATCAAGATGAGACTAACTCTTAGACATCCGAGACTAGACCGAGACGAGAGTCTAATTTTTCGACCAAGACTTACCAAAAATCTAGGTATTGAATATTTCTGCAAATATTAGACAGGGCTTAGAATTAAGACGACGAGACTGAGACGAAACTAAGTCATTAGAGATCGAGACGAGATCGAAACTGCGAATTTGCGTTTTTGACGAGACCGAGACGAGATTCCAAAAGCTTTCTAGCATATTTTTTTTTTAATCACACCACACATGTAAAAAATTAATAAGGCTCGTTAGCGAACTTACCCTTGTTTTGACATTTATAAATGTCAAATTAACGTTACAGTTAGCTCATAGTTAACGTCGTTTATAACAAACAAATTACATCATATTACATATTTGTAGTATTTTAAATTATTCAAATGGCCATACATATTTTAAAATGTTTGGGATTCGTAAACATGACGACATGTTAATCCAACTTAACATTACGGCGAAGAAAGGGTAAACAGAGTGGGTTCCTAAATTTTGCCTGTCTGTCGGTTTTGGTTTCGGATTGAACGCTTTTCTTTAGTTTTTGAATTCTTGATGATTTTGATTGATAGCGGAAAAATTGAAGAAAAAAAAATTAAGGCCTGAAAGAACTTCCCATAGAACCGTTACAACAAACCTTATTTAAAATTGAAAATATCACAGGCTTTAGATTAAGGGTAAGGTATAATTAACGATAAATATTAATATCGACTGGTCAAAACATCGATATATACAGATTTTTTTTTAAAGTTAAACATCGATTTTTCTTACTTACTTGCTTTTTTTTTTTTTAATTTTGACTTGAGAAATAACGACTGATTTGAAAAAAAATATCATTCGTGCCTTTTAATCATGTCGTGAATCACAATCACGAGTAATTCCCGAGAAAAATGTACGGGAACTCAAAAACAAATTTTTCACTTAAAAGTCAAACGTTCACAACGTATTCATGTGTCATCGATTAGTGTCAAAAATCACTTTCTACACAGTCGACCTTTCATTATGAAGAAACAAAAACTATAGGATTAAAAACTTTTTATAAAAGAAAACCTGTTTTCGAGAAATAGCTATACAATTTTGTCTTAACCTTAGTTCTGGAGCCTAAAAAATCAATTTCATCTAGATAAGGGTAGATTGATTATCAGGGCTATGCATTTTTTTTTTAAATTTGTATACTAAACGTGTGTTTTTATATGCTTGAAATTTTGAAAGTTGAAACTTTTTATATGAAAAAAAACACCCATAAAAATGAAACACATTGGGAAAATTTGCTTTTTCATAAGAAATTTAATTGAATAAAAAAATGTTGAAGTTCTAAAAAATATTGAATACTAAATAGTGTGTACAAAACTGATGCCAAAATTGACTTTAAATTTAAAAACTTTCCTACTACTATCGTTTGGTTCTCTTTCTCATTTCCCAAAAAATAATTACGAATCGAAAAATAATAAAAAAAAAAAGAAAAAACTATCTGCATCATGCAATCTGCATCGAAAAGGAGTCGCTATACCATCACATCAACACCACGCCAAGTCCTAAGGACCGCAAAGCCAACTATATGCGACTAGGTTCAAAACACTATCCTATCGTTAGAAATGAAATCTAATATTAATCCACACTAATGAAAAATCTTTGTTAATTTGTTTCCATCAAGGCGTGTATAGTATATCCTTTCATCGTTTGGCTATATCTAGATTCAGATAGAGATATTATGAAGGAACTCTCGCTCTTTGTGTGATTATCCACCCGGTCGGTTTGGTCTGCACAATTTTTAACTCATCAGCCATTATGACTATGTTGAGATAGATACTTTTTTTTTTGGGACAAAGATTTTGGCAACGATGGAAAAAATCTACTTTTCATTAGCGAGAGCCAAACTTAAACCATTAAAAGTTGAATTTAGATTTTGTGGGTTTTCACTTCGCAAATGCAAGAGATCCACGAGAATTTATGTACCTAGTCAAAAAGGGACATTGACGTTATTATTATAGTCTGGTATAAAAGTGTTGAAAAAAACTGGTTGATTTTTTTGCTGATATTTCTGTCTTAAATTTTCAAAAAAAAAAAAATGGTTTTTGAAATTTAATATTTCGAAAACGCTTTTTTTAGCAATATCGATGACAATATTTTGCATACAAGAATTCTGATAAAAGTTTTAACTTTTGACTAATTTTTAACTAGAAACTAGAACTTTAAACAAAGTTTGCATCATCTTGCGGCTGCACACACATTTCTTTCTTTCATTTCCGTTGATCAACTTCAATCTAACTTCGCTTGGTGACTGAAAACTGAAATGTTCAAATATAGAAATATCTAAAATTGTAAAAAAAAACACGTACGTACTAAATTACACTTTCTGAGTGATTTAACGGGGAGTTCTTCTTTTCCATTTGTTAAGAAAATAATCAAATTTAAAAAATTGTCTTTGGATCAAAAATAAGTTTGAATCAACGAAATAATTTAGTGGTCCAAAAGTAAATTTTATTAATTTAAGAAATGAGTTCATTGTTTCAAAAATTTAGTTTTTTTAAAAAAGCGACTTAACTAACAACATTGTCACAGCAATTAACTTTACAAAAAAAAAAAACATAGCATGATATTTTATGAACTTTTTTTTTATTAGTAGTAGTATTAAACCGTGTCCAGATTCAGTTATTTAGGCAAGTGAAGTGATATGACTCACTGAGCGCTGACTCATTTCATTTCACTCGTGAAAGCGATTTAGTGGAATAGTTATTGATTATATTTGTTGGATTACTTGAAAGAAATGAGTGAACTAGAGAAAAGAAATAAAAGCAACGAAAAAGTTTAAAACAAAACACAAAATCATTTACTCACTTTCGATTTTTTATGAGAAGCGAATAATCTCACTCACCCGAACTAGCTTAATCTCGGCACTGGTATTAATTATCCCAATAAAGCATTTGAAAATATTGCTGCTCCAAGTGATGCAAGTTTTTGTTGATAATCCGAATTTACCGATTTTCTGATAACTTACGATAACTTGGATGATATGTAGTTCCAACAAGACGCCGCGCCGCCGGCCGCGTCACCGATCAGAACGACCAATAATGCCTTCATTGCGTGAGAAATTTCCTCGTAGCGAAATTTCACATTTTGGTAATCATGAGATTTGAAATCGTTACTTTAGATGCTTTAAAAAACAATATTACTCAAGTGTTGGCCGAGATACCTAAAAAGAACCGTTTGATGCGAATCTTTCCAAAGCAGCCATCTGAATGCTATTATTTTCACGCTTAATGGCAGTGGGTAGGACTTTTAAAATCTAATAGTCAACCAATATAGCCATTATGTTTCATTTTCAACTTTGTTCTTCACCTTATCTTTAGTAACGATAAAATGCAACTCCACTTTCCGGACTATAACAAATGCAAACAGCTTAGCATGCACTTATTAAAATTATAGTATTATTAAGTGAATTTGTGATCTATCTTTCCCTTTTCATGCTTTTTTATTTTTTAATAACGCCATAAATATTTTTTTGCAAACTCATCTCATAATCATAGTATTCAAGCATTGTAGATAATGTCAAATAAGATGATGAAATTCCCCTCGGTACCTAACTAAAGGAGGACTCTTTAATCTGGGAATTTGGTCAATTATAAAATCGAGCCCTTTGTCTTTGTCTGAAAATAAACTGTTTATCCTTCTAATTGGAAAAATTAAAAACAGTCTGAACAAATTTGTAAGAAAAAACTAAATTTGGTAAAAAAAAACGACTTTAAGATAATAAATCATCCTTCGCATTACGATGATTAAGTATCTCTCGGAAGAAAATTCCTAAAAAACGTGCTCTTAGTCTATTGTTGCTAAATGAATGGGGATGTAAATAAAGGTTAGTGGCATAGAACTTTCAAATGGAATAAATCAAAGATGAGTTTTTTGAATTGACGTAAAATTGACTTTATTTATGAAAGTTAATCTGTTGGCAATATAATTTAAATGTGATTTCTGGTATATGACCCCGACGGCTGGCTCAGACGTAATTTAATCTGGAGGTCCAATTTTCGATCACTTTTTCCAACATTTCCAAGGGCTTAACTGTGTAGACTAGCGACTTTAAATATCCCCACAGAAAATAGTATAAATGTGTTAAATCGCACGATGCTCGAGGCCAATTAACGGGTTCGAAACGTGAAACTGTGAGGTTGCCAAACATTTCCTTTAATAAATCAATAGCGACCCGAGCTGAGGAACGAAAAAGTCAGTTATCATGACACTATAGCGGTCACCATTGATAACGTAGCATTGACAGAACTTATGTGTGCTTAACGTGATTTCTTACCATTTTTGGTTTACATCACGTGTTCACTCATTAGAACAATCGGGGATTAATGAATTCCATTAATCATGAAATAAGTTAGTAATAGCCATCCTAACTTATTTTTCCTGATCCCAATGGCAAGATCAGGCCGAGATTTATCTTCGCATCTCTTTTTTTTTGGCTTTATGAAGCCACAGCCCCTGCGAGTCTGACCTCAATGAGGAAGCACCAGCGGACTGCTTTCCAAGTAACCTTATTAGGCAAGGTTACCACCATTCCCGAGGGATTGGGTGGTTTGGCTTTCAAATTTTTACTGCCCATCTGGTGGGGCTAACTTCTCCTCCCCGCAGTACCATTTTAATCTAGAATGGTCGCAGTTCGAAGCAAGCTTCTACCTCAGCATAAATACACTTTCGTGCATTTTTATACCAACTGCAACCCTTCTTACTTATGAAGAGACCATTGCTCTAAGTGTGTTAGGTTTAGAGATAGGCTTTATTTACAAATAATTGGTTTTTTCGAGTAAGACCGCTGAGTTACCAGCATACCCTTTTTTTCGGAAACCAGTATCAACTGGAATCCCAGGGTAAATGGCGTTTTTACGCACCATTCACCCCAACATTATTTGCTACTGGCTTACTACCCATGTTAAGCCAAATTTTGTTTGATGGGTTGCCGATAAGTCCATCATGGCTAGATAGACTTTACCAAGATCTATTGTCAAAATAAATGAATCATTCACCCCGTGCACCATTAAGGTAGTCGGGTATAGAAAGAAACTATATTGACTTTTTCGGGCAATATAACCTTGGTTATCATATACCCTTCTGGGAGAACAATAAATTGAAGCGTTCAAGTGAAGAAGGGGGTAAGTGACATTTTTATAGTTTTGAGATATTGAAAGTTTTTGGATTACAACTTTTTTTGAGCTGACAACTCAAACTTTCTAATGAGGAAGAACAATAAAGCACAAACCAATCGTTTAAAAAATACATATTTACTTCATTTAATAATATCGACTTTAAGCTACATATTTTTGACAATTCTGCTTAAGAAAAAATCGAAAATGTCACTTACCTCCTTCTTCATTTCAACGCTTCAATTGAACTCCCATACCTTTGTCATCGTTTAAAAGGTAATCGCCGAAGCGATAACTCCAGACCTGTATATGCTACTTGAGTAGCTCCCTTTCACACACACTGTTCAGACTATCACTTCTACTTCAATGTATTGAGATAAGTTAACTTATTTTTAACCAATTTATGCAGGAAACCATTAGGACACTGCAAAGCTTGGAATCATAAGACTCACTTAACCCTTTTTACGGTGGGAACTTGAAGTACATGCACCTCCATTTGAGTCTTAGTTTCGATCATGAGAGGCTTGAGTCAACAATACCTAACATAACCTACTTATCCCCCACCACGAAGAGGTGTCTCTCAGTCGAGGGGGAACGTAGCATTGACAGCAGTTTTTCTGAATGTAACGGTGTCTCAACATACACTTGAGGATTATTTTCACTCCAAATACGGCAGTTTTGTTTATTGACGTAGCCATACAACCAAAAGTGAGGACAATTATGCTGACCGTAAAATGGACATAGCCCGCAATACGTATTTCGAACAGAACTATCTATGATTTTCGAAGCGTTGTTTAGCCACCCGTCGCGTCGGTTGAAATGCTAAATAGCTGTTAAAATGTCACTCAGTTAAAAAAGTTTTACCATCTTAAAGTTCTATACCGAGACACCAAGTATTCAAAGAGGTCGGGGTTACATAAAATTTCTGAAATTTAAATTACATTCCTCAGAAAACTATATTTTGAACAATTTACAAAAACCTACGACGTAAAATTATGACAAAGAATTATTTCATTGTATCGCCAAATAAAAACACAGCTCATAAAAAAAACCCAAAAAAAAAACTACTTAAACCAACAATACAAGAAACAAACAATGCTAACTATAAACAAAACTGCTGACCGCATAATCGATTGCATTTCAAAAATTAACTAAACCACTTTAACCAAAGGAAAAACTAAGGGTCGTCCATTTTTTGTGTTTTCTCATCTTACAGATATTCGAATGGTTTTATCCTTTTCTTTTACACTTAATAAATTTTATTGTTTCCGACCAATTTGAGAGTGGAGTAAATTGAATTGAGTCACATAAAGGACGAAGTGCAGACGAACAAAAAAAAAATGAAATAATAATCAAAATAGGAAGAAAAAAAAACTGAATGAGAACAAGAGTTGGTACTTAACTCAAACAGCTCGGTGCACACGAAAAGAAGAAGGAAACAATCATCGGGTAAAATTGGCCGTTTGATGAAGAAAGTGAACAAAGTGTATCTCTGTTAAGTTAATAACTACCCACTGGAACCAACAATTTTTTTTTGTTTTTTTTTTTTTAGTGAATCGTGACACACTTGAAGATGCGATTGAGCGTATCATGGGAATATTTTGGGTACGTTCTGAATGAGATGCGTGACTTGAAAGATAATAATATCATTTTTGTGCAGAGAACGGAATGAAAAACCAATAGTCAACATACGAAATAGGCTTATAATATTGTTGTGTTGTACAAAAAAAGATGAGATTTTTTTTTGGATATTGGAAAAGTGTTGAAGATGCGAAAAAAGTAATTTAAGAACTTCGGACGTTGGTTAGCCAAGAAACAAGTATCTGGACACATCCCAACTCCTGTCGTAGAAATTTTGTTGATTTCTTAGTATAAAGAGGGAGCTGCATGGACATTTTATAAGATTCTAAAGTTTTCACTGACTTTATAAAATTTGATAAGACAAAATTGACGTCTCAAAATCATCTCTTGAAATTTTTGTTTATTGCTAAGAGAGAAATATCTCAGCTTCGAATAATCATTAGTCATAAACTGGCTATTACGAAAATAAACTACAAGCTGAATGTCAGTTCTTCACCATCAACCCTTAAATGTATAAAAGTGTTATTGCATTGGAAAATAATCATGCTCCTTCAGCGAATTTGCCTGTCAAAAGCATTTTAAGTATCCAAAGTATTCAGAAAAATTCACAAAATCTATATGTATGTACATATTTTTTTGAATTTATTACAGAGCAAGTAACTAGTAGCAAACTAACGAGTGGTGAGTAAGAAGTAACGGGTCGAGTAATGAGTAAAACGAGTGAATAACAAATAGCGAGCAGCGTGTGTATAGTAGTGATTTACAGATATGAGTGGAAAATACCGAATGTCGAGAAAAAAGTAAGGAGCAGCAAGTATCGAGTGTTCAGCCACAAGAAGCGAACGGCATATATCTAGTGGAAATTGTAAAAAGTGAATAGAAACAACGTTTAACGAGTGACAAGTAACAAGTATAGATTTTCAAGAGGCGATTAAGTAGTAGAAAGTAATTAATGAGTAGCAAGTAACAAGTAATGAGTGGCGAGTAGTAAGTTAGTTAAATGGAATTCAAGGTTTGCATTATAAAAATTAGTTAATGACTTTTATGGCATATACGAAAAGTAAGCAGCAGAAGTTAGCAGCAGCAGCTGATATACCTTTAGTCTACCATTTTAACAATTTCCAAAAATTAGTTGGGAGAACATCTTTACACATTGTAAGGGTTGCAAGAAATTTTCAAGCAAATGTAAAATTTATTAAATGCAGGTGCTAAAAGTCGAAAAAAAAACTTATTGCGTCGAGAAAAATTGTGTCGATAAACATTTTCGACTACATATATTTCTTTTTGCTAGAATCGAAAAAGTGGAAAAAAAATTGGTCACAAAATCAAAATTTAAAAAAAAAAACCCAAAAACGTCAAAAAAGTTGTCAAAGAAAAAAATTATCAGAATCATTCAAACCATCAATGTTGTAAAATATTTCCAGATGTCAAGAATATATCCAAACATTTTCAAAACCTGCTTAAAAAAGATCTCTTATATCTTTATTATTTTTATTGTACTATTTTGTTCATAGAATGTCAGTTTATTAGACTTAACCATTCTTCCGTCAAATGCATTGAATTTTTTGTGAACAACAACAACAACTTTAAGGCACTACCACCAATTGTTTTTACGAATTAATTTTATATTAATTTGTTTATATTTTTATTTTTGGCCGGAGTTATAGCTATTTCATGCTTGCCAGACAATAATCAGACTCCTTTTTTTAGTGGCGCTGAGCTTTAATCCAATTTTATTTGAAGTTTTCCAAACACTGCCAATGTATTATACTTGAAAAAATAAAACTTTAGCATTGCGTGGTAGATTTCGAGCTTTGATCGTAAAATAAAAATGTTTTAATCCATGGTCGCATCCATGGTAAATTCGCAAGAGTAAATGAAAAACGGAAATTGTATTGGTTGCCCGATAAGATCTTGTTGCAAATAATTCCACATACAATCACTCCTCCAACTGGTCAATAATTCATTTTCACAAGGCGCATTTAAAATCAATACTCAAGTACCTACATAATATGTAGGTGAGTACGAGCAATGATAATTGCTATATTTGTATAATATATGCAAAATAAAACCACTAAATAAATTAACCAGGTCATGAACATCTGAAGAGTTAAACAAACTACATATAAGTACTACCTACCTACATTATAATGTTGATACAAACCTATACATAAAAAGGAACTAATTAAATGCTCATCATTGTCGCATGAAATCGAGTTTTTGTCCAGCGCAATCTGGGGATCTGGGAATTCTGATTTAATTAAAACAAATTGTATGGAAAATTAAAAGTATATACACATTCTACTAAAAGAACCTACATTATTATTATAGGTAAGTTATGTACGTAATTATAACTACTTAATAATAATCGTTCTTCATTCATTGCGATGCGGTACGTTGGAATTGAATCACATTGCATTGCTGTGAATGCTAAAAAGAGGTAAATATATTCGCATTAAATTTGTTTTATGAATATTTCATATCGGAGAATCAGAAGCTTAAAGAAGATCGATCTCTTTACAGGTGCATTAACCACATTTATGAACACATTCGTAAAACTATAGTTTATGTAATGATGACACTTAGCTGTGTTTTTTTTTAACTTTATTGATAATTATAAAAAAAACCAAAAAACCAAAAAACCAATAAAATAAAATAAAATAAAATAAAATAAAATAAAATAAAATAAAATAAAATAAAATAAAATAAAATAAAATAAAATAAAATAAAATAAAATAAAATAAAATAAAATAAAATAAAATAAAATAAAATAAAATAAAATAAAATAAAATAAAATAAAATAAAATAAAATAAAATAAAATAAAATAAAATAAAATAAAATAAAATAAAATAAAATAAAATAAAATAAAATAAAATAAAATAAAATAAAATAAAATAAAATAAAATAAAATAAAGTAAAATAAAATAAAATAAAATAAAATAAAATAAAATAAAATAAAATAAAATAAAATAAAATAAAATAAAATAAAATAAAATAAAATAAAATAAAATAAAATAAAATAAAATAAAATAAAATAAAATAAAATAAAATAAAATAAAATAAAATAAAATAAAATAAAATAAAATAAAATAAAATAAAATAAAATAAAATAAAATAAAATAAAATAAAATAAAATAAAATAAAATAAAATAAAATAAAATAAAATAAAATAAAATAAAATAAAATAAAATAAAATAAAATAAAATAAAATAAAATAAAATAAAATAAAATAAAATGAAATAAAATAAAATAAAATAAAATAGTAAGATAAAATAAAATAAAAAATGTTATAGGAACTAACATTTAACAAAATAAATTACAAAATTCAACCAAACGGACAAAGTGCTTTTTACAAAGTATAAAAGGCTTGTAATTTATATAAATCGTTTTGTTTTCCTTTTTATCAATTGTTTTTGTTTGATTATATTTAAGTAGTTACCTATAAAATGTTATTTTTTGTTTTACGACTTAATAATTTTTTTAAAAATCACACAGAAATATGCATTGTAAATAGTGAACAGACTCGCTTTTTAAACTTCACTAGATGTTATAATGAATGCAAAATAAAGTTTTTACTTGAAGTATTATTATTGTGTCTACAATAAATTACAAGAAGTCTTTTTTATGTATCTCCCCATATCTAGACACATACCAATATTTATATCTAGCTTGCAGGTACATCATATTTCAAAGTTCCCATGATTGCACAATTTATAATTAACAAAATTTGTATTCCTCTCACTTCTCTGGTGGCTATACCCTTTTGTCATAATAATATTATGTAGGTACCAACAGTTTGTTGCAAGTTTTTTCCAAGTTAATGACCTATGACCACATCCTGCTAGACCCAGCCATCGCATCGTTATCGACAGCTCCACCCGAAAAATGTTACAGGCTTTGCTTTATTACCCCAACACACGAGTAACAACAGAGCCGAGCACCAGTTAATCACAGTCCCTCTGTGGGGTTCTATCGTCTGTCTGGAGCTGGATAGGATATAGCAACTCTCAAGAAGCAAACTCATAGTCCTATATAGCAGCACACGTAAAAGGGACTTTACTCTATACTATACACATAACTAGATACATACATACATATAAAATAGATGGCATTATAATGCTTTTATTTTCGCATTAGTATATTTTCCTGGCCTTAAAGATCCTGAGAATTTGGTTGCGTGCATGCCAAGCCTTTAACCCAAGCCTATAGTGCCACCATCCGGCAAAGGATGAGACGAAGGATACACGAACGTGGGTCGTGGGTGTTTTCCTGACGTCAATGTTACTACCGGATTTATGTGCGATTGTGTGTATGGTTAACGTGCTTAAGGACGTATTAAGGACATGATTGCCACGTTTAAGATGCCTTTCAAAGGAATATTCTATATATATTTTTTTTTTGTTGTTTCTTCTCTATGTTTTGTCTGCATAAGCTCTGGATGGGTTGGTGCTGATGTTAGGTGGTTAAATGTATAGCTCTTTCTTTATTGCCTCAATTGACGTTTAATTACATTCCCCAGGGGTAGCCACACTACTTCTTAATTACAAGCAAACATGTAAAGGATTTTCAGGTGAATTTATGATGTGGATGAACTTGCTGAAGTGCGTTATTTTGAAATTTTCTCAGTTAGGGACTATAAAGATTTTTGTTTCAAAAAAAAAAAGTATCATGAAAGGAAACCAGAGACAGTTTGCCTTAGCAAAAAAGAAAATCAGGGACCCAAAATGGATTCTTTGATTGATGGTGTGGTTGCTGTTGGACATTCAGAAATAACTACGGAAAACTAGAAATAATTTAGTGTGGGTACTTTTGTGAAACTCCCAGAAGATGATGAATGAAAAATGTTCATTTCATTAACACTTGAGAGCATTGGCTTCATCTCAATCGGGATCATCCCAACTAAATTAAACAAAAAATCCTTCTTTAATGAGATTTTAAGGCATGAGATTAAGGCAGTTTTATACAGTATACTTATTAAAGGTAATATCTTTCGCACATTTTCAAAATCATGTGTTAGAATTGAAGTTTCTAGAGACCGAAACTTTAATATACTGTAATTTTTACATTTTGCATAATCTGAAAATAATAATCTTAAATTTTTTTTGTAGGTCTTCATAAAACTCCATTTCTGAATCATTATTGTGTGCTCTGGTAGGTAGGTAGAAATCGCGATCACAGACAACCTAGCTTGTGACTCAATTAACGCTCTAGTGCGCCGTTTTGATACCTTAACTCATTGGACCTAAATGATTGTAGGATTTATAGAGAAGCTTCAGCGGAGTTTGCTAGAGCCAACCATTTGGTCCCAATGAGAAAAGAGATCAGATCTCTGATCTTCATTTCAGATAGCTCGGCGAGTTCTGTAGAGAATGCCCCTCGAAAGGATTAGCCAAATCAGGACATTTGCAGAGGGAATGGATTGCTGTTACTCTCCCGTTGGTCACCACAACTAAGACAAAACGTGTTGTAAGGAATGCCCAACTTCGCTGCATGTTCTCCTATAGCCCAGTGGTGCATATAGGATCGTTAGAACGGGTTTTTTTTATAGGTGGGACATATCTTCCTGGATATAATGCAGTTGGTTAAATTGCTTCACCTTCGATTCGATTCTGTTTGGTAAATATAAAAGATTTTTCCCTTCACAGCGCCAAGAGGAATGTCAACCATTTCCGCAAGTGAGCTATATGAACGGCCGATCCTCGCCTGGCCAGCTCATCATCCCGTTTATTTCAGTCGATACCACTATGGCCTGGAACCCAGTTCAGAGTGACATCGAGGTTAATGCTGTAGTATTATACAATTTATGTGTGCTAAAAAAATAGCAATATATTGACATATTTGATTGGCAGTCTCGCCATATTTATATGGTGTTCTAATATTGACTCGTAACCCTATATACCAATCATCGAAAAATACTCTTCGTACTGAAAACCCCAAATCATCAACCTTTTGAGAAATTAATTGTTCGATGGAAACCCAAAAGTATAGGGCTAGAGGTCATTTCAAATTTAATTGGATATTTTTCGTTTCAAAAACATTGTTTCATAATTTAATGTAATTGGCAAGTTTGTATTTCGCTATTTTATGGTCTTCCGAATCATTATTTATTTATTTTGTTATTTTCACATCGCAGTTCTTATCTCACGTTTCATTAGTTCGCATATTTTTAATTAACTTCGCACGAGGTAATACTCCATTTCTCACAATATTCAATTAAAATTCTTCTTCAACAAAATTTTTCTCAAATTGTTTGTATAATTCAGTTCATGTTACACATATTACTGCAATATTGAAAGTTCTTTTTGTCCGTAGTCTAGTTTTGTTTTTATACACACGCTTTTTTTATAATACAATTTCTGTAAGCAACTGAAATAAACATGTCCAACTATTGGACCTGTTAAATTACAAGCACCTCACTGTTAACTCAAGAGTTCAACTGTACGACCTTGCCCAACGGATGCCTTTAATGTTTTATGCACATTTTATTCTCGACCTCGTTAAGGCTAAAAGGATAAAATTGCTGGGTTGCAAAACCTGATATCTGCTTAACTTTTTTCGACAAATTAATGCCCTGATTTTAATACTTCCATCCAGAAAGGATTCGGAGTACGTCATAGTGACGAGATACTTGAATCAGACCAAAACGAGAACCGAAATAAGGCCACTACTTCGAAAAAATCAAATTCTAAATCACTCCAGCTACGCAAGGTCGAGCTTGCGAGCGTGAATATTGACCTCTAGGTTACCCTCTTCTGGGTTCCAGAATAAGCGAGCTGACGAGCTAGTTCGGCAAAGATCAGCCTTTCATTTCTCACTTGCAAAAACAGTTAACGTTCCTCTTGGTGCTATGCGGGCTGCTATTATGCGGACAAAATATTTTCTTTGTTTCTCACAAAATCCAATAAAAGGTTGAGTAGTTTAACAAATTGCGTTATCTAGAAAAATATGGCCCAGAGAAGGCACGGCTATGATCGTTGTAAATAGACACTAGTCTATAGAAGACGATATATAGCAAAGCTTGGAATTCGTCATAATACTTTTTGCCATAGTTCTGAGGATCAACAAGAGAAGGAAACAGTGTTTCATTTCTTCTGCAAATATCATGTTCTATCCAGAACACAAATGCAATCCGTTTGACAGAGATTTTAAGACACTCGAGCTCTAATTGGGTGTGGGTCACGAAGTGAGCCTGCTTGTGACATCATTTCTACCTTCCAGTAATTTAAAGATGTCTGCTATCTCAAACTCTTATTCAACAGTCTTCTCACAGACTGTTAGCTATTTAGTAATATTTTCCATCTGAGTCGGTAATTTAACGACGGCGACGCGACGGCTAGTATCTCAGATGTCAGATGGGAATTTAACACTGTTTGTTAGAATGTACTGCAATTTTAGAAAATAATTATGTGATGTCTGCTATCTTAAGTAGATATTATTTATGAGTATTGTATTTTTTAAACTGACTTTAAAAACTTCGATTAACGTTTCCTTGCGATTAAGTATGCATTCCTTCTTCTGAATTCAAATTTTATCTTTCCATTTTTCATTCTTCAATGTGCCTAACGAGTTCTTCTACAAACCTGTTTACTTTTTAATTCCATGTTTAACCTTCAACTTTTCTCTGGCTGGTCTCTCCTAAACGCTGAATGCTTATCTTCCAGACAATCTCAAAATAAGAAATGTACAAAATACAATCCTTGATCTTACTTTACACTTACCCAAATTAAAGATATACTTAAGGACAACAATTCTCTCATAAATATCATGTTTTGCAAAAGCTACGTTTCTCAGGGTTTTGTGCTTTAAATATTTCAAGTTCTTTTTAGGAATAGGCAGAGTTAGAGTACCTACTGGTTACATTAGTTCTGTATTTTATTTGCTAATTTCAAAACCAGATAAGAGTATAGAAATGACAGTATACCACTCCGCAATGATTACAGAAAGAACCACTCCAGCTTCCAGCAACAGCCAGCTCTACTGGATAAATTAATAAATTTAAGCGCTTGAACCCAAAACACGGTGGCAATGAATTAACTTCACTTAAATGGAGGCACTGGCGGTGGCATAATATATATTTTAATTCACAATGTGGCGACAAAAAAAAAAACACCTTAAATCCCCCACTGCAAAAAATATGTAATTCAGCCTACGCTGAATTTTCAAACCTGAATTTGAATTTCATTCACAACACGAAACAAGGATAATGTGACGATGACGATGACTACAACGACGCACGACGACGAGGATTTGGCGTCATTTGCTTACACATTATATTTGTCCCAGTTCGAGAATTATACCTACCTAACCGTCCTTAGGCACTCTTCTAGCAGCCGCATAGTGGCTTAGCAGCTGCTCCCCCAAACCCTCTCCCATCCACACATCCGGCTCCGATATTTACTGCTCCATAACCTTTAGCACACATAAGCTCTTGTACCGCATATAGTTATACACGCTTAGCATAACGATAATTAGATACTACACGAGCTTAACAAGGACGAGTCAGAGTCAGAGTCAGAGTCGGAGTGTTATATGAATGTTGCCATCAGGAGGAGGCTGATATCGTGAAACAGGAACACTAGACGGGCCACGCAAGGATTACTGTAATTATATTTAAACAACACCAAGGATTCAACTCTATTGAGGAACGAACATTTTCAGAATGGGCGAGGTGTGCCGGTGTGTGCCTGGCCCTAGGAACGTACAAACGGACTTTTTCTATGATTTGCCGCAATTATAATAATTATGAACTAAGAGATTGCAAATGTTCCCAGGATAAGCTTTGGCAAAAGCCTTTGAGGTTAGTTGAAGTTAAAGCGGACGCGAGAGTCAATGGACTTAATATCCACCACCCATAATGCCACCAGAGTTGGACTTTAGAGACATCCGGGATAAACACACACACCAGGTATCAGCAGCAGGTAAGTATGTAAGTGCGTAAGTATTCTGTAATTGTTTTTGGAACTTTATCGCAGGCTGTTTGTGTCATGCCGAGTGAACATTTGTTTTGTGCGTTTATTTCCAGCGATAAGGACACCGATAACATATACCTTAACCATCACCTTTTGTAACAAGCGAGATGTTTGAATTTAACACTCCGCAAGTGTAAATGCTTACACGGTCTCGTCGCGCCGGTGGTGTGTTGGGAATGTATGTAAGATGGTAATTTGTGCGGGTCGCTGTAGCATTGGTAGTCGTATAGTTGGGGAGGGCTTATTTAAGCGAAACGTTTGGCAGACTCTTTAAAAATTATGCAAATTAAACCCTCGCTGGGAAGAAGTCCTTTGAGGTTGATGATGCTTTTTTTTCATTTTTTTGTTTTTTTTGTAGTAAAACCAATTTTGTGTAAGGACTTTTAACGAATTCAAGAAATACACCGTAGAGACTTCTTAAGGTTATTCATGAAATTGTAAGGAAGTATTAAAAGACTTTTTGTTTTTGCAATAAATGAACTTTTGAATTTGAATACAGGACTAACTTTTAAAGTGAACTAAAATTTACTTGGAATATACAAACGAGTTGAAGGAAAAAAAAAATCTATTATATTAACCCTCCTTTGCAACACGGAAAAATTCGGTGACATTGTAACGCTAACGACGAACAGGGAAGGAACTTTCAACCAACTGATTACTTTTCGTTTAGTCAGCGATGTAGGAATAGTCATCAAGAGGTCCAGGGATGAGAGTTGGCATATTATGGTTGGTACCTTTAGATTACTTATAGCTGCAGTTCGGAAATTTGAAGAAAACATTCATCATACAATCAAAAAACTTACCTACATCGAAAACAATTGGTGAGCTTGAAGAAACGGTTTTCATATCCTGTGCGTAAGGTACAAGGTAGGAAGGAAGTCATGGTACCTGGCACTACGCAAAAAAATTGGATGGGAATCGAAGAAAGAATGCCTCGAAGCTCGCATCGCAGTTTTCCAGCAGCTGTAAAAACCAGGCTAGAGCCTGATATGATATTCTGTGGAATCACCAAAGAGCTCAAAGGTATCAATTGCTCTAAAGCCTAGCTGATAAAAGATATAGACGGACCCTTATGAGTTTGGAATTAGGACTGGCGTAAAAGGTGAAACGAACTCTTTTAAAGGAACTGTATCCCGCAAGAGTGGAGAAATTTCTCAAAAGCTGAAGAGGAATTTGTTTGCTTCTTTCAGTTGCCAAGGTTAAACAAAGAATATCGATCACCAATTTCACCAGCTGTTAATCGAATTCGAAAAGGTGTCCGGCCGTGTCAAGAAAGAATTTATCTGCGCAGTTCACGCAAGAACAGGTCAGAACCTCATTAACTGTATCGTACGTATGTGGGTAGCAGTGAATTAGGTAACAAGTGCGTTGTGAGCCAAGTGATTTAATGGAAACTTTATACGGAGGCAGTCAGATTTAGATTGACTTCGAAGTATTTGTTGAAGAGTGATCGAAGATGAATCAGCACTACTGAAGAAGAGTTAAAGAGAGCTAAAATACATCTTCAGAAACCGTACACGATGGAGTGAGGTAGTACTTGACATAATAGTTCCTAGGACTTAAGGAGAAACTACTTGTCGACGATGTTTCTTTGAAAACAGTCTCGATATATTTTTGAAGAAAATCGTTATCGTTAACATCATATGAATCAATTGTTATTCTTGGTGACGTAATATCAAGAATAAATTGGTTGCATTCTCTTCTGGAATTTGTTGTTCTTGTAGGGTTGGATGAATTGCAACTCTGCATACTTTTGGTACAATTAAATGCAGTGTAGTGAGGATAGTTATTGTTGGGTGCTTTTGAATCACTCTGATGGCCAAATTAAGTTCATTAAATGTAAGACGTTATTATCTTTTGACCTTGCGATTTCTGCTAGATCGTTGAAAAAATAGCTTTTCCCTAATGATGCAGAGTGCCTTACAGTGACCTAGGTAGTGAAAGGTGTCCTACTCTATTTCTTCGTCTCCACAGCCTCTGCAAAGGTCTACAGTTCAAAGTCTGATTTTCACATGAAACCTGTTTGGTTTTAATTTCTGTGGCAAATTAAGCATTGAATGATGCTTGGCGCTCAATGTAAAGGGTGATATCAACCGCCATCATTGATACTCCTTTAGCAGCCTTAATAACTGAGCAAACCTCTTATGACACCCTAAAGTTATCTAACTTGAGGGACTCTGAGGGACCCACACCTACTCCCTTATCCATCTTCGATCGGTCGTCGTAATCATCAGTCTATCTTATTGTTGTAAACCAGCTCTCTCTTGGGGAGATGGAGAAAGAAAACAGGTTTTCAAAATCTGTACAGGGAGTTGTGTCAAAACCCCAAGTTTGAAATTTTGTATTAATCACAACAAAATGACTAACCTTTATCAAGCAAAAACTCCTATAATCAAATTCCGAATACAAAATGTTTTAAAATCCATTTAGTTGGTTATTTTGAATTCCCTTACCAACTTGTAACTTTTTTTTCCAAATTCGACTTCATTTGTGACTATAAATGTGCATCAGTCAATTGAATTTTATTCATTTTTATCTGTTGGACTACACGTGCAAAGTACTTCCTTATGCTGAGGTTACAACAGATAAATAATTCACCAAACTCAACCAGCATTGGATAGGACAAGGATATGGTATAGTAAGCAAGTAAGCTTGTGCCACCTAGTTACCTATAGCAGAGTGTAGTATAAAGTCGAGAAAATAAACTGAAATTACATTTCCTGTCACGTAGTTTGTGTCCATTGCTTTTGGAAGAAATAAAAAAAGGGATATCAACAGTTTAGTTTCAATGCTCGTAAACATCTAACTTAAAGAAAAGTGGATTTTGTATGATAACTGGTTACATATTTTTAGTTTGTATTATTGAAAGTAAAATGTTATGACTCGAGAGAAAACACAATGTTGGAATTACATTAGGGCCTGAACAAATTTGTTTAAGAACTGGAAATTAATATTTAGATTCTATAGTAGTAAGACTTATTTAAAGTTCAAATTTTTTCTTTATGATTAATTGGGACCTGAGAGTGGCGGTAACATAGATTACCCTATGTTACCGGCACCAAGCATAGAAGAGGTTGAGAAGGCTATAGCCCGGCTTAAGAAAAACAAAGCCCCGGGAGCCGATTGCATACCAGCCGAACTATTCCACCACGGCGGGCCAGCCTTACGCCAAGCAATTCATGATATTCTAGTGCACGTATGGGAGCAGGAAGAAATGCCAGAAGACTGGCGAAAAGGTATAATTTGCCCATACATAAGAAAGGAGATGTCACAACGTGAAGCAATTATAGAGGTATCACGTTGTTGAGTACCACCGTAAGATACTCTCCTCTATCCTACAAGAACGGATAGCCCCATACGCTAAAACCATAATCGGCCAATATCAGTGTGGTTTCATTCCAGGCAAATCAACAACTGATCAGATCTTTACCCTTAGGCAGGCGATGGAAAAATGTCTAGAATTTAACATCCCAACATACCATCTGTTTATAGACTTTAAGGCCGCCTATGATAGCATAGCCAGGGTAGAACTTTACAAAGCCATGAGAGAATTCGGCATCCCAAATAAATTGACACGACTTTGTATGTAGGTTGACCATGACCAACGTAACAAGCCAAGTAAAAATAGCCGGATTGCTATCCAGACCAATCAACATCTTTAATGGACTCCGACAAGGGGATGGTTTGGCCTGCCTCCTCTTCAACCTGGCGTTGGAGAAAGCAATCCGTGACTCTGGCACGGCAACAAGAGGGACCATCGTCAACAGGTCCAGCCAGATACTGGCTTACGCAGACGACATTGACATCATCGGAAGAACCGAACAAGCTGTACACGATTCCTTCATCCAGATCGAGCAGGCGGCACAAAATCTGGGGCTGCACATTAGTGAAGGTAAAACAAAGTACATGGTGGCGTCGAATGCGAGAAGAACAGTTGGTCAAACAATCAAGGTAGCGGAGCACGAATTTGAAGTGGTGCAATCCTTTAAATACCTTGGGTCAATAGTAGCAGCCGATAATAATATAGAAGAAGAAATACGCGGGCGGCTGCTCAATTCCAACAAAGCCTACTATAGTCTGTCAAAGCTCTTCAAATCCAGAAATCTCACCATAACTTCAAAACTGCTGCTGTACAGGACCATGGTCCTGCCAGTACTCACGTATGGATCCGAGACTTGGGTGCTTAGCAAAAGACACTCCGACCTCTTAGCCGCGTTCGAGAGAAAAGTCTTAAGGAGAATTGTTGGCCCCATATGTGAGGAAGGGCGATTCCGGAGACGGTACAATCATGAATTGTACGCAATCTACCTTGAAGCAGACATAGTGACAAAAATTAAGCTCGGTAGACTCCGGTGGGCAGGGCACCTAGCTCGCATGAGTGAAGAGGAACCTGCTCGGAAAGTCCTTTGTGGTACATTCTATGGTAGACGGCAGCGTGGTAGACCATGCTTGCGCTGGAGAGATGGCGTAGACCAGGACGCCCGAAGCCTTGGGGTGCGCAACTGGATGGCGTCGGCTCAAGACCGGGATAGGTGGAGAGACTTGTTGAAGGAGGCCAGGACCGGACCCCGGTTGTCGAGCCGATGATGATGATGAGAGTGCTTAAAACCAAAAATGCTACTACATTCACCCCAGCCTTTCTAAGATACTTTTGGTAGAGAATTACATTTTCTATCTAAAACATTAGCAGTCGTATTTTTAAACGCCACTGCGTAAAGTTACAATGGCTCTAAACGTCAAAAAGTTATTTATAAAGGTTATGTAACGTTAAATAGAGGTATTTTAAGCTAAACGCATTTTGAGGCATAATGTAATAGACTTCTCTTTTTGGTACTTTATCTGACACAAAGGCATTTGACCAGAAAATTTTTTTTTAATATGGATTTACGCAACGTTTAATAGAGGCTTAATAAGCGCTTATACACTGCGTAACTATTCACCCGTTCAGAGGTGTTTTAGTGAATTCTATTGAACACGGCTGTAGGTATTTAAAAAATTATTGAAAATATTTAAATGGGAAAAAAATAAAACAGAACCACATTAGAAATTATTCTCTTTGTTATATTTTATTACAAATTATTAGAAATAAACCAAAACATTATAACCAATTAGATTTTTTTTTTACTATGTAAGATTGTAAGTATTTAAAAAAAAACAAAGTTTTTACTATTTAAAACTGAATTTGAGCAAAAATATTTCCCATTTTTCAAAAACAAAAAGAATTAGTGTTTTTTTTAAATTCCTCATGG
This sequence comes from Syrphus vitripennis, assembly GCA_958431115.1. NCBI lineage: Eukaryota > Metazoa > Arthropoda > Insecta > Diptera > Syrphidae > Syrphus > Syrphus vitripennis. The sequence continues at coordinate 5,749,113 of OY288108.1, read as the reverse complement.
GAGTGATTTTTGAAATACATATATTCAAATTGTAGGTATGTACTCGTATGTACTTTACTTTGATACATTGCTGAAAAATGATGCTGAAAAATTGTAGGCCTAACCGGTAAAGTCTAGTATTTAATCATTTCGAGAATTAACAGAAACATATAATTGGGTTTCTCGGAAATGGTTCTAACAATTTCGATGACAATTTGACATTTTGTTCTAATAAATGAGAAAACAATTTTAAATGTTTTATTACGTAATATGCTACCACTGCGACCACGACAAATAAACGACTCAAATGATTTTGATAGAATTATCAGGCCTTGCATTCTTATAATGAACAAGAAAAAAAATCCACTCACTGCCAAACCCGCTTTTCTTTTGGGCTCCTCTGAAACGAGGCTAACGATGCTGATGAAATTTTACTAAATATTAATTCACTAAAAATTTGATCAACAGCTGGTGTCATCCAGGGCCGTAGTCCCAGGAGCACTAAAAGAGTCCCTTATTTCTACAATGAGTTGAATGATTTGGTTTAATGTTTTGCGTTTGGATAATATTCTACTTTAAAATCAATTCAAAATAGGTATCATCTAAGGTGCGTATCCACGAGAAATATTTGTTAATTAAATGAAGGCTTGGTAATTTTAGAATTTATCAAAACTTAGAATACCAAGAACCTAATCTTCAGTGCTTGATTTAGAATTGATAGGGATTAGCTAAGTTTTAAAAATTTGAAAAAAGTCGATACATTTCAAAACTAGATTTTTCAAAAGCTATTCGTACTCAGTTGTATGGTATGTGTTACTTAACGGGGGGAGAAAGACCACCTAATGTTATCGTATACTCTCCCCCAGGTGGAACCAGAATTGAGCTCAGAAAGCTCGCAGCTCAACAATCTCATCTTGAGCTATAGAATAATAAAACTGAGTAAAAAGGTCACCGCTGGCAGCATAAGACCATTTTTAAGGTAATATCATAGGCCTACTTAGTTCGGTGCTTTCAATTCGTCCTTAATTCTCAATCATTGCAGCATCAATCAAAGAATAAAACAAAATCGGCTTTTTATTTGAGTGAAGCTTTAAGGTTTCTCAATCGTACCTTTTTTTGTTGTTGAAATCGACTTACTTTTACTCAACCCAAAGAACAATCACGAATCAAAATGAAAGTCGAAATTGAATAATTAAGATCTCGTTTCCTTTAAAATTTTCTTTAGCATCACAAAATTAATTTTCTAACTAAACTTAAAAATAAAAAATCACCATCGGTTCTTAAGAACAGAGCCGTCAACCCTTTTGCTATTTTTTTTTTTTTTAATTTTCCTTCTAAATGAATTCTTTCATAAGATAGAAAAACCTATACTCAGCCTAATTGCTGGCATCTTAAGCAAATTTTCCTTGAAAATGATTTCAAAATTTCTTACGCCTAAGGACTGCAAATTTATTTTGCTGCCTGCGTAAGCATTCTGCAAATGACATTTTCCGGTTTCGTTTCGTTTCGTTTATTATTATTTTTTTTTTCGGATGCTCCTTTTCGGTTTGTCTCTTTGAATTTCGATCCTTATTTCTTCTCATCCATGGCCAAAGGTATCCAATTATATTATCATCAAGAAAAAAAAAGGACTTGAATGTGTCCGCTTTCAAAAATAACTTTGTTTGTTCATTCTTACAGCTACGAGTATATCTATAGATATATTTTTACCCTTCTGCAAATTTTGGGTGCAAAAATAAAAAAAAAAAACTTTAACTTAGTCCTGCAAGAGCATCGGAATATGTAATTGGATGGGAGAAATGTTAAGTGAAAGAAACAAATTCCATGGCATTTATCTGACATTACCATAAAGTTTCATTTCCTGTACCTACTACGGACCTATACACTTTTGTATTGGGTTGTTGAAATTTTTGAGTTGTTTCCACTCATTTTTTTGGTTTAAGGGAGCGCAAATATTAAGAGAAGGGTGGTGAGTGGTCTAGAAAAGAAGTTATGCAAAATTGTTATTAAGGATTGCTTTTACTACCACAACACACCAACGGAGAAGGAAGTTTTTTTTTTTTTTGATATCGCTATTTATGTGTCGTTTATAGACCTCAATTTCGAAGGAGATCCATAAGGAAATTGGTCATTTATTTGTCAACTGGGTTGTTGTGTTGTTTTATTTTATTTTTATTTCCTTTTGCTCTACACTCTTGTACATTATCTCTTGTATGGGAGTGTGATTGTTTAGAGGGATTTTTTTTTTAAGGATTTATGTTTTCTTTTTCTTGCTTCAATTACACCATGGAACACAGAGGCTTACAGATGAGCTGTTCGGAGAAAAGGCACTTAAAAAAAAGGGTAATTGAATCCTTTCTGGTTTTATGTGCTTTAACTGTCAAATGGAGTGAATAAATGACGCATTATTTTAATCCTTAATCCTGCACGAGATGAATGGCTTTGTTTCACCATCAGTATATTTACCAAGTTTTTTGGGGATTTGGAAATTCAAAACATAAATAGCTTTGGGTGATGGCAATGTAGAGGTAGCAGTTGTTTCAAGGTTATTGTAATATATGGTAATTTTCAATCTGGGTTCATGAAAAGTAAGATTGAATCTATAGCTACATATAATTGAAACAAAAAGAAATGCATTAGATAATAACCGCCGAGAAGAATTCGTCGAAACTTATTTTTCTCACTTTGGAAAGAAATTGATATTAAAATCCAAAGTTGAAATCGGGTCCAAAAAAAACATTAACTCAAAAAATAACTTTAAATACCTACATATGAGAAAAATATTAAATTTTCTAAAATTTTAAAAATTTTTTGCTCAAAAAATATATTTCAAAAAACCAAATTGCCAAGGAACCAAATATCTAGTTTTCACTCTTCTCAGAAGTGGTTTAACGCATAATAACCGGTTCAAAAAAAAAATTGAAGTTTTGAAACAAAATTAATTTTATTTTTGAAAACGGGTGAATATTTTTCTGGAAATTATGTTTTTAAGTATTTATAATGAAATACTAAAGAAGTTTTTCAAACCATAAGATATGGTCGGTCCTATAAGGCCAAAAGCAATTCATCCTTAACACTTTCAACGGTAATGGGCAATGGTACTTCTCCTGGCCCCCAACGCACTTGTCTTCCCAAAAATTGGCACACCAATTATTTATCGGTTAGCTGATTGCTGAATAATTTTTTTTTTCCAAAATATGATGAACCACGATTTTTTTCGCCCTCCAAAATCAGACCAAAATTTAACCATTTATAGTTTATGCAAAATTTTATATCGCTTCGTTATGGACCATTATTCCAGAACGTGCCCATTATCAACCACTGCCTCTTCCAAAAACATCAATATAGTTTTCATCATATCTATGCTAAGCTAGGAAGCATGCACTGCACAAGTGCACATGCACAAAGTCAAGAAAAGTAGAAAAAAAAAATAGAAAAACGTGCTGACACGTTTTTCAAAACTGAGACGGAATAAAAGATGAACCGCATAGACATTCACAACAACAAAAAAAAAGCAATTCAGTGTTCGTTGTAACATTTAACATTTTTTTTTTTTGTATATTGCAAAAAATATCCTGCCGTAATTTTGGTTTTTGTTGCAGCGCATCATCCTTTGTATGCGGGCTTAAGTAGTTTATTCAAGAAGATTCTAAGAAGAAGGCTTTTTTTTAGTTTTATTTAGTTTATCGATTGCAAAGGACGATGACAAAAATTTGTGATGAGAATCTCAAGGAGAAACTCCTTCCATTTTTTCGTTTTGAAAGTTTTCAATCAGAAATCAATTGGAAAATGAGATGAGACAAAAACGCTTTGCGAATAGAAAATGAAGCTGTTCCACGTGGCCTTGTTGCAAATTATAGCTCATTGTTTGGAAGATGCAGGAAATCGAATGTCATCTTTAGACAACAATGGAATAGAACTAAATAAGATTTTGGGTTTATTTCAACTTTATCCAAATATTTCCTGTTAAATTTGAAATAAATAATAATATTCAAATAAAATAAACCCCTATTAGAGGACCACTCAAAAAGATTCTTTCACTAACCAATTAGCAATTAAATTTTGTCCCATAACCACAAAACCGTACTTATACTATCTGATCACATATTTTGAAATCCCAGAAAAAGGATATTTAAACAAATTGATTTCCACAAAATATTTATAAAATCAGATTTTCAAATCAAAGTGCCCACATAGCTATCAACTACTTCAAATTCCAATATCGTGTTTGAATAAAATATTGAATTAGTAAGGGTTGACAAATTGACAAGTTGAGGGTACAAAGCAAGGAACCGATTATGATGATGATGATGAGATGATTTTTATTGTTTCTGAGAAGAGAAATAATAATTGAGGAAACCAATAGCTGAATAGGAAACCTTTCTCACTTGAAAAACAAATAAAATGCATGACTGATGGAGGTTAGGGCAAAATGGTATACGATGTAAGTACTTCTTCTAATAATATCTCAAGTGGCTCGTCCATTAAAAGAAATTATGATAAGAAAGAGTGTTTGTGGTCTACTTCGTAAATATTAGAATTGTTCAGGAATTCTTTTATGTCTTTTTAAGAGTTTTCTGAGTCGTGGCGTGGCGTGGCGGCGTCGTCGGTGCGGCTCTTCATAATACTTTGAACCAAAGAATGAGGGAGGTTTTGTGTTACGACATAAATTGTCCTTTTTTTCTATCGGTCACTATTGTTTTTTGTGCAGCGACTGCTATAAACATTTGTTTTTTTGGTTTAACTCTTCACTGGGAATTAATATTATCTTCTGTGACTGAAAGAAAAATTAAATTTTTAAACTAATTTTCATTGGGCATCGATTTTACGCAAAAACAAAAATTGAGTCCTTTAACTATTATTATTAATTGTTTAAGAAGGGATGTAACCCATACTCTCCTGTGTGGTTCGCCAAGTTGACCTCAGAAAACGTCGACGGCCTTCCGGATTTGGATTGTTCCATGTCTGAGGCCAACAAGTGTTGAAACGTACATAGTGTGTTATTGTCTTTTGAACTGAGATCTCAGCGCATCTTCTTTTAAAATGACAGTTGCAGCTAAGGTAGTCATGCTATATTTTGGTATTTTTGGCGTGAAGGCTTTGTCGGATCTCTTGCTCACGCTTTGTCATGCGAAGTATCTAAATTTCAGTCAATTTACTCACATACTTCTCGTACATAGTCCAACACTGTGAGAATTGTAGGTACGCGCGGGAGGAGCGTGCAGAGCTTTCCTTTCAGATTAGTGTTCACGTTTCGATCACAGAAGATGGCAGAATTTTCCCGCCACTTTATTTACCCTACGCTTACGCGATGTTTGAGGTCGTCATCAAAAGCTAATTTGCTATTGAGCACAGATCCAAGATGTCTAGCCTTTTTGAAACATTAAAAAATATACCTCTATGGATCAAAAAATGGGCACCGTAGGTATTCGGTCTTTCCAGGCTCTAGAACATCTACCCATACATCATTGTAATGATGCAGGATCATCGATTATAATAGCTCCACCGTCAGCAAAGAATAATGTAATTTGGGGTTTGGGGTCCGTCCTCAACCGGAAAGTCAAAGGCTGGAATAAAGAGCAAAGGACTCGAGACACTTCCCTGTTTTTGGAAATATATTTCAGCTCTCTCCAACACTTCCCCTGAAGTGCTGATTCCTCGTCGACCGTTCTTCGCCAAGTGCTCCAAGGTCAGGAGTCAATTTTCTACCAAAATAACTGGTTGTCCAGAAATATCTACTCAAATACATGGGAAAGTTTCAAGCCTGGTAACATTAATGAAAAATCACATTTCCCAACTTTAGAACATGAAAACTTTGTTGATCTTTAGCCCAACAATAGTAATATGTACGCTCTAAATTTTATTTATAAACGTCATCTATGAACGAGTTGTCGGAACAAATTTTTCCGTCAACTCGTCAAAGAGGATGCAGTAGGAAAACCGCGTGTTTAAGAAATTCAAAATTGCATAAAAAATATAAAAATAAAACGTAGTGCTTGAAAAAAAAATGTATCAGTAAAGCAAATAATATGAATATTATTCACAATGTGGATTTTTTCGATTTTATGAAGTAACAAGTAATTACAAGATGAGAAAAGTGTTTGGATCATATATGGCACGCCATGCAGAAATGCACGAAAGTTGAATATTTTTTTTTGTATCTACATTCATTTTTTGTTACATACATAATTATTTACTTGTCTCATAAAAAAAACAAACTGCTGACAACACCCCTAATTACTTTTTAATTACTTTATGTAACAACTTCCTGTATGTTGCACTAGAGGTCGTGCACAATAACAAGGACATATATAAGCAACTGTATTTACAATAGGAATCAAACGATCGTGATAATTCAATTGGAATAAGTTGCAGATAACCGCTGTAGTAAAAGTGTTTTATTTTATTTTTATAAATTTGCAGTTTTTTGGGTGAAAGTAAGGTAAAGAATTAAAAAATGTCCACATTTAGGTTTTGTATTTATTTATACGAACATTACAGAAATCCGCTATGGACCCACATCGGTTTTACGGACGTACAAAACTTTTCCGACAACAGCAGTGACGAAGATCTTTCAGATAATGAGCAAGAGGTGAACAGATGACAAAATCTTCCACCTCTATATATCCCAGAGTCTGATGAATCCAACTGGGAATTAGAAGATAACATTCCTCTATCCCAGATGGCACCTTCCTCAAGTAAAAGTGCGAGAGCTAATAAACCCCGATGGCGGGATGGGTTTTTGGAGAAAGATGATAATGAAACCGCATTCAAAGGTGATACGACATTGCCTGAGGAAATAAGGAGCTTGGATACGCCAATAGAATTCTTCCAGTACCTGCGTTTACAGACGAAATGTTTAAATATATAGAACAAGAAACAATCAGAACAACGCCCCGAAAAGACTGCAGACATAACAGCAATTGAAATTGAACAGTACAACGATAAGTACATCCAGTGACGTTGTTGTTCGACTGACGAGAATCGTTCCTGACGGATCAAACTATAAATTATTCTTTGACAACTGGTACACGTATTTGCCGCTTTTGACTTACCTGGCAAAGAAAGCGATTTTACCGTTAGGTACAATAAAAGCCAATCGGATTCCGGGTTATAAAGTTCCTACCGAGAAGAAATTGAAGAAAAAAGGAAAAGGTGCAACTGTGGAGAAACTAGCGACAGTTGATGACATTGATATTTCTGTGGCAACATAGTTTGACAACGGAATTTTGAACCTTGCTTCGACATACGTCGGCAGCAAACCGTCTTCTGAAGTCCAACGCTTCAACAAAAAAGAAAAGAGCTACCAAACTGTACCACGTCCAAAGGCAGTCATGACATATAATCGGCATATGAGTGGAGTTGGTCTGTTGAATGCTCTTCTTGGGTATTACAGAATACAAATCAGAATACGAATCAAAGATGATATTCTTCCACATGATCGACATGACAATTGTGAATGCGTGGCTACTGTAGGTACAGACGAACGCTTGATGGTTCTGAATTGTGGCTGCCACTAGCAGATTTCAAGTGCGCGGTAGCCGAAGACCTATGCCATGCCAGCAAACCAAATACCACCAATAAACGTGGACGACGCTCTTATGACATGCGGAATAATCTTGAATTGAAGAAGTTGAAAGGACCTGTTGCCATAATGCCATCCCAGGACTTTCGATTAGATCACTTAGATCACTTTCCTGTTTGGACCACAGGACAGCGGTGTTAGGTTCCAGACTACAATGGAAGATTTTATGTGGAGTGCCGAAAATGTAAAGTAAATCTTTGTCTGAATGAAAAAAGAAACTGTTTCACGTTATTCCATACAACAAAATTTTTTGAATAAATAGTTGATCTAATTTATTGAAAAAATTTTTGTTACTTTTCTGCACAATGTGCCATATATGATCCAAACAGGAAAACTCAAAAAAAAATCATGCAGTGAGGGGAACTGCGTGCAATACCTATACATCGCTACTCCCACAACATGAACTCACTTTGATTTTCAAACTATGGCTGATCAATTTCTGAAATAAGTTTACCATTTGTGGTATTGTGGACCTACATTTGACGTAAAAAAGATTTAATTCGGGAGTTTGCTTTTCCAGTACAACTTCCAAATTATATTATACTAGGTCTGGTTAAATGTTTTTACCTTTTTTATGAATGAACAAAGAAACATCACTGTTTCAAAACTAGATAGATATTACCTTGAAATAGATATATTTTCGAAAATATCCCTCACATCTCACCAACACCCTTAACTCAACTACAAAAAGATGCATGTGATTTGGTACCCAACAACTTTTTCTCTCAAGTATTTCCTTAAGGTTATTTTCTGATGAAACTTTTATCACTATCCGCCAGATTTCTAATTAGTAAAAGTTGCACTTTTGCTGGCTTCTCCTGCGGTAATTATAAGTTAAAGTGATCTATGTTGTGTATGGAAACATGATGGCACAGCGCACAGAATTAAGTTCCACCTATATACATACGAGTATACCAGTCCTTGCTGTTTCCAAGCAACCCAACATCCAACAACGCACAAGAGCATTCGAAACTTTTTCTTTTGCACACTGCTGTTTTGCTAGTAGAGTAAGAGTTTTGTTTTCCATTTTAGGTAGGTACCTACTCTACGAATATCTGAGGGGTTTGTTACTGTGTTGTAGATAAATTTATAAAATTATATGCAAAGCCACACATGAGGGTGGAGGGAGAAAAGTTTTTGTTTTTATTTTAAAAGTGGTCCGCTTATAAAAGTTTTTCAACACATGACTGGTAAACACGCAGTAAGCCATTTGGTAGATAATGACGTAATGTTTGGTTTCATTTTTATTAACTAGTTTACAAAAGAAAATCAAAATAACTCATTGTAATTTTATTTTTTTTTTTTTGCTTTAATTTTAAATAACAATGAATTTATTAATATTAAATAGATAAATAAAAAAATAAATATAAATTAAATCGTAGTATACTCGTAAAACTGGTCGATTGATAGGCTCGTCTAATTGGGAACAATCTATGAATATAATATATGACAGCATTATTCTGCTCGAATTACCGACGATTGTCATGATCTTGCCAGAGACAACACAACTTCCACTCCACTGCTTCCATGTATGACATCATCGGCTCGACAACCGGGGTCAGGTCCTAACAACAACAAGTCTCTCCATCTATGCCGGACTCCAGCCGACAGAAAGGTTTCAGGTGTCCTGGTCAACGCCATCTCCCCAGCGCAACCATGGTTTACCGACCGCCTACCAGAGAATGTACCACAAAGGACTTTCTGAGCCGGAATGCTCATGCGAGCTGGGTGCCCACTGCCCAACCCAACGGAGTCTACCAAGCTTAATTTTTATCACTATGTCTGCTTCAAGGTAGATTGCGTACAATTCATGATTGCACCCTCTCCGGAATCGTCCTTCCTCACATATGGGGCCAACAATTCTCCTTAAGACTTTCTCTCGAACGCGGCTAAGAGGTCGGAGTGCCTTTTGCTAAGCACCCAAGTATCGGATCCATACCTGAGTTCATGTATGAGCCCAGTTAAATACAGGAGTCTTTGAATTTGTTGTGCAGGGGTTAATGCGTCTACCTTTCTTGAGCGATATTGTGGGAACAAGATGACATTTTTAATTTGTAAGCTTCCACGGGTTCTCTTTGGCTTCGTATTTGATGAAGCTTTGTAATCGTTGCTGTTTTTTCGGGGTCAAGGACTGTAATAAGTAGCAAATGACTGAAGAAGCTTCCCAGGTACACAGTGCGGGACATCTTAACTTTGCCCTTGATCAACGCATGTCAGATCTCGTTGTCAGTTGTCTATCAAATGGTTATTCAAAATATACCAAAATCAAACGCAAATCTCTTGAGGAATTCCGATATTTTTCCATTATGTTTCTTATGCTCTAGATTGCATCTGTGGTTGATTTATCCGAAACAAACCTTCACTGATCGTCAGACAGTCGTATTTTCTTTTTTGAGACTGCCATCCAAAACCCGCTCAACGATCTTCACTTTGTGTGACAGCAGCTTGATTGAACGGTAGCTATCGCAATTGCGTGTATCTCTTGCCATTATAGATTGGTAGGAGATAAATCTCCCTCCACTCATGAGGCGTTTGGATAAAATTATAGATGAGAATTATAAAGCAAAGTCATCTAGACTCATCTGGCCCAATAGCTATGGGCGAGAAGCACATTGACTGAACATTGAAATCCGTTCTTTCCTGGTCATAATTTTTGGCTTCTTCGTTCCACCACCATGTTGTTTCGTTTCTTTTTCGCATTAGTATTGTCCTCTGGCAGAAAACCTATGTTTGCTTGCTCGTCTTCCTCTTCTCAACTTATAACTGTAACAGTTCCAAATTTTCGATTCCCCACAATTTAATTGCTTCCAATGCATTGCATTACTTTGCTAGCCACCGGAATCTGCATATGTATATATCTCACCCGATTATTTCTGATTGGTCTAGGATAAGAATTATGAATAGATAGCAGTTGAATTAAAAAGTACGAAATTGTTTCGCAAGTTATTCGACACTGGCATGATCCTGTTCTCGTTTTTTGATCTTCTTCTTTTTACAAAGGCCATTATCTCCCGTCGCATTAACCCAAGAACTTACGTGAACGCTTTATGGAAAGCTTTAAGTTGTTATTGTGTGTTGCTAGACTCACTTTGATGTAATTTTCCAAGAGATAATTTACCCCTAGCCACTTTCAAAAAGCGGAAATATTTGGTGATGGCGTTACTATAGAAAACTGCCAACAACCTGTGATGAACTTCAGTGAATTGTTGGATTTTATTAGTAATCTGGTTTGACCTAAAAGAGATTAAATAAGGAAAATGGAAAACAACATACTCTACTCGTACATTAGTACCATACTACCTACCCACAAAACATCGTTTACGACAATTTTGCAGCTTTTCTCCTTTACCCAAACAACGAAAGGATAGTTAATTCCATCCACCTTAATTTCTTGCAGAAATGTCAGTGTTCGTTGTTTAATCTGTCCTCTAAAAAAGGATGTTCATATGGAAAGGATATCGCGTGATAAGGAAAATTGTTTTATCAGCTGCAAATGTTTGCTGTCACATGGAACCCATCTCCAGATAAACTTTGTCCGGAACGTGGCAACTGAAAACTATGAGCAATATCAATTTGGGGCATTAGAATACCCATAATGACTATCAGTTGGTGCCGCAGGCGGGTTACCTGCAGGTTATCTGTATTTCTTCCAAAAGTTGACAGCATATGCCTTAACCTTTAACCGCAACCAAAGCAGTTACGAATGTTGATGAATAAGCCTTCTAACTATTTTCAATGGAAATTGATTTTGAAGATCGTAAAATGGAAACAAAATCCTCTAAAGAAAGTGTAACAAATGTAAAATTGAAAACTGCCAACTAAACAGACAGAAGAGAAAGTTAATACAATTAGCAATAATTACTTAATAAACATCCTTCAATCCTTTTCAATATGCTCGCTGAATTGTAATTATTGTAACGGATTTTCTTTTCAAATCAAATTTCCATTTCGTTCATTTAAAGGATTAGTGTTACGAAATCGCTCTATATAGGAACCCATCATCAACATAAATAAAATTTACATAAATCAAAAAAACACTTGGCACTTTTTGTCGACTTGCTCCGGGTCCAGTCAGTGTAGTACAGAGTCCTTACATTATTTAAAATTTGATCGTATAACCAAACCAAACGAAACGAAACGAAACGAACTCTTTCCTGAAATGACGGCCAGAGGGGCAACCAAAAATAAATCAACAGTAATTTCAACTTTTCTCATATTTCATTCGCCAAAATGACAGACAGACATTAAAATTTTAATTTTATTTCGCCCAGGGGATAAGCAAGAGAGTGTGTCTACCATCAGAGAATGATATCCTTTCCTGCCATGATATGCCATCCGAAGGATATCATCAACTGGCATTTGCCCGTTTTACTTCAGTATGAAAACAGGAGAGCACATCACAGGCGATGATAATATGGTTATGGTATGGATAGCGGTGGTGGAATATGTAGACGCTTGACTTTATCTTGTTCATCTTGGGAAGTGATTACATTTATTACTGAGCCTTTTTACTCTTTCATTTTTTTTTTTGTGTTGTGTTGTGTTTTTTTGCGTGATACTTTAGTACTCTTGTATTTTAAAGCAGTCGAATTAAATTTGTAGGCACTTTGTTGAGTCATCAAATCCCCTTGTATAGCCTCTGGACTTGAAAGCTTTGTTTTTATCCAATATAATAAAAGGATTTCACAAATAATGTATAATTTGAAAATTCATCACTTTATTTTGATGTTTTTTGGTTGGTTGGAGAAAAAGTAGGAACTCGGGATTTGGGAACCCTTCCTTTAAACAAGCGGTTACTAATAAAAGAATTTAATTTTAAGAGTGTAATCGTCAAACAAAAATTGGGTCGGTGTTTGAAAACAGCTGAATTATTTTGTTTTTGGATTATCGTTTAACTCAAACTTAACAATTGCCTAACGAGTTTTTGAAATTCGTTTTCAGTGAGTTCTATATTTTTTTTTTGGGACAAACGGTTCATTGCAGGAAACAATATATCGTTTGTTGGAAACAAACATGGGGTTTTGAGGAATAGTTTAGTGTTTGTTGCAAACGATTTCTTGTTTAGGCGATCGGTTTGAAGATTCGACAGTGTCTTAGTTTTTATGATAAAGGGAGGACATATTGTTTCCTATACCTACATACATCAATACAAAAAAGCTTTACAGTATTTTTTAGGTAAATTGCAAATTCTAGGATTTCCTTACAATTTTTAAATAAGATCATACTGGCTGTTTTGGAGGCCTCGAATTCTATGGCCACCTACCTACGGCTCTAGGATGGAGCTGACGTCAACATTTTACTTTCTTATAGGAATATTGTTAGATAATCCAAAGCACATTTCGAGTGCCTCAGCTTTAAATCTGAAAGGCCTTCAGCGCGTTTTTTAAGTTTTTCTTAGATTCTGTACAGCGAGGGCCCGAAGAGTTGCTCGATCTCGACGTTCTCATGGACTTTTCCCTGACTTTGCAGAATCTTAATTAGCTTGCTTAATACGAAATTTTAATTTGAAATCGCCCTGTTCAAGAGATCCCTGGTTTTGCACTTGATTATCAGAAGATCAGAAACACCCAGCCAGGCATAGGAATCAGGGGGTTGAGCCTCTAAAGTGTGTGGATTAGCTTCTGTCCCGTAGGATTGTGGTCATAAGAGTCACGCAAATTCGGGCCTTTGGTTGTCTGGGGATGTCCTTAGCCGGGAGAAACTTGTCGCTTACTATGGCCTCCTGGCTGGTGGCCAAACGTTCATCCTCAAAATCAGCGGATGGTCATTGGTCCCGTGAGTACGTCATTAATAGAAAGTCAACCCCGGTAGAGCCGATATACCGGGGTAAGGCAAAAAATAAGACGGATCCTGTCAGTGTGTCCAAATGAGCTTATTTGCAATTGGTTTACCCATCAGCTTTTTATTTCGCTGGCACGGATTAAGATTACATTGCTGGTGGGTGCAACTATATTGAGAAATAAAGAATACTTCAGCAATTCAACCTGACCTTACCCGATCTCCATCCAAGATCAAGATAATTGTGGTTTGAAACGAGGATTTTCTTCAGGCTTCAAAACACAGAACATAGAATAACCTATTTTGATAAAACGTGTAAGCAGACGAAGAATTTCAAGGAATTATGCTATTTCATTTAAAACATACGGAAGCACGTGACAATTGATTGGCACGTGTTATCAATTAGAATTCGATTTATTGGTAAATATTAAACCAAGGCACACAAACAAAAAAAGGAGTTAATTGAATTGATGGGGAAAAATGTTTCACAAAATAAAAGTTTCGTTGTATTGAAAGAAAAATATATTAAATATTTATTTGAAATTGATGGGCAAATGAACAAATAATGGAGAAATGAGCGTGGATCTGTCATCACATCATCACAAGTCGAAAGTACTTAACTTAACCGGTTATAAATAAAGACCCTTTCAATTTCAATTAAACAATTCAAAAAATATTAGATATTGTTAAAAAATCAAGGTCAATCAGAATTCAGAAGCGTCCTTCTTCCTTTATCCTTACGTCTTTCGTTTGAAAGCCAAACCCTTGAACCCATCAACATTCCAAATAAAAAAAAAACACTATACCACTCTCATACGAGTATATAAAATATTTTGTATAAGGAATGGAATGTAAGAACCCACCTAAAGCAATTGCAAAATATCATAAAGTAGATGTTTCTGTCACACGTTGTGCACAAAATTAACTATGTTAGATATTATATACACTAAAAAAGCAGCCAGTAGCCTTCTCTCCGCTTCTTCCGTTGATGATAATAGCTGTCATCCTACATCCAGAAACATTTCCTTTTGTGTTTCATTTAAATTCATTAACCTTCAGGCACTATATTCTATGGTTATGAAATTTTCTAAAAGACCGACTAGAAAGAGCGAGAGAAATAGCTACCCATCAGTGCAAAAACTATCCCATGAGAACGACCCTATCCGACCCGATATACCAGCTCCATCCATACTATTTATGCCATAACTTTCATGGAATCCTTTTAAATATTTCAAACTTCCGCTCGACTTGCTAACAAACATACATATGTATAACGGTATGTATACCAGTTTACACGCAGCGTTTGCTGTAGCGGAGCTACATGAACCTTAAATAAGAAAAAAAAAAAAAAAACACAACATATTTTCCCCTCGAAGGACCAAACTGACACGATACAGAAAATATGACAGTGTTTCATAAATACGTACAAGAGGTATGTATGTATACCTAGCTGGACTAGAACAGGAATTTCCTTCCTTAAGTTATTTCAAATTATATAGTACGACCAATGATGTTTTTTTTGAGAAGGATGCAGTCAACGTTCCGGAGCCAACTTGTTTTATCGCACTTTGTCCTCAAAAATGATACACATTTTTTTTTTCTTTGTAAAGCTATATTTTAAATTTTAGAAAAATAACGCCAACGAATTAAAAATAAATGGCTCGCAAATTTAATCTAACTTAATTCTTTTTCAAAGTAAGGGAATTAAAAAATGAAGAAAACTAATTTATTTAATTTTGCAATTGGATAATGGATATGGTCGGATTGATGTTAAAAAGCGATAGTTGAATCTTGAGGGTAAGTATATTTTGACAGATTGGAGAATAATTGACTTCATCATCGGCTCGATAATCGGGGTCTGGGGCTGGCCTCTTTCAACAAGTCTCTCCAACTATCCCGGTCTTGAACCGACGCCTTCCAGAGTTGCTTCCATCCAAAGCTTCGAGAGTCCTGGTCTACGCCGTCAAACATGGTCTACCAAGCTGCCACCTACCATAGAATGTACCACAAAAGACTTTCCGAGCTGGTTCCTCTTCGCTCGTGCGAGCTAGGTGCATTGCCCACCGGAGTCTACCGAGCTTAATCTTTGTCACTATGTCTGCTTCAAGGTAGATTGCGTAGAATTATTCATGATTGTACGGTCTCCGAATCGTCCTTCCTCACATATGGGGCCAACAATTTTCCTTAAGACTATTTTCTAGAAAGTGGCTAAGAGGTTGGAGTGTCTTCTGCTAAGCACACAAGCCTCGGATCCATACGTGAGTACTGGCAGGACCACGACCATGGTCCCGTACAGCAGCAGTTTTGAAGTTATGGTGAGCTTTCTGGATTTGAAAATCTTTGACAGCCCAAAGTACGAGTATAAGCATTGCTCATTCATAATATCATGATTAAAAAAAAAACTTAGGAACAGCGGAAATTGTCTCGTTTATTTTTGGTTGTGATGTGAAAAGTCTTCTAACCCAAATCACGATTGACGTTGCAGTACAGGAAGACTGCAATTCACACAGTCAAGCTGGATGACGCATGTTGATTGAGGAACAGGCATTATAACCAACCTCAACAGTAGCGCCACCTCGACGTTAGCGCCTATGGAATAATTTGAAGACCCTTTTGAAATTTTTTGAAGAGTTCAAGAAAAGTGTTCTTCATATATTAGCAAGTCTTTAAATTGATTAAAATCTTCTCGGCTAGCCAATTTTTCCAGCGTTTTCAAACTGAATTAAAGAAGCAGGCGAAATACAAAAATCATACCAAAACGAGAACCAATATTCGGCTATTATTACGGACAGTCTAGCGAAGACCTGCTGAGTATTCTATTAATTTTCTGAAGCTGTGTGCATCTGTAACCATTATTGTCACCTTCATTTTTTCTTGGTGTCTTATGTTCTCCTATTTTTGTTTGGACTTAACGTTGTTTAATGTGAATTACGTTGCCGTTACGATTGAGCAGTTTATGCCAATGAAATTTTTTCCTCCAAGTAACAGTATCACCGCTCCTAATAATATAGCGCCTTTCTTTTTTTGTCAAGAAATATCAGATTTCTAGAAGAACAGAGCTGACTTTTACAGCCCCTTATTTTGTAACCTTTCTTTCTTTTATTTATTTCTCTTAAGGAACAATTTTTCAATAGTCATTTAAGCAATGGATAGTATTTATACAAAATTGTCTCCTAATCAGTTCAACCCTAAATGAGTACCATGTGTGAGTAAAAATAAATATAAGAACATGAACAAAAGAACAAAAGTATATCATTATATGCAAACACTTGATTGAACAGAATTTTATCAAAAGAATTATTCAAATATTGTCAAAACACAAATATACCTTTTTCACTCTTCAATTTCAATTGCTCTTCAACAAGAAAAAAATAAATAAATAAAACCTACAAACACTTATCGTTTTCAACGATTTAAACCCTTATCTAAAATTCATTTCCCCAATGACAAAATCTACGTCGTCGCTGTCGTGTCATCATATAAAATCTTATCTAAAATATTCATATGCTCATTCGCACAATATAAACTATTTCCGCACAGCATATCGCATAATCCATCAACCCCAAATAAATGCAATAAA
Organism: Syrphus vitripennis; assembly: GCA_958431115.1. NCBI lineage: Eukaryota > Metazoa > Arthropoda > Insecta > Diptera > Syrphidae > Syrphus > Syrphus vitripennis. The sequence goes on along the minus strand of OY288108.1, from coordinate 5,732,191 downwards.
AACCTTTTTCCTCTCTCCCTTGATGATCTAGTGCCTCGTCTTAAATTCTATAGCTTTTGAATGGATTTACTAAATTGGCTTGCGCTATTTCACTCATTGGCAGGAGCGAATGTCAACCAATGCAATTATCACGTTATCCCTTCGCAGCATGCCACACATTGGCAGCCAGAGAAGAAAGGGTGTGATACAATATTGTGTACTAAAAAAATCACACTCATTTACAACCCGATACGGGGCCCCTCCAGCAAGCCATCATCATCATCCCATAAAACAACCCTTGTCACTATGTCATTCTGTAATTCAATAAGCGTCTCTGGCTGTGAGGTTTTCAACTTTAGTTGGAATATGTATGTAGCTATTTTTTTGCTTTTTGTGTTTCATTATTTTGAATAATCGCGTAAATTGGTTTTGACATAAGGTTAATTCCGCAGCCAATGTGTCATTAACGCCTCACAGCTTGAGAGGGGTTGTTTTTTATTTTTTTTCTGTTTGATACAAAAAAAATGACTGCGAATTGGTTCCTCTTTTTGACATCGTCAGGGCAACAACAAAACGAACAAAATATATAAAATACTCGAACCAAACATCTGCCAATAAATACATCCTGATCCTTAATGCATCAGGACGTCGTTATTCGTCCGGAAAATTCGAAACATTTGCACCACCAAACACAGAGGACTGCAGAGAGGATTCTCAGAAAAAAAAAAGAGTCCTTAACCAAAATATTTGACAATTCCAAGCCGCCGCCGCGCCGCTACCGGTGCTGGGATAGTAGAAAAGACATAAAGTAAAAACTGTAACGTATTTTTTTTTTGTTGTTCCTTTTGCATTTTCATCCCCTTCTACCTACTCTTGTTATATTTTTTTATTTTCAAATGCATTTTTCTGCACGAAATCCAAGGATTTTCCCAAGTACTACATCACTCGCATCCTACCATTATCACCATGGGGTATAAATCACTGTCAAGTGTCATTGGCATTCGTTCGCATGGATCTCTTTTATTTTTTTCCGTTCTATGTACTTCATCGTTGGTTTGTTCGTTCGGTTTGTGTGTATTATGCCCCAAAGGAACCAAATTGCATCTCGTATCCCCACTTGGCTTAATTGACTATAACAGCAATGGTGGGCCCAATTTTATCCCTTTCTTTTGTATATGCAACGCAAACAACATGTGGTTGCGATTATTGCCTTTTATTAGAGAGATATCCGGGTCAACCGCGCACCCTAGGTGGTGGCATATACATAAGAAGCCATGAAGCATCATTTTTGCCCACAAAAACACCCTGTGCGGAGCATTATGCGGTCACTTGTTTCTCCACGAGCCACGACAACAAGTTACATAACACAACAAACACCACACTACGAAGAAAGTGCATTGCACTCCAAAGTGTGCACAAGTGACACACTTACGAGTATTCCCTCTTCGCTTCGAAAACAACCCTTAAATCCAACACCAACCTAAAAGCAACAACTCGTTTCGTTTGAATCGTGTCGGCAATGCCTGCACCGAACCAACCTGCCAATGTGAAGAACATAAGTGAAAGTAATTCCTTTGGAAGTGTTGCCGTGCTTTTGGTAGTGTCTAATATACCCCTGGTGAAACGTATTGAATATGGTGAGTACAACTTGTTCAACACGAGTTTCAACTTAGTTACGGTGGTGACTGGTGGGTAAAATCTATCTACCCCTACTATAGAGGGGTGATTCAATTTGTTCTGGTTTTTGTTGTTTTCTAAATCTCTGGCCTTGGTTATGGGCTTGCTTCTGTGGAATAAATAAATGTCCTGCCATCATCTTCTTCATCCCCTTATATTCTGTATATTCTGTAATAAGTGGTGAAATAAATCAAAATATTCAAGGAAATCGAATTGAGTTCTATTGTTCGTCATTTTTTTTTAGGGTTAAATTTGCTTTGGGTTTTTTTTTGTGTAGGGGGTTGGTGTATTTTTAATTATTCATGGGTGCTCGTGCGTAACCATTAAAATCTGGTATAATTTGTTTTTATTGTAAATTAGCCTTTTCGTACATATTTTTGAGGGAGATGGTTATGATGAGAATTAATTTATTCAGGACTAGTAGATTTATGTGTTGTATGGTGTTTCAGAATTTTCTAGATTGTCTGGGGTTATTGAGATTTTTTTTTAATTACATTAGATATATGTATGTATGTGTTGCATTCTTTAAGAACAATTTAAGGAAGGTACAGAAAATATAATTTGAAATAGTATAGAATGATATTAATGTATGTAAAGACAAAGAATTAAAATATTTCAGAAACGCATAGAATTTTTAATGATTCCGTTGGCCCAGAGCCCCGAAAATGATGGGCACCTTGAGACAAGGGTAGGAACATTTAACCAATTACTAAAATGACTTTAGTTAATTAAGTATGAACACTGTTTCTAAAAATCTAGAATCCTTGACCGGGTCTTACAAACTTGATCCTATTTAAAGTATTCTAGAATAAACAAAATTAGCATACCTACAGCAAAAAAAAATATTGAGAAGCATAAAATTCATTATTTTATGCCATTGCCTTTTTAAAAAATAAAATATGGTTCCAAAAATATATGTCTTAGTTCGTAATGAAACAAATCCCAATATAGTTTGGAGTTAGTTTATAGGGAGTTAGTCCATTTAGGCCAAAATATATGCACCTAGAGACAGATAATTTTTTTTAAAACATTTTGTTGTACAAAGTAATTTCGAATTTTAATGTCAACTAATTTACATATCAATATGTGGAAACAACTCTCTTGAGGTTTAACATAATATGCATTCCTGATGGGATGGTGGAAATCCAATTCAAAAATCAATAACTTCAATATTTAAATATTCCATATTTTTTGAAATTTCGGAGACTTTCAGTAAATTCCCATAAAAACACTACAACTTTTTATACATAACTCATTGCACAAACTGAAAATTTGGCAGAACTTTTTATTTTTGGATCCAAAACGATCGGTCAAACCAATGTGAAGGCAACCATTGTGTTTTCAACCTTTTTTGATCACCTTGGAACATTATTCGTCTTTGTTTGTGAAATAAGATCGAAAAACTGAAATTAAAAAATTCGGAAATTCGTATAAAAACGGTCTAATTAAAAGTGGTTATTTCATCAAGTTGTTTGAATTTTTTTTTTTTTGAAAGTGGTAAGAAATCATTCTGAGTGTCTCTAAAATTGTTTCAGCAGAATTTTTTAGGAAGAATTTTAAGCGCGGAAGAAAGGTCAAAAATCACTGCATACAAAGATTGTGGCCTTTCTGATCGCGATATTCATAAATTTTTAAGGTTAGGTAAAAGTTATGGAAAAATAGCCAACCACGCGCAAAATAAAAAGCTCACAACACGTCATGTTCGATACGATATTACGATATTACGTGAAGCCATTATAAAAAAGTTGTTTGCTTCACAAATTAAGGCCAAACTTGACTTGCTGTTGCAACCCGATGCGTTATACGAACTACGTTATACAACTACAACCTTGTGTACAAAATTTGATCCAAAAAGCCACCTTTAGATGCAGCCCATAAGTCAGTTAGGCTTTATTTTGCTGAAAATCACATTTAGTGATGAAAAGAAATTCAATTTGGTTGGCCCAGATTTCAGTCATACTGGTTTGACAAACGTCTTCAAACAGAAGTGAGAATAAGTCGCAACTTCAGCGGCGACAGCGTTATGATTTGAGGAGCTTTTTTTATAAATGGAAAGACGGAAATTGCATTTGTATATTTGAATAACCAAGAATTTAAATTAATAAAATGTTTGAACTAGGAATTATTTTTTCTAAAAAAATATAAAACACCATATTTTTGTTACATTCTTGAATATCTTTTCTAAAACATAAGTGGTAAGGTGATAACTAGTGCTGAAACTAGTTTGTGCATATTTTGTATAAAATTTAATTTAATCATTATTGGACATAAAAGTACTTTTTGCAAATAATAAAATTTTAAAAAATGTCACATGAACTAGACCGATTTAAAATTTACTACCTGGGCTTAGATACTGAGTTCCATCCGACTAATTTTTATTTTTTTGACAGTAAAATTATATTTGAGAAAGAAACAGACAGAAAGGGATGAATAGAGTGCTTTTATAAAGTGTTATTGGTGTTAAGCTTTATTTCTAAATTACCCATACATAAAATGCATTTTTTTCGTACTTGTGTTGGTTATAATGGATTAGTTGCATATTTAGGAAACTGAAATGCATTTAAATCCTAGATACAAATCCTCTCTCAACATATTCGAAATGAAAAATAAATAATTTCTATAATCCTATCAGTTTTCCATTTGGTTTTCAATTTACATAGTTATTGGGAGAAAAAAAAAGTTGTCTCAAAAAATATTCTCAGATATTCAAGTTTTTTTTTTTGAAAATTTTTGGTTTGAAAAAAAAACTATCAATTTAATTTTTTTGAAAGCCTTATTATATAAGTATAGAAAAAAAAAGTATTTTTCAGTATTTTTTGTTCTTGAAATATTAGAGAAGAATATTATTTTTCAAATATTTTTTTCTAAATTTAAAAATTAGTGATAGTAATTTTTTTAATTTGTATCGTTCTTTATTACGTACGATAAATTTTTCGTTAACCAGATATTCGAGGTGAATGTCATCTTACAGCTGTATAACTTTAAGTGTGCTCGCGGTTGTTGGAAATAATTAAAAAAAAATTTTAATTGGCCGCATTATTTGAATATTAAGAGTGCAATTCACGTCAAACGTTTTGCATCAAATTGTATCGAATGTCACTGCTGTTGAAAAGTAATGTATTAGATAATAAAAATAAATAATAAATTTTAAGTTTAAGTTCGTAAAAACAAAATAGTAAAAAAAAGTTCTGCCAAAAAAAAATATCAGGGAACAACAAGCGGAAATGTTGTCGAATCACAAGAAAATAATAATTGGTCAAAACAAAATTTGTATAAACTAAATGTTCGACCTCACTAAAATTATAATCAAAAATTGACTCTTATTAAAACCAACTTTTAATCCAGTTACATTAATCAGACATAACATCAAAAAATTTAATAAATGTTTGGATTAAATAATATGGAATTGGCTTAAATACATCTAAATTAATGTTTTAATATCAATTAAACAGCTGAATAATATGGGAGTTAGACTTCCACACGTAATGACCCTACTCTATGAACATAGCCAAATCTAAAAATAGAACCAATAAAAACGTCAAATCCCTATCCCTAGTTTGATTTGACTTTAAATTTTGTCGCTAGTATCCGCACTGCCGTTGTTTTATTTTAATTTCATTTAAAATCTTACTATACTGTGGATAGCTTTCCCAAAAAAACTCGATTATTGTAAATTATGTATATTTATCTTATTTACCTATATATTAATATTTGTTTGGATTAAAAAAAAATGGATACTGTATCTTACAAATAACAACAAGGCCCATGACCATGGCCAGGGTTAACACAGTTCAGCTCCATCCAACCATCCATAAACTGTTTTAATGTGTATCCAATTCTGCTCAACACCTTTTTTCATCAAAGACTGCTACAACTGAACTTAACCATTTTTTTGACCTACCTCACCCTAAATTATTACACCTACGTAATTTCTCATTTAAAGGTCAACTGTGGTAAGAATTCCATTTCCCATTTCGTTCGTTCCTGCGCAAAAACCATTTCTTATCACTTCTTCATAAGTTTTTTCCAATTTCCATTTCATTCACACGTCTGTTTCAATTTCAGTACATTCGCAATTTCCATTCAACCCTTATTCCCGTTATCACATAAATGGGGTGGTGTTCCATAAAGTTCCACAATGCTTTTTGTACACAACCCTCTATGCCTGCGATGTGTGTTAGGCTCTGAATGGAAAATTGGATAAGAAAAAAAGCTATTGCCAGTTCCGTGTTATGTGCTCGCTTATAAGGATGTGTTGCATACGGCGGGCGGTTTAAAATATCTAATCGGAGAAACTACACTCTACTATGCTCACAATATTAAATTTTCGATACAGTGAATCAAAAAAACTCGCGTTCAATACACCAACCCATATAAAGTTATTTCAGTTGAGGATTTAAATAGTTTGATCTTCCATTATTAAAAAAAAAAAAAAAACAAAGTTTGTGAAAGGTCAATGAGAAGAAGTTTGCGAAAAGTTTTTCATTTCGAAAACTACTTGAAACAGCCTTGATAAAATTGCACACAAGGATTTGGATGTTCTAAAATTTTTGGCGGGAATATTGTTTCAAATTAAATTTTTGAAACTTTAAATTATCTTTGTGAGTCAGTGAAGAGCCTAACCCAACAAAGCTCTCATCTCGCAGACATCTTGTGTGTTCATTCAAAAAACTTGTGTAAGTTGCGACGACTTTTATGTTTTATCTTTCACCAGCCGCTCTGGTGTTTAAGGACTCCCCCCATCCCCCATGACAGTGGGAGCAAGAAAATCTTGAAAACTTGAGTTTTCCTCAACCGAGAAAGGATAGTGCGCTATAGGGTGTTGGTGTGCTTAGCTGTGCTCTCCATGGTCCAGAAGTGGCACAAGTGCAAGTGCATATAATAATAATGTGTGTTTTCTCATAAATCTTTTTCGCTGGGCAAGTTGCATTGTGTGTGAGTGTAGGTGGTATCCTTGTTTGTTATTTTTTTTTAATTTTTTTTTTCAATTTGCATCCTCTGTGTCGTGTTGTTTGATATCCTGTCGTTGCTGTGTTAGCCGTGGTTCGTTGGCAATGTCGTCGTCGACAACGACGCCTTCATCATCATCATCGTCGTCAAAAGCATCATCTCGTCATCCGTCGTCGTGGTCCTTGTTGTTGTCGGTCGTTGACGCGTGTTTGTTTTGAAAAGAGAATCACTCATTTTTTTTTTGAAATTTGTGTTTTATAACTTAAGCAAGGGGATACGGGCGTGAATATACACAAAGTGTACCTGTGCACCACCTGCATTATAGTGAATGTTAACAACAAAATAATTGTGCAAAGGGTGGCAAAGTAAATTGGCTTAAGTTCAGGTGTTGGATCAAAAAGGAAAGAAAAATAAATACAAAACAGCGGGCTTACCTTTGTTTTTTTTTATATTTCCCTGTACATCCAAAGCTTTAATTGTTCAAAAAAAAAATAATTTGCGAACGGCAAAAGAGGAAACAAAAACCGGATGTTGACACGATTCCCTTTTGGTCGTCTCATTTCGAAGTGTTTTCTGGATGAACAAAAAAAAACAAAGTCCTCGGCAAGTGGAAAAAACCGACACTTTAGTCGACTGCTTCTTTTTTAAACAAAACACAAAAAAAAAGAACACCAACGGATTCAAACAGAAAATCCACCCATCTAGAGTTGAACATAACACAAAAACAAAACAAAAAAAAATTTAAAACAGTTCGTTTGAATTTTGCCAGAATTTTATTCAAATTCAATACACCAACACAGAGTACTCACTGCGAGTGCTACTTTTATCGCCTCAGAAATTCTCGCCCCCTTCGCGTCGCGTGAAATTGTGTGTTTAATGGAAATTTAAAAAAATTAAATTTCATGCAAAATAAATCAAAATTTTTATCGTTCGGAGCTAAATTCAACACAAAACAAAATAAAAATAAATATTCAAAAAATAAATTCTGAATAAATAATAAAACGTGAATATATAAATTTGCTATAAAATTAATGTATGTTTTTGACCAAAAATTTAATGTGAAACTACAAAATAAAAAACAACAAGAAAAATGAATATAAATAAAAATATATGAAAAAAAATAATTTTAAAATACATAAGTATACAAAAATCTGGTGTTCATTTCTGAAAATTTAATTTCATATTATAGAGAAAAAATTGCGTTGAATATTTTTCGTTTTATATTTTTTTTTTACAACTGTTCGAATAAATAAATTAAAATTAAATTAAATAAAAAAAAAACGACACAAAATTTCACTATGACGATGCGTGTTTCTGCCAAATACAATCACCATTTGGGATTAATTATTTATGGATTACTATTTTCGATTTGTACGACAAATGCTGGAAGGATATTTGGTGAGTGTTCTCAGATAATTATTTTTTTTTGTTATTTTTTTTTGCTGTGAATGATGTTCTGTGATGAAATGATACGAAATGAACTTGATATACCCAAGTAGTGTTTATGAGGCATTAAGCACTGCGGGTATTAAAGGATTTAAATTAAATTTATTAATAAAAAAAATGTGACAAGATTAAATAATGACAGCTTAAAGGTGTAATAAGTTGGAATTTTTCATTTTAACTGAACTTGTTTTTTTTTTTGAAAATTTTGATAGGCTGTTTTTAAAAATAGTTTTGTTAATGTGGGCACTTTTGAATATTGATTCCTGCATCAGAATAAGGTTTAGTTTTTGCTCACACATTTAAATTTTTCTATTTTAGAATTTTTTCTAGTTGTTAGAGTTATTTAATAAATTTTATTATCAAAATAATAGTTTTTAATGTAATTTAGTTAATTTTGGTTATTTCAAAATAAAGGAATTATTTCTCTAAAAAATGTCTAGAAAATTTTTTTTAGCAATTTTTCTATGAATTTAGGTAAATGTGTTATCTTAATTTTTAAACAATAAAATCACCAAATACTAATTTTCAAATCAACTGTAAAGTTTTTCAGGTAAACTAATGCAAGAATTAAGAATTTTCTAAACTCAACACAAAGGCAGTTGCTTTATGTTTCAATTAAATTTAAATAAAATTTAATCCATGGATTATTTAATTTTGAGAATAAGGGTCAGTATTTTTGTTGGTAACAGGGCGGTGATTTAACTCAACTAGGTTTAGATAAAAAAAGTAAATACATTATTTAGAAAGTTTGAGATCACAAAAACATTAAGCAACGAAAATGCAGTAATGAGTTAGTTGCCATAACGTATTTAATCATGTTCCAAAAATAATATTATATATTACAATATGTTTATAAAAATAAGTTTATTAGGTACTTCTAACCTGTCATATAATCTTTGAGACATAACCAATTTATCTTAAACGATTTTTGAAAAAATATTTTTTTTTTTGAAAACTTAATATTTTCGAAATGTGTGAATATTTTTATTGAAGTTTTCTGTTTTTTCGATACCATCTTCAATTTTGAGCTCACTATTTTATGATATATTTTTTAAAAATAATTCTTTGAAAACGAGCTGAAACAAATGATTAGGTTTCAAATAAAATTAAATTAACGGTTTTTCATAAGATTGACAAAATTTACAATTCAAGAACTTAGGCCTATAGCCGCAAATAGAAATAATGATTCTATGGGAGGTATAGATGTCGAATGTCCTCCTCCATATTTAAAAAAAAAAATGTATTAAATTAAAGCTATATATAAAAGCTACAGATTTCATCACCAAAATTCTAAGGGACCAGTTTTTGAGAGTTTTCTAAAAAAGTGACGAATAATTGCGTAGCAGGTACCGTTATTTTTGGACTCAAGAAATAATAGAAAAGTCTAACTATATGATCCATAAAATGCTCGACACCAAGTTTGAAGAAAATCTACCGAAACATGGAATAAATAGAAAAATATCTTAGATTTGCAATCGAGTGCTCGTTTTGTTTCCATTGTAAACAAATGAACCGAAGGACTATTTCACTGGACTTTTTTGTATTAAGCTTAATTTCAAAGCTTTACTTTAACTAGCTCAGTGATTAACAATACATATTTTGTAAAAAATGTTATTATAGTAAAAAATTATTTAGAAATAAACTCTTGGTTCACTTTAACCACCACTGGTACACAGCGAACTATTTTTGAAACATTAAAAAAAAACTCAAAGTCTTAAACAATATTTTAAAAACTACATCAAGTCCAACACAACTTATAGTTCACAGTTGAACAGTTAAAAAAAAAACGTATTTTCTCTTACCCAAAAGAAACTTATTTTTTTTTATCTTGTTTGAATATCATTATTTGTATACGGTTCCACTTGACGATTGAGTTCATTAAAGTACCAATGCTATGAGATTGAAAAAAAAAACAAATAATTAAATTTTGACCCCTTATTATTTTGCCCCCATCAAATAAATATGTCTCTATAGTTTTGTTAAATTGTAATAAGATATTTTTATCTTGAAATTAATTCATGCAGCTACATATTTGTATTTTACAGACATTTTTCAGAGAAATAAATAAAAAACAATATTTACTGCGACAAATTTAAAAGGACCTTTTACACACGAGCCAACAGCAAGTTGGGATAAATAGATAGTCAATAGCCTTTCTATTTTTTTGATGTCAAATAAATTTTCAAATTAACTTCTTTCAGTTCACAAACCGTAAAAATTTAATATTTCTAATTGGATTGTTTGTTTTGTTCAAAAAAAAAAACAGTCCTTGTCTAGTTGGAAAAAGAAACAAATTCAATTAGTTTCCCGTCTGTAAGTCAAGTTGGAAGATCAAAAAATTCATGGCATAGACACGTCAATAAATTTACAACATTTTTATATCTTGCCAAGCTCTTTACGGTCAATTAGTTTAAAATAATATTAAAATTCAACAAAAAAGTCAACAACAATAACAACAACAAAAAATATGAAATAAAATTTCAAATAGCCGTAAAACACAAAAGATGAAAATAGCTCAATTTTTCAAAAAGAAATGTAATAATTCATGATGTTATTTTATTTTGTTTTTTTTTTCTTCTGTCTACGTATTTTTTTTTTGTTTTCACTGTAAAAGATACAAGAATTTTATTCAAGGACGAAAAATAATTCAAAATAAAGGAGACAGCAACGCTAAAACATGATACATTATAGGAGAGGTGGTGACACCTTGAACCTTTTTCTTATACGTAAATGGTGTACGCTAAAAAAAAAACATCACCCAACATAAATATACATACATAAAAAAAATAAAACACAAATATTAATGTAATTTTTATTCAGTGTAAAATGATAAAAATCAATGGATGCCTCGTTGAGCGCTTGTATGTTCGGGTAAATTCCTCAGAGATAGCTTGTAAAAATTATGGCAGGCCCCACATCAGGCAAAAAAAAAGGAAATATATTCTGTTTTAATTTGATTTTAATCGCACAGCAGTGACATTAAAGAAATTTACACACATAACTTTAAATAAAAGGAATTTTATCTATTTTGAGGTGAAAGTTATAAATTTCGATGTACTCCTTCGCCGAAAAACAAAATAAATATAAACTTGTTTATATTGCTGCCAGGATGAAGAATTATTGTCCTTTAACTGGGTATTTTCTTTAAACTTTTTAGGATCAAATTTTATTTGGCAATAAAATGGGTGATATGAATTTTATGGGCTTTTTAATTTGAAGGTTAATTTTTGACTTGGTGTTTTGTTTGTGTTCATGAGATTGACTTCGAGTTATTAAAGCTTTATTATATAAAGAGATATTTTTATTTCTTATAATATTTTTTAAATTTATTTATTGTTTGAATCAAAGATAAGAAATAAATCTCAATCTTTTGAAGGGTTTTCTAATAACTGTTATTTGGTGTGCTTTTCAAAAATGCTCACTCAAAAACCTTTATTTTCAACCAAAAAAAATATTGGTCAAGGTCTGAGAGTAACCTTTATTTTTTTATTTTTAAAGTTACTGTTAACCACTGAGCTTTATTTTTGAGAGAAAAAAATAAATCTCATCTGCAACTTTATAAATCAGAATGCCTGTTAGTATAACCGTAGGTATTTTGTAAGCCGTGATCCATGCGGATATGCAGGTTATTAGGCTTTTTATTTGTAGTCATCGGTTTCAAAAATAAACACGTTCTCATCAAATTCGTATTTGTTCTTGCATTAACCATTTTTTATTTATTTTCAGGGAAAAAGGTTAAAGGTTGACCTTTTTCATTAATTTTTTCGTTAAAAACTTAACTATTGAGAGATATTTTTGAAAATAAAAAATAAAGGTCAACCGATAGCCCAATTTATTTTTAAATAAATCTCAAACCGTAACTAAATTCTTTCTAAAGAAATGTATTTGCTCTCTGAGAAAAAATGCATTCATAAAAGTTGTGTAAGCCTAAATAAAACATATACGGTATTTGTCTAACATTGGACAAAACAGTAGGTTGTCTTAGCCGTTAATAATGTTATATTTCCTATAATTTAAAAATAGTAACACTGTGACAGTTGCCGAAATGAAACTTAACAATTTATGTTCGACTTAAACTTTGACATAAGCTCTTATGTAGAACTTAAATGTTTATGTTTCCTTTCCGTAAACGACCCTTAGTAACCGAAAATCTAAAAATCTAATAATGAGAATGTTAAGCAATGAACTTGAACCCACAAAACAATATATTTTAGGCTTTTATTTAATGTAGCGATATTGGAAAAAAGTTTGAACTATTTTTATTTACACTATTTTTATTTGCTACCGGAATAAAAATGATACCACCTCTTTAACTTTAACTTTCTTTATAAGACATGTATATTTTAAATGAAGCCACTTACAATCATTTTCTATAAACAAATTAAAATTTATTAAAAAAAAATAATTTTTGTTGAAAAAATATACTCTGTATGTAGGACGGTTGAAATTTAAATCAAAAAGACGATACAACTTTATATTAAAATTGTCATAAAACATTTTTTTCTATTTTTATGGTTTTTTGAAAATGTTTAACTTTGGGGAATATCTTCGATTTAAAATGAATATATTTAGGTACCATTAATGTCTAAAAATATCCAATGCCAAAATGTTCAAAAATAAAATAACAATCAAACAAATAATTTTTTTGAAAATGTTTTGTTTGAGTTAATCAAATTTGATTATTCAGATTTAATTTCACAGTTATCTGTTGTCCTGTTCATTTTTTTTGTCAAGAACCTGAATAATATTTCTTAAACAAAAATCTAAATCTTTGTTAAGCTTTAATTTTACCATTCACTGAAAATATTCTTTTCAAAGTTCCTCTTTTAATTTTTAATTAATAAGAAATAATTTTTCTAAAATTACTTTTTAAATGAGAATTTTAAATTGAATCTTTCCTTTTTTAATTTTTTAACTGCGAGTAGTTTCGAGAAAAAAATGTTTAAATAACTGAGGTTCTGGAAAACGTATGAATAAAGGTCGAAATTTAATTGAGGGTATTAACTTTTTTTTAAATTAAAATTACTCTTTAAAATTACCGTTTAAAGGTTTATAATATGGCGACTTTAAGTCTTTGAAAAAATAAAGGAAAATAAAGGAAATTGAGGCTGAATAAGCAAGTGGTCCAATAAATATGTGGGTCAAAAAATATTAATTTTCGAAACTTTCGAAATTTTTTTAGATTTACACCCAAAAATCAGTGAACCAAAAATATTTCAAAGTAAAGATTCAAAAAATCAAAAAAACTGTTTTTTTTTTTTAATTTACTATGCCAGAAATCACCTAAAATTTTGGATTTTTGTATCTTGTTTCGAGTAGAGTAGAATTATGTTACTCTAAAATCTGAAAATTCTATAGAACTTATCGGTATAAATTGGAATTAGTCAGCTACGTTACTAAGTATAAATTATAATTATTGAAATATGTAACTTATTCTAGCACTCTTCTTAGTTCCAAGAAACTTTCAGAGAAAAATTATTTTTGAAACTGAAATTTACGAAATTACCAGTGTTGCTGAAAAAGCCGACTCTAACCCTTAAATTCTAGAACTTTCACATTATAGACATTTACTTTTTCATATATCAGTAACAGATGCATATTATGTATCATTATCATTGTAGACATTTTACCTCAGGCAATTTCTTGACTTATCGCAAAGCAATAATAATTGTTTAATTTAAAGTAATTACACCCGCACATTTTCTTTAAGAAAAACGCTGCTAATGCATCATTATAACTTATTCAAAACAACTACATACATCATTCTGAACTAAAATAGGCAAACTACATATTTTTGTTTAGGAAATTCTTATTTTACCCTTTCCCACCTAAAACAGTGTAATCGCATAGGGACCTCGCTTAACTACATATTAACATTGATTTATTGAGCGAGTGTGAGAAAATATAATTTTCAATCTACCCATTCTTGGTAGTTTCCAAATAAATACGTGAAGTTAATTAACTCATTCAATCGATCATCTTTCCTTTAATGGCAGGCAGGAGGTATGTTATAATTATAATTTCCTTTCCTTTACTCACAAAGGTATATGCCATGTCTATACATTATATATTTATGTATTTACCGTACATACAGGACACAAATATTTTCTGGGAAATGTCATAGCAATACCCCATTTTGTTGGTATGGTAGCAAATATTTTAATTATAAATATTTTTACATCGACACCCTATATCCTTTGATCAAGTACAATGGCACACCCATACCCCACATCCGTATAACATTCGATTGATAATTATGTTAATTGAAAAAAAGAAATAGAAGATATCGATAACCTTAAGGAGCATGTAATTATTGATATAATAGAGTTGGTTGAGAAAGGCAGTAATTCCCCCCCCCCCCCCCCTCTTTATGGCTATGGGGACTTCAGATACGAAATTAACGGGAAGAAATTTAAAGGGTATTATTAGTCCAATTATTGAGTTATCCTTACAATAAGGGATGCATTTTTAATCCGGTTTGATACACATAAATGCATGGTATTTGGAACAATTGAGAATGTTTGAGTTAAGTAGGGGAAACGCGAAAACGGTAAGATTTGCCAGTTCTACCAAACATTGGACTATGATTTTCAGATTGAGCCTTTGAAGTCCCAGAAGAACTATTTTCATCTTTTTAAATTGTAAGAATTTGAATCTACTAAATAAAATAAAATAAAATAAAATAAAATAAAATAAAATAAAATAAAATAAAATAAAATAAAATAAAATAAAATAAAATAAAATAAAATAAAATAAAATAAAATAAAATAAAATAAAATAAAATAAAATAAAATAAAATAAAATAAAATAAAATAAAATAAAATAAAATAAAATAAAATAAAATAAAATAAAATAAAATAAAATAAAATAAAATAAAATAAAATAAAATAAAATAAAATAAAATAAAATAAAATAAAATAAAATAAAATAAAATAAAATAAAATAAAATAAAATAAAATAAAATAAAATAAAATAAAATAAAATAAAATAAAATAAAATAAAATAAAATAAAATAAAATAAAATAAAATAAAATAAAATAAAATAAAATAAAATAAAATAAAATAAAATAAAATAAAATAAAATAAAATAAAATAAAATAAAATAAAATAAAATAAAATAAAATAAAATAAAATAAAATAAAATAAAATAAAATAAAATAAAATAAAATAAAATAAAATAAAATAAAATAAAATAAAATAAAATAAAATAAAATAAAATAAAATAAAATAAAATAAAATAAAATAAAATAAAATAAAATAAAATAAAATAAAATAAAATAAAATAAAATAAAAATGAAATCGTATAAATGAAATAAATGTATTACTTCAACACTAACTGTACAAGTCAATTTTTTAAATAAATATTGTATTATAAATAATATTTTTTTTTGAGTTTTAAAAGAAACATTTATTTTGAGGAACACTTTTTGAAGTTTTGACCAAATTTAATTTCAATATTCTGCTTTTCAAAAATATAACTCGATACTTAAACGCAATACGTATTCTAAATTCTGTTTTTTTTTTCTATTAAAGTCATGTAAATTGTGCCCTTCAACATTCTCTCAATTTTAAAATAAGTTCGAAAACAATTTTGACAAGGAATTTTGACCCCCTGCAGAAATTTGAAAACAAAATATTTTTTTTTTATTCTTTGATGTTTGGTGGCTAGGTAAAATTTCTTTACAAATTGATTCTTCATATTTACAACCATTGTTCTTCATTCCATTAAAAAAAAATATTCTTTAACACCCTCACAGCTGAGCAATCTCTTCAATTTATTTTTAATAAAAACACAATCAAATTTTTATAGAATACACAAAAATGTTTTAATAAAATGTGAATAAATCAAAAATAACAACTGCGCAAAGAAGTCGCCACACACGACATCGACATCTGATGATGATTTTAAGTATTCCATCACAGAACAATATTTGGTAATAAAAAATCAAAATGGTATTTCATTTAATTCTTCTATAGACGATCCCGATGTTCCCAATACCAACACAACCACCAGGCACTCATCTCATAACAATTTCCCAAACAAAATGGAGCAAAACCAGCAAAACAGAGAAAAAAAAACCAGAAAATAATAATAAAAGATTCAAGACAATGGGAATTTACCATAATAGGATTGCATTGACAAAAGGACGAAAATTGCTCCACTTACAGAGCATATGTGTTTTCTGCGGTTATTCAATGGTAAACTCAATGTTATGTCCTATTTTTTTTTTTTGTATTTTATTTTTTATCATTTGGAATGCAGTATGTATTTTATATGCATGCAGGGGAGAAGATACAAAACTCTTTTATAGATTTTTGTTTTTCGTTGGGCGGCAGAGGCAGCGGCAACAACAGAGCAAGTATCTATAGAGTAATATTGAAAGAGAGAAAAGAAGAACAAAGGAAAACTTTTGTTTGGAAATTTATTGTCCCCGACAAAGCAAATGAGAACAAATATTGAAAATCGAAAGCTTTTATTCTACTCCTACATAATACATAAAATAAAATAAAAGTATATTTTTATTATGTAGGTGTAGATAGATATAACAATACCTTTGCTTGGTATGGCTGATTTTATATCTACATAAAATGTTTTATCATTAGGTACCTGTGTTCTCGAAAATTAATGTTGTTTGTTTTATTTGATATTGGTCGGTTTGCATAGCTTCTCCATTTCTCCAATGTTTTGAAAAAAATAGAGCTTGTCACGATATGAAACCGAGACGAGATTCCAAGTCTCGTTTTGGCAGAATCGAAAAAATTTAATCTTGTCTCGGTCTCCTAAAACTAAGTCTCGTCTCCAAATCTTTTCGATACCAAATGAGCGTCTTTTCAGTCTCATCTTTTTTTTATGGGAATGATAAGGAACAACAATGAATCGCTGGCAGCTTATAAAATTCATTAAATTATTAAAATATTCAAATTAATGTTTTAAAAACACAATTTTCAAATGCTCGAAAGATAACTGAGGTCTTGGTAAGTCTCGGTCTTTTCAGCTCTCTAAAAGCTTATCATTTCTCAGTCTCGTCTCAAGAAACAAGACCTTGGTCATGCCCAACAAAATAAAAAAAAAAGGTTTTGAAACCTGGTTTTTAATTGTTTCATTGCTATCACCGACCAGTGCCTTCCTCCTAACCAAAAGAAATACATTTTTGTGCAGGTATCGTTTAATAGAGAATATAAGAACTGTAGTTTAAAAAATTATTTATTTCAATGCTTGCTTGTATAAACAATTAATTAAATTAAAAACATTGTGTGTTTAGGGTGTCCAAGCATATTTAAATACATATTTTAAATAACTAAAAATCAATTTCTGAAGTTGCTTCCTATAAAAATCATGTTTTAAAAAATAACCGTATTAATGGCAGCTGTCACATAAACCGATTTAAGATTTTATCGCAAGCGATTCCAAGGATTGCAATCCAAATTTTGATGTTAAATGTTCTCTAGCATGTTTGCATGCTACAAAGATAAAATACATATGACGAGTTTTGTTTATTTTGCAAATTTGGGAAGCACAAGCTGAGTCTAGTAAGTACATTTAGGCTCAATTTATTCAGTCAAAGTTGAATATAACTCGGGGATTTTTATTTTAAACTTGAGAAATTGTTTTTATTGACTCGAAGTTAACGATTTCAACTTAAGATTTAAAACTGTAGAGTTGGTCAACTTTTGATTTGTTCAACTCCCCAAAAAATTAGAATTTAGTGAGGAAACTTCGGATTTTTCTTCACATCAACCAATCAGTGAAGTTGTGTTGTGATTGACTTTTTCAACTTTAGAAATTCAAAAAATAATTACTTCAAATCAGAATTCTTACATATTTGTATATGCCTATTATGTTCGAATTTTTTTTTTAATACACTCTACTGAAAATCAAAAGTTGAAACGGACATATCTGTCACAAATATCCCAAGGATTTTTTAGAAACTGGAAGTTGGTCAACTTTAGAATTTCGGCTTTGGAGTTAAGAGTTAATGTAGTGAATAAAAGCATTTTTCAACTTTCCCTTCAACATCGGATTTGAATTCAACTCTAAAGTTGACCAACTCTGGATTTTTCAGCAAGTTGAGCAATAGTGAATAAAATCGCTCTTATTTCATTTGCTAGAAATTTACAAATTCTCCAAAATTTACTTGCTAAGAAAAAAGTGCTTCTCACCTTAGCAGTCTGGAGTCAGCATAAAAATTGTAGGTCCCTCCATTCCTGGAATTACACGCACACAGGAATGGTTGAGAGTGGTAAACCATGGACAATATGGACATAGTTTTCTTCTTCCTGAAATCAACTACTAAGTCAATTTTTCGAAATATTTCCATGTCATCGACATAATGTCAAAGACATGAATTTAAGTAAAACAGTAAGAAGGTCATTAATAAATAAAACAAACAATATGGAACCTAGATGACTCCCATGTGGTACATCTGAATGTACTATTCATTTTTAGATGTTAACATACAACAGAGGTGCAATGAAGAGCAAAACATGATAGATAATGGATTTGAGTATTTTACTAATTTTTTGGACCTTTCTTTTCTATAGGAGAAAGAAATGTATTGTTCCCAAAAAACAAACGAATAACGTAGAAAAACTTATTGACTAGTAAAAATCACAAACAATAATAGGGAATATATATTTTTCAGAGTAAAAGAAAGAATGCCATCTTTGCCTGGATAAAAATTTCGATATCGTTAGAAATTGTCACTTCAGAGATTGTACAATTAATCGAGTTGAGATGTGAGAGCTCATCAGTTGAATCGTTTGTAGAAAGATTTTCAAAATATATTTCTTTTATATAAAACCATGTAAATGGCTTTTTAATAAAAAACGTAATTGAACGTAATTCAATTCAGTATCCTATTACATCAAAAAAAAAAACCCTCAGATTCAATCAACCAACAAATTTAAGGCACCTCCCAACCGAAATAATAATTTCCTCCTTCGGCAACATTACTCTTATTATTTATTCAATGAATAACAACAATTCATTTTATCATTCCTCCAACTCATGTATAATTAGTTTTTTATCACGATAAAAATATAGGCTTGATATAATAATAAACTTTCAGGATGTATTTTCGTCCTTAACGTAAATAATTTATGTAAAATTAGTTAATTGCCAGTTTATACTCTCTCTCTCTCTCTCTTCTAATTGTAGGAAATTTTCAATTTTATTCTTAAAAAACTTATTGGTAGGTAACATAACCTATGTAAAAGTATTTTCAATATTTAAGAATTACTTGGGGGGATATTCAATGCTTTGAAATACATCCAATTATATTTATATTAATGGACTTATAAACTTAAAATACTCCTTTCATCTTCAAGTTTTGAAACAAGACAACAAGAAAAATTATATTATTTAAATTATAACACTACAGAGCCCTCTGAATAATTTATGAGGGGAGAAAACGATAAATTTATGCTATTCGATCGTGGCGGAATCTTCTAAAAAGAGTGAATTTTTTTTATAAATTGAAATTTCCCTTCCACTATCTATAACCAACCACTCAACACAAAACTCACTGTTTACCAAGATGTCGAATTAATATGCATCATCCGTTAGCTCAAAAACTTCACAAGTTTCATCGAAATATTAATTAATTTTCTCAAGCAGAAGCTTTTAAGCCAACAAGAGGAGCAAGAAGAAAAAAAAACCAACCAAACAAAATAAAAAAGTTAAAGAAAAATATTTGATAGCCATAATAGATTCTTCCCATGCTTTTCCAACACAAATATACACACAGTCGTCGTCGTCGTCGAAAGCAAACAAATTGAAATGACAATCCTTTTAAGTATCCTAGCAGCAATCTTGTTCTAGATATTTTTATTTCTTATTTGTTTTTTTTTTTTTCAATCTTTAAGTCCCCTTCACTTGACGAGATAATATAATACACAATTCATGGCATGACATTGAATTTCGTTTTTCCAGCCGACGAAGACGAAGACGACGATGACAACAGCAAGGATACTCTTTTTCTATATCTGACGAAGGACGGGGTTTCTGCGGATGGGTCCTATTTTTTTTTTTTTTTTTTGGTGAAAAGTAGGGATAATGAAATACACCCAGAATGTCATTTGCTGAGTCATCGGAATCCTTGCCGCATATTTTTGTGTTTTTTATCTTGGTATTTGTCGTTTTCATTTTACATTCCAGTTTGTTGTTGGTGGGAGTGTGGGGAGTGATGGTAAAATCTGCTGGGAAAGTCCTTTTTTTTCTCCTAAAGAATTGATCTGGTTGCTATTATATGTATTATCATAAGTTGTCGTTATACCCCATGGTCCATGGATATAACTTTTTGTTGAAAAGGACTTTCATGTCATTTAAGAAAAACATGGACAAAAGTATGTAGTTTCACGCCCCAGGGAATGAACTATCTTGAACCAATAATAAATTCATAATTTTATGCTTAGACTTTTGTTGTGGATTTATTTGTATCCCATGTACATAGTTTGGATTTGGGTTTTTGTTTTGTAGCATTGCATTATAATGAAACTGAATGGCATTCCAGAAAACTTGTTGCTTTTCTTTGTTTGGTTTGTTTTGAGCTATGAAAGTGAAATTTTTGTACGAGTCCAAATAGGAAGAGAAATGTAATGAGTAATTTTTTGTTATTTTGTTATTTTGTTTTGAAATGTGAAAGGGAATGGGTCAGCAACATTTTATTACAAAAATATTCATCAGATAAATTGAGAAAATATGAATTAATGAAAAGAAATTTTCAAAAATCGTTAGAACAGTTTGAATAAAAATTTCATATAAATATAATATGAAATGAAGTTTAAAATATTCAATTGTATACCTATGCTAAAGAACAATATTTCAAAGGATGTATCTACCTACCAGTTTTCAAAATATTGAATTTTTAAACACAAAATGTTTTTTTCTTTTTTGATATATTTTCATTATAAGGGATCTCTATAACATACTCATTCAAAAATCAAATTATTAAAAACTTTTTTTGTGAAATCAAAATTTGACTTACTTACACATTTTTTTGGAACTGAAGCAGAAAAAGAATTGCATTACTTGGAGGACCCAGACAAATTCAACAGTTTTGTACGGATCTGTGTCCTACTCGTGTTTGATTGTATCCTAATGTCTTCGTATCCTGATGTTTGAAATGCTGGTAGACTGAGATTTTGATAACAACATTTTGGCCAAACTATGTGCCTCAATCTCGTTCTGGTACAAACTCAGAATTTCATTATTTATTCCTTTTTTGTGAGAAAAACGAGAATCCGCCATTTTTTTCTAGAGGCTAATAACGGGTGATTTTTTAAGAGGTTTAGAACTTTTTAAAAAAAAAACACAAAAAATTCCAAAAAATGAATGAAATATTTATTTGAATCGATAGTTTGAACCTTGAACCTTTAATGTTTAAAGATAATTTCATGCAAATGTTGACCGCGGCTGCGTCTCAGGTAGCCCATCCGCTGAGTCCAATTGTGGCATACTCTTTCACACATATCGGCCGGTATCTCACGAATGAATGCATGGATGTTGGCTTCCAGTGCGTCAATCGAAGCGGGCTTGTCCCTATAGACATTAGCTTTGACATACCCCCACAAAAAATAGTCTAATGGTGTCAAATTGCACGATCTAGGCGGCCAATTGACCGGCCCGAAACGTGAAATTAACTGTTCACGAGAATGCCGACCATAAAATGGAAGCAGCGCGCGATGAACATTTCGAACCGAGCACGAATTTTGATAGTAAAATTCAATAATTTGCAAGCGTTGTTCATTTGTAAGACCATCCATGGATAAATTGCAAACCAAACTGAAGCTGTTTGACAGTGACACAAGGTACTAAACACACGCCAGCTGTCAAAACCAGTGTTGCCAAAACCAAACCAGCTAAAAAATCACATCAAAAATCATATTGAAATATTCAATTTCATGTATCACAAACTCAATTTTGTAAAATTTTTCGTACTGAAAACACCACAAAACTCTGGGTCTAAAAATTCTCATCACGGATGTCTAGAAGTAAGCCTCTCTCGTCTTGATCTTTTCTCGCTTCTCGTGACAAAACCGAGAGGATGCCAAGACTGGTCTCAGTATCATAGACAGCCCTATTTTCCACAACGTATTTAACCAATTCATTCGCTAAGTCATCGAATAAAATTTACAAACATTCAAATAATTTGGATTATTTTAACTTTTTTTCAATACACCTAGCTACTCGTATGTATGTATGGTTTAAAAAAAAAAAACAAATATGAAGGTATTTCAATTTTTTTCATATACATAAGTATACTTACGGATTGCAAAAACAAAGTATCTACTCACGTGTTCTCCCCTGTTTCGTTAAGCTTCTGTTGAATACAAAAGTTACAAAAAAAAAAAATATTTGAATTAATTATGATGATATTTTTATTATTTTTTTTTATTATTTTATATTGAATGTAATATTACATTTGATTATTTTCATAAAAAATGATTTTTAATAAAATCAAACGAAAAAATCTTCATCAAATCAAATACAATATTTAAATTAAAATCTCTTTTTTGAAATATGTACCATGAGTTATATATAAATATGACCGGAAGTCAAATTGACCTCTTTTAAGATACAACAAAAAAAAAAATTACATTAATCAAACAGAAATCCATAAAGTTCCAAAGTTGATGATAGGCATGTGTATATTTTCGACACTGTCGCCATTATTCTCTGCATGTTTTTTGTGTATCGTTGATATGGATGAAATTAAATCCAAAAAAAAAGATACGTATTATAAAAATACTCACAAATACAAAATCAAACTTCAACAACAAGAATTAAAAAAAAAAAAAAAAAAAAACACAACGAAAATTGTTATTTTATACGAATTCCAATTAAAAGGAGGTATTTTCAATAAATAAACGCAACGACCGACAACGAACACCCCAACATTGGTTTGGCGTTGTTTGTGGTAAAAGTAAATAAAAACCCATTTGTATGTTTCGAAAAAATAAATTAAAAAAAAAAATATAAAACCTATATCGTCCACCACATCCTCGAAATATCCATCACCTCTAGTGCCCTCTCTTGCAAACTATAATGTACGTAGGTTTATCCTTATATAAAATTGAAGGTGGGTATGCACGTTAAAAATACAGGATTTTTAAAACAACCTCAATGCGCATACAATCATTTTATTAAATGGAAACGAATAACGAAATGAGTAGTCGAGTAGGTTTTGGGGTTGCGACTTTAGATTGTAGATATTATTTTTTTCAAAAAGACCATGAATCTCTTGAAAACAACATGCGGAAGTCGAATTGGGAAAATTTTACATTTAATTTGTAGATTTTAAATTATATTGTTTTTGCTTTGATCATTGATGCAAGAGTACCTTGGAAATACCAAAGTCTGATTTATGTTTTCAATGGACCTTGTGTTTTAGGTTATATGAATTGAAATGCAAGTTAATTGCGGAACTACTTGACGTTGGTGAAAAATATTCTCTGTTATATCATTCAATATCAAAAATAACTCGCAGCTGTCTAAAATTGTCGCAAACCTTCAAATTTTAAATTCCTTAGTACAATACGGACTTTCTAAATTGGAACCTTAACAGAGTTGGTGCTTAGCTGCAGTGGTAGCCTGACCGAATTTCAGCTTAGAACGAAACTGCTTCTTCGTTGTCCATGGGTATTTGTCGTCCAGGGCTTCCATTACACTAAGCTACCTTGGCTCAGGATGTACATAGTTGCTCAGTGGCCATGTTCCGAAATAACTTCTTTGTTGAAAATCCCAGCGGGATTTTGTTCCTTTCTTCGTAGAGACGTTCGTTTCTACAGTGCTTTTGTCGCTAGAACCATATTCCGGTGCAGATGCTGAGTATTTTCCTTTCGAAAACTTAGAATTCCATCATGGCTGTCTTCGATATTGGGTTGCTTGTAGATGAATATCTTCTTCGGATGGCGGGTTGAATTTCAGCAACTCATTGAAGTGTATTCTCAGGCTGCTATGGTAGATCCCTCAAGGTGTTTCAGATCGATGTTTTTTTTTTAATTTGGCTGTGGTGCAAAGGTTGTTCCCAGTTGAGAGTTTTCTGAAGGAGACAAGCTCCGATTTGGAAGTGTTTATCCCATTGTCACATTTCTTGTAGAATTGAAAGAACTTGTTGACGTGAGCTTCTACTTTTCGGACTGCTATTGGTGATTTTGATGTGGCATCGGTGAGCGATTCTTCAGGTTCTCTTATTCAGTTGGAACAGGTTGTAAGAATGTCACCAGGTTGTAGAGAAATTGGCCAGTGTTGAGCTTTATGCAACTCTGGCTCTGGTATTTTTTTATATGTGACTTGCCGTTTTCCAGTTGTACCAAAAATTTCCCCAAACAATGAAAAGAAAAAAGAATTCTTGTTAGGTAGATTCAAAAAGTGAAATGTTATAAATAATGAAAAATTAATGTTTTAAATATTTTGGTGTACCAAAAAATTGTTTTTTAATTTAATTGCATTTCAAGTAAAAATATTGAGAAAAAAATAAGGCGTCTTGAAGCTAAATCGAACTGACCTGTGTATAGTTTGCAAACGAACTAGGTCAATGAACTTAATCAGACCTCCATGTTTCCTTGTTTATTGAAGTTCAGTTTTGTTCTTTGATGTCTTCAGCAGAGAGTTAAAGGCGTCTTCAACATCCTGGGTGTCTTTGAAATCTTAAGTGTCTTTACCGTCTTTGGTATTTTGAGCGTCTTTGGTTCTTCGGCAACTCCAGCGTCTTGGGTGCCTTGAGCTTTTTTGCAATTTAAGGTGGCTTGAATGTCCTTACCCTAGGCGAAATTTTTGGTGTGCTCAGAGTCCATGGCATCTTTAGGGCCTTTGGCAGCATTAAGGCGCCTTCACAGTTTTGTGCGTGTTCAACATGATGTTTTAAGCGTTTTCCGCATCTTAATCTTCTACGTCTACTTTGACATTTTGAGGGTCTTTGGCATCTCTAGCATCTTTGTAGCCTTGAACGTTCGAACGACTCAGGCCCCTTCGCCAATGTCGCATATTCAGCGTCTACAGTGTTTTCGTTGTCGTCCACGTCTTCACCGTCTTTGGCATCGTCGAAGTCTTCGTCAGGACTTCAGTTGTGAATTACCATACTGCGGCTGTTGTTGCTGCCCTGTGAATTTGCTGTAATGTATATGTTCAAAATGAGAATCATGGTTTTAAATTGCTGTTGAAATACTCTCAACACTCCCAACCTATATTTTAAAGTAAATTCTAAATTCAATCTGCCAAATTTAATTTCCCTCATAATGATATCACATTAACAGCTTATTAAAATTTGACAAATCATCCTGCGTACACATTTGGCTATGAACTTTTTTGCAAAAGTTCATTGCCTTCAATTAAATAATTTAACAAACTATTTGACTATCTGCTATGCAAGGCACGTTTATTGCTATCAGTTCATAGTTTGGGTTCTTTGTGAAACTAATTCAATTAAACATTAAAATATCTTCTTCCTGTCATAAAATACATCATTAAATTTTAAAGCTTTATAAAACTGTCCAATCTGTATATCAGTAAACAAAAAAGCCATTTTCCCCTAATTGGCCTCATAAAAAAAAGCAAATTATTGTAAACATGATGTTCGATAGAAAAATGAACATTTAATAGATGCGTGAACTGAAAAATATTAAATTTTAAATTTCAAATAAATCGATATCATCATTTCGCACCCGATTTGAATTTAAATGTCGTTAAAGTTCCTAATTGCATCATCAGAATCAGGTTAGGCATATCGAAGAAGAAGAAGAAGAAGAGAGCCTTTGCCACTTATATCGATGTGAACGAACTTTTTTAATGAATCACATTCGCTTCGTTGTTCGTTCACACTCGAAGACACTTTCATTCACTCTCTCTATCTCTCTCTGACACCCTCTAGCCTGCGGCTATTTTGCTAGGGTAGCAATATCATCACAAGAATATCAGGCCCCTCAAGCTTTATATTTTATAGCCGCCATTAATTAAGCAGAAACTTTCTCGAAAATTGCTCATAAAATCAAACGAAAAGTAAAAACAAAAAAATTGGACTTCTATACCTATTATATGAGTTGGAATACTTCTACGTACATATATCTATGCAGAGGAGGACGAAGAAAGATGAGCAAGACCATGGACTGACACGACAGACAAATGATATGGCGCACGAGATGAAAGAGTCAAGGCTGAAAGAACAGATGGACAGGACAGGCTATAGGACGAGGACGACGACACTCGCTGGATGATGATGGTTGGTAGCTGTGATGCGATGCCAATTTAATCGTTCGCTTGATTTCCTTCTCAGGGTGTGTAACCGTTAGCCGTCCATTAGGAATTAATTTAAATTAGTTGTGATGTTCAAAGTTGTGTTTAATTTAATCCTCGGGTGGTGCTTATTGGTGCGCCTCCGACATTAATGAGCACAGTTAAATTAAGAACTTGGTAAAATGGTGGCGGCGGCGATGTCGATGGCGTCGTAGGTGCCTGATCAAGGCTCATGGTTTTATGCCTGAACGTATGTATTGGCGGTTCCGGTTCCGGCTGTCCTGCCATCTTAGACTGCCTCGAGCTTATGGGTACCTATGTACTTCCACACTCATAGAAATATGCGACTGCAGTAGAGTTATGCACGTGATTAATGAAGCGAATGCTTTTCGCTCTCGGCCCTGCAGAAAATCGGTGCCCTAAGCTATACCGATGGTCACTTAGGTATCGGTATGTAGTCGGTACACGTTCGGTTAGAGTTGGTTGATCGGGTATAGGATGTTGGCGAATCGTGAATCATTTCATTAATTGCCCGTTTGTAGGTTGGTAGGTAACCACCGAACCCAAATACCTGCCTACTCCACCACGCTTGATGGTATTTTACAGTTATGCTTCATCTGTGACTGCAATTACTGTGATTTGTTTTGATTGCCCAGTCAACTCTCTCCACACAACACAACACAACGCACAGTCATACACAGAAATGATATTAATATGAATGAAGCTGTGTGTGGATGGTCGGTCCTTTACTGTTTGCATAGATGAGAAATTTGCTTGGAAAACATGCGGGGACATGTCTCACTAATTCTCTTTAGGGTGGTTAATGGCACACAGTACCTGGAGCTGTGTATAGCCTGTTATCCTGTTTTGCCTTTCTGAATATGATTTGTGTGTGCACTATATGCCTTGCTGCATGCATATATGTATGTTGATGGTTTGTAGGAGGAAAGCATATAACTGCGTAAGTGCACCTATAGAGAGAGAGTCTTTTATGTTTGAAATGCAACAAGAGTGGTTGGACATATGTTATGCTAGTGGCGGATTAATATTGAATAATTAATATCATATCTCAGGATATTCAAGAAACCGTATAGAATAACTATACATATACATACCTACCTAACCTACATAATGTATATGGATTGTATGAGAAAATGTACACGTATGATGCATGTTAATCTTAAGTTCTCCATCGTTGATAAGAGGTTTAAATCCTTAATACAATTTGAGATTAGTTGGGCCGGGTGAAGATCCTTCAAAAGTATATTGGTGAAATGCAAATGTCTAAATTTGATATTTTATGCTTATCTGCTTTAAATTGGGGTTGTTAATTTAATACTTCAAAATCTCACTGCCATTAATGTTTAAATACTTAGTACGAACCGTTTGTAGCAAACGAAAAACTTCTCAAACAACTTCCAACAAACTCGTGAGTGAATTTATTTTGTTTCGATTTGGCAGTAAAAGTGATTTTTTCAGAGGTAAAAAACTTTAAGTTGCCAATACTTTTTCAACTATGGCGGCCATTTTAACAGCTGTCAAGTGGTTTGGTTCTAGTTTGATTTGACATTTCAACATAAATAGAGTGACGCCTGAAAAACGCATCCAAATTTTTTCAAATTTTTCTCGATCCCGATTTTAATAAAAGAATTTTGTTAAGGGATGAAGTTCACTATTGGTTGAATGGTTACGTCAAAGAACAAAACTGACATATCTGGAGTGAAGATAATCCTCAAGATTATGTTGAAACACCGAAAAATCCAGAAAAATTGATTGTTTGGTGAACGTACTTTTTTAAAAACGATACTGACCAGAACGTTACAGCCAATGGTGAACAAGCATGGCCTCTCTCTCTGGCCTTTCACCAAGTTTCTCCACCTGTCCCGATCTCGAGCCGACGCCATCCAGTTGCGCACCCCAAGGCTTCGGGCGTCCTGGTCTACGCCATCTCTCCAACGCAAGCATGGTCTACCACGCTGTCATGCTTACCGGAGTCTACCGAGCTTTATTTTTGTCACTACGTCTGCTTCAAGGTAGATTGCGAACAATTCATGATTGTACGGTCTCCGAAATCGTCCTTCCTCACATATGGGGCCGACAATTCTCCTTAAGACTTTTCTCTAGAACGCGGTCGGAGTGTCTTCTGCTAAGCACCCAAGTCTCGGATCCATACGTGAGTACTGGCAGGACCATGGTCCTGTACAGCAGCAGTTTTGAAGTTATGGTGAGCTTTCTGGATTTGAATAGCTTTGACTCTGGTTCTGTTGGATTTGAGAAGCCGCTCGCGTATTTCTTCTTCTACATTGTCATCGGCTGTTACTATGACCCAAGGAAGTGAAAGGATTGCACCACTTCAAATTCGTACTCCGCTACCTTGATTGTTTGACTAACTGTTCTTCTTGCATTCGACGCCACCATGTACTTTGTTTTACCTTCACTAATGTGCAGCCCCAGATTTTGTGCCGCCTACTCGATCTGGATGAAGGAATCGTGTGCAGCTTGTTCGGTCCTTCCGATGATGTCAATGTCGTCTACGTAAGCCAGTATCTGGCTGGACCTGTTGACGATGGTTCCTCTTGTTGCCGTACCAGAGTCAGGGATTGCTTTCTTCAACGCCAGGTTGAAGAAGAGGCAAGCCAAACCATCCCCTTCTTGAAGTCCATTAAAAATGTTGATTGGTCTGGATAGCATAATCCGGCTATTTTAACTTGGCTTGTTACGTTGGTCATGGTCAACCTACATTGTAATAAGTTATATAAGGAAGTAAAATATCAACTTGAAAAATATAATTTCACTTTTTTGTTATTCGTTAGAAATGGCCTACCCCAAAAAAATAGACATTAATAAGTCAAGTAAATCTTATCTATTTAATTTTGTTTTTATTTTATTTTCTTTTTTTTTCTGTGCTGACCCAGTTATTATTTATCCTACCCTATTTTTCATTCATGATTATTTTTCATGCTAACCCATATTTTTATCTCAAAACTACGTGATTTCATTTAAAAAAAAAATCTTCCCATTTATATTCCTTTTTCAGCAAATCCAAAAAAAAAAACATAACATTTAAATTATAAGCAAAAACCCCATTCCATATTTTATGCTTATTTTTCTATTTAAAGTTTTTTTTTTTTTTTTGGTAGTATGAACCTATGTAAGATGACTTTTTTTGTTTCTTAAAAAGTTTTGGTATGTTGCGAAACCAAAAATGACAGTTTGTTATGGGTATGGTTATGGTTTGGGGGGAAGTCATTTGAATAAATAGACGTCTGTAACATTTCTGAAAAGTTTAGAATTATTTATGTTGGTTCTTTTGTTTGAAAAGTTCATTGGTGTATTTTTAATACTTGTTAAACTCATATTGTATATAATTAGATACCTACTCTAATTAATGAAACTTTACTCTACTTGGTAAATTTTTAAATTCTTTTCCTAGTGAGTGTTTATTTTTATAATCGTACAGTTGAACTAGAACTCTTATTATCCATCACGAAAAAAGTTTGATTTATAAAGAAAAGTTATCTCAACTCTTCTCAATTTTTAACATCAGAAAGAGTTACAGTGTTTGTAGTACAATAACTCATATAAGAATTTGGTGGCGCGAGATGACAGTCCATGAAAAGACCCAAGGGACTTACCACTCTCAACCATTCCTGTGCGTGTGTTATTCCAGGAATGGAGGGAATTTTATGTCGAAGCTAAACGGGCAGAATGAGAACCACTCTATAGTCTTGACATGTGCTGAAAAACTGCTAAAAAACTAAATCAATTTTCTGAAAAACTATGTTTTTTGACTGAATTTGCGTTTTTAGTGTTAATACAGACATAATAATAAATGGTCGATAAAAGGACGAAATTTCTCTAATTTTTGAACTTTCTTTTTGAATTCAATAAATGAAATTAAACAAAAAAAAAATGAAATGCACGACTGAGTATAAAAACAAATTTATCACACTATCTACGAGTATTATAGTCACCAGTAAAAATATAAAAAGCTTGAAACTCATTATTTAAATTGACAAAATAAGCCAAAAAAGGAGTTTAATCTTAAAACTGAAGATGCTATCTTATGTATCATAAAAATACAACTTTTTGAAAATTAGGACCTTTTTCATCGAAAACCGTCCAATACTTTACGAGAAACCCGAAAACCAAAAATGGCAAGTACCGTTAGTAACGGTTAATAAAAATTAAAAAAATAGGCAATCTCTCCAAAACCTTATGTTCAAAGTTAGAAGAAAATCGCTGCAGTAGTTTAGGCTGTAGGTCGAGGTACAGACAGACAGACAGAATTGCGGGACCCAGTTTTTTCGCGTTCTCTATCATCGTAATGTTAGGTATGATTAATATCTCGAGTTCGATTTTTTAGACGAATCCAAAACTTACCCTACAGTGCCTATAATCGCAAGTGAAAATAGTTATGTAACTCGAGTTTTTGCTTATATTAAACCCTAGCGCATCCTCCTTGTCAAAATTGGTACAACTCTCTTTGTTTTGAAATTGGTTAGCTGCTACTAACTTATAACTTTCCCTTAATTAGTAGTTTTTATAGTTTTGATATTTTGGAATTGGTTAATCAATATTTTCTTTATTTTTTACTAAGTTCGCACTTTTATATTTATATAGAGTTGTACGAAATATCGATAACTTAAATATCGATAACAAATCAATAATACAATGCGGGCAATTCCGTCTTTATCGATGAAAATGTTAAATACAGATTATCATGAGGAGTTAGATTGAGTCTTCATAGACATAGTTGTTGTTGTGTTTAATATGTAAATTGTTTAGCTTTCTGTAGGTTTTTACACACAATTTTATAAGGACTTGCGAAAACAACTTTTATGAAACAAATTATAATGGTGAAGTTGGGATTTGAAAAATTTAATTAAAAATGTTCATCTTAATACTTTTGGTCTTAATCAGCCTCCAGCACATCCATGTACTCCATAATTAATAGATATCTTAAACATTTTATAGCTAAGTTGCATAAGACCCAAGTTCTTTCAAGAGAATTTTAAGATTAAAAAAAATCATTTCATGAGTACTTTAAACTTACGGAAGATACTTAAGAATTAGATAAGTATAGGTACCTGATACCAAATAAAGAAAATTTAAATCTTTTCTTCTTTCATATAATAATACCCTGGACATCATCTTGTTCCTCCTTCTTAAGTTTCCTAACAAGATTATGCGATGAAGAAAAAAAAATATATAAACATGCGAAATCGCTTATCCTAATTGATTTTACTAAGCCAAAGAGCTATATGAGAGCAAGAAGGAAAAAAATGTTCTTCATAAATTTCTAAGAATGCGGGAAAAATCCCAACACAGCTATTTTATAATATCTATGTGGCTATTTCGTTTAGTTATCTTTAAAGAAGATTCCTTTATGATTCCGGTCACTTTCCTACAAAAAAAATTCAATTCCCTTGCCCTTTCATTTGATCAGTGATGCTTGTTACTTAGTTTCAGTACGAAAATAATTAAAAATGAACAAAAAAAAAGAAATCAAGTGTTTTTTTTAAGAGACGTGAATTTTTAAGAAAAAAAAAATTTCAAAATCAAAACTTCTAAAGCAAATGTCTTCTGACGCCGCCTGTGGGGCGGCAGTCAGCTTCACTGTCAGGACAAAAAGGATACATTCTTTGCTTAAGCTTTAGTTGTTTTCTTTTTTTTTTCTCCTGCTCATCTCCTTCGTCGTTAATTTCTTTTTATTTGTGTTTCTTTCTTTTTTTTTTGTTCATATTTTTGCTATCAAAGTTAACATTGAAAAGTAAAAATGGCGACAGGATATTTTGTCCTACCTCATTATTTTATCATAATAAAATATCTGCTGCGTATTTTGTTGTTGTTTTTGTTTTTATAGTTGGTTATTTGTCCTTTGTATCATCTTTCTTTTTTAAACAAAAAAAAAAAAAATCTAAGAAGATTCTTTTATATAAGAATCGGCTTCAAGACTTGATTCACTACACTCCTTCGTCGTCTTTGTCGCTTTGGTCAGCCGTCAGAGCAGAGTGAGGCAGTCGTTAGGAAAAGGATCATCGAAAAAAATGTCAAGACTGAGAGAAAAATAAAGAAGTACTCCTATCAATTCAGAGGAACGAGATACTTAAAGCCACCTCCCACTCCTACATAGCCCATACCCATCAGTCCCAGAGAATCGAGGGCATCATCATATCATCAGGAGTTTGTAAAAAAAAGGAGTAAAATCCTGAAAAAAAAAATCATTGAAAAAGTCTGTGTTGTACTGTTTGTCCATTCATTTCTCGATGTCGTTCTGCTTACACATCGCCATCGTATAAAGAGGATGTCATTTGTCAGGACGACTGCACCCGGAAAAGCAATGGCGACGAATCATACAGTAACTGTCGGAGGTATACAAGACTGCACATCTATCTACTCATGTTGTTGTGTCCTTTGATTGATAACAACATTCATACCTACATTGGTTTACAGTTGCACTTGTTCCTTCATATAAAATGTAACTGTGCTTTTTTTTTGACTTCCCCTTGCATTACTGTCACAGTCAGAGTGGAGAAGAAGCGTCATCTAACAAATCAAGTTAGATGGGAGAAGTTGATTTGAACTGTCTTGTCCGACTGCGGCGTTTGTTATCTTTTATCTGAACTAATGAAACTGGAACAGGCATACACGCTGATTTATGAATCCTGAATTCAATGGAATAATGGAAATTGAAACCAATTTCCAATAGAACCAAGGCAGTCGAAAGTAGTAGACAATTGGCTCTCGTCATCAATAAAATGGACACCATTTTTCAGCACAGGGTCTTAAGCCATTTTGAGAATTTTAAGTACTTCGAAAACAAAAGTTAAGCAAATTTTTTTATAAACAAATTAAATAAAAATTGAAAACCGCTCGTCGAAGAAATGTGGACTTTCTGTCAACACACTGGTACTTTTTACTTATTAAAGGAAAATACCGGATTTTGTCCTATACCTTTAATAGAAGGAACTTGTCCAAGTCTATTAGAACGTGTCATCAAATATATAGGCGTAGTTTTTAAAAAAACAATCGCAACAGGATCTTCGGTAGCACCTAAGTTCATAATCCTAATACCATGATGTAAATGGCCATTGGCTCATGATGGAAGGTCCTGCAAAATTCGCAGTTACTTTTTCAGTTAACCCATAATTGACATGGGATGATCATTCTTCTTGCATTGAAAAACAAGCCTTGAGAAGCATTCATTGAGCGCCAATTGACATCATCAAACAAATTTGTTCAATTAACTGTGATCTACTCACTACTTTAAGGTGACAATCGATACCTACATAACTATAACTCTCCATAATATAAATACTTATAAATAAATCGTCATCGGTGTCACATTTAAAAAGATTTCCCAGCAAAACGCTGTTGATATTTTATTCGATAGTTTCTTAATTGATCACTAACAGAAACAATATTGGTGAAAGTATACATCCCTGCCTGTCGTCAGTTTGGATTTCAAATTCCTCTGTCAACCTTCCATTATGCAAAATGTGACATTTGGATCCATCATATGTAGCTTTGTTAATAGCAATCAATTTATCTGGGATGCCCCACCAGGTGTTTTAGAAATGTTCGTTTCCCGAAGATTCGTGTGGTTATAGCAGGAAGCATGTGATCTTCAGTGATCGCACTGTGTTAGATCTTCTTTCTTAAGCACTCCATACACAGTTCAATTTGTCTTTCAATTTAATGTCAAGCTCATCAAATCATCTCGTGTGTGGGCTTGATGTTTGATTTTTTTGAAGGTTGGCGATTGTGTTGGAAGAAAATCAAAAGATTTTAAATTCTTTCAAGTTGATGTGAATGTTTTCAACTTAGTTGAGGTGTGTGTAGGCAAGTCATTTGATTTAATGTCAGCCAAGCGCATTTCATCTCTTTCTTTCCAAGAAATAGAAGTGAGATAAAAAAACAGAGACGTGAAAAATCTCAATTATTTCTTGTCTATGATTATGTCTCGTCTCGATGGTTTCGGTACCAAAAATGATATTTTTGAGAGTTGAAGCAGAAGTCTTTCAACTAAGTTTATGTAGTGTGTGGCGAAGCATCAATTTAGTTGACAACTGAGTTGAAAATAAAATTGAATCGTGTATGGAGTGCTTTAGGGAGCTTATAGCAATCATTTTTGTGCACTCTTCAGGCAAATTCTTTGTTTGTTGGCGCTGGTCGTAAGAGTTCTACGGGCATACCGTCAAGTCCAACCGTTTTTAACATTTTGAGCTGGTCCTCTACCGAAACTAGCAGAAATCAGACTGTGCCTTTTACCAGGTGTTGTGGACACCTCTGAGATCTTTGGTTATTCTGTGGACAGTTCTACTATCACACCTAATAGCGGCCTCTTATGCTTCTGTAGCTAATGTGTTGATGTAGTCATGCCGCATGTTGAACTTCCCTAATCTTTATGCGATACGTAGGCTCTTCGTTTCTTCGTAAATCTAAGTACTATGGATCCCTTGCGACCGACCGAAAATTTGAAAACATTTTTCAAAGCACACCAACGGCTTTCGAAGAAGGTGGATTTCGTGCTACTCATTAATCAAATTTCTTGTGAAAGGTGCTCTCCTAGTTGTTGGGGACTGCAGGATGCTTTAGTCTATCGGTCTTAAGCTTTGGCTTAACCCGCAGTGTTTTCTTGAGATCTCCGAACTACAGTCGAACGCAATCGTACGGTAGCAACCATTAGGTATTGGTCTTCAACCCTTCCCATGTCTGCACCTATTCTGTTTCGAACGTTCTGAAGATTACTCCCAAATTTCCGACTGATCACAATATGATCAATTTTGTTGGAAGTTGCTTGCTGTCCCTAGGCACCCAACTGAAGAAAGTTTTGATTAAACAAAAAAAAAAACAATTTTCTTTCTATTTAAGTATTAACCTTAATGTCAATTTGAAACTTTGTATAGTTCGTACATTAATAAATTAGTGAACTAATTTCTTCCCAACTCCAAACTCATCCTAAAACGTAAACAAAATGAACCAGGAACTTTCCTAAAGAACCACATATAGTTCCAAAACACTTTTCCAACAAAATAGCGTCATCACTCAACAAAAGGGATTCCCATATATCCTATCCACAGTATAGGTATGTATTGTATACCTATGCCAAAATCCAACCATAACTTCTCGTAAACTATTTCTAAAACTCTGTTCAAAAAGTCTTACATATATAGCAATCTTTCTACACTCACACGCTCATAATATATACCAACAAATGGGAGTATCGTCATTTTCTAAATCGAGTTTTCATGTTCCTTAGTCTAAGCATTTTCATCACTTAACCCAATTGCTCTTGAATATGTGAGAACGGAGTAGTAGAGGTACTTGTGGCAGGATACCATTCTCATAAGTATATGCATATGCACGTGAACCCTTAAAATATACAAAAAAAAAAAGATCCTGCCGAAAGACTCCCCTTTTTCAACCAAAAACCAACCAACTCCCATTTTTATCACAAAAATTGAGCGACAACTTTGTAATCACAGCAAAACAGGACTTTAAGTGATACGAGTAGCAATTTAAGTAGCATTAAGTAGAGAAGCGTTGTTTCTCTACCTCTCTTTCTCTTTAGCTATTTCTGGCATTGGACCAAGTTTTAAGTCCTCTTTCTCCTATTTCTATCGAAAAACCAAACGAAAAAGAAAAGCCCATCAGCTACCACGACTAACTTTCAATAGTCCTTTTTCTCTCAATTGTCGTCCTTAAATACGAGTAGTATATATTTCTCGTCTACTTTATTCTTGCTTGGTTGAGTGACTGTGACTTACATTGGCTCTGGTGCCAGTGTCCTTTTACGTAACCACAAATTCCCCATTTAACGAAGGGAAATTAATTTTTATAGTTACGGCCAGGGTGATATGCCTTTTTCGTGTGCTGCTCCTCTACCTCGTATATGATGCGGGTGGCTTACAAACAAAACCTTAAGCAACCGGAAGAGGACAAAAGGATGTTGCAGGTCGCAAGGACACACAGGAATGTTTGGCTTTGCTATTTATATGGAGATATACCTACCTTCAAAAAAAACCGACGAAGTGGGTCATTGTGCCGCCAAAAAAGGATGAAATTCTTAATTACAGATATACGAGTATGAAGATAGAAAAAGAAGAAGACGAAAAAAAAAATAAAGATAGAAACGAAAACCCAATTATAATTAAGATAAGTATCTTCGAAGAAATTAGGAACAGCACTATAATGTGCTGAGTGGTTTAGACTCGGCCAAGAGATATGACTCTCTAATGCGCCCATCTCACAAGAAAAGAAGTCCCAACGACGAAATTAGTGTGGAAAAATTAATTCTCATAAATTTTAGGGCGGCCCAAAATCCGACCCGACCCAAACCGAACCGACCCAAAAACAAGAAAAATAGAGAAATAAGAGAAATCACACTCATCCCAAAGAAGAAGTATGAAAACCTTACAAGTACAAGTTAAGCAAAAGAAACAAAATGACCAGGACCACCCATCTACCAGAAGAAAAAAGACAAGCAGCAGAATTATTAGTTGGGGGTGTCCTTGGGTTCTAGTCCATTTTTCGCTACGATTTCCATTGGGGATTTTGTGTATGAATTTTAATGAGCATACGACTTCTCCTAGCTACAACGTAAATGACGATTCTACGACATTGGGCTGTAATCGGGATTGGGACTCCAATGCGATGGGGGATCCAAAAGGAGATTCGGCTTGTTAAGCCTTGTGTAAGCTATTTCACCCAGGAGTAATTTCATTGGGCACAGTTATGACACTGAGTTATTCATGCGTTGAGAGTTATAATGATGTCGAAATAATTTATTTAATGAATTAATCTGTTTTGCTGACGTGGTGTAATAATCATAATCATCATTGGGTGCGATATACATCGTCATAATGTGGGTCATGTTTTCAGCATTTGTCATAGGCCAATTTTTTTTTTTTTTGTTTTGTTTTTGATGTTTTTGCGAGGAATGTGTTTTATTTCTATAACCATAGAATTATGGTATGCAATTTATTTAACAAATAATAATACGAAATGAGTTCGCGTTAACAACTCTGCTACGAGTAGCAGTGAATATGATGGGAAAACTTTATGTATATGTAACTCTATTAATTTTGTTTGTCTTCATAAATAAATTTCAAATAAATTATAATAAAATATTCCTCGACTAATGAAGACTTTGTGGTCAGTTGGGAAATAAAATTCTATATAATATGTGCTCTATACTCATTTATAACCATTTGATAAATGCCAGTTTGTGTTTTGTGTTTGTTTTTCAAAATTATACAAATTTGGATATACCACATAATATTGTGGTTTATTATAAAAACAATGGGAGTAAATTTTTATTATGATTAAAGTATTTTTAGTGTAATTTTATAAATAAGATTTTTTTTTTCTAATTAAAACTAAACACCAATTTATTATGGATTCTGAGTAAAAGTATAATGAAATAATTATAATCAGTAATACATCAAAATATTTGACTGTTTTTGTGTGGACATGGACATTTTTTTTCGGAATTGAAAAATATGATAAATGAATTCCTTGAAAAACGTTTTTAGCTAGAATTAATTTGCTGTTACAACCTGCTTAAATTCATTCACTGGTCAACGGTCAACAAGGGTTTTGTTATTAAAACCAAAATATATATAATAATATATATAATATTAAATAAAATTTAAAAAATTGTTGTTGAGACATCATTAGTTATGTAGTTATGTAGGTTACAAATTTTATTTAACTATACAGACTGAATTTGAATAGAAATAAAAAGGAATTTGAAAGTAAAATTTGATTTATTTAACTGGGCTTTTCACCCCATCAGCGGGCTTATATGTTATGGGACTGTGCTGTTATTTGTTTTTTTTTTTTTAATAATTATAGAAAAATGCTTGTTATGGTGCATTCTGCCAAATAAAAACGTTCAATAAGAGATTAATTTAAAAGTAAAAGACAAATTAAAAATGTCATTGTCTGTTTTTAAATCAATAGGTTAATAGTTTTGAAATTCATTAAAATTAAAGTTTTGAAAAATATTACCCCGCATAATTTGAATTCGAGTTAATTATGTTCGAAAGCTTAAGAAAAATGTGTTCAAAATTCCCTCGCACTGTTATTTATGTATAATATTAAATATACCGTAAAAAACGTTTTTTTTTCAACTGTTTTTTAATGTTCCAATTATAATATCTCAAAAATCCGACGTGATGGAATTTTTTATTTCCAATTCGGTAGAGCTAAATTTGTCGGAAAATTAAAGTGGCTCGTAGTTCTTCCTTTGTGTGTAAAACAATATTTTGAAATAAAATACAAGTTGAACTTTTATTTCAGGGTTGAAGCCTCTTAAGCCAGATATTTTGGTTGGATATCTTAGTCTATTTTAGGAAAAACAAAACGGTAGTACTAATATTAATATACTTTCAACAAATTATATCGAAATTGTATGTGCTGATCTAGAAATTTCAGATTTTTTAAAACGAATTTATTTTTACATTTATATGAAAGGTACCGTTACTAAAGTTTTAGTTTCATTTTCGAGAAATTTGAAATTTTTGTAAAAGTGTTTTTAACAATTGTATGGAAAGTACCGTTATTCTCGAAAATAAAATTGGTTTTGTTCAAATTACCATTTAAAACCAATTAACGCAATATTTATAAATTTTTTTCATATAGAGCCGTTTTTGAAATATTTAACTTTTAAATAATAATTTGAATTTTTTTCCTATCTGCTCAAAATATTTTTTTTTTTTTGAAAATGTAGGTATTGAATAGTTTAAAAAAAAATTCTATGGGAGGTAACATTTTTGATTTTTTTTTCATTAAAAGTGAGCCAATATTTTAAATTTAAATTTATTGAATTCTTTTTCAAAAAAATCGTCAGGCAGACAGAATTGCGAGACCCACTTTTTTGACTTAAAACATTTCTAGGTTCAGTCATTTGAAATTTTAGGAGGCTTACCTGCCCTACCTCAGCTTGTCACCTTTTCGCGCGTTTAAGGATTCCAAAGATTTTGGTTTAATTTAAAATTTCATCGTATGTTTAATAACTAAAAAGTGAACATTCAGAAAATGACCGACCGGATATGTATTGGACTAAAGAAGAGTGAAGAAAAATGAAAAAATATTTTTTTCATAGAATTTGCTGAAATTTGGAATCTCAGCTTAAATACTCCGCAAAGTAGAAAATTTCATGAAAAATTCAAAAAAGTATAAAATTCCGTATTTTAATTGCTAAAGTAAAATTGCTTAGAGAAATTTGATCTCCAAAATGAAAATGCCATCTGAAAAAAAAAGTTCTCAACTTTAAACTTAAACTTATAATTAATTTCTGTGAACAACAACAACTAAAATTTGCTACCACCAAATGTTTTTAGGAATTATTACTTTTTTCATTAATTCGATTATATTTTACTTGAGTAAAGGCTATTTTATGCTTGCCAGACTCTTGGTGGTACTGAGCTTTAGACACACATTCAGGTAGAAAAATTAATAAAAATAGCAATAATAATAAAAACAATAATTAATAAAAATAAAAAAATTACGCATCCGCCACAGTGAACCATTCACAGAGTAAATTTTGTGACGCAAATTTGATAATTATTTTAATTTAAAATATATTAAATAACGCCTCCTTGCACACATAATTATTATTTTTATAAAAAGAGAATGAAATATAGTCATTGGAAAACCATAGAGGAGTCTTTTGCTCCCTCTGCTTTGTCCAACAATGCTTTAGTAAAATGGCCAGTAGTGCCTTTTCTTAAAAAGGTAAAAACAATCTGAATATGACTTTTATCATAACAATCTTATAACGAATTATTCTCTTCATCCAAAAATTAATAAAGAAAAATCCGTTTCAATCCCTTAAGATTTCAGTTTTTGAAATTTACAAATGGTTAACAGGATAAATCTCTTAAACTGTTCATAAGAAATTTGACAAATTTAAGCCGTTTATCATATTTCAATTTACCATTTAACGTTGTTGCAAAAGCAAATATTTCTTATGATTTTTTATTCAAAATTCCTAGAAAAAAAGTCTGAACATGAAATGCAAAATTCTCCGTAGAGTCCTGAGTTGTTGAAAATTCAATTTGGATAAATGCATCAGAAATACAGATTTCTTATGAAACCTGAAGTTGCCATGAGAGTAAACAAACTTTCAAAAAAACTGCATGACATTTGTAACAT
The DNA here is from genome assembly GCA_958431115.1 of Syrphus vitripennis. NCBI lineage: Eukaryota > Metazoa > Arthropoda > Insecta > Diptera > Syrphidae > Syrphus > Syrphus vitripennis. Next base: position 5,691,741 of record OY288108.1, on the reverse strand, counting down.
ACATACATAAAATGAACTGCCATGTAAAAGTCTATTGAATACGTCAATCAAAAGACTTCTAAGAAAAATAAAATGCTCTAGAAGTCTCATTGTTCTGGATTTTGAAAAACATTCCAATAAATATTTTGCTATCACTGAAGAAATTTGTTGGCCAAAAGTTGTACTGAAAATTCTTCGAAATTAATATCACTTAAACTAAAAATTAAACCAAACAAAAATTTCCACGAAACTACTATCAAATTATTTCAAAAAAGTGATACCTCTTAACCAACTAATTCGGAGGAAACAGTTTAAAATTTTTTTAAAAATATTGTTCCTGGCATAAACCTCAATAGTTCATTGTAAATTGATGAGTGTCGAATCAAAGTTAAAAGAAGACTTGATTTTTAATCATTGTAACAAACAAAAGACACAGAAAAAAAAACGGGAAAGACAAATTCGGTGAATGAAAAATAAAATTCTGTTTCGGAAAACTACTAGTTTCTAACTATTGTATACATGGAAGGCTCAAGGACACATATATTTCTTGATTATATGTGAAAGGATATTTTTTAAATTATATTATATTAAAAATTACTTAAAAAGTTTTACGAGAAAGAAATGACACGATCTTAGAAAATGTATATTCTTATGTCAGAATTTACGATAAGAAAAATATAGATCATAAAAACACGATGATTCCGAAAACGGTACAATCATGAATTCTTCGCAATCACTATAGACATATGTAGGTAGTGACAAAAATTAAGCTCGGTAGACTCCGGTGGGCATCTAGCTCGCATGAGTGAAGAGGAACCGGCTCGGAAAGTCCTTTGTGGTACATTCTATGGTATAAGGCAGCGTGGTAGACCATGCTTGCCCTGGAGAGATGGCGTAGAACAGGACACCCGAAGCCTTGGGGTGCGCAACTGGATGGCGTCAGCTCGGTGAAGATAGGTGAAGTACTTGTTGAAAGAGTCCAGGACCGGACCCCGTTTGTCGAGCCGATGATGAGGACGATACTTGCTCCAATGCACATTATTAATCTCTGATTCGGTATTTTATGATTTTTCAAAACTCTTCTGTTCGATCTAGGTTAATTTTTTTATTACTTTCTACAAAATATTCTTAAACCCAAGCTGAAATACATAACTGTCTCTCATTTTTATATTTTTATTATGGTAAACAAAATCAAATAGGATCTATACTCTTCCATCAGAGTGAGGCAAAAAAAAAACGACCTCCTTTATTTTCGTCTAAGGAACACATAAAACCTCTTAAATCTGAAATCACCTTAAATGCTATTCAAATATCTACATATTCCTACATAGGACACAAACAAATTTCTCAAAAATTTCCCTCTTTCAGAGAAAATAAAAAAATAAAGAAAGAAAAACACAACTTTATACAAATCACCTAAAGATAGATTGGGGCAAACTAAACATGTTAAATTATTGCCCTATTTATGAAAAAATAACCCCTAATTTGAAACACGATAAAAATTTCCATAACGATCCCAAGACATTCTCAAAAAGCGATTTGTCAAATAAATGACCAACACCATATATCCCATTAAAAAAAGCCTCCCTATTCATATCATCCCTTTGCTATATATTATGTTCTATAGTGCGAGAATGGCGCTGTACTACCTCCCTAAATAATATGCAAAAAATAACAATTTCAATAAAATCTACACCAACGAATATTAATCATTCACCAAAATAAAGAAGCCGAAAAAAGTACAAAACAACAACAAACAAAAAAAAAATAGCAATAAAAAGTCAAACTCAAATATCGTCCTACGGCGATCATTTCTCATGTCACTAGCACATGCAACCGCACGTAAATTTGTACTGTAAGTGCTTTGTAAGGATATCTCCCTTTCCAAATCGATTAAGTAATCGTCTCCATTTTTTTTTGTTGTTGGGGCCTAACCACATAAAAATAAAAAAAAACTAGCCCACCTACTTATACACAAATTCAAGGACTTCACATTCAAATTCAAAGGAATCTGGGGAATTGTTAACCACCCACCGCACCACCGGGTTGATATGGTGGTGCGTTAAGATCTGGATTGGAAACATCTAGATCACACATTTTACCTCCGCAGCATGGCCGTAATAACTTTTATATGCAAAACTCCACCACCCACATGCGGCGCAACACCCTCCAGATATATACCTTTGTATCCGCAAAACGGTCCAAAACCATTTCAAGGAGCCGACCGAACCTTTGCATCAATTACCCACAACGACGTCGTACATCTTTTTCGAAATTGCGGAGAGAAAAATTATGGAAGACCCCAAAAATGGGCAGTTAGGTACACAACACACACTCCATCCAAATAATATAGAAGATTCAAGCCTTCGGGGTTTTATGGCAACAAAATGGATTCTTGTTATCACTCTATGATAAAACACTGAAATAAATGAAGCACACATAAAAAAAGGATGATGTTACTTATACCCTCCCCACCCCTCCGCAGTGAGTTCCCCATTCAACCCCAAACAAATATTTATCTGTTTTTATTTTTCTATCTGTCTGTCTGTCTATACACAGTTACTCTTGGATCCACCTGACTTGCAAGGGAACTTTAAAGCAGCACCCACAAGCGTCGAATACAACACCTAGCCTTTGAATACCTTGCACTCACAACGACGAACCAACCAACATCAGCAACGGCAACGGCAACGGCAAACATAAAAAAAAAGGAACGTGTCATACGTGCTTTGCCTACTTTGTGGAAGCAGTAAGCACACACTAACACACCATCGGCATCGGGAACAAGCAAAAACAACTTCCGCTTTCACATGTGAAGGATTTTTTGCCGCGTTGTTGACGTGCACACAACACCTCCTCTGCTGTAGCTGCTACTTGCTACGTTGTCCTCACACATCCCGTAGTTGAAAGTTGGAACGTTATAAACGGAGTCTTATAGTGTCGTTTTCTCCCGGAAGAGCTGTGTTAGCGTAGCAGTTTTCTTCCATTTTTTTTTTTGTTAGTTGTTGTTGTCCATATCCTTTTCTCAGCAGTTGTTGAAAACGTGTAAATGTGTTGAGGAAGCTCCCCCTCAGACTAACGTACCGGCGTTATACGACGACGACGACGACGACGCTAGAGGGGCTCACGACTTAACAACGGCAATTCTGAGAAAATGTAAAAATTAAAGGAAAAGAAAAATATCCCTGAAGATGTTTCAACCCCCGGGGTAAATTTAACGTATTTAGCATATTCTTTTGCAGGTTTTTCGGTCCTCATGACTGCAGAAAGTTCATTTTTTTTATGATTTTCTTTCCTCTTAGGTATTTTTTTTTTTTTTTGGAAAGGGGTTGAGGGGGGGAATGCTCGTTTGGATGCTGAACAGCAATATGATCATCATGAACAGATGGATGCGTGAGATGATGATGATGGAAAACTTAATTACATTTCCTTATTCGTTTTCATTGAATCCAATTGGGTTCTTGTTATAGAAAATAAATTCTATGTAAGGTATAGTGATCTACGATTTATTTTTAACGGAAGTTGAATGCTTATTCATTTTAGAATTTTGCTATACAGTGACAAACTTGATTATAATACAATCTACGTTGTTATTTAGAAATGAGATTGCTTTGCTGTAAACAGGATGTTATTTTTTATTGGGTATACAATTTTGTTTTGGGGGAAGAAAATTGGCTTAGTCAAATGAAAATATCTCTCATTTCTATGAATAAATGAGTTATTTTTGATTTTGATTTTGATTTTTTTGTTTGTTGTATAAAAAAAGGATAGAATTTTTGTTAACGAAACTGTATAATAACCGTGGATGGACGTGAATATGGGAACTAAACAGACTGCCAGGTATTCAAGGAGTGAAAATTTACTTTCGAATGAAAGCAATAAGCCTAAATATAAGAAACGCCTCAATTTTAATAATTCTAGAGTAATGTAGTTTTGAAATTATGTTACTTCAGAGGATGGTTTTGGAAATAAATTAAATGCAAGCTCAAAATATAATTAACAACAAAAGAAGGGAAAATATTTCGACAAAAAATAAAAGGAGATCTCTGGTTCAAAGTTTTCATTTTAATCTTTGTTTTATTTTTATTATGTGGCTGTCATTCATGATCTTTGATAAAAAGCTAATTTTTTTAATTTTTAAGATTTTGAAAATTTTTTTTAAAGCCCTATTTGAAATGTGATTTTTTAAAAGCTGCACCTTCATGAGTTGTGCCATAACTAAAAATGATTTACTCCAATAACTCCACTGTTCTTTTTATTGGAAAACATACTTCTGCTTATTTTAATTTGGAACATAAAGTTAATTCTTCTTTTACAGTGTGTCTGCAAAAAAGTTGTCTGAACGATCCTGATGTAAGACAGAAAGACGATATAATTTTTATATCCTTACAAATCTTATTCCTAGACCATCTTGTTTTAGATTTTGCTTAAGGAGTGATAAGAAAATTGAATATTGAATTTGAAAGCATTATCTATGTTTCTAAGTAAAATTTTGAAAAAATCAGTTTGAAAAGAAAAATAAGTTTCAAAATTTATTTTTTATACGTTAAAACGAGTTTTATTAAAAGAAAAAGGAATCAAAGGCTCGCTGGTATAGGCTTGAAGTGCTGTTCTCAATACGCAGAAAAACAATGAAGAAAGAACTAGAACACACGAAAAAAAATAATGAAATTAAATTTGAAACCAATAAATTTATCAGAAATATTTGTTCGTAGCGATTTGAAAAGAAGAACGCATTATTTTATAATCTTACAATTTTTTCTTAATGCTTACAGCCAAAGTAAATAATAATTATTACAAGTCTTAAATTCTTCACTCTCGATTTGATCTCATATCGCCATAAAAGATGGAAGTCAATGAATTCTCAGATTTTATTTAGAGAATTAATCAAAATCATGTGTAATGTAAATTATACACATGAGAAGAAAAATAAATAAGAACAAAAAAGCCATAAGCAATAAATGGCGCCCAATGGAAGGACCTGGACGCAAATACAGTTTTTTTAATTCTTTTTTAAAGTATTTTTTTATGTTGCATAAACATTTTCATTTAACTGAAAACATAAATACACATAAGTTATATAATTTAGTTTTTAGAACAAAAAATAATATAAACTAATTAATTTAAATATATTTCTGTGATTTTTGGTATGATAACTCTATTTTTGCAATTTCTCAGAAAAAAATTTAAACTTTTATTTAAACGTTTCAAAATCATTGCAAAAAAAGAAATGAAATCATTTATTTTAAGTTCAGTGCATGGAATAATTTAAAAAAAAAATAACAACTGCACATTATTTCAAAGAAGAGTGCCTCATATGCAAATTGCTTTGCAAATATTTGCATAAAAAGTAATGATGCTTCGTTCCACCATAGACGACAATTTTGCATAATAAAATCGTATCTGTTTAACTTTGTACCTTTGAATAAAAATTTCCACTCAAAATATGGCATCGACAAAAGCAAAAAAACAAAAATTCTAAAGGACTTCACCAAAACAATGAATTGCTGACATCTCTACCTCAAAATCAAATATGCATATATGAAAGTATACATTTTCAATCATATATTATTACAAATATGTTCTTGATTTTTTTTTTCGATGATTTTAAATGTAGGTGTGGTTTTTATTTGATTGTAATTTACTAAGAGCAAAAAAATTATTTTATTTGATTTCTGCAGAATGAAATAAAAGGTCTTGACACTAACAGTTTTCTTTTATTTCTTTTTTTTTTTAATTTAAAAATTAAGATGAAGAGGATGACCAATTCCATAAATTTAATTCTTCATCACAGACGGACACCCCATCCCATTCTGACTTAAATTGGCAGCTATAAAATTTATTTCACTTCACAATTGCCCATCCGATCAATGGATCAGAAACAAACAAACAAAAAAAAAAACAAATAAATAAAATATGTTGCCTTTGTCAATGCTTAAATAATTTATCCTTAAAAAATTAAAAGAATATAATGGATTTAAATTTGTATTGAAAAAAATGATAAATGCCATTCAATGGAAACGGATTTTGTTGTATGACGATGGTTTTTAATTGGGGATAAAAGAGGAGCAGTTATGAATTTTATTGTATTTGTTTTTATTTTCAAATAATTTATATTCTTTTGTTCGATTGCATTCGAACAACAACAAAAAAAAATCGTTGATATGAATTAAATAAGGAAAATATTCGATATTTATTCTCAGAAGTGGAATAAATAAACAATTCACTTAAAAGAGTTGATGCAGTGTTACAACTTATGTTTTAATTCAGTTGCTCTGCAAACCACTTACTGGACGCAATTAAAGAAATCTTTTCTTAAATTTTCCTTCCTTTATATAAATATTTCATTATACTCCAGTAATGATCGACTATTGGACTTAATTATGCTATTACGATTGAATATTGGAAAAATTATTCCAATAATGATTGAATAGGAGAGTATTTGCTCTGACCATTGGAGAAAATATTTCTGCAAACTACTATAAAGTATTGTAGGAAATACGCCCTGGTTCTTTTATATTTCAGTAAATACTTCAATATCGATTGAGCATATAATCCAATATACATTTACTTTTAGAGCAAATACTCCCATGTTTTAATACTGAAGCAAATACTTCAAAAATAATTGAGTTGTGGAGTATTTATTTGAACTATTGTAACGGATTGGGTGTTGTAGCAAATGCTTTAGTAAATATTGACTATTGGCGCAAGTACTCCAAAGTATATTAATTTTATTGGAGCAAATACTTCATTTAGAAATACTCCTTTTTAATTGGAGAAAATACTCTCTGCATCTTTAATATTTCAGTAAATACTTCAATAACAATTGAGCAAATAATCCGATATACCATCCAATACACCATCCAATATATTGCAGCAAATACTTCAAAACTAATTGAGTTGTGGAGTATTTACTTGAACTATTGCATTCTATTAACTTGTAGCAAATGTTTTAGTAAAAATTGACAATTGGTGCAAATACCCCAAAGTATATTAATTATTGGAGCAAATACTCCATTAAGAAATACTTCTTTTATATTGGAAAAAAATACTCACTGCTCATTTTATATCGTGAATAAAGTGCGATCAAAAATGTGTTGGAACCACAGTACAAACAATTGAAAATAAATCTGTACTAAGAGCTCATAGACTGAAAATACATGTCATCAAATTGTTTCCGTTAATCTTGGGAGATCAATCCTCCATTGGATTAATGTACCCATTGCATTTAAATTATTACGATAATATATATTTAAAAGTAAATTATCTTAAAACGTTAACCCTTTAAAACTCCTTAAAAGCTCCTATAAAAAAGGTAGGTATGTATTTATTTACTATACTGTAATGAATATGTTAATCTTTTCTATACTGACCGACAGTGAAGCTAACGAAGGTTAAGTGATATGTAATCAACAGAGCTACTTCCTGGATTATATAGAATTAATGACTTACCTATCTAAACCTATATAGCTCATTTAAAGGTAGCTACGAATTCCCCTTTAGAGTTCTATATCTTTCCATCAGCAATCTCATTAACACACAACAAACTTTGCAGCCACAGAATGGAATATAAAACCAACGCGTTCAGCCTAATCAGCAAAACCTTGTTAGCATGAAAATTAATCAACTTCCAACAAAATAAATAGGAATACATCCGGGATTTTGGGGAATTCACCTTTTATACCAAGCTGCTGTCCTGGTGGGGTGTGTGTGTTGCAGCTGGGTATAAAATTATCATATATGTACCTCCAAGCCAACCTGCATTATGTTTTCAAAGTGGGTCGAGAAGGAAGGCTTAAATTAAACAGCACATAACCCAAGAAATTGGAAGATTGTTGTTCCTGAATTTATATAGTTGGGAGGATGGTGTCTTGAACGCATGGGCTATACAAACCGTACCGTTGTCGTAATGTATAGGTTAGGCGTAGCTACATTGTTTATCATGATGAAAAAGAGCCATGGCTTTAGAAAATTTACTCATCCCACAAACATTTTCACAAAATACCGCACTTTTCGAACGCAACGCTTGCCATACCAAACCGACGAAGTATTAAAGCACTCTTCGGTCTTCGCACATATTGATAAAACTTTCAACTTTTCCCATAAAACCTTTTCTGGCGGCCATGCCGATGGGTATAGGTATACATAACGGTATTAGGTATAGCATACAGCAAAAAGGGATAAAGCACAGCCCCATTATATTGCTATTGCTATTGCTGAGCTGAGCAGAGCATGTGTGTTCGTAAATTTTAACCTGAGTTTTTAATTAGAGCTGCACAAAACCCGTCCGGCTTCTTGATCCTTCCATATCTCTACCTATATAGATAGATAGTCCTCTAGATCTGGAGTTAGGTAGATATATTCTTCCACACAAAGAAAGGATGATAATACGGGAGCAAAAAAAAAGAAAACAAAAATTAAAAAAAAAAAAACAAAACCAGGACGAAAGAGGTCCTGAATATAATACTTTGCACAAAGTAGACATTATTATGTGCATGCATGCATTGCTGCCACCATTCAAGAGTGATACATTAAGCACTAAATGAACGTACAAGGATTTTTGTGGCAGCAACTTTTTTTTTCTTTCTTTCTTAATATACATATACAGGCATAGAATGGTAGTATAGTGTAGTATACTAGAGAGCTCTTGCTTTATCGTGTGAAAGAATAAACTTTGTGAAGAAGTAGGTGGGGGTGGGGGTGGGGTCTAAGGGAGAATGATGATGGTTTTGGTTAGTATTATGGAAAGAGGCACTCTATTTCCCTTGTTGATGATGATGGGAATGGAATTGCATATGCATGTTTTGTATATGAACCCTCCTTCAACTTGGTGGTTCTTTTTATTTTTTTTTTATTTCTAACTGGAAATGAGTAATTTAAGGTTGAATTAGAAGTATTTAACGGCATGTTGCAATGGCAGCGCATCCTGCTGCTGTATATCGTGAGTAAAGTGGCATTCTTGTGCATGTAGAGTTGTTATTTTAGGCAGTTTCTTGTTTTTTTTTTTGTTTCTATTCTGTATGCCCATACAGAAGAGTGTTAAGCTATGAGGGTGTTTTTTTGTGGTCTAGACTAGATGCCTATATGCACGAAATAAAAAGGTAATCCTTTGAAGACCTACTTAATTTTTTTCTTTTTTATTTACATAATGATTTGTATAGATGTTGGTAGATAGTAAAGTTTGAAAAGAAGCACTTAATTTTAGAGAAAGAGTTTTTTTTTATTGCATCATGTTGTTCGTCACTTATAAATATAAATAGGATACACATATTTTAAGTAGTGGGAGTTATTATTTATTTGTTTTGAAGAAGCAACAGTTAATTGAAAGATCAAAATAGGCTAAATCTGGTAAAAAGTATTTTAAATAAATATAAAAACGAAATTCAATATCGAAAGATTTAGGAAAAGATTCATTTTCTTCTTTTTTATGTGAAGACAATATTGTTATGAATCTCGGATCTCGAATGGAATTAGTTCAAGGGACCTACATAGTCTAGATTAAGTCATACTTAGAAACAACTGAATTTAAATGCAAGCAAAAGTGGTATTTATTTTTAATACCATCTCGTTTCTTTGGCAGTTACCTTAACCAGCGGTTTTAAAAAAAAAAAATTGGTCGAATTATAATAGTTATATACAAAAACTCCCAAAAAAATACTTAGAGCCATTTTGGATATTTACCTAAAATGTATAAGAATCATCAGTCCCAAGTTTAAGTCGAATCGCTTGACTATAGTTTAGACTGTAGCTGTAGGCTGAGGTATACAGACAAATAGATAGACAGATATTTGTAAGGTCATCGAAATGTATGATCTGATGGTCACCCTCTTACATTAGTCACTCCCAGCGAATCGAAGCACACTCAAATCCTCCCTTTATAGTACCTCGTACCCTTTCTAACCATACCCGAACATTTTCTAGTTATTAAGAATGTATGTTGGTCTTAAGTAAGTTAAGTTATTTTTTAATTTGAATGCTTGTATTGAGCTACTAAAGTTAAACAAACAGATGGAGGTGAGAGGGGCCTTCTCCCCTCTCTCCCTGGGTATTACATATATATATATATATATCTCAAGAATTTTTTTTTCGAATTCACAACCTACCGAAAGTAAAAATCAAAAAAGGTCGGTAAAAAAAATGTAAAAAATGTAGGTAATAAGAAAATATTTTTTCAATACCGTCAGAGCCGTTTTAAAAAAAAATTATTTCACACATGTACATTCATAAAATTTTTGAAGTATTTAAAAAAAAAAGACATGATATGCAAATTTTTGTTTTAGTTGTTATTTAATTACATACTTTAAAAAAAATTTCAGCGCAAGACATCATGAGAAATTCAAAAACCGGTTATATGGCAGGTTCAGTTAACTACTGTTCTTAGAAAAATATTTTTGACCAAATGATGTTTTATAGATTCAAAACTTGAACTATGGTACTTATAGGACGACAATTTCAATTTTTTATACTTTCCGGTGAATTTAATAAATTAAAAAATGTATCTCATGAACAAGAAAATGATTTTGTTGAACTAAAAATTAAAAAAAGTTAAATTAAAATACTTTAAAAAGCTCCGGCTTATACTATCAGTTGTAGTTTTCTTCGAAACTTGAATTTTCATACAGCTTCTGTTAATTTTTTTAATCTTAAAAACAATTTTGAAAAGATTTTGTTATTCCAGAAAATAAGTAGGTAATTTAATGTAATACGATTTTTCTTTGTTTTTCAAAACATGGTAAACGCCTTTTTAAAGTTAATCGAAAAAAAAAAAAATGAATCTTGAAAATATTACTTATAAACTAGTATATCTTGAAGATAAATTTAAAAAAATATGTAAGAAAACGTATTTTAGAATAGCTTGTACTGAATATATTGCATTTAAAATGTTTGCTCTTTTTTTTTTACATATACAAAAAATAAATATTTTTGAATCTGAATTAAACTACTATTCACCCTATAATCCACAAGATCAAATTCTTACGTGTTTTAATAAATATAAGTTGGGTATTACAGGTATCTACCTTCCAAATAACTTCCAAATATTTTATAAAAAAAACCTCCATTTAAGAAGGCATCAACTTAAAACGCAAATTAATGTATGCAGCCAAAAAAAAAAGTTCATTAAATTAGGGCCTAAACGGTCGATATTAAATTTCATTTTAATATTTTCAAAACGTTTTAACATACCTTCCTACCTACAAAAAAACAGAACATCAATTTAAATCTTTAAAGCATGTCTAACAACCTACCAAGAAATTACCTCAAAATTTTGAAAAAAAACCGCTACAGCTACCTTCGTTCATTTTTTTATCTTATCTTTTCCATGCCTGCTACTTAAAAAAAAAGAACAAAATACATGAATAAACATCCTCGCATCAGCGACCCAAAAATTCTACTTGCGAAAATCAAAAAAAAAAAAAAAAACATTCTCCCCTAACATTCCACCACATCCGAAAAGTGTTTATTTTTTTGTTTTACCGCAACACAAATTTCTTCATGATTGCACGCCACAATCTGGGTAATGGGAATTCATGTAAATATAATATTTACGACGAGTATAGGTAATCGCACGTAAATGTGACCCATTTTCAATATAATAAATATGTATAAGTATATGTACCCTAAGTCAACCTCCATCTTTCATTAAAAAAAAAAAAAAAAACACAAAGAAAAAAACCTTTATTTGAACTTTCTCTTGAAGAAAACAAAATAAATATATGTATCAAACTCTTAACGTGTCTGGTTATTTTTCTCTGCGGTATAGAAAAGTAGGTAGGTATAATAAGGTAGCCTTATCAGGGTTATAATTAATTGAGGTATTTAGCAAAACAAACAGCACGGCACTTAATAAATCACACACCATTAACCTTCAACTCAACTCAAAACTTAATCAATAATATACCCGCAAGAATATTTGGCTCAACCACACAACACAACACAAAAGAGCCAAAACACACAAAAATCGTAGGTATTTAAGATACTACCCAGGCGGGTTTCTACCCCTAAGACCAATCACAATAATTTATCAATAGAGTTTAAAGAAGATCAATACACAATTTCTACTTTTCCAAGAAGTGGTTTAGGTTTAGGTATAGGTATGGAAGACAAAAAAAAAATGAAGAAGAAATATAAAACTACAAACGTAAAGTATTTCAAATTGAATGCGACATCACCACCGAACTGTTTCCAATCCACCCTACAACAAAACAAAAATAAAATAAAAATGGATCCTATATAACGGAATCTAATCAAGCCAATGTAGCGTTCCCAGTGCCTAACCGCAATGAGTGCCTCCTAGTGCGTGCTAGAGAAAAGCTTCTATAATCGGATGTATTTCGGTATTTTTTTTTTATATATATTCGTCCTCTTCTTTTGTTGAAAAACCCACCTACCCCTTACCTACCTACCAACCATTGCCTACCTATTGAATTGGATAAATTCGTTGCTGTGATTTTTGGCTCGAGCCCCCATTTTTGAGTGTTGCAAAACCACACACACCCAATGTCATACTGTGCCAGCCATTTTCCCACCCCCACCCACAATCCCACCCACACACACAATGGATTCGAATGGAAAAATTCGAAATTTATTGCCATTATGGATTGGAAACTCACTCGGAATGATAAATCGACTTGGCTGCGGTGTAAAGTGGGTCATTTTGGAACAATGGATGCGATGGGTTGAGTATGAGCAGAGAGACCTTGAGTTGAGATAGGTATATATACAAAAGAAAAGCTAGCTTCGGTCCCATCGTGGGCTATCATATACATGTGAAGAGGGTTTAAAAGAGGTTCAAAATCTGATTTTAGATTATGTAAAGAATAACCACAGCTCTGGGTGATTTATTTAATTTGTTACATAAATATCCGACTCACATCTGTAACGACACGGTGGCGGCAATGGCGCTGTAGATGGCGGGTAGAACAAGAAAATTGCTAATAGTTCAGTCATTGCAGACTGTTGACTACAGAAAAATCACGGAAAATCTAGATTTCCGTGAATTGCTCATGATGTGCTGAAAAAAACTGTAATAATAATATATGTAAAATGGCGTCAACAGCTTAAAATGTCGAGGAGGATATAAGGCTCGCCATATTTGATTACATGAGTGCAATTGACGCAAATACTCCAATAAATATCTGAGGAAATCGGTATATCAGCGCGTTTACTTCTATAAGTATTTTCTTATCGGAGCGAATACTATTAAATACATCACGAAGGTGGTATATCAGTTTTTTGATTGATTAATTAAAAGTTTTTTCAAAACACCATTTAGGCCAAAATCCAGCATTCCGGTGATTTAAGTTCAATTTGACTGGACTATTTGCATTTGCCAATATAAGATGTGTTTAATGTATATACCTAAATATATGCTTGTGGGTCTGTATCTCGTATCTTGTGCCAACCGCACTGTGCCAATTTGTATCTATTCTCCATGTTATCCATCGGATATGCTCTAGAAATTATACACAAACTCCTATAACCACCAAAACGGAGTGTTTTTTGGCGATTTGTCGAAGTGATAGCGCGAGAGCTTTCTCTCTTATAGACATTTCCATGTTCTCTCGCCTCATCCCTGAGTGCCAACTTTGTTGGCCTTGATGCATGCAACCCAACCAACAACGGATGCAAAACATCAGTGGAATTAATTCCTCCACCCAAGATTATGGAACAGAGTGTCGAGGTGCATGGCGCACATTTTCGGGAGAATAAGTTGCCAATGACAGTTAATTATGGAGGCTTTTGTATGGATGGGATGTGAGAGCGGGTGGTTGGTTTGTGTCTATGGTAAGGATTGAGAACGGATGGTGTTGATCTATAAATATCCTCTTTATGTGTTCTCACTACTGTTGCATTGTTTATTTTTGAAAATTGATGACGACGTGGGTTCCATATACATGACTATAACTGATACTGGAGTATACCTATTCATAACCTCTCTAAAACTACCACTTTCCACCAGCAAGCTATAGCCTCATTATAAACTCTTGATGTTTTTGTTAGCCTCTGATATCATTGCAAAACAGCTTAAAAGTGCCCGCCACCGACTTCGTCGAAATATTGATGCAGTTTTAATATGGTGCGCGCCTGCTTTTATGCCCATTTTAAACCGCAGCAGAGGGAAGCAGAGAAAAAGATTTGTTTTGAATTTTCAACACAGTGTTGCGAAACGAGGCGGGAGCTTAGCAAGATGTGGTGACAGGAAACGATATTTATTGCATTTTGGAATTTATTTATTATTCATGAAGTCAAGTATGGGTTGGCTTTTGTGTTTTGTTTTTCTATGTTTTTGTTTAAGAATATAAATTAGATTTGAAAGGAAAATAAACTTTGATATTGTGTTGTGGAGTTTTCTTAAGAATGTTAAAAAATTCGATTTTGGCTTTGTTGCTTTTATTTATTAAACTTTTGAAATTTGTTTTTTTTTTTATCTTAGTTACGTATAGAAGAATTTAATGAAAAAATCAATGCTTACATAAAGCACAAGAGAAAAGATAAATTTTACTGCGGAAAACATTGAAAAATAAACTGTGAATAGAAGTAAATGTTTGTCCTCAAAAAAATGGATGAAAAAAAATGTTGTCAAAAAAATTTGTCAAAAAAAATTAATAGACATTTTTTGAACCGCGACACTTAAGAAAATGCAATACTTGGTCACTAGAACTTGCTCCTAGGTTAGAGTATTGGGATTAGAAATTATACAAACAAGACTGTTATTATTTGAATTTGTAAAATAAACTAAAAATGCGTTTAAGCACAAAACTGAAAATATCATGCAAAGTATCGTAAAAATATGAACTTGAAAAATAAAAATAATTCAAAAAATTTTGAAAAATTTTTAGAAACAAAAATTCCTCAAAATAATTAGAACCGTTTTCGAGATAAATATGTTTTACCCTAATGGTTAAATGATATGTAACGTTATTTTGGGAGATAAAAAACTTTGAATTTTACCCCCAGGATACAAATTTTATAAAAATTTCTTCAGTAGCTTAGGCTGTAGGTTGACGTTCACGCAGACAAACAGACAGAATTTCGGGTCCCACTTTTAATCATGGAGAAGACTTCGATTTTCTGCATGGTAAAAATGTTAAAAAAATTGAGAAAAAATCCTCAAAAAAAATAATCAAAAAACATCATTTTGGTGAAAAAATTGTTGGAAAAAAATTATAAAAATTTTCGTCATTTTCGGTAAAAAGTGTGGGCTAAGTGCGCAATCTATCACAACTGAAACAAAATTTCTGTTATGAAGTTTTCTAAAAAAAAGCTAATGATAATTTAATGAAGACCAAAGCCCCTAGAAACAACGACAATAGTGGCATTTGGAACCATCACTATTATTGGTCTACAGTATCACAAAATTAACAAGAATTAATTAGAAACTCAGTTTTGGTTTGACCCTTTTTAGTCGTAATTTATTCAAAACACACCTGTAATACAATCTGAATAAACCCTTAACTGTACCTACACACAGAAGCTTATACGATACCAACATGGCAACATATGTACATTTAATTTCTTGAATGAAATTTCTAAACACTTTAATTTTGGGTAAAAGCCATCTTGCTTTTACATCCATTTGAAATGTCATCTTTTATCTGCAAGAGTTCATATAATACATTATATACCTATGACTCCCTTACCAAAATCACAGTCCTTATCTGACACATTTTTTGTTTCATCCGCTTGAAGTACTCATACATCCTTCTCTGCCACCACCACCATCACCAACACCAAAATGGATACCATTTTTCTGCTCCATTTCTGCGCTGGAATTCGCACAGATTTACTGCTGCGATATTAATAGAAATAATCAGAGTCGAAATGAAATCCGACGAACTAAGAAGGGCACACAAAAAAATGGAAGTAAAAAAAAAAATAACGGTTCACTGCATTTAGATATCGTTCAAACTCATAAGGGACGTTTTCTTCTTCTCCTTTTTTTTTTTGAAAACCAAAACTCATTCAGCAAGGATATCGTTGTGTTCTATGATGCAGAGAAGAAGATGCATCATAAAATGTCATATCGTTGCTTCTTTTTTCTCCTTCTGCATATAGAACTCATAGATATGCAAAGATAATAAAGTTGAATGCAGAAGGAACTTAAATTCGCAGTTGAAAATGAAAAAGGATTTTTTTTTTATTTTGTTGTTGCAATATATCACCAAAAGAGAAAGTGGTGTGATGTAAAATGGAGACAAAATCGATCTAATGGAATTCTCAATTTTAATTACTTCGAGATAGAGAGAGAGAGCGAAATATAGCAATATTGTAATATGTGCCCAAGGATATCCTTCCCATTGAATGTGTTTAATTGTGGGACTGTTTTGTTGACAATATGGGCAATGCGTATTGGTTTCAAGGAGGACGTGATTGTTTTTGGGGATAGACTTGGGATAAACACATACAAAACCCAAAATATATGTGTTTGTCAATTTTTTTTCCTAAACGAATCCATCTGTGTTTAGACGGAAAAGGGGTCAGTAATCAATGGTTTAGTTGTTTTGAATTCAAATCAAGTAAGATCTTCGAGAAGAAAGAAGAAGTATTGATGTTGTTTTGGTTATTTTTGTACGGGAAACCTTTTCAAATAGAACGTGACCTTAAAACACCCTTATGCTTCAATTGACAGTGAAAATATTTTCAAGATTTATTTCTATTTGTCCATTCTACTCACTCAGCTAAAAATGGACGGAAATGACAATGAACTGTGAAGGAATATTAAATGGTCGAATGTGTTGTGTTTAGTTACTTAAATATTAATATTCGAAGTCAAAAATCCCTTATCCTGTACGATTTTCTTACTTATTGAACTTAACCAAGCCGAAAAGAAAAAAATTGTATTAAAAAAAAAATTGTCTTTTATTCGCGCAAAAAAATGTCAGTGCCATTAGGATCTATATTAAAAAGGGAGTTTTGAAAAATATTTTTTTTCCTATGAAAATAATTTTTTTACCACATACATTTTTTTGCTAAAGAAGTATATAATAGGCTCTAGGAAAGACTACTATAATCAATACGATTGACAAAGAGTACTTTGCATCAAATCAGAACAAAATCAATTTTCTAAAATTTTACTTAAGAGATAAAACAACGAAGGTATCAAACAAAACTTTTAACTGATTTTCAATGTTGCTTAAGTTTTGGGTTTCGTCAAAAGTTTTAATTTTCCAATTCAAAACTTGGGAAAGTAATTTTTCTTCAAAATTGGTATTAGTTAGAATTAATTAAGTCCAGAACAAATATATCTCAAAAACAGCTTTAACGATTTTGATAAAATTTTATGATGTTTTGCAAATAACATAATTAAAATTATTTCGTAAAAAAATATTTTTCAAAAAACCGTTATTAAAAATATCTGCCATAGAATCGGATTTTGATTGTATACTTTAACGAAAATATAAAATTGAAGATTGCATCAAACACATTTTTTACATTTAAATCAAACTTAAGCTTACTTTAAACATCCCATATAAGAAGGAGACCTTTAGTCCGCTTAGGAATAATGAAATTAACTTTTTTTTTTTGCCAACTGAATTGAATGCAAAAAAACATGTTACAAAGATTTTTAAGTAAATGGATTTTGCATCGTTTCAAATATTTTGGAAATTTGCATAATAATTTGTCTTAAAATAAAAATGCGAACCTTTATTTCTTGTCACTAACCAAGCACTCTTTTAGGCTAGGTAACTTGGGTTGAACTTTCAGTTTATTGATTTGAATAAAAAGAAAGAAAAAAAAGCATATACGTATTTGTAAAGTACATACGTCAATTTATGTTCATGATATACCTTTTTACTTTTCAAAAAGATAATAATTAGTTTTTTTTTTCAAAAATCAAAAAAAAAAAAATATTGAATAGGTATTTAAAATATTTTATAATTTCAAAATTTAAGAAATTTTATTAATATCTGATTAACTGTTTTTGAGAAAATCAAAAAAAAAATATACTATATGACAGTTAGATTTTCTTTTATTGCAAGTGAGCCAAATAAAAATGTATTCAAGTTTTTTTTTCAAAAGACTCGTCGGAACCGTTTTCAAGATAAATCTGATTTTCTAGATGAAATAAATGACAGGTACCGTTATTTTCGATATTAAAAAAATCAACAAAAAAAACCGACACAAAAAACATTTTACGTCAAATTTCGAGAAAATGCACCCACTTGCTTAACGGGCATACACACAGACAAGTTTACGAGACTCACTCTTTCGATTTCCCGTCATAGTAATGTTAGGTTAGAGCAAGGTCTCGAGCTTGAATAGTTGGAAGTAAAAAACCTGATAACATTTATCTTCATTACCTTAACAACCCTTAAACAACCCTTCGTATACTAAAAATAGTGAATTGTTATTCCTAAAAATGTCAGCCAAAAATAAATCACAAATCAAAGATTTTGTCCTACCTACGCATTTTATTTTCATTTATTCAAAATATATTCTTATTAAAAATTTACCAAAATTATACCGAATTGAATTCAATTCATGTCAAAAGTTGGAAAACATTTTTTTTATAAAATCCTATCAAATATAAATGGAAACCAATACACCCACCTTTAAGCATTAAAAATAGAAATACAATTCATTTTAGATGTCCCGCTTCCTCAAAGTATTGGCTTAGTGGGATATCATGTTACCCACTCTTTCAACCATCATCTTTGATGGGTATAACTTTTGGCTCCAGTCAACCTGTCTTGAACAGGCACAAAAGCATAAAACCCATAAGTATCACGTTCGCAAAATCCAATTGAAGAGAAATCCTATTAATAGTCAGTTATATTGTATGCGAACTAATATTTGAGTGCGAGCAATGATAAAGACCGTTTCTTTGACGACAAAGAAGAAGAAGAAGAAGAAGAAGAAGAAGCATATATACATTCAAACAAATAAACATTGTTTAGAAGAAAAATAGTCATCCATACAGAAACCTACTTTATTCCTTCTTCGTTCACTGTGGCGTATACGTAACGAAAAAAAGAAGAAGAATTTTGTCGGCTTCATATTGACTGAGATAATCTGTTTTTGTGTTCGATGAACGATAATTGCTGGCCAGACGGATACGAGGATACGACGTCGTCGTTATATTATTGTAATTTTGTTTTCTTCACTTAAATATATGTATGTGGTTTAGGTAGGATTGGAATTTCTTTTGAATGTGATCTATCTCGTATAGAAGATAGGTATATTGATGTCCGAAAAAGTCTATAATTAAATAGTATTGAGAGCATGTTCTGTCACTCAAATTACCTATACTTCTATATATTATTTCTATCTCATAATATTAAATAGGATATTTTGCCAACCAAGCAAAGGTAATTGGTTGGTTGAATATTGTTGTTATTTTCGTTTTCGTTTTCGTTTTCGTTTTGTTTGTTTTGTGGAAGATGCTGTGGTTTTGATTGTGTTTCGTGCTTTGAGTTAAGACAAATACGCTTGGATTGCAAAAGAAATTCCAATAATTTGAACGCACTTAACCAGAGGCAATTTATTTATATTATAATATCCTTTTATATCAATAACATCAGAAAATAGAAAACGTGTTTTTTGAGAAAGCAATTATTTGTGACACAAATTTTGATGACACAAAGAAGAAGGTGTCCAACTCTCTGACGGTTTTTAGTTTTCGGTTAAAGTGGTTAAGATGTTATGAGGTTGTGCTTGATTGGAAATTATTTGAGGTTGTTATTACTTAACAAACATAAATACAAACTGCTTTGTTTTTCAATGAAGAAAGGTGAAATGTTATATCGAGAGAGAGAATTTTTCAAGAAAATTTATTTAAGATAGTCTTGCGTTGCAAGAATTACAGCTTTCTTGTACTAGGACATTGTTTGCAGAAATAGCCATAAAACCAGTAAGGGTAGGAAACGTTGCTGTTCAAGGAACTAAATGTTTCTGTTATATCTCTATCACCTATCATTTCAGAATTTTTCTTTATTGAGTTCTATCCAACAGACCCAAAAAAGGGATTAGAGCACCTGTCCATTGGAAATTGTTTTAGAGTTTTGGAAGAATGAATTCTTTATAGATTACAGCCAAATCAGATGGGCAAATACTTTTCAGCATTTTTGGCGAAGTCGAATAGTGATTTGTGAAGTGCGTATTGAGAATTGAAATGCTATTGGTTTCTTCGATACAAGTGCCGCTCATAGATAGAGGTATGGGTGGTGGTGGGTTTCGCTTTAACGACAGAAAACAGCATTGAGTTTTCAAAGCATTAAATTCTGCAGGATAATGCCCTTGAGATGGAATAAGTGTTGCACAAGAGATCATTAATGAAAATAAGTGAGCCGGATACCTGGGGAACACCAGCATCCAATAGAAGTTGTATTAATCGGTCTGAGAGGTAATTTCTAATCCAACGAAGGAGATGCTGAGAGCACTTGGTAGTAGAAAATTAAGCGAAGAGAGGAATGATTGATTTCAGAGATTTGTGGGACCTAAAACTGCTCAAAACAAAAATATGCTACTGAATTCGGTCATCCGTTTTTGGGAGAATTAAGTAAATAATTTGTCAGTGTAGTAGTGTAAAGATGAATTTAACAACACTTGTGATTTTTAGAATCCTTAAGTCCCAGTTATAATCAATATAGTAAAAGATTTCAATGTTTGTGAATTCCTTTAGAAAAGGTAGTATTGTACATAATGAGTCCGCTTAATTCTTCCATATAAAGTCGCAAAGTTGAGTGCATTTCGTAATTTATCAGTCAAAAGAAAAAGTATTGGGACCAGTGTAGAGCCCTGTCTGACCCCACTTTGGATGTTAAATTCCTCTGAAAACCACATTTGAATAGCAATAAATTTATCCAGGATTTCACTACTGCACAAAGCAAGGAAGATAAGTTTTCTATTGTCACAGTCAAGTACGCTTTTAAAGTGCTGACCGATATTCAACAAACTGTTCAATATGGTTTCTCTTATTAACACAAGAAGATCCTTGTTGACTCTTGCTTGTAAGTTTTGTATTTCATTCACTTCAAGAAGGTTCTTGTTCTTACCTTGAATGCTGAAGGTAGCGTTCAAATCGCTCTCCATTTTTCTAACACCGTAAGCTCTCCGTTGTTTTCGAGACCGGTAATCAAGAAGAAGAAGGCTGGTGCCAATGTAACCAGTGGTTTTTTTTTTGCATTCAAATATTATACTCGTACATAAAGAATACAGAGCGTTTTCGAGAAATTCTTGAACATGGGAATGGGAAGCAAACTTGTTAGTTGGGTTTGTTGTACGTCTTTTGTTCAAATATGGTCCATCATCCTGTCATAAGATTTGCATTTCAAAAATCACCAAAGAGTTTACCATTGTCGTTGTGGTCGCCAAAATCAACTCATCAACATTGCGTTGAATTTAGATTTTCTTACGCTTGCTGTTTACTTAAAGAAGGCCTTATCATATCTAAAAATTTGCTTTAAAACAAAAATACCGTTTTTCTAAATACGTATACGTTCTCCATTATCTTTTACAACTGGAATGAAATTATCATAATCTCCTTCCGATTGAATAATTTTTCCATTTATCCTTAGCCCAATCCTGCGATACACCGTCTGGGATGGTAGTTATTTTCTCGTACCTGTATATAGATAGATACCTAAATCCAATCCAATTGGCTTTGAAAAACAAAAAAAAAAAAAACAAAAAAAATTACCTACAAACTTTTATTTCCTGATGTACCTACGATACACGTATATATAGCTTATCTGAAGAGAAAAATTGTTATCTTAACTTTAAAAAGCTCTCTAAGTGGATCCTTGGATGTTCCATTAGAGTTATCTTTCGTCCTTCCACTACATTTATGACATTCGCGTTGATGTATTTGGACGAGGACGAGGACAAGGACGAAGACTATGATGATGATATGGCAATGAAGAAAAAAAAAATGTTTGGTATATCTCAACTTTTCAATAAATATTATACGCATTTTGTTTGTTGGACCTACTTATGTATATATAAAAATGACAGGCGAAAAAAAAAATAAAAACAAAACTTATTATCCTCTGTGGTTGTCGACCATTTTTCATTCGAAAAACTTTTGTTGGAAGTTCAACATTATTATCTTTTTTACCGCATCATAATTTATCTTCAGCAAAAATATTTAAATTTATTTTGTTTTTCCAATATTTTTAATATTCCATATGAACATTTCATTTCCTTACAATATATTATATATATAAATATTATTTTTGAAACGTTTAACAACTTAATCAATAGATCTATCTCTATTTTTATTTATTTTTGACCTTAAGTATCCTTCATTGTCCTAGTTTTTAAAATTATATGTGTGGTAACGTTTGCCAACACCGGCCCAGTTCTCTATCTCTCTCTCTCTCTCTCATTTTTTTAATATTCTAACATTTTAATTTTTTTTATTTCACTAAAATTATAAAAAAAGGAAATAATAACAAATAGTTAAAGAACGCATTCTTGGGTAGAGGGGAAACCTAACCTATATAGGACTTTATGTGCGGTTAAGGGGCAAGGCTACCCAAAATTATTATTTTTTTTCCATTTTTTTTTCTGTCTTCAAGGAACATACGTTTATTGTTTTTTTCCCCCAGTGATCCGGATTACCAATTTTGAGCTTAGAGGTTTTTCCAAGAAAAAGTATAGGATAGGTAGGATAGGGATGCACTAATTCGGACATAATGGTCTTTTGTTTTTCTTTCTTACTTATTTTAGTTATCAAGTCGCTATATGCTGTGGTGTTCTGTATACGGCTGGGGTGACAAAAAATATGAATTGAATTGAGACAAAAAAAAGACTTGTGGGTCTATTTCAATTTTCTAAAGAATTACTTAAAACAGAAAAAAGGATAATAAAACAATGGCAACACCTACAATGCGATAGTCAAAAATCTTTTCTATCATTTGCTTTTTAACTCGAGTTGTTTTAACAAATTATATTTCAAACCAAAATTTAAAAAAACATTTTTTTTTTTTCAAATTATGGACCCAGTGGTTTCTCCTAGAGGCACTTAACACTGAGAGACAAATAATGTTTACAATAATTATAAACCCAATATTTTAAATGCACACCAATTTTCAGTCCAACCAAAGGAGCCTATATAAAACATGACCACAATGAAATTGGAAAGCCATTTTCAAATTTGTTTTCTATACCCACAAAAATAATTAAAAAAAAAAATCCCAAAATTTAAATCAAAAATAAAAAATTATAACAAAAAATATATATTTAATTATTAATTTAATTTATTTGTAAGTTTTGGGGTGATTTTGTTTTATGGACTTTTTTATTTTTTCAGTTTGGAGTGATCTTTCATTATGAAAAATTACTCCAAATTTTTAAAACTTAAAATTTAATTGTAAAATTAAATGTAATGAGAAACTTAAATCTCCCAAAATGGAATAAAGTGATGTTTCGGAAAATATACGTTGCCAAGGAACACAAAAATCACACGATTTTTTTTTTGTGAAGGAAAGACTATAAAAAAAAACTTGCGCTATTCAAAATATTTTTGAAATTATCTTTGAAAATACGACAGCTATTTCTAAAATAATTGTACGAAAAAAATCGTGCGATTACGAATTCATATTCATATTTTATTTTATTTTATTTTATTTTATTTTATTTTATTTTATTTTATTTTATTTTATTTTATTTTATTTTATTTTATTTTATTTTATTTTATTTTATTTTATTTTATTTTATTTTATTTTATTTTATTTTATTTTATTTTATTTTATTTTATTTTATTTTATTTTATTTTATTTTATTTTATTTTATTTTATTTTATTTTATTTTATTTTATTTTATTTTATTTTATTTTATTTTATTTTATTTTATTTTATTTTATTTTATTTTAATTTATTTTATTTTATTTTATTTTATTTTATTTTGGTGAGTATAAATATGAACACCCTCGAAAATTGTTTCAAAACCGATTTTAAGGCAGAAAAATATATGGCCATCCCCAACCCCCATATCCCCTACCAACTCCACTTTAGCTAAGCATCCTTAAAAACGTTATATTATGTACAAGTAGATATACAACTTCTATAAAATACAACGTTTATGGTATCTTCTAGAAAATTTAAGAATATTATTTTTATTTTTGTTGTTTCCATCTCCTGATCCTAATCAATTTCCCTGATAACCCAGGATATACTCTCTTATACATTATTTTGCTTTATTTTCTTTCATTTATTTCTTAAACACAAACACTGTCATTGTGTGTAATTAGATTTTATTTTGACATTCTCTAATCTATTGAAAAACATTACAAGCCAAAGCGGTCGTTCCCTGGACCAAAACATTTTTCGCCGCAGGACATTATTCTTATTGTAAACTCTCCAGAAGGCTGGTTCTTCTAAGTATAGTAAACAAGATACCGTATCTCGTGATGAACCTAATTCGAAAGCAGTATCTCCTTAAGTGTGCGCTTCAAATAATCAAAATGGAATATCTTTTATACGTACCGTACACTAACTTGTGATTGAATGTTTCAAAAACAATTTTGGCTTTTCTACCAAGAAGTTTAAGAGAAAGGCGATAAGGAAAATGATATTTAATCTGGATAACTGTGGGGTGGGTGTTTAGAGAAGATATTTATGGATTCGATGGTTTTGGGGATACTTTGTATAGTATATCTTTTTCTGTATTTTATATTCGTGGCCTATCTGTTCTGTTTTATCTGAAGGGATTTTTTTTTTTTTTTTTTTTAATTTGTTTTGTTTTTGTTGGTAAAATCGCAAATCGCAAAAACCAACCAAAAATATACAAATGACTCCTGGTTGTATATCTGTATCTTAAGGGGATGATTAAAAATGTGAGTAGATTTACTACACACAAAAGATATCAAAGTACACACGAACCATTCCAATAATTTGTCTTGTATTTTTATTTTTTTCTGTGCCGAAATAAAGAATAATCTTGATGATGGGCCTATGGGATCCTTAGAACGTACTACGTACGTACGTATATGTAGCGTATACGTACGTACATAAGTTGGTTTTAAGTCTTCCCTGATCCTGAATAATTTCCAGTGATAGGTCGTGACATGAATACTGATTCGATTTGAGCCAAAAGGGCGGACTTTTTTGATTGAGTAAATTTAGTTTTGGTCCAAAACAACCAGAAGCAAAGATATTGTTGTATTGAATTGTTAAGCAGGAAACATATTTAATGAAGACAAGAAATTATTACTAAGCTTATGCGAGCATTATTTTTTATTTAACTGTGTTATTATGCGAGTCAACGTATTATAGGATTTGCAAAAAAAAATCCCAAATTAATGTTTTTCAATAAATTAAAGGCTCTTTTTTTTGTAGATGTTTGTTGGTAAAGTTTTCGATATATGTACTTGTATACAGTTGTTGTTGTAAAGCGATAGAATGAGTATAATGGATTTTATTTAACGAGTATTTTATGATAATATAATTTAATGAATTTAAAGAAAACCTAATGGGCGCTTGTGGTATGTTATGATATCTTGTCACGAACACAATATTACTCACATTAGAGAAATGAAAGATATGTATAAATTGATATCGTCGTAATTATGTGAAATTAGCTTTTCTGATTAAACTTTAATGTCTTTATGATTTTGATTATAATAAAAGTTAATTCAGAATGACACGCAGATGTTTATTTATGTTTAACTAAGGATCAAGGTATTTTAATTGAGTAATAAATAAAACATTGGTTTTTAAATGATTATAAAAGTTAATTAAATAAATAAAAAAAGAGTAGATAGCATTGTAGTTAGATATGAAAAACGTCATTGTATTTATTTATTGGTCATAAAGTATGATTTGAATTTTTTAAAAATTCAACTTCTGTCGTTTATATAGTAATTTGATGAACAGGACAATTATCTTCTTATTTTAAAAATAAAGGATGAAAAAAAAAATTCTAAAAAGAAGCAGACCAATTTATCAATCATTCAGCTACTTTGTAAAAATTGCATTTGAGTTATTCTAAACCAAAAAAAAAAACAACGAACTAATGAGCTCCAATTCTGTGCCATAAACAAGCTGATTTTTAAATGAAGGCAAACCATAGGTTTCCATTTTGATTTCATGACAATAAACCATTCATTACTGTAGTGGGTACAACAATCTATCTATTTCTATAAATGCAATTTCTCAGCTTAATGATACAGCAATTTCAAAACTAATGATTATAATAGTTTTCCTTTTTTTTTTTTGTTGGTAAATATATTTGCATATCACTCGAAACTCCCAAATGATTTACAGATTAACAGCAACAACAACAAAAAAAAGGGCAATCGGAATTTTATTTTTGTTTTTATTTTGCTTGAAATATAATATTTTAAACGACAACACTTTTACACCATTGCACGCCACAGCACAATTACAATCGATTTGGTGAGAACCAGAAAACCAGAACAAAAAATGAAAAAAAAGAAATTAAAACAAATACAAGACCCAACGCAGAATTTGCTTTGACCAACTTTTTGTATTATCGTGCGCATTAAAAAAAATATACTTTTTCGTATTCGATTTAATTGAATTCAGAAAAAAAATTTAAAAAAAGAAATAACTGAAAATATAAGAAAAAAAACTGTGGTCATGTCGTGCAACGAGGACTTCTGTGAGTGCCCGCAAAATATCGTCCCATTAGTCGGCAAGCCATACCAAGAGAACTGTAAACTTTCACTCCTTGCCAGGGCAGGAGTAAGATTTCGATTTTTATTCAAAAAGGCGCCTTAATTGTGATTTTAAATACCAACGCTCTCAACGCTTCACTCCATTTGATCATTTTAATTTTTTGATCAGTTTGTTGGGGAAGAAATGTACATAGGTGGGCATGAAATATTCGACTTAGGCAATCTTGAATCAATCAATGCACTTAGCACAGAGGATTAAAATATTTTTAGCACACATACTATTTCTCTACAACTAATGATTTTGCAACTTAGAAAAGCCGGCTATAAGACTTGTTCTGGGGAGACTGCCACCCTCACGCAACTCTTTTGCTCCCATTAGGGTATGTTCAATCGGCAGTCAGGTATCACTATAAACATTTTTTTGATTAAAAGTATTTACCGGGTTCGAAGAAAGTTTGAAACCAATATGTTTGTACTTTAACAGTTAAAAAATACGTGATGCTAAATGCTGAAAACGAATTTTAAGAAATTTGCGAAAACAATTTTTTTTTTGACAAAAATGTTCGTCTATAAATATTTTTTCACTCAAAATAAATACTGCTAATGAAAATGCTGCAAAAAATAGGTCATTTTAAAAATTTAAAAAAATAACAATGGTTAAAAAAATACCAAAAAAAAAGAAGAAGAAATGTTTTTGAAACGCAAGAATAGTGTTGGTCCACAATAATAAAAGAAATTAATCCTGAATTGCCCAAAAAAATTTTCCAAAACAAAAAATTCTTTAAAAAAATTTGCAAATTTAAAAATTGGTAAAAAATCAATTGTGAATAAAATGTTCGTCCTAAAAATTCAAAAAAAAAATTTGTAAAAATGCGATTAAAAAATTCTCAAAAAAAGTTCTTTAAAAAAAGTGTCAACATTTTTTTTTGTCAGAACAACAAAGTAAAACCACCTCCCAAGCTATCTGTCAATAATTTCATCAGTACATCAGCCAGACATTATATTAGTGTATGTGTTACTGTAAATTCAAGAAATGCTGAAATTCTAGAATTACATTTCCTGACCTTTTTTTCGGGATAAATATGAACAAGTTACTTCATAAATATATTATAATCAAGAAATTTTTCATTGTGCGTACGAATGACTTGAATAAGAATTATCAACTGGTAAAGGCTCAGAATTGTTTAAACTCCGGCACTGGTCTTTACCTCGCAAATGCATGTTTGCCTCATTGTTGTTCGGCGCAGCAGAACACAGGACCCAACACACAATTTTACAACATTTTATTATGGCATTTGCAATATCCTGTGACCCACATATGTGATTTGGTTAAATGCGCGAATAAAAGCTTATAACAAAGTTTCACAAAAAAAAGGACACACACTGCAACCAATGCTTTATAAAACACACAGAGAAATTGTATGAATTTGAAGTTTCTCTAGCTCCCAAGAGAAAAATGTATACTTTGCTAGCAATACCGCCTCTGGCCGCCAACCGTCCTTTAGCCACCCCCACCAATTTGACGGACTGTGACGACGGACGAGACAAACGGACGACGACGCGACGACTTCCTATACCCCGGAGCTGGGGACATGGACAATGCAGATGAAACACAAAAAGGATATATTTGTTTTTTCCCTAGACATTCAGGTTGTGTCATGTATGCCATTATTATTTTTCACCTTCCTTTAATGCCATGTGTTTTTCGCCGCTCTTGTCATTTATTTGCTCAGGATAATGTCATACAAATAAAGGTAGGTATAATAACGTAGGTACCTTACCGCTAGGATGTGCATAAACGTTACATTAAAAAGCATAAAATCAACTGCAACTCCAATCTTGGTTGAATTACGATGCCGTTCATGTCTGTATGTATGGCAGGTGAAATAGCTATACTATATACATACATATAGAGGTCTTTTTATGGAGCAAAAGGATAATGAGAATGCAACGAGTCGGCATAAACGTTTCACCTCACCTCATTTCATGACAAGCCAGTGACGTTGTTGCGTTCGTTAATGACGGGTACTTTAAGTGGGAACTTATACCGTGCCTTAATGTTTCTGTGCTTTCTGAATAACGGTAACCATTATCATAGTCACAGATTTAAACTAGTTTGTGTTTGTTTTATATTTTTTTTTCTTTTTGTTATTGTTTTGGTTTTTTTTTTTTTATTTTTCAACCACAAAAGTTTTCTTCCTGATTTCATTGTCTCGCTTGAGCTTTGAACATTAATCGCATTATAATTACAAGGGAGTTAAGGAAACACAACAACAACAAAAACAAAAACAAAAAAATATCGTTGCAACAAGCTAAAAGTTTTTATGACCTTGTTTGAGTTGGTTGTTGTTGTTTTTGGTACCTCAACCCAACCCAACCCAACCCAACACATTCGATGTTGGTAACAAAGGATGCTGTAGGAAAGTCTTTATGCTGCAGCTGTGTTGCCCACCTGGGTTGGCGCTGGTTTTCGTTATTGTTGTTGTATTAAATGAGCATAAAAATGCTGTTTAATGTTGCATTTTTACCTCATTCTCAACTTAATATGGGAGGCGTTGAATAAAAAATGAGAGCAAAAAAAAGCAGGTAGTGTGTGGTACGTGTGTTCCAACATCAACATCAACATCATCAGCAACTGGATGTTTTTTTTTTTTTCATTTTAAGACGACATATCGTATTATGAAAGTCCTTTTTTAAAGACCGGACCGAAAATTGAGAAGAGGAAAAAAAAAACAATTCTCTTCCTGGGCGGTATTAATTTGGGTCTCTTTAAAATAAAAAATAAAAGTTATGGGTCGAGACTGAACAAAAAAATTATACATATATTTTTTCCCTGCCTAAGGACTGTTTATTATTTGGCTTAAGTTGGCAGTGAGGTATCCACCTTAATTTGAATGAAAATAGGTTGGTAGGTTTGTTTGGCGTGTTAGGTTGTTCTTTTTTTGTGGGAGAGGAAAAAATGTATATAACTAGCTTTCATAGACTTAAAATTTTGTAAGGTAATCTTTTGTTTGGGATTTGATTTTTGACAACCGGAGGACCATATCGATTCTGAATTTAACAATAGATGTGTAAGTTCCCAAACAAAAATATTACAAAAGAGAAAAATGTGTATTGTGTTAGTTTTATGTAGGACCTTTTACACCCAAAGTCGGATTTCGGTTTAGTTCGGATTTCAGCAAATATTATCCTAACAAAAAAAGTACACCCTAATATTTATTGGGATGGGCTTTTTTTAGAAATGTACGATTTTCTGAAAAAGCTCGTACTGGAAATAAATCTACAAGGATTTGTGAAAAATTTTTAGCAAAGCTTTGAAAACTTAAGTAAAATTGATTAAAGAAACTTTTGAGGCTTTTGAGACTTTATTTGGAATAATATTTGTTTACTTCTGATTCAAAAGTATTGATCTAAACCTTAACTGTGGCATCAGATCTTACAGAAAATTCGTTCCGAAATTCTTATTAAACTAAAGTTAGCACAAGTGACAAAAATTAAGCTCGGTAGACACTGGTGCGCAGGACACCTAGCTCGAGGAACCGGCTAGGTAAGTCCTTTCTTGTGCATTCTATGGTAGACGACAGCTAAAATGTTAGTTTGGAAGGAACATTAAAGTAGTTGTGGGGACCGACGTGAAAAAAGAACAGTGATTTATTAGCTCTGAAAAATTCCTGTCTTGGCAAAAATTGGAATGCAGTCTTTTTGGTGACTTAAATGATGAAATAATTAACCATTTTCTTCAATTTGACGAAAAAGCTAAAGATTGGTTCCACTGACAGGCATTTTCAACGTTAAACGAACTCCTCTCCCTCTACATAAAGGGTGTTTTTTTTTAGACGTATAGAACTTTAAAATGGAATAAAACAAAGGTGATTTTTTTAATAGATATGAAATTGGCTTTATTCTTTTGCATTTTAAGATTAAATATAATTTCTGTCATATGTATGATCGGTACGGCTGGCTTAGACCTAATTTAATCTAGAGGTCCAACTTTGGATCAGTTTTTCAATCGCCGAACCTACACCTTGTTGTTCTTTCGTCAATTTATGTTTAAATGCCGAACCAAACTTAACACATCATTTATCGGCTGATAAAATGGCCGCCAGTTAAAAAAGTGTTGCCAACTTAAAGTTCTTGTGTCTAAAAATCACCCTTTATTTAATTGATAAATTCTTCACCGTCTCCTAACCTTCAAACAAATTTCGATCAACCTCTCTTTTTAAGAATCATTATGAAAAATATCTAAATATTATGTAACATACGATACCTATTACACCTGCTCGAGTAATCTAGAGTATAAAATTACATCCTTAATGCCAAACGATGTTGAACTCCTTGAATCTTCTTTAAATGACACATAAAGTACCTACCCACCAAGTTTAATTATCCAAAACATGTTATTACGTGGTAAAATCCCCATAAACCAACATTCTTCAACAAAAAGAAATAAAAAAAAAAATTGACGATAAAAAGAATTAAACTCAATAGGTATCTACTTTAAGATGATAAAAAACACGAGTTTGGTTATACTCGAACGAGTTCTACAGAAAGCTTTATTCCTAAATAAATCTCGAATTCCTTTTGATTCCCCGAAACTTGACTTTATAAATAAAGATTCAATCAAATATCTTCACATATTATAGCACCAATGTATATAAATGTATAAATGTTTTGATTTTCATTGCAATCCACTTAAATCAAACTTTATATATTCTTCTTTGGTTTTTCCTTTTCTTCTCAAAAGAAATATATAAAAAAATAAGCCAAAGTGAATAAATGAAAATACTGAAGAAGAAAATTTTTATTCTTGACTTTAGTGAAATATTTTGCTTTTGTCCATAAAAAAAAAAAAAAAAACGGAAGTCAAGAAAATTCAGAGAAAATACTCTAAAGGATTATATGACGTTCATTTACGAGTATGTATGTTCGCCCACACATAGATAGGTTATACTACATAGTATGTTTTATTTCCTGCAAACAAAAAGTTATCATCAAAATAAAAACACCTTATGTGTGGGATTTCAAGGGAAATAAAAAGACATATAAACGACTTCTGTCATTCCGCAGATACTTTGCATAATTTTTTGTCTTACGATGGTTTCGTTTTATTGTTACTGTTTACCTATAAAGCTGTCATCGTTGAATTTTTTTATTATTTTGAAAAAAAAAAGTTTTACTGACGTATCGACACTAAAAAAAGGCATTGATAGGTGAGGTCAGAAGTTCAGAATTGGAAATGAAAAATGTCTATAATTTTTAGAAACGCAGTTTTGGTATCTTATTTTCTGATACATTCTATGACGTGAAAATTTTATCATACTGATCATTTATCATTTTGTATGTGGGTACATTATATCCCAAGGTGTTACTATAGTGAATCCTCAAAAGTATATTTTTAGACCTTGAGAACATTCTTACCAAAAAAAAAATTCAAGTTAAATATTTCTTGGCTTCAGAATGGTTTTTTTTTACCTTTGAGAATTAAAATAAATCGATGTAAAAAATAAATCATAAATAAATAAAAGTAAGTCGTTGGGGATAAGGTATCCTTTTTTAAACAAGGTACCTACGATTTTATTGATTGTAAAAAGCAACATATTCTGTACTATATTAGTCAACAATGTCAATTAAAAGAGCTCAAAAGCTTACCAGTTTGTATGTCAAAATTCTGGAAAGGAATAATTATAAACGATTAAATCCGTCTATCGGCTTATTTCCTGGAAGTGGAACTGAAAAAAGGGTACCTCTTGTAGTTGCGTTAGACAACACTCTTGTTTTATATCGAAAGCAACTCTTACGATTTTTGAAATTTCTTTTTAGGAACAATTTTTGAAAAGCATTTTTTTGACAATTTTTTTTCACGGTTCGAAAAAACACAACACTTGGTTGTTAATTTGATAATTTTTATTTTTTTTTTTTTGACAAAATTAATTTTTAGAAAAATATATTTTAAACGAAATTTTGTATTCACTACTTTTTCTTAAAAAAACGGGTACCTTTGGTATCTGGTTACCACCTAGTTAAATCCAAAGTTAACTTAATAAATATTTAATTTAAATTTAATTATATTAAATTTCCAATTTTCAAAAAAAATCGTTTTTTAGAAGTCTTATATTATCAAAATACTTAAAAATAAAAATTTTCAAAAAAAATCATTGAATTTTTGAAGAAAAAAACTAACAGTAGTTAGAAAATGCACCAATAAAACTTTTTGAGACATATTTATTATTTGTGTGTGTATTTTTATTTAGTGGGTGAGCCCCTATTTTTATCTGAAAATATACTTCAAAAATTTTAGATAAATGCATATTTAGGTGGTCCTTTAGCAAAATCCCCAAAAATTTTCCAAACATTTACATTGAAAAAATGATTTTAAGATTTTTTTGTCCAAACCTCTGCTTTCACTATTTTGAGAAAAAGTTTTACAATTGCATTACGGTGAAAGTTTACAATTTCTTTTTTTGCACTTCTATCTGTGCAAGTCTGCAGAACTTTCCCCTTTCTCAGCAACCGTTTTAAGTAGAAATTTGAAACAAGGCTCGAAAATCAATAAATTTGAAGTTTTGAAGTCCTCTCCTTTTCCACTTCATTTTGAAGTTAGCAATACATACCTTTTTCTCGTCAACCAATTGAGCTGATGGAAGCTTCAGGTCTTCAAATTTGCAGTTATTTATCTACTTTTAGAAAAACTACTACTCTATGAATTTGAAGTATCTCGTAATATCTTAAGTTCGATTTCTTGTAATTTACTTGGTTTAATACTCGAACCAAGTACGTCACACATAATGTAGCTAGGTTATACATTATACATGGATCAAAGATGTTTTATTAAAAATTTTAAAATAATTCTAATATTTAAAAATAATTATGAAAAATACCCGCTTTTAGATCTTTAAAGAATTTTCTCCTTGGAAATATTTACATATTATTCGCTTCAGATTTTTTTTTCGGAGACTCATCTTCTTCGCTGAATCCAAACTCAAATATTAACCTACCTATCCTGAGGCATTTGTTTATTAAATTTTTGTTTCAGCTTTTTATTTATTTACAAAAGTAAACATCATGAAAACACCCTCCCAGCATATACACGTGGACAACTATTTGATGAAATGTATAATTTTTTCGATCGAATAAAAAAATAGGTACTACGAGTGTGTACTTATTGCCCCTCGAAGCCAAAACAAAACTTAAATCACATAAAAATACCACGAATCCAATATTTTTTTTTATGCTCGGTGAAGGAATAAACCTACTTCCTACTTGCGCCCACAACTCCTGAGATAAATAATAATAAAAAGAAAAAAAAAAAGAATCCCCATATCCTGCTGCCATTTAGCGAATCCAATCTCAATCTGC
Source organism: Syrphus vitripennis (assembly GCA_958431115.1). Classification (NCBI taxonomy): domain Eukaryota; kingdom Metazoa; phylum Arthropoda; class Insecta; order Diptera; family Syrphidae; genus Syrphus; species Syrphus vitripennis. The sequence goes on along the minus strand of OY288108.1, from coordinate 5,657,825 downwards.
CCTCGCACTGGCCTGTCGTCGTCATCGTCCGTCTCCGTCCCACCTCCCAGACCACCAAACCTAACTATTGCAACGGATATTACATAATATCAGACCATTTACCACATTGATATTCATCTCGACATGTAATGGACTGAGAGAAAACTTTGATTGCTCTCCTCACAGTCAGATACATTCACATATGTACGTATTATATATTTATGTATTGATATAAAGATACAAAAATAGATATAATGTTGAACATATCAAGGATCAGGATCAGGATCAGGACATACGCGCACTTGAACCGCACGTTACATATTCGAGAACATCATCGTCACAACGCACAAAAAAATATGAACTCATATAAAATACTGTAGATGGCTGCTGATGCTACTGGGTCTGGATGTAATCTTAGTCATTTTCGGAATAAATCGTCCTTGCAATAAAATAAAAAGAAAAATAAGAAACGTAATGTCAAGCGATTCTTTTGCAACGATAAAGATAAAAAAAATAAGATATGAAGGACCTCGGTCCTGCGTTAAAGAATTTATTTATTATAATGCTTCGCTTTGCTGGACATGGACAATCGACGAACGGTGATGGGGCAATGTCTCGAAAGTGGAGTAAGCATAAGGATATACATATATAAAAAGAGAGGAAAAGATGCGGAGGACTCCAGAGTCCTTAGAGATTTCGATTGGACTAAGTGGAATGGGATGATTTTTTTTTTCTGCCCGTCATCACTCTGATATGACTATACTACTCCTACTCGATTGTGTATACATATTTTCTTCGAAAGAAAAAATATCCTTGATACTGCAAGGATAGCTCCCTCTCTTCAAATAAATATGTCCTTTGTAGTTTCTTACAGAAACTTATGATGCCTGGGGTGTCTTTTAAAATGAAACAGATATCGAAAGTAGGTACCTATAGGAAAATGATGATGATTATGATGATGAAAAGTTGCCAAGCAATCGGTATAGAAACGAAGCAAAAAAATATTACACAAAAATTGTTTTGAAACAAACGCACCATAAATGACTTAAAGGCGAACAAAATTTAATAACAACTTTTCATAAACATTCAAACACAACCAAAAGGCCCATGGGTTAGAGAAAAAAAAATAAGTCACGTCCTCTTAAGGTTATATGTATTTTTTTTTTTTTTGGCATTTTGCTTTTCTATAGGGATAATCCTTGATCCCATCAAAAGCTTACGGCACTCAAAATCAATATGTACTAGGACAATATGTTTCCAGAACACGAAGAAGAAGGGTTTTATTAAAGTTTTGTCTGTCTTTTTTTTTAATGCTTACTTTAATTTGACTCGTTTATACTTTTTTCTTTAACTTTCCAGTTGAGATTTGACAAACCTACAACCAACTATCCTGCCTACATAAAAATTACGACACTCTTTCTTAAAATTATTTTTTTTTGTCCTTGACCTTCGCGCAAACATTATACTCATGAATTATGCTCAAGAAATAAAATCCTAAAATTAAAGATAATTTTTTGTTCCCAAACAAAAATGATCCCTTCGCTTGGATATAATATATTTTTGGCAAACCTAAATCTCATTCGTAAGCATCAAACAGCCCCCTAACCAAACCACAGGCCCAACAAATTAATAAATAAGCCCAACAAATGAGTTCCATTGCCTCTAAAGGATAGAAACATTTTCCTACCACAAGGATTAACCCAAATATTAACGCTGATTCTACTATAAGACCAAGTGCCATTTATTGTTGCCATCAGAAAGAAAACAAAACTTAGTTTAAGGAAAAAGGGTGTTTCTTTAATGAATTGTGCAAAATTTTTTTTTTCTTTTCTTCTTTTTTTTCAATTTTGCGCTGTCCATCCAAGAATTTAGTTGGGACAGACTTTTTGTTGTTTACACTTGCAAAAATAAAAGACGATAGCATAAATGCAGGATAAAAAAGAAAACTGGAAGTTCATGAATACGGGTATTGACAGATATATAAATAACAGTTATTTAAGTTGCCCTTTACATTATTTGTTTTGGTGCATTTCACCGTCTGCACCTTTACACACGGGTCAGCGCGGCGCGGACTTTGTATGATCCGCGTTTCGTATGCTGTTAGTTGTAGATGGCCGACTTGTACCCGAACAGGCCTTTTTCTCAGTTTTTCTCTTTTTGCCTCCCCGATTGATGGCACTGCCAGTGCTGGTTTTTTTTTGTCTTCCATCGTGGAGGCAAATTGAACTTGTGAATTCTATTTTGTAATTATTCATTCTCCGTTTACCACTTGGCCGGTCGGCATCTTTAAAAATTCTTACAAGGTAATTATAAAACTAAAATTAGAATACCTAAAACTAGTTTTTCATTGAACAAGCGCATTGGAATTGAATTTTTTGGATTCGTCGTTGCACAAGCGCAACGAATTTTTTAGGTTAGCGTTTTTCTACAGCATCCGCTTTTGGCCATAAGCGTGCCGAACATTATTTCAGAGGGAAGAGGTATACGAACATTTTAACTGTCAAGACCATCAAATAAGCTTAGTTGCCAAATTAATTGAAAAACGAAATCAGCTGGTTTAAATTCGTTAATCAGTGATTAATCAATGATTACCTCAATTCCTCGAATTTGAATAGTAAAAATGCTGAACCCCGGGGCCTGTTTAGATTTAAGTTTCTCATACATTTTTTGAAGGTTCCGGTTAAATGGCGTTTGTCAATCGAAATTATTGGTAAACACAATCAATTAATCAATTATGAAAAAATGAAACTGAAAATTCCCTGAATAAAATTTAAATCACGTGCACGTTCTGGGACCTTCGTGGTGGAATAATCATGGATTAAATGAAACTATGAACAATCTGTCATTATTCGTAATTTCACAGAAACAAAAAAAAATGTTAACATTGAATCCCTTAACCATAATCAAACTCATAATTTAAAATGCTTATCATAGAAGTTTCAATACGTTACGTACGTTAGATAGAAACACAACGAGAAAAAATATGGATCTTTCAAACAAACCATTGAAATTATGTTTGCAAAAAGTGATAAACCTAAACCACGTGTTTAAGTCATAACTAATAAATAATCGAAATTTTAAACAATGAATCGATTATGTGAAGCGATAATCATAGATAATAATAGAAATATCGAAAATACCGATTTAGAATTTTTATATTGGTTATTGTAAGTTCTAAACAACCAATATTTTTTTAATCCAAACCAATTATTTGGTTTTAATCATAAGAAATGCTAAAATTACGATTTTGGAATCAAATAGGAATTTTCAAATGATATTTACCAATATAGCCTTCAATGATAAATAGTCCCACCGAATTCGGGGTTGATTTGAGATAGTCACTGAATGCTGTCATTTTTTTGACATTTAACTTTTCCTTCCAATTTCATTGGAAATGTTTGTTTATATTTTTGCTGTACGACATTGATGAAATTTCCAGGGGTTTGAAAAAATTCATATGCAAAATTTCAGCTCGGTATTAATTTTTGTTTAATGTCAAGTAAATCTTCAGAAGTATATAAATTTTTATATATGAAATTTTTGAAAACTAAATAATCTTCTAATCTAACCTTATAAAACATTAAATGTTTAAAAAAGCATACATCCGTATTAGATTCTGTTCAGAGCATTAGAAATAAACACCCTTTAGAATAATTATACAACAGCGACGGGGATAAATAGGATAACCTCTTTATTATAGAGTCCTCTCCGTCGCCACCACCGCCGCCGCGCCGCCGTTGGTCGTTGTCGTTATTGTCATCTTCATCGTCGACTATAAGACTCTGTGCCATGCCAGAGGCATACATACAAAAATCCTAAACAAATCCCAAATCCTTATGAGTGACAATGACAACCAATTCAAAACATAATTTCCGCTAAGACCAACCCCAACAAACAATAGTTCCATAGAAGACCGTACAGAAATACAGGACAATTTAAGAATAAAATATTTAAACATTCCATTCGTATTTTGGGGTTTTATCGTCCTTACTTTGCAGCTCATTACAGAAAATTTTATTAATTTCCACAGCTATTGCTCCACAAATAACACACACACAATGGAAGCAGTCGAATATAGTTTGTCCAGAGGAACAAAAGATCCTTAAATTAAATTGTCCTTAAAAGATTAATGATGCCGTTTATAACATTTTCTTTTATTTATCGTCCTGCATCAATCCGAATTTCACAATGCGAATCAGGATGAGAAATTATTTGAAAATTAATAAACCCTTCCAATTGAACACCCAGAGAAGTATTTTGTAAGCCAAAAGGATCAGGATCAATTTTTGTTGTTGTTGTATTTTTTTTTTATTTTATTTGCACAGGACCAGGACTATTAAATTAGGTAACCCAATGGCAGGAGTGAAAGGTAACAAAAAAAAAACAAGAGTGAGGATTGAGTTTTCTATTAGAAACAAAAATTCAAACGTGGGACTTGATTAAGTCCTTCAGGACGAAAGAATGAAAATCCTTAGTTCTTTTTTTTTTCATTTCACTCGCTTTATGCGCCTTTTTTTTGCAAGAAAATAAAATGAGCTGTTGAAAGTACTTACCGTACCGAAGCGCTTTTACCGTTTTAAACATTGGAGGGGTTGAATTCATTCACTTTGTCGGTGCATTGGCTTTTTGTATATGAACTGCGCCATACTAATACTAGCTGCTGCTCTTCTCTGAGTGTGTATCAAGGGGTTGTGATGACAGCGAGGGGGTGTGGTGATTCGAGTTAGGTAATTCATGCTCAGGTTGCTGTGTGTTTAATCGCTTGACACCACCAACAACAAGTTGAACTGAATGAGTGATGAACTGCTGTTTGTTGCAAGAAGCAAAAGGAGTCCCGGCCTGGCTTGGCATGGCTGCTGCTGGCGCTGGTGCTGGTGCTGGTGCTGGCATAGCAAGTCTCTTGTATAAATGAGGAGCGTGCAGTGTTTGCCGTAGTACCTATATACGAACAGGAAATTAAGTCTTTGAAATATTTTGCATACATTATAGGGGAGGTTGGGTGGCAATATATGGGGTTGAGACTTGTTTCTCTCAATTCTCCATTTTTGGGAAAACTTTCCTACGGAATGTGTAGGTATATCATACTTTGTTGTATGTATGACTGTGTGAAATTCAGGTGTGGTGAATAAAATTTGCATTGATATGAATAAATTGGAAAACATTGATTTTGAGAAATGATCGTCTATCGGTGATTTATGTGCGGAAAATGGGCTCAAAAAACCCTCGCTCGTCGTCGATATGAATGAATATGCAAATTTTCACTTTTTGTTGTTTTTTTTTTTTGTGTAGGTACTGGTATGTTCCAGAAATACTTGAATGATTTATAAAATTTTATTATTCCGATAGTTAAAGCTGTTTATTGATTTTCGTTATTTTTTTGTTCTATTTTCAGGTAAGCGCATTCGGATGTTTCGCAGGAAAAAAATTTGTGGCGTATGAATTGTAAACAATATACATACAAAAGTTTTTTTTTTTTGCTTTGTTTTTATTTTAATTTAAAATTTAGTTTTTGTGTTTTTATAAATATTTTTATTTGATTTGTTGTTTGTTATTTTTATGATGACGGCAGTAATTATGTGATTGATTTTAAATTGATGATTATTTGTTTGCTTGGTTTTTTTTTGTGGAGGGAATATTGATTTATTGACGGATATGCTCTTTTTTAATATTATTTTATGTAAGCACATAATTAATAATGAAATAATTTAGTGTTTGTTAAAACATGTGTTTAGTTATTTGTTTATAAAGTGGGTAAGTAGTGGGTAGTACTATAACTTGTTTCAATTTATTTGTGAACCAACAATTTAAATTATCATAAAATTAAGCAGCAGCGTAAAAAAAGTTAATGGGAAAAAGTTAAAATAAAGCAATTTCGAAAACCAAACTTTGATAAATAATAAAGATGAAGCATAATATTATGTATTTACATTTTTATTGGTCAAAAGCCTTTTTAATAAGGTTGGATAAAAAGATGTATATACGTAAAATCAACTCTGTATTTAAATAAAGAAACTTTACCCATTTTTGAAAAACACCCGTTGTTCATGACGGGAAGTTTTTGGTACATTATTTTTTCAGTATTAGTTAATGAGTTACATTAAAAATATTAAAAAGAAATTGTATTCTGCATAAAGTATTTATCAGTATAAAGTTAAAAATTAAACTATAAAATATCAAAATTTATCGAAATTATGTCAATGTCGTTTTTCGAGCAATCTTGAATTTTTGAAAATGTTTTTTTTTTATTAACTAAAATTAATTTTAATTTAAATAATTAAAGATAGTAATGATGAAAAATTGTTTTGTTCTTACATATGTAGGTACTATTTATGTATGTATTTTTTTTTTTGAAATATTAAATTTTTAGAAAATAGTTTTGTTTTGTTTTCAAAACTCAATTTTTTTTGGAAAATTTAATTATTGAATACCTACTTTTTTATTTAAGGTAACGGTACCTCTCAGTTTTTAGAATTTTTTTTAAATTCATCAAAGACATTTTCTATAAAAAATATTTCCAGTTCACTGCCACTTACATACATCTTCGTAAAACCATCATTCGAGATGCGATTGGCTAAAAAAAAATCGTCAAGATGTTTTGCACACATCTGTTTTCAACACTTTACAGTGAAACCAGATGTGACTTTTCAGGTGCTGCACCCATAAAGAAGCACATATTCAACAATGAAGTGGAACAGTTTTTAAGCTTATAAAGTTGTTTCTCCATATTTTGGAGGAAAAAAACCTCCATTAACTACGGCCCTGGTCGTGTCATTCGAAAAAAAATTCTTCGCAATACGAACATTATTAAGATTGCAACATACATTTACATCCTGTTGTGGCTTGTCTTGTATTCCAATATACATCCAACAAATAAACACAAGAGAATCTGAAAAGGAATTCATATTTATCTACGTCAGTTTAAAAAACAACCAAAAAAAAAACTATCATGGTCCTTGAAAAATCTCAAATATTCCAACCAATTACAAAAAACAAAAAAAAAATCAACTTGCCCGTCACGCATACCCCATATGGAAAATTATTCTATAGTTCTCCGGTAGTCTTCAAAGCTATCTCCTGCCATAATTTCGGCACCACAAGGATACGCGTTTCGCAGGATTCGAGTTTCATAGTCATATTTCGAGTAAATTACGTCTGACAGTGATTCCGCATTCTTCTCTCTAGAGGACGACATCACAATAACACGACTATCCATTTTCGAAACATCCTTCTTCTCGGCCGACCGACCGGCGAACTCCACACTCCGCAGTGTGGAAGATATTCCTCTCCTCTAACTATCCGCATCATCGTCATCAAAAAAACAAAAAAATCTACCCAAGTGCAGATTCGGGCAAAACCCGAAGCCGAGGACGAGATGAGACAATTTCATTTGTTCTCCTTCAGCAGTTTTCCCGATTCTGATGTTGAGGCTCATCACAAAGGCTGAAGCTACTCCCGCACTCTCCGCCCGCCATATCCCATTCCTGTTGGATGTTGAATCTGTTTTTGTTTTTTTTTTTCTTATTTCCACTCTTGTGTATTTGGCTCCTCGTTTGTTATTCTGGTCCTGGCTCCTCTGTAGGCCATTGCAGTTCTCGCCGACGATGATGGTTCGAGTGGAGGACCAGAGCATCGCACTCTTCAAAATCCTTCATAGAGAAAACCTCCGAATATATGTGTATGTGTTTCTTGCTCAATGACACCACTCGTGCTAGTATATTGGCCCTCTGGGGTGAGTTTTTGGCATAAAGCAAGCAATGTTCCAACAGAGAGGGGGGCATATAATGTAACAATTTCATCCACTTACGCTTAATGAATCATATTCCGTTGCAGATTTTCGAGAGTTTATGCTCAGTTAACGTTTCGTGATATTAAGTTTTGCTTATCAGGTTTACAAGTGGACCAAATGGAATCATACATATGTACACATATATATTCCTATGATATGAACGTTTTTGGATGCTTCATGGCGCATTAGTAGAAATGGCTGTTTGGAGTGGATTTAATATAGCAAATCTGATCTAAACAGCGCTGTGCAGATTGATACCTACCGAAATTCTCTTTGTTTGATGCTTGCTTCTATGTAGAAAAATATATTATGGCAATTTCGTAATTGGTTTGTTTCAAATATCTACATAACTGTTTGGGAACCATTTGAAATTTATAAATGTGAAAGATGCTAAGGTACATAGTACACATATTGAAGGTAATATCACTAGCGTTTCAATTTTAGTTCTCTACTGCGCATCTGCTGCTATAGTGCTCCTATAAGCCTTCTGTAAGAAAAAAAGTTGCATTGCATTATTATTGTGATTCATTTAATTAGTATTGAAACAGACTCTTAATCTATACAAACATATTTTGAAAAACTCTGTTTACTCCAATAGTCATCCTATAAAGTTAAAAATGCCTATTTAAATTTATATTTCTTCTTTCCTATATTGCATGGATCGATTGCTAAGATATGCGGATGTTTTTATGGGCACCAACAGGGTCTAAAGCACTTCAAATTCCTTAAATAAAATATTTCTCATCTAAAACCATACTTTTAATATAAAGTGTGGAAGTTCAAGTGTTGCTATATCGCTCCTATAACTCTTCTATAGAAAAAAGTGTTGTATTATATATGTATGTGTTATATTATTATTTTACTATGTTAAATAAGTATTTAAACTGATAATGATGATATTTATAAGCCAAACTTTAAAAAACTCTGTTAACTCCAATAGTCATCCTATAACGAAATTTAAAATACTTATCGTTTGCAAAATCGATCAAATGTATCAATTCCACTGATAACTGATAACTAAATCACCATAAAGCCAAAATAAATATAAAAATTTTGATTCTCCTGAAAGCTTATAAATTCAATATTATTTCCCAAAACATGATGAATACACATTGAAACCCTTTCAGCGATATTAATAAAAAAAAACAGCAAACAACACAGTCATCTAAGCACCCCACACCTTTCCATAATAAAAAAAGAAACATCATACTTCATTAATATTTATTTATGTTTCCCTTGTAGATAAGTTTATACTAATGTGTAAATTGTTTCACTAAGGCAATGTAAGCTTTTGTAAATAATTTCCAATTGACAATCGTGACCATAGGCAAATTAATATCCTTAATGTAGTTCGACAGTTTTCTATTTTTTTTTTTTTCTTTTTGTTGCGTACTCTTTGTATTGATATAGTCCTGACGCGGTGGATGTCTAATTGTGTGTACTTAAGGTGGGGCTATATTAACATTTGCTGACACGCTTTAAGCGTGTTTTCTTCTTATTACTACTTCTTCTGTTGACTACTTAATTAGGGGTAATGAAATATAGTTGTTAAGAAACAATAGTACAACAATAATTATTAATGGGCGGCGGTGGTAGAAATAGACTTATACTATTAAATGGGAAACAAAAACATATTTATAAGCAAGGACGAAAAGGAAATTTATCTAATGGCCAGAAGAAAACGATGATATTAACGGAAGAAATTTTTGTCATATGTACATAGTAGATGGATTCAATAAATCACATAGTGGAAAACATGTTTTTTTTTTGACATCAATAATACTATAGAGATTGGGAAAATCAGTATAAGCTGAAAATAAACCTTAAAGAGATAATGGACAATAATATTTATTCATATGCACATACATACATATGTATGATAAAATTATTAATTAAACCAAGATTCTAATAATTTCAATAATAATCATCCTGGCTAGTCTGCCTGAGACAGCCAGATTTTAAAATGGAGAACATTAGAGAAGCTAAAAGTTCGTAAACCTTCTTACCTTTTTAAGGCCCATTTGCTGATACAGAATATAAATGCTTATGTTCCACATAAACTCTTATGTGACAGTTTAAGCAGAGGAAAAAGTAGAACATAAGCGCTTAAGTTGAACATAAATATTTAAGATTCGTTTCAGCAAATGGCCCTAAGACTTCTTTTAAAGCGCCCACAGAAGTTTTAATTTAGACTAATTTTTGACAGATAGCATTTAAAATTTTTCTATTATATTGTTTATACCACTCTCAACGAAGTTGAAAAATGAACAAAAGAATCATATTCGATAATTTTTATTTCTGGAATGGCATTTAACCGATTTTAAACTTAAAGTTTTATGTGACGGCCGGTTGTTTACTTATTTCTGTACCGGAAATAATAATAATAATAATAATAATAATAATAATAATAATAATAATAATAATTACTATTATTATTATTATTTTTCTTTATTTTTTCAACAAATATATATACAAAATTGGTAAAAAAAAATACAAGCATGGCAAGTAGTGCCGTCTGCCGGATTAAAAAGTCTATTATTATACCTATACATTAAAAAATTTAAAATGAAGAAGTAAAACATAAAAAGTTTAAAATAATATTATAAATAAGAACGATTCTACATCACAAATTAAAATGAAATAAAAGTTGAATAATTGGATTTTGATAGATTATAATTTTTAGTGTAGAACATAACTTATTTTTTTTTTATAACAGTTACCTATCTAAATTATAAATCTCTAATCTAAATTAAATCTCTTTAAAAACAAGAAAAAAAAACAAAACAAAGCTTTTAGTTTGGCTAAAACGAAAGAAAATAGTTAGCAAAGAGCTAAAAGAGCTGCTTTATCCAGAATTCGAACAGGACTTTTAGTTTAGCTAAAGCAAAATTATAATAGATTGAATCATTCAAATTATTCAAAAATTTAGCATATATATTTCTATTTGAGACTGCATGTGTGATAAACCGAATAAGCAACTTCTATCCCAACTCCCCGTTCAACAACGATACACAATCATCTTACGAAAGAAAACTCTTGTTGAGGTATAACCTGCGGATTTCCTCCAAAATTGGGCATAATGCCATAAAATGGAAGATGTTTTCTGTTACCTGGGTGGTTGCAGAGAGTACAAGTCGGGTTTAAGTCTGATCTGTGAGGCCTATAGTTTAATTCTAAAATCTCCGTTCTAGCTTTGAAAATCAAACTCATTTCAATGACAGAAAATTCATCACAAAATTAGCTTGCTATTCTTAGATTAAAGTTTAGTTCTCTGTCAACTAAAACGTGTTGAAGACTCCCTTGCACGTTCGAGACAAGACTGAAACTTGTTCATCAATACCAGAAATGCAGTCATATAAAATATTTCTCCAGTTATCAGTGTTTTCCAAGGTTAGGAGCTGTTCCAAATCGTAGGAAGAGGCCAATTCAGACCAATTTCGGAAAGGTGTATATCGACACCGTAAAGATACAAGAAGGACCCGCTTCTGGAGGTTGCTGTTCGATCTTTGCATAACTTTAACAATATAGTCAGCATTAACTTTCAAATTCTTCAGGAAGGTTGGAGGTAAGCCCAATTCAGCATATAGATGGCATAATTTGGAGTGTTACGTGGTAACCTAAAAATTCTTCAAAATATATCAGTATAGTTTCCATTTCATCAAGCTGGTGGTTACCATGCACTTAGCATAGCAAAAGCAATTGTTGACTGTAGCATTAAAAACTTTAAATTTAGTGGCTTGATCTAAAATAATTATAAAACACAAACACATATCGAACTCCCGATCCTAGTTGTTATTGTACTTCCCACTCGGCCATATAAATAGTATATGTGTTAGAAGCAGCAAGAAATTGTTCGCTGCAGCCATTTTCTTCAATAGAAATTTAATGTATCCCTCATCAGCTCATGAATACCTTTTATTAATGACGTAATGAGGTAAGATTTTTTTTGATTTAAGAGTCTCTCAAACTAATGAACGCTCAATTAATATGAACCTCAGAATGAGCATCATCGTTTTAATTTTGAATATAAGAAACCTCGCCAAACATTTCATTTTATTTAATGTTTTCTTTCTTTTCACGTTCAAGCTACTGATATTAGATTTTAACCTCATCAAATAGTCTTAAGGTTCGTTAAAAAAAATCTGAAAAGTCTCAGCGAAACCTTACTATCGAATAATAGAAAAAAAATATTGTTTTTTTTTTTAATTCATTTCAAAAAACAAAAAATTATACAAGAGTATCTAGTATAGAAAATCTTTTTAGAAGAAAATCAAAAGTATTGCATTTATGTAATTATTTTTTTTTGTTTGAACAAAGTTTGGTGAAATAAATATTTCAAAAACTATTTTTTGAATATTTTTTTTTGAAAAATTTGAAGTACATTTTCTATCAAACAATCGATTGTTGTAGTTATTTAGTTTTAAAGTAGTTTTTGTAACTTGTAGTTTTTTTTTGTAATCAAGAAAAGTAAAACAAACACGAATTTTCAAAATTAATCTTTCATTTTAAAAATCCATGAACCTACCTATGTCATAAAAATTCTTTCCTTTGGATATCATCATTTGCCTTACAAAGTTATGTAGATTCTTAGATCAAGGAAAATACTTTATTCCATATACCTACAGCATTATAATATTCATACCTTGACGAAAAAAAAAAACATCAATGTCTGCTTTTATGCAAAACCTTACCCTGTAAGGCTCTTACCTATTCCACGCACTCTTCTAAATAGAATGACATCTTTGCAACGCTTCGAGGCACATAAATGTCTTTCGCTGTCAAAAAAACACATGTTAATACCAACTAGTATTTATATAGCCAAGACCAGGCATATGAAACGCAAAATACGATAACGCAAATAGTAAGTTGCCTCGGGCAAATATTACAATACCGCTCCAAGTTAATTCACAACAAATTTAATAACCCATAAGAAGCAAATTACCCTTTCCATTTACCTGGCCTATATACATAAGTTTATTCCTTATAGCCTATGATGGTCGGGTCGTGCCTGCTTTTTGGTGTTTCTTGCGTTCAGTGTCGTATTATATTTAGAATAAGCCACATCAGTGTGTATAAACTCCTTAGACAGCTCTACAGCTCTAACTTGTGCTTCATTCTACATATATTATTGCGATTGCCATGTGTCAACATCAACAACAGACTTGAACCCATCCGGAACTCCCTTTTCGATGCTCGTTTATGTCGCTACGCGTCGTCGTTGTTTTCTTCGTCGCCGCGCCGTTATGCCACCATAACCAAAAGGGATGTCGAAATTAATCCAAATGGGCACTCGACATCTAACTAGCTAGAACAGGGATAGAAACCCAACACCAGCAGCAAAGCCAGTCACCATCCAATAACACACAAAAGCAACAATATTCCATAATTCGCTAAAATATGCAAAACAAGATCCGAACCGAACCGAAGCGAAGCGAAGCTAACAAGAGAAATCTATAGCAACGGATCTTTTTTCATGTATGTGTATATCAACCCATCCGCACAAATTCCAACCATCATCCCGAATTCCCTCAATAAATTTTGTGTTTTACCGTCGTCGTCGTCGTCGTCGTCGTTGTTATTTGGATGAGGATGAGGAGAATGTGCTTGTACTAGCTGTACAGTGTACAGCAGGTCCTTGTGCAGCTTTGAAACGCTAAGTTCTATGAAGCATACAATCTGATGAGCATAGGGTTTAATTTCCTGTTCTTTTTTGAGCCGACCGACGACGCGATGGTGACGGAGATGAAGACCAAGGGGGGAATTGAGATGCCAACGCATCCTTATAACAAAGGCTTTAAAATGGTCCACCCCAAATGACTGCGCTAACGGTAAAGGAATAGCTTCAAGAATATTTTTCATTGAAATATACCAAAAGAATAATACTTTCCTGTCATACAGACTGATCATTTCAGAGGAAATAAGCTGAACGAGCATTATTTTCTTTTCTTCTTCCTCATCGCCAAACTTACAGTGCTGTGCAAAAGTGATTTATTAAACTATGTACATCTTTTTCATTTAGGTTCAGGTTGATCTTCATTAGCCATTGGTGTCCACGCCCCCAAAAATACGAAACGATAGAAGAAATAAAAAATCGAATCAAACTAAACTTTCAATTGTTTTCGATCGATTTTCCCGATGTGGAAGTTAAAGAACTTGAGCACAGAGTAGTTTAGGCGGCTTAGGATTTTTTTTTCTTCATGCAACTAATAATTTTGGTTTCGATTTTCAAACCAAAGAGTTAAATTTATTAATAAATTATTATTGGATTCTAATATGATTATTTACTTGTTGCACAATATTTATCAGCGTTGCAATCGCTTTTGACTTTGACAGTTAGTATTTGTTCCAGTAAGTCAATCATTAGCGTGGTAAACGCGGATTGAACTCAGTTTTTACATAATTATTGGAGTATTTGATCCAATAATAAGTCAGTTGTTATGAAGCAAGAGCTGATATTTGATTTTTGGTTACTTGCTCAATTGAAAGCATTGAGTATTCGCTTCGTTTAATTAAAAGTTATAGGAGTAAATACTTGTAAAACGAATTCAGGTATTTACAGGAGTATTTGCTCCAATATTAGGAAGAAGGGAGAATATAATGAAAATTTTAAGGTTTTTGAATAATAGTAAAAATTAGTTTGACATAAATGTGCAAAGTGTAAGTTGCTTAGTTTTTGAAATTTTTATAATTTAGTAAACCAATTTAAAATCTAACGATAGTTTGTATATAATCATATGAAACTAAATAAATAATATATGCGTGAGATGGCAACCAGGTTAGTTGCCATTATCATTCTGGAAATTTAAAAAGCAAGAGTATTTATGTAATCTTTTATAAAATCGGCTTAAAAGTCAAAAAATGTGTGAGTCCATATTAGCTCTAGCTATTAACAAGTATCTTATGCTCCACTCTAAGGTATCATTTCAGTCAAAATCTTTAAAAAAAAACATTAAATACTTAGGTGAATTAATGTGAAATATTTGTCTTGTCAGCGACTCCTATAAGATCTCTTTACTTCTGTCCAATAAGATGTTTCCCAGATTAAATGATTATTAAATTATGAATGGAAAAAACAACGTTTGATGTTTATTTCCCACAGCACTGTTTATGCACTATGCACCTCCCTGAAAACTGAAACAAAGCTCGGAATTTAACGTCTATACTTCCAGACCTACTCGTATGTACATATTATGTCTACTTGTGTTGGGTGATTATGTACATATATAACAATCATGTATTCAGAGAAGCATAAAACCCAATTTTGATTTGTTACCGTTTCAATTAAATTTTCAACTCGTGCCTCGCACCCCTCCAACTTATAGCTTGGTTACCTACCACGCGCAATGCTATGCACTTGCCACCCATTTGCATTAGAGATGGTTGCCACGGTACCAAACCAAAGACAACGCAGAAACTAAACCTTGTTTTCTCTCCTTTTGTTATTGTATTTACTCATCCTTCAATTTGAATTATCCTTTTACTCTTGGATGCGTATGCATTACATTCAAGTAGTTGCCGTCTGCCGTAGCTGTATAGAGTGCCTAGTTTAATATATTCATCCTTCAAGGGCTCAAACGGCCACCATTTTATCTATATACAGTAGCCAACCTGCCACGTGTGTGTCTTTCAATAAAGGATATACGCGCTTAAAATATTTTGTTTAATGAGTCCGCATAGAGTTATTAAATTTGGTTTTCATCCCTTAGACTTCACAGAGATACGATTTTCATGAGTGAATTCTGTTCACTTGAGTAGTTATACACTGTACAACATAACAAAAGTTTCCAATTTGATGATCAAACTGAAATTAACCAACGAACAACAATAAAATGTTAAACTTATAAGGAATTGATTGCTTTTGTTGCAGAAACTGAAGTAGGAGAGCAGTGAGAGGTCAAGCACTTCTACACTACCTATACAGCCAGTCTACTCTTGTTCTCGAGTTCAATTTGTTATTGTAAAATAATATGTATTGTGTTTTTGATATAGTGGAGGGTTGTTGTTTGTAGTGTAACAAAATTGATACTACTGCGTTATGGCTGTATAGAAACGGAACAGACACCACTCTCTTGATGATAAATTATTAGATATTATTACCATTTTCATTTCGTGAAGATTTTCCGGTTCAAGCATCCGGTTGTTCTTATTGCAACTTGAATTTGTAACAAAAACGAGGAAGAATCAAGTCTAACAATGGGCTACTTTTAGTACGGAAATTGGATGAAGTTAAATTTTTAAGGGGATTTTTATATGAATGTTTCCTTAGACTTGTGAGTTTTGGGTAAGAAGACAAGAGATTGGTTTAATGCCGTGGGTAGAGGAAACGTTTAGCTTCGGTGTTCAATTTCGATCTTTTTATGATTGGCGGAACAGGGCCTTTTGTTACTTATGTCAACATGGGGACTTATGTATCATTTAACATTTGGTAGAGTTATTGTATGGAAATGTTCGTATAGTTACGAATCAAGTGCCGGCAATTGTATGTAAATATAAGGAAATCACTTCGTACAACTCTTTCCGTAGCGCTTGATGTACTGCTTCACCGGACGCTCCTGCATTTGGTCTGTAAGCAAAACGCTGCGAGTATTGTCGTACGTCTACAGATTTCTTCACAGTGGATCAACAATGAAATTGGCCAATTGGTTACTCTGAACTGATGTGTTCTCAAACAAGCTTAAACTAAGCCTATCCTTCCGTACTTGACTTCTGATAGTCAAGTTGCATTTAAGTATCTTGATATGTCTCCATAAACTCATTGACTGCCCCCAGCACCTTTGCTGGATGCCGTGCACAGGAACACACAAGACAATTGTTAGGCTAACGAATTTGCTAGAAATAGAACAACCCTAGCTATTGATCCATGTAAGTTAAATGTTGATATACGAGTACCTATCGCTACATGGAAACTAATGCTCGTTTAAGATGCTACTAGGTTAACAAACCTTAGGTGAAATAACATGACCGACAAAACAGATCTGACTACTGACCAGCCTTTGACAATCTAAGTGCTTGTTGACCTTAAAAGATTCCACATTAGCTCCGTGTGACTACTGGACACTGTCAAATTGGGAAGCACCAATGGACGAGATAGAAACAATTACCCATCTTCTCTGTACGTGCGATCGTGTGATCTTGTTAACATAGACATCAACAGTTTCTCGCGCTTCGTAGGAGGAGACTAGATTTTTGTGGTATCAGAATTCGAAAATCCCTGGCCTAAGTGCTTCAGTTCTGCTGTACTATTAGTCTTGTGGAGACGTCCCAGCTTGGTAATGGAACTCTCTGCCCTCATAGTGAATATTTGACCCTCCATGCCCAAAAAGTTCCAAAACGGATTATCACAATCAAAAAATTAAAAATTTTGTAGTCAACCTTCTGCAATGTCATAATTTCAATTGCAAACATACAAAAATAATATTTGTTTTTATCTTTTCATGAACGAAAAAGAAAAAAAAAATTGCAAAGTCCTGACCTTGTTCTACTGCATCGCGTTTGGATCAAGTTGAATTTAAAATTCACAATATCCCGACCGACTAATTGAAAAAGTCAAAAGTTTCTTTCAAATTGTGACATTGACATCCATTTGTTTTATACAGCACTTCACTCCAAAACTTTGATCCTCTTGTTATTCCTCAAACTATTATACAATTAAGAGTCTCCTTTGGGTTAACATTTTTTAAATTCAATTAATAGCAATCATTTTTAAATGAATTTTGTTTTCAAGTATTGAAATGAATTCTGTCTGGGTGAACCGATAATTTCCAATACTGTCCAATGTTGTTTATTCAAAACGAACAGGTTAGATCTTCCACAAATCTGATGTGCATTCAACTCAACCCAGCAACACACCATTCGGTTAAATCTTGTACAATAACGCCGACTCCTAGATGATTTAAGCATCCTAAACACACACTCGCAAACACATGCAGCAATCAATTAGAATCCTTTGAATTCGGTTCACCGTCAACATTCAAACTCAACGACAGGAGAGAGTGCATTTAATATAACCATCATCATTTCTTTCCTTCCCTCACCTGCACAATTCCATGTCTTCCGAACCAAAAGTTCATAATTCAAAGCATCAGATGAGATGTCCCCCTTCTCCTTCCCCTCCCCAGTCCACAGTCCCCACATCTCCGCCATCAGCGCCATATTGTATGACAGATGTGGTTGCATCAGCTTTACTGTGCGGAAGACGTTTGTGGTCAGGTTATGACAGAAACAGGGCCCGGGGGTGCTTAGTTTAGGGTCGGGTCATGGCTGGGTGTACCTATATTCCAGTGTGTACACACTCCAGGTGTGTTTATTATTGAGATTCCATAAGCAATTAGTATCCAAGGTTTGTATAGTGTAGATTCTCACCATCAGCAATAATATCAACCACGGCTGGAGTAACCATTAGCAAGGCGTTGAAGTCGAACGACGCCGACGAGTGAGAGAGGGCTTCAAAGACAAGATTCTTTGGTTAAGAATAGTGAGGTTATATCTATGTTTTCTCATCCAAACTTATTCCCCAAAGTGTAGTCGGTCGAGAGGAGATGGACCCTGGAAGATTAAAAATTAAGGCAATCTTTAGCACCCCAATGAATATGCGGCTTTTGATAACGAACAAGATGACTATGATGACAGCGGATGGTTGTGGCGATGGTGATGGCGATAGCGGGCGGCACAGCAGTGAATGATGGTGATGGTGGCTTTCTTCTATTCCATCAAAAGATATCTGAAAGAGATAAAATGAGGGCATCTTTTGGCCCAAGGGAAACAAGGATAATTGAAAGTGGGCGACCAACCTGTACTCCTTCCTTTTACTTATACCTACCACTCTGATGATGAAAGTCTTCAAGCAATGTGAACTCTATTATTCTTGATCATTACCTGAATTCATTAGATATGCAGGTGGGAAATCTATGGTAAAGTTTGTCGTTGTCGTCATCGTCATCGTCATCCTCATCGTGGTCCTCGTCGTGGTTCTCCATTATGAAAGTTCTAATTTAAATTTTTTTGTGACGAGTACATAAAAAGGACGAAAATAAAAAAAAAAAAATTGTTAACAGATTCTATTTTTTTTTCTCTTCTTTTTTTTGTATTTAACATCTTTTGTGCGGCGCCTTCAGATTGTTCTTTGGGTTTTTATGGAGATTTTCTATATGTGCAGCTGTATACTTATGAACATAGCATCCCATTGAGGTTTTTCGAATGGAAAATTAAGTAGTTTTCGGGGATAAAAGTTGTGTTCATTGAAAAGATAAACTTATATCATTTCGCGCAGTTCCTTACCACACAATGGGAAACTAATTAGGAAAATTCATAAACTTTTATGGAAATAGGTATGTACATAAGTTATATCTCCTTTTTTTTATTTAAACATAAAGAAAAAGAAATTAAATATAATAGGAGTCGCTATAAGGGTGGGGAATTTATTCAAACAAAAATTGAATAAAATCTAAGTAAATTCAAGTGAATTAAAATGTGACGATTGAAATTATATTTTAAAAGAAATTTTTCTAGATTTTCTGGCCGATTGTATTTTTTTTAAATCTTTTTATTTTAATTCAAGAAAATATGTTGAAGAAGTTTCAAAGTATCACCCCTATTAGGACCCTACTTTCCAAGGTTATGGAAGAGCTGATGACTGGCAGTAAGGCTTTCGTAGCAATTAGTCCACCGATCATTTCACCGAAACGTGCAACAAATCTTTACAAAGTTGAAAAAGAGAATGATGTCATTAAAATAAAAGATGGTGTGCCACAGGGTTCCGTTTTGTCTCCGATTTTCTTTCTTATTATTTATAAATGATCTTTTGCTGAAACTTCTAAATCCATTAAATTATTTTGACGACAATACTCTCAGCCTCTCATTCAACGGCAGCGTATGATTAGTGCGTTCAATTGTGACATTGACAATTCGTCAAAAAAGCAATATAGTATTTTGTAGGAAACTGGTGATACTTCTTGAAATGTGCCTCACAAGCTACAAAAACAAGATTTGTTTTTTAACCGCACTACTTAAATGTAGCAAAATCTACTTTTCCGAAAAATTCTAATTACAATAATTTGTTTGACTTGTTTTTTTGTTTTTTAATTATATTTAAAAAATTTTTGCAAAAACCGTCCTTGATGGACGTCAAATAAAAAAAAAATTAAAATCTTGGAGCACTACTTGGACCATTTAATTTTTTAATAAATTATTTAATTTTCGTTTTGAATAAGAAATACTAATAAATACTAATAATATTGTTAATAGGAAAATAGCAAAGATGCCGAAAAGTTAATACAGCTCGATTTAAGAATCACCCTACATGTCATCTATGTTTTTGATAATATTTTTGGAAATGGTTATTACAGTGTATTCAGATTCTGAATCAATTTAGTACAAATTGAAGTCCACAGTAGCTTTTATGCATGAATTGCAATTTAAAAAGAATTATTTCAATTTTTTTTGTCAACAGATCCCCAAGCGTTCGTAGTGAGTTGCAGTTGTTTTCATTTTCATTTTTATTTTTTTTTTATTTTTTTTTTTTTTTTTGTGAATATGAATGGAAATTGATTTGTATTGAAAAATTCTATGCCATTGAAAATTTTTGATTACATTTCATACATTAACAGTTTGTTTTTAGAGAGGACTTGAATTCATGGATTGCATTCATATTATTTTTTGTATTTTTTGCAAGTTAACTTTTTAATGAAGAACATAACAAATTTAAAAATTGTTCTCTTGAAAATAATTCTGTTTATTATCAGAAACTATGTGAAAATAAAAATATTTGCGTAGATTGTGTTATATTCGTTCAACATTGAATCGATTCCAAAAACATGCAACAATTATTGCAAAGATAACAATCTGTTGTTGACTGAAGGAATGTACCTATATTTTTAAAATATGTAATTAAATTAAGTGGAGCAATAGTCCATCAAGAACCAGGGCCTAAATGGCTTGCAACTCTCAACCGTTCCTGTGTGCGTGTTATTGCAGAAATGGAACGGAATTACAATTTTGTGAGAAAGACTCAATTCTTGGGAAGCGATGTTCTTGAAAATTCCTCCCAAGAGACAGCCCGTCTAAAAAAATTTCTGTGTACTATTTTTTTTTTTTGTTTTTTGATAGAGGAGAGAACATATGTATAATTCACCATTGAAATAAATCACCAACCGATAGAGACATGTGAATAATCTTATTCCCAGAAATCTTAACTGACCATCCATTTTAATCTGTGATTTAAGAGATCTGATCTATAATTAACCATTAATGTGTATTATTAAGGAAAAAAAGGATCAAATTTAACAACGCCAAACTATGAAAAACCCAGGTTAACCTCTGATAAACCTTAACTTTTGATTAAACGAGGAAGTTTTGTGATTTTTGAAAACGATTCTCTAAGTTTTTGGAGATGTCGACGACCAATGATTAACTCTAAGGTTTGTGAAAAATTCTGAAAACATTGTAATTATGTAATTTTTTTTAAATTCAATCTAATAATCCATGATTATCTACTAAAGTCCTTAATTTAATTTAAACATGAAGATATATCTAATAAGCATCAAATTGTTAATAACCGAAGAAATAATGCGTAATAAACCAAAGAAACTTTAGGTTTACTCTAATTAAGTTACAGTTTTTTTAAAGCTAACCTTTGATTAAATGCACTGGTTTCTTTTAAACACAAGATTTGGAAACACAGCAATAATATAAAAAAACATAAGGACCATAATTTATTGACAGTGGTTTATGTTTCCAACATAACTTTTACAGTTTCTGGTTAAATTGCGCCAATTTTTTACTGACTTTGGTTGATTTACTTTTTCCATTATAAATAACTTTATCTGGTTTCTTTTAATAACATTTTGGTAGACAAACCCACTCGGGTTAAAATATATTTTCAGTTATTATAACAGCTGTTTTTAATGATACAACAGAGCCTACTGTAGTCTCTCAAAGTTCTTCAAATCCAGAAACCTCACCATAACTTCAAAACTGCTGCTGTACAGGACCATTGTCCTCACGTATGGATCCGAGACTTGGGTGCTGAGCAAAAGACACTCCGACCTCTTAGCCGCATTCGAGAGAAAAGTCTTAAGGAGAATTGTTGGCCCCATATTTGAGGAAGGACGATTCCGGAGATTGTACAATCATGAAATGTTCGCAATCTACCTTGAAGCAGACATAGTGACAAAAATTAAGATCGGTAGACTCCGGTGGGCAGGGCACCTAGCTCGCATGAGTGAAAAGGAACCGGCTCGGAAAGTCCTTTGTGGTACATTCTATGGTAGGTGGCAGCGTGGTAAACCATGCTTACGCTGGAGAGATGGCAACTGGATGGTGTCGGATCAAGATAGGTGGAACGACTTGTTGAAGGAGGCCAGGAGCGGACCCCGATTGAAAATGCGATTTTATAAATTTTAATACAGTTTTTGGAAATTTTTTTTAAATGCTAAATTCGAAACCGAGTACAGAACTGCTTCAACGGGAAGAGTGTTTGAGGTATACTAGTTGAAATATTTCAAAAAAAAAAAACGTTTTTTTCTACTATTTTGAAATCATTCACAGCTGTTGCAACTTTATCACAATTTTTAATCATATTTAAAATTCTTTATTATCTTCTTAAATTTGAAACCCAACTTGGACCAAACCTGAAAAATCCTTAAGAAAAATGATTTTAAATTGTGTAAACATTATTGTGCTAAAACGAAATCATACTTTACTTTGTTTGCAATATTCCATTTTCAAAATGAGACTATCATCAGAAGAAGAACTTAATTAATAAAGTACTGAGTCATAATTTCATTGCAATTATCAGGATGCTCTCCACGAATATACTTTACCTTGCTCAATTACATCGCGCGCATATACTACATACATTATATCCCTAAACTAAATTGATATTCTAAAATTTTGCAGCAATCAACCCTCGACGAAGGTACATATAAGCAAAACGATACATGGCAATTTAACAATTTTGTAATACAATCAGTGGCGCACATGGTTGCGTATAAATTGGCAACTTCCTTTCCTTAGACTCGCGTATCCTTGAATCTACGCCATGTAGAGACCCTGACCTGAAATGTGTACTCGTATAGTAGATATATCACAAATTTACCCCCAAACACACTCAGAACATCGACGACGCCCTGTGCCGTCATAATTTTCTGATCAAGCTCTCCCACGGGACTATATATGTAAGTATACCAACGAAAGGAGTGGCATGCAATTAACTTGGAGCAATTACATTTAACAGCGCCACACTGATATTCTTCGCGCTGAAAAACAATGAATCCTGCAGAAAAAAGGGTGTGATGTATCCTAACCTTACCCTGGGTAAATATCATAGCTGTGCTGTCTGTATTCCACGAAGACACACTCACACGTTCAAATATCGCTTTCATCATATATTGCACTTTACTTCGGGATTATGATGGTGGGTGACCAAAAACACCCCGTACCCCGTTTTCTAATTGCGGGTGGATATAAATATCTTTTCCATAGAACGAAGCAGTCCATCGTGATCTTGGTGTGAAACCAGCTCATGGCTGCCTTCAATATAATAGGACCAAAAGCTTAAATCCTGTCTTCCGGTGCGATGTTATAGAAAGCCAGAATTGAATATATTTACATATAACGGTGCCATCGGTGGTGGTGGTGATTTAATAGCAAACACCATATGCAAATTTTCTCATGCATTTAACGCTGCTGCCGTTACATTTCATCACTTTGGGGGATTTTAATAAACATCATTTTAACTGTTCTTCCCAGTTCCCCCAGCCCATAGACCGAAAGCCTATATTATAGTGCACTGGTATTTTAGAGAATGCCTCTTTCTGAATTCTGCAGAAAGGATTGCTTCACAACATCGTCGTTCATCATTTAAGCGTGTGATACAGGGACTCAAAGAGTGACGCGTACAAAATGTATCCTTGTAAGCACCCCCATATTATACGCCCTCAAGTGACATTTAAGACAAATACAAATTTGATTAGCTCAAAATCAAATATTTGATGTTTATACAACGCTCCGCATTTACAACCTATACCTACATTATATCACCCACGTATAAAAGGAAAGGATGATGAGTGCCTGTGCCTACATATACATATATCAGTATATGAGCGAATAAAGGATTTGATGCTTAAATGATTAATTAAATGTTACTTTCGATGTAGTCAGCGGTTGACAGAGTGTGGCAGGGTGACAGAAGATATAGGGTGATGTGCAAGTGCATGTCCTGGCAAAATCTAGGGTAGTTGTCACACATGGCTTGCCTCATTAGTGTCAGCACATGTCCTCAATGTGCTTGCTATACGCGAGCGAGTCCTTGTTTCGCATGTAACAAGAGAGACTGACTATAGAAAAGCCAAAAGGTGCACTATATGGTTGTATGATTTTATATTACGGCATAGTGGATTCTATGAATTTAATGCGGTAGGTACTCTTCACCTGATGTACACAGTACACGCGGGTAATGACTCAAATTATGGCTTCCATAATAGATTATTATTTATTCTAAAAGATCCTTATATATGGTATTTTCAATCAGTGAAAAAGGATTCGGAATCATCCCAGATACTCTTATGTCTATGTACACATTTTGATTTTGGCAAAATATTTTAATTAAAATAAAATAGTTTTGTAGGTAGGTAGGTTGAGGTTTTAGGGAGGAACGGAATTATTACATAATTATTATCAAAACTGAAATTAAATTCATGTGAAAAATGAGTTTTATTCTGAGAAAATTTAAAAATGATGAGCTTTCAGCTTTAATACCAAAAAGTGGATACAAGCGCTTAGCCGCGGTGGAAGGCTGAACCAATGTCAACATAGAAGGGGACGCTTCCTGGTTTTTCACGAATATGTCGTCATCCTGGTCTTCCATTACACTGAGGTACCTTTTGGCTCAGGATGTCATTGCTCGGCGAGCATTTTTCTCATTACCTGATTCCTGAGTAGTAACGTTGAAAACGCTAAGTATTTATTTTTGTATAGCTCGAAGTACATTCCGGTGCAGATCCTGAGTATCTTCCCTTCGAAAAATTGTTGTTCATTCGTGGCTGTCTTAAATGTTGAGAAATAGACTGGAAAAGAATTACTGATGATTGGGCGTAACAGTTGCTTCTAGATCAGTATTTTTGTCTTTTGGATTAGTCCTATTCTTTTTTCCATCAATGTCTCAAACTGCGTGTTGGGGATGATTAAAAATCTCAAAACAGAATCCTTTGCATGTACTAAGTCCGTCAGCCAGCCAATTAGGGTTTTTGTGATTTTGAAGCTTTATATCTTAGGAACCGCTTATGTTAAAAAAAACAGCATATATTCCGAATTTGAGGTTTCTTACTTACTGAAGCTAAAATGGGTCGAAAATCGCTTGAGTTTGTTCCTTTAAGAAGTGTACACTGCTAGAACATGGCTGGAGCACTAGCGTGCCCTGGATTTTTTAATTTTGGATTTTGTAATTCAGATTTTCGAACGGAATATAAGAACTTGTTATTTTCTCTTTTTCATTTACTGACGATTAACATGGTCACGACTAGGACCATAACAGAGGCAAATTAAATGCAAGTGCCGTAGATTTGTTTTATGAGCTTTTTTTCTAGAATGGCGTTAAAAAGACGTCATGTTGTGTTTTGTTGAGGATAGTCTTTTAACGTGGACGCTTTCTTGTTTTATTTTATTTTATTTTATTTTATTTTATTTTATTTTATTTTATTTTATTTTATTTTATTTTATTTTATTTTATTTTATTTTATTTTATTTTATTTTATTTTATTTTATTTTATTTTATTTTATTTTATTTTATTTTATTTTATTTTATTTTATTTTATTTTATTTTATTTTATTTTATTTTATTTTATTTTATTTTATTTTATTTTATTTTATTTTATTTTATTTTATTTTATTTTATTTTATTTTATTTTATTTTATTTTATTTTATTTTATTTTATTTTATTTTATTTTATTTTATTTTATTTTATTTTATTTTATTTTATTTTATTTTATTTTATTTTATTTTATTTATGACGCAAATTATTGTCAGACAATCGCATGGCACAAAAAATTAAACCCTCTGGCTCTTAGTCATATTTTGAGAACTTAAAAAATAAAACTGTTGTATGTTTGTTGGTTTTTGCTTTTATTCTGTTTTTTTTTTTTTATTTCATTTCAATTATTGTGAAACATTTTTCATGTTAAAACTGAAAATTTCTCGGAAATGATGATTTATTGTATTCGTTTTTGGTAAATGGCTTTTTTTTCGAAAGGATGTTGCAATAATAATTCAAAACGACCGTCGTCGAACTATAGTCTTCTTTTTTTTTAAACAAAATTCACTCTCTTCTACGTACTTTAAATGATTAAAAAAAGGGACGAACCCAACTGTCAGCGGTTGCATTAGCTGTAGCAGGCGTAATCACAGGATAATAGGTTTTTTCATCTTCATGAAATACAAAAAGGAATATAAAAAAAAACAAGGATATCAAGCGAGATTTGAATGAAATTGCTTCACACAAGGGTGACGATGCAAATTAAACGCCCGCCGAAAATCCAAAGGACCTCGTGAATTACCATCGATGCGAGAAACACACCAATTGCCCATTCCGCTTGTCTGATGGCAGTTAGACGGCTCGCGAGGCAGAGAGGAAAACGGTCTATTCCATGGCCTTAAAAAAAAATGGGGGTGTGCTACACGAAAGCCAGTAGGCACATTTTTTTTTCTACCACGATTCTATATAATATGTACCTATCTATCTTTTTTTTTTAGATACAGTAAAATTAGATTTATCAGACTTTCAACTAAATTGGACAGGATATGGCGAACAGGATGCCAGAATATTACGCTAACTGAATGCGCCTAAAATATTGGTTTCAGCTGACTATCCCAGGCTCGTTTAGCTAGAACCTACATAGCTTAGCGGTGGCGGTGGCAAGTGGGTGGGTGGTAACTGGAACAGGGTGGATAAAGGAGGCGGGTGGCGCATTCAAGCGCAAAGTCAAGAGTGCCCTTTGCGATCGAATTGTTCCACTCGTTTTATTACTTTCTACGATTGCCTTGACTTGACGTTTTATAAAGGACTCAAAAGCGCAGGAACCTATGTTCTATCTAGACAAGAGGATGATGTCATGTTGTTTGCGGCGGGATATCATTTTGTGGGTGTAATTTTTTTTTTGGTTTTGCGTAAACCGAAATTTATGGGCGATTTGGTTGGAAGCGTATGAGTGGAATTTATCTCTTTCCTGGGAAAACGACAAAAGGGATTATTTTTTGCTTGTTTGTTTTTTTTTTGAGCTTGTGGTTAACATAGGGATCTAAATGACTAAATAATTGAGAGGAAATGATGAAAAAGAGATAAGATAATACCTAGTGAGTACGAGGCCTAGGATGTTGGAGACAAATCATGATTCTTAAGATTAAGATGGAAGACTGACTATTAATTAGAAAAGTTCTATTAATTACGAGTCTTTTGTGAACTATAATAAATAATCATAAATAATCATTTTCAATGGTCTTTAGGGAGTTGTTGATTCATTTGAGGTTAATGTTTCATTTAAATAATGTACACAAAATTATAATTTAAAAAAATATTATGTGAATTGATGAGTCGCCTTGAACCTTTTTTTGTTTATGAAATAGAAATAAGTTGGTTAAGTAAAATTTTGCTATGTATTCCAGAAATATACCGGATTCCCATCAGCGTTTTGTCTATGTAAAAAAATTAGAAATGTTTTCTTAACGGGCTGCTGTCTCTTATGAGAAATCGATGAAATCTATAAGAGTATCAAGAGACAATATATGAAGAACCAGAGCCTAAGTATTGTTCTTCATAGATTGTCGCCCCACCACATTATTATTTCAATTCCAAAAACTATTGGACGGATATTATATTTGTTCATAATATTTTCTATGCGTTATATTTTAGAAAGGTTAGAAATAATTAATTTTTTTCATACTTTGGAAGCTAAAGTTAAACGGTTATTTAATTAAAATTTCTTTACGTGCATACATATATTTCGAATGTTGTGTTTAAAAATACATTTTTGCAATCTTGACTCATAACACCCATAGTTCTGAAGAGGTGTTCTTCTACGCTGGCAAAGCCATTGCGTAAGCTTTTCCATCTATCCTATTCTACTGGTCTCTTCCCGAGCGGATGGAAAACAGCATTTGTCCAGCCTGTCCCTAAAAAAGGCGAATCTTCCTCACCCTCAAATTACCGACCAATTGCACTTACGTCCCTTCTTTCCAAGGTCATGGAAACGCTGATTAATTTTCAGCTCAAGAAATATCTCGAGGAACGAAAGCTTCTTAATGACCGGCAGTACGGCTTTCGCAGCAATAGGTCCACTGGTGATCTGATGGTATATCTCACCGAACAGTGGCACAAATCTTTACATCGTTTTGGAGAAAGTAAGATAATTGCACTTGATATTTCTAAAGCGTTTGATAGAGTTTGGCATCAAGCTCTCTTATCGAAAATGCGTGCATTTGGAATCGATGAATCTCTTCTTCATTGGATTAGAAATTACCTTTCGGACCGCTCAATACAAGTTGTATTGGATGGTTTCAAGTCTGATGTCCATAAAATAAATGCTGGTGTGCCCCAGGGCTCTGTTTTGTCTCCGACTCTCTTCCTTATATTCATCAATGATCTTTTGTCTGAAACTTCTAATCCATTAAATTGTTTTGCTGACGACAGTACTCTCAGCTTTTCATATTCGTTTCTAGATTCACACCCTTGTTCTTCGGATGTGGAACTGGAACGGCAGCGTATGATTAGCTCGTTAAATTCTGATCTTGACAGCATTGTCCATTGGGGAATTAAAAACCGTGTAGAATTTAACGCTTCGAAAACTCAATGCTGTCTATTGTCGTTAAAGCGGAACCCACCACCCTTGCCACTGTCCATGAGTGGCACTTGCATCGGGGAAACTGAACACCTATCAGTTCTCGGAATGTGCATTACAAACCATCTTCTTTGGAATGATCACATATTCGAAGTCGCCAAAAATGCTGCTAGGTGTTTAGGTTTTCTACGCCGATGTAAGAAATTTTTCTCCCCTTCTGATCTGGCTACAATTTACAAAGCCTTTATCCGTCCAAAGCTAGAGTATAACTCGCATATCTGGGCAGGTGCTCCAGTAACTCATTTAAATCTTTTAGATAGAATCCAAAATAGAGCTTTAAAGATGATAGGAGATAGAAATATTACGGAAACGTTTGTGTCTCTTGAACATCGTCGCAACGTCTCGTGTCTATCCCTTTTTTATCGCTACTATTACAAAAAGTGTTCTATCGAAATAGCCAGTTGCATTCCTCCCCCAAAACAATTCAACCGTAATACTCGCGCTTCCAGGAATGCCCATCAGTTTTCCCTTGAGCCCAACTTCGGACGTACCGTTAAATACAGGGATTCTTTTTTCAGCCGCACTACACGAATGTGGAATGCTTTACCCAGCTCTATTTTTCCCCCCCATTGTAATGTTCAGAAATTTAAAACCAATGTGCATCGGTTTCTCCTTATCAATCCTTCCCTATTTTCCTAATTGCTCGCACAGTGTTAATCATTATAAGGGTATTCATAACCCCTTGTGCGCGAGTGCATTATAAAAAAAAAAAAAAAAAAAAAAAAAGAGGTAGAGATAAAAAAAGAGGTTATCAGTGGCGTAACCCACTTTTTTCAAATATGAGTTTTTCATAAAAATGGGTCTCTTAATATATCCTTTTCAATACAAAAATAGATAAATGTATATAGCTATCTACACTCAAAACTAGATGGCACTCAAAACGGTGTTATGGTATTTTATAATTTGATCATAGTGCAAAAGTAACGTAACTTTCATACTTCTCTTAGAAACTGTTTGCTTCGGTATAGAGTGAACAAGTTCACAAGTATGTTTGGGATGAGTCTTCAGCGTCAAGGGGCCTCAACAAATTGTATCTTGTCTTTTATTTAAAGAACGTACATAGGATGGTCTAAGAAAATTATTATTATTAATCTGTCCAATGTGGGGGCCAAGATAGAAATATAAAACTTTCACTGTTGTGCCAATTTTTGGTATCCCATTACAATTTTATCGTTAAAGAAATGGACTATAAATTTTTAGTTAGTGACCGTTCCTATTTGCCATGTGACTAAGAAACCCCTTATTAAACTACTTCAATTTAATCCACCATTCCATTACTTTTTACAATAATTCAAAAATGTCAACAAAAGTGTTCCAATCGAAATATTTGACGTTTTATCAGACGAGCAGAAAAATCATTAAAATATAAGCAAAATGTATTTATAATTTTTGTTGTTAAAATATGAACTATGAGAGAAATAAAAGAAAGTAATATAATAAATTTGGCTTAACTTTTCTTGTTCTGAATTTTTACATAGAAACATGAACAGCAACCCACTTTTTTTTCCAAAATGAAGTGGAATTAAAAAAAAAGCTTACCCTACAAAATAAGTCTTTTTTCAAACTTTTCAAAATTTTTAAAATCAATCAAAAATGTAAAAGGGAATATACAAAAAAAGTTTAAAGAAAACCTGTTTCTTAAAACTCTCGTATTTCTAAAGTAAATTTTATGGGTTACGCCACTATTGCACTCATAGCCTCAATTTGCTAATGAGCTAATGAGCCTTGCTAAAAATAAGTTTTATAAGTAATAGATAAATGTTTTCATTTATTTAAAAAAAAGGATTTTACTTTTTATGTTTATATAAGGGGAGGAAAAATTCATAAAGCAAAATACCTTATACAATAATTTGTACCTTACTTCATTCAAAACTGACGTTCATGATGAATGTCGCACCTTTTAAGAATTACCAAATAAACTATTTTTGATTATTATCAAAACTTGACAAATTATAGTTTTTTTTATTTTTATATATTCTGATTTATATTTCAAAATGACAAGATATTTATGGGAAGCAAAAAAAAAATCTACAATATTCGACGACATAAACCTTTCAAAATTGTGGTTTTGTGCTGGGTGTATGTTCAACTTATTTCTATGAACCATCTGACATTTATCCTACTTTCCTTCTCTTATAATAAAACACAAATCTAACCAGTTTCTTTTTTTTATATATTTGTGTGCTCCTTCAGACGTGACAAACATCCCAACGGAGAAGGTAATAGCTGAAGCTGGAAAGAATGTCACCATAACATGTCCTGGTGTAACGGAGCACTCTCTGGTGGATACGTTAACGTGGAAAACGGCAACAACAACCATCGCCCAATTTGCCAATCGGATACCGCTGTTACACAGCCCAAGGGTAAGTTATAAAAATTCACCTACACAACTATTACCACATCTCCCTCTGTCTCTCTTACTCTTTACTCTGCCTATATGTACATTTTTGAAACCCTGGGATGGTAGCAAAACTGTTAAACTGAAATTTTTATTTAAACATCCATGATCCGAATCCTTGTCGCATCTCATGCTTCCAGTCCATGTCCCAACTTAGACTCACATTTTCGGAATATCTCTTTACAGAGTGTTGTCAGAACAACCGAAAAATAGTCGACTTTACTTCTTTTACTCTGCTCATCTACACACCCCTGTCTGCTGTCTGCTCCAACAACTCAACGATCCACACCTTTTGGCTTATTGTGAAACGCCAACAATGTGAGACGAAACCAACTTGTTTCCGTTCGTTCCCAAAAATATTTCGAGAGTTCCAAATATGGGATCAGGACAGGATGTTCACCTCCCTCTCATGCTGCAATGATGGCACAGTAAGGTGATGCACACAGACATCAGACAGGAGGACGAATATGCAATAGCAAAAAGTTGCCTTTGTTGGCAAATACACAACTTGTCCGATTGCATTTGCATATCAGGACATTGCATTCAATATTTTGCTCATTTTATAGTCAGCTCGATAAGCCATACTTAGTTCTGCCAACACCAGTTACCAAGCCATCCATGCATTCAGGCAGCCAACCAGCCAACCAGCCATCATTGCTAGCCACCAGAACGGAGATGTGAGCCGAATGAAAACGTACATACATAAATACAGAAACAGATAACTCTATAGCTATACAACAGAGCTACGAGCTACCTGGCAAAAGGATAAAGGTGTCACGTCAAACTTGAGTGAATTTTTAGGAGGGGGAAATACCTGAAAAGTTCATTGCATTTGTGGAAAGAATGACAGAATTCGGTTAGGTGCCATGAAATTAGGTTTCCATTTCCGGGACTTCTGTGAAGTTTTGAAAGACCCAACTGCAGAAATTACAGGTACCTGGTTGTCATTGAGGTTATTCCAGATTGGTCTATAGTCTAGTGGTGATGTCGCTGTGTCTGAGAGGGGGGAGAACTGTGCAATCATCCTTATATGTGTTTAAAGTGAAGAACATTATTATTAGGTTTTGAATTCGAACCATAATTTGCTGTTATTTAAAATTTTCAATATAAATTTAACTCAATGATTTATTGGAGAGGTATTCCTTAAGTTTTGGGAAATGTATGAATTCCTTTTGTTGAATACTTAACAATTAAATGTTCAAAATGAACTCAATTTAAGTTGAAACTGTTGGACCCACAAAACTTACAAGTATGAGCATTTACGGACGCAATATTTTTACCAAAGTTGGGCAAAAAAAAAAGTAAGAAAAAGCCCAAAGTAAAAACTTTCAATATTTTAGAAACCTTGTATTTTACACAATCAGGTGAGTGCAATTGCCTCTCTTTTCACCATCCTCCATGGGCCTATTTGTATGAGGTCTTTTCTTATACCACGTGGAGATTAAATTTTGCATAATTTTACAGAAGTTTGGAAATTATGAAATTTGGCTAAGTAATTTAGAGAAATAATTTTTGTGCGATATCTTTCCCAAGATTTTTAATAGAAATAGAATCTCTTGTATTTTTCAATCTTGAAAAATGGAATCCGGCTAAACATAACCTTGCCTGTGGAAAATCCTGCTTTTAACAATCCGTCAGTAAAAAGTACTTGGCTTTTTAGTTTTTTACTTGCGACTATAGTTAGTAGCTATAGCCAAGTTTTATATTCCTGAAATGATTTAAAATCGAGATTTTTATTGAACTTGACATTACGTTGACACGGAACTCAAAAATGTCTGTCTGTTTGTCTGTTAAGCTATACAACCCTTAAAATGTGGACGGATTTTCAATACGGTACTTTCTTTGACATTTTAAGAAAATGACTCCCACGATTCGAAAAAAAAATCCAATATATAAGAGGTACCGTTGCATCAAATATTACATTTTTTTGATTTTCGATTTCAATAAAAACGGATTGTATTTTTTATATATTTATTATTTATATATTTTTTGAAATTTGGTACATAATAGTTTTCTAATACTATCTTTAAAAATTTGAACAAAAACTAATTTTTGTTTCAAAACTAAAGTTTCCTCCCATACAAATGTTAATAGACCGTTTTCGAAAATTTCAAATTTCTCAAAAACAAGCGATATTAGACATAGGTATTAGAAAGACCTATTATAAAACAATAAAAAAAAATGAAATTAAGACATTGGAAACATGTACTTCCGATACGGATGTTATAAAAATCCGTTCTCAAAAATCTCAAATATCTTTTGTTTTTTTTTTTTTTTCAAAGAAGAACATTAATCCTTTTTCCGATTCCGGGTTTTTGGGAAAATATGGTACCAAAGTTGGAAAACCATCACTCGAATAGAAAAAAAAATCAAAACAAAAAAAACCACCTCAAGTTTTGAAAAGTTAGTAAGAGAAATTAAAAAGAACTATTGGGTCGAGAAAATTACATCTGTAGATTTTCTACTGCGGTGGTGACAGACACCCTAGATATGTAAATTAAAAATTTAAAAGTGTTGAAATAATGTGGCCTAGTTTTTATAAGTTTTTAAGTTCATTTAAGGTAATTTCTAAGTCAATTTAATTTTATTTTTGAGAAATCCATTTATTACTTAGATAATATTAGCAACGCTATATCGCAGACTACAAATAGTTTATTACCGTGGCCAATTGAGAAAATTTAATAAGAAGAAAAGGAAAATGCGCTTTAGCATCACAATCCACTGAATGCTGTCATCAATCTAAAAACCAAGTGAAACATGCACAAAGGAAACGTTAGCGCATTAGAAAGATATAAATTTACCTTTTACTTTTCATTTTGCTTTTCCCATATACATATAGCATCTACGAAAATGTTTCCATTTGAAAGAATTTCCTCACCCATCACAGGAAGGCTCTGGGGCTAAAACCAATCTTGCTTCCCAGAGCGATGAGAGATTTTCTTTATTCGCTTGAATGATCATTTTAAATGTGACACCCCTTGGTTCTAAAAAAAAAAGAAGAATAAACAAACAATATCTCGTATTTTTCCATCATAGTGCGTGTTGTTGAGACCGCCATGGCATGGCATCAGCATCACCAACAACAACAACCCCCTATCTCATCATACACCACCATAAAGCTTCTGCAAACATATATTGCTCTCCTCTTCCAAAAGAGACTTTGAAGTACAGTCACGTGTTAAATCAATTAATTTATTTATTGCGACAATTTGGAATTTTTCTAGGATTTTTTCTTCGCAGTCTCCTTTGTCCTTTTTTTCCGTTTTATAGTTATTGTTGCTATTGGCTATTTTATAGATAAATTGAAAAAGAAAATACGAAGCGGATGGTGGTTAAGGTGAGGAGGGGGAGGCTCTTGGAGCTCCCAATGTATAGTTGCCTTCTGACAAAGGAATCGTTTTATTTCGAAATTGCTTGCTGATAGATATCTGCGGAAGAAAAAATCGAAGATATAATTTGTTTTCACTCCTTCACCCCCCCTTAAAGTTTTCTCTGAAGATAACAATATAAGGACTGAAAAATTGTTATATACGCTATCAAATAAATTGTATATTTTTGATAATATTTTTCTATAGATTTTTCAAAAGAAGCAGCGATTGAAATGGAGCAATAATAAAATAGATAAGCAAGCAAAAAATTTATGACAAGATTCACAATTTTAGAAGAAGAAAAATGAACTGATGGAAGAAAGACCGAGTAAGGGAAGAACTGTGCGTTGAAAAAACTCATATCGGTTGCCTTAATTTAGCTCTGCTCTAAAATTGTATATCTTGCACGACAAAATTAGAATTGAGGAACAATTGTTATAGCTTTTGAGAAATTTTGAAAAAACTTATTTTTTTTATCGATCAACTGTGATTCGTTATTTTCTAAACGGGATGAAAGACGTTTCTTAATTATTTTTGTCGTCGATAGATTTTATGAAACAAAATAATTCGAAAAAATCTAGAAATCAAGTTAATAAACGTTTAAGAGATAAAAACGAGAAAGGAGTTGGCCAAAAATGTATACACAAAAAACTGAGAGTCAACAAGAACAAAACATGAATTAATGCATGATGTACTTATTTTGAGGTTGAGCTGTGAAATAGGCTAGTACACATATGTTGAACCAAAGCAAGAAAAAAATTTCAATAGAGAGGGGGTGTATTTTCCCCGTTTTAGTGTGTGCAGCAAATATTTAAGAAAAATGCCTTAAAACAAAAAAATATTTTGAAAACCGACGGAAACGCTTGCTTTTTTTTAAGTCAAAACTTTTTTATTTAATTTTTAATTTAAGTTTTTTATTTTGTGCAAGATGGTATTTTTGACTTGAATTTTCTTTGTTGTTATTCGATTACGCTTGCTTTCTTGGGAAGCTTCTTCATTTCAGCTGCCATCAATTTACTCTCATACTTCTTAAACATTGTTGAACACTGTTGACCGTATTGTAGAGCTGGACAAACAACTGCCATGTACATGTACAGCTATCTCTTCAGCTAAGGGTGCATTTTTCAAAAGACTTCTTCCACCCTACACTATTGATCACAGACTTTTTAAACTTTTTCCACTTGGGAAACACTGTTCCATTCAAATAAATGTCCACAATAGGCTGGGAAATGAGCAGCATAGCTATTAGCTATTCAATTTTTTCCCCACTATTTCGGTCTACATTTTCCTCGTTGAAAGGACGCTTATTACTTATAATCGCTAAGTGCAACCCATACCTTATATCTTATCTCGTGATCGTTTGTCGAATATTTTTTTCGAAATCAACCAATACAATATGCAAGTGTCTTATTATTTTTTTTCTTCAGCTTATAAGAGTAACATCTTATCAAAATTTAGTCAACATAACAGGTATTTTAATTTACGACAATAGGTACAGGTACTTCAGTACCCGCTACTGGCCTACTATCGCAAGTAAAAACGAGGAGATTAATAAAACATTTTTTTTGTCATCTTAAGTATACTTATCCATCACCATTTGCAACTTATTTCAAATTTTGTTGTTGATCAGTGTTGTTGCGACAAATAAAGTTAAAAGTCATGAAAACTTTATTTTACTTGAAATATAAAGCTTAATTTTTGAAAAAAAAAAAAACATTTTCCTTCCTTTACTTACTTTTGCTAACTTTTTAATGGCCAATCAAAGTTACTTGTAAATTATACAGTGTCATTACATGAAGCTTATTTTACTTTACTCCCATCAGGAAGTTGGAAAGTAGGTTTAGGTACACATAATTATTTTTATCTTTCCATTTACTGAGAAGAAATACAAGTTTTTTTTATTCTCTTCTCTTTTTGTGTTCCTCATTTTCTGATGTCCTGCCATTTCATAGTAATATCCTTTCCTTATCCTAGTCAAGCAAAAGATCTGCATAACTACTATAAAATTATTAAACTTTAATCCATATGGCACAGCAGATATGTATATATGTAAAAAGGCAACATGGGAAAAATTGCATTTAATAAAATGTAAATTTACACTTTCTAACATCAAACCACTTTAATGGGCGGTGCTGTGTATGCCGCCCATGCCACATCATGTATCGCTTCGCTTTTATAGGGTTTTGGTTTTGTTTGAGTTTGATGATATAAGCAAAACTAGAGCATGTCATCAGTTCAAGTTTAAATTTACTCTTATACTTATATATATGCATGCATATATGCATGCACTGGTTCGTTTAATGCATGAGTCCTTTTCGTTCGTTTCGTTGTGGAACTTCATTAACACATGCTTTCAGTGAACTCATTAAAAGTTACCCTTTTGCCGTTTTACACAGAGAGAAAGAGTATTATGTACATTTCTGCATATAAAATTTATTGTAGAAAAAGGGTGTTTCTGATTTTCAAATGAAGAATCAAATGAAATGATGAAAAACAAACGTGAAAAAGTAGCACTGACTGAATTTGGAAGCCAGAAAAAAACTATACTCTTCCTTGGTAATTCTCTTCATTCTCGTTCTAGGCAGATTGTGCTCCTGGTAAAGGAGGACAGTCGTTAACACTAAATATTACGTAATGGTGAGTCTTAAGATGAATGATGAGATCACGAAACTTGCAGTAAATTCCGCCAAAGTTAAAGAGTAATTTTTATTCCGGAAGGGTCTTCCCTCTTTTCAATAAAATTGTAACGTTTGGACATAACACTTTGGCGTTTTTCTAGATGAAAAAAAACACCCTTTATAAGTAATATGTCCTTATAAGCACAAAAGTATACTTAAAGTACAAGGCAAAGGTGCATAGATGCAGGTACATAAATACGTTGTTTATTCAAAATATTATAACACTGCAAAACTTTTAAAGTCCTTCTAATGCACATTTCAACATAGGGTAAAGGGGACATCAATATTATAAGCTTCAAGTGTGTCATCTCTTATAATATAATGATTACTCCTTGAAATTATACTCTCTCCTCCTCATTCTCCTTCCATGTGCAGTGCATAGATTTATTGATTCTATTATATTTGATCCGATGCACATAACATTCACAATGGAATTTTGAGTTCATATTATTATATGAAGAGATTCAATCAGAAAGCTGTTTTGAGAAGAGTCTCATTTCATCTATTATAGACAAACTAGAAAATATTCCCATTGGCATGTTTACGGAAGCACCCAGGATATTAATAATAATAATAATAATTGGTATTCAAAGACTCATATAGAAGTTCTATAGATTCTTATAAATCTTGAACTTCGTTCAAGGACTTTTCTGTACATATGAATACCCTTTTCATTTTGACACTTCATTAAAATGTTATGTGTGTAGGCCTAACTTACCTATACCATATTTACATTCCGCTTTTGGTTGATCAAATTTAAGTTTATTTGAGTCTTGTCAAATTTAAACACATCAATTTATTGTTTTAAGTTTATATAGTTTTTGTTTGATATGGAGACCATCAGTTCTTCAAAGTGTGTTAAACAAACTGCAGCGTTTTAAGTGTGGGCAATATAATGATGAAGCGTTTGAAATTTCATATTGGAAACAAAAAGGAAAACGTGTTCTTGAAAATAGATGAAACATTGCTTCTACAAATGGTTAGGCTTATAGTTCCACTTCAAGAAATGTTTGCTTATAGCTTGAAAACTGACAATATTGATTTTCTTAATTAAAAAAATTAAGAAAGTCTTATTGAAGAAATAAAAATGGCTGCCGTGAAAATAGACTTATTAAATTCGTCATTTATTGAATTATCGGTTTGACATTTAGTTGTATTATAGTCTAAGTACCAGTTTTTTTTCTTGAGTATTGAACCTGGGATCTTTCAATTCCTAGCCGAATAATTTATCTCTGTAGGTTAGGTTATGTTTTATGGGCTCACAGTTGGTTTTGATACCGTCACACTTAGATCAATGTAGATCCATTGTGCTACCCTGAAGTATTGTAACTCCTTGAAACATTAACCTATGAATCCTATGGTTCGTCAACCCATTTAGAGGTTTTGACGAAGTTCAGTAAACTTTTGCTTGAGAGTTCTGATAATTCTTCTAATTTGTTGAAGAAGTAGTTTCCTAGGATTTTCGTCCTAGTGTGATGGACAGTGACAGAGAAATTGAGCCTCTGCAAGGGCTCAAGGGTTAAGGTTAAGGGATCTTAAAGAAGTTTTGTTAAGAATTAAAATCATATCTGACCTTTTCTTAGTGTATCTAAGCCATAGTTTCCTGATATTAACACAGGTTTCTAGGAGATTCCATCTTTTGTTAACTTTTTGAACAACAATGTTATCGACGTTTTGTTTCAGTTTACATAGTTTGATTCCTATGCTATGGTGTATAAGAGAGTGTTCAAGGGCTGAGCCTACGCTTACCAGTTCATCTGCTTTTTCGTTACCTGGCACACAGCTATGGCCAGGAACCTAGCAGAATTGTACATTATGCTGCATGCCAAGAACCTTTAGCTCTTCGCGACAGGAAGAAACAAGCTTTGAAGCTTTGAGTGACAGAGATCGCTTTTATTGCTGCTTGACTATCAATGAAAAAAGAGATGTCCTCATCACACCAGTTGTGCTAATGCAAGCCATTTCTTGTAATTTGGTTAGATTTTGGTTCTCTAGAGCTTTCCACCAAACCAAATTGCCATAGGTTAGAATTGGTCTGACAATGGCAATGTACATCCACATGATTATCTTAAGATTAGGTCCCTCAGGTAATGCAATCATGGCTTTCTTGTAACATTCTTGGATATTATGACCCCAGTGGACACGCTGTATTTTTGGACAACGAGTAGAGATGGTTGACAAATTTCAATATCTTGGAAGTATTGTCTCTACTGACAACGAAACTGAATTAGACATTAATAGCCGGATCGGGAAAGCAAAGGCTGCGTTTAGTATGCTGTTCAAAATATGGAGAAACAACTCCAATGTTGAATTCTTACTTCTTTACCGGTGCAGCATTTGCAAAGTAACAACCGCTATCACTAAAAAGCTGAATACGTTCGTAAATTTCGATTTCGTGACTTTGCCTTTAAGATAAAAGTCAAAAACTATAGTTAAGGGCAAGACGCTTCCTAACGGTTACCAAGTTTGAGTGGGAACATTTTACCTGTTCGTTTACATACCTGTAGACTTTCGGAACTTTTATTGATCTAACAACAACTAAAATGACAGAACTCTAACAATCGTATACACTAGCATTTGCAAGAAAAATCTTTCTCACCTTTTCGAAATCCAAACCTAAGACTTTCATGAGAAAAAAAAACTCAAAATTATTTGATTTCCATTTAAGTTACAATATTAAAACTGCAAAATACTTTTAACCATCACTTTATCGCAGTAATAAAAACACAAAATGAACAAAATTCCCTTCCATTAACTCTCTCACTTTTGCACTAATTTATTTTATTTAACTCGATTCAAAATGATTGCGCTGTGCACGTATTATATCTTGACGAATCTCCCTAAGCTTCTGTGAAAATTATCACCTAAAACTAGAATAGTACTACAGTGGTACTTGTCACGTCTCATCGTCAACCACAAACAAAACTATGTTATGTTGTCATGTCGCCGTGATGTGATGTGATGTGATGTGGGTAGAAATTTAAGCATTCAAAGACGAAGCGTTCTCCTAAAAAGCGCTGTTTCCTGACAACTGAATAAATGAAAATAATTGTAATTAAAATAGTTTCCAAAGTTGAGGAACATTTTCTACTACTTTGCACGCACCCTGCTCATCTTCAGTTTGAGCATGTCCCTTGTGATGCTGATATGCACTGCTGGGTTGGAGCTCCAGCAGCAGCCAGGCACTCGCTTCTCCGACTCCACGCGTCATGTGATAAAGATAAAACCTCCAAAAGTAGCATGGGATGTGTTGGAAATTTAGTTAACGGCATTGCCGTAAAAGTTTTTCCAACTGAAAACCCCCTTTTTAGGGAACATCGCATGATCGGAGAGCGTGTGCGGGTGGCCAGAACGACGACCCACCTTTGGACCCATTCCGTAATTACGCCAACCCTTATCA
This sequence comes from Syrphus vitripennis, assembly GCA_958431115.1. Classification (NCBI taxonomy): domain Eukaryota; kingdom Metazoa; phylum Arthropoda; class Insecta; order Diptera; family Syrphidae; genus Syrphus; species Syrphus vitripennis. The sequence goes on along the minus strand of OY288108.1, from coordinate 5,617,330 downwards.
GGAATTTATGGAAAACTACTCAAGCACACTCACAGACAGATGAACACTTCCCGAGTTGCTTCGGTGGACTCATCCTCGTAAATCTTTTCTTCAAACATAAGATATTAAACGCTTAAAAGTCATTCGTTTAAGTTAGGACTCTTGGAATGGTGGCTAGCTGCTATATTCGTATAGCTGGGCTGTTTGACAGAGGATGCAGAAACGAGACGACGCGACGTCGGGGATGAGATGGAAGAAGACAACGACGCAAGGCAATGTGATGTCTTTTCCATGTTTCTCCATAACCACCACCGCACCAACGACACTTCCGACCACAAGTCTGGCACTGCAAACGGCATGTGTCTCCTTAAGAGTGCCCACAGGGGGAGGCCGTTGCCTGAGCGTCAGCCGTTAGTCGTTATGGGGCGCGCAGTAAAAAAAAAAGAACGAATACTCCCTCGCTATCAATTATCTTAAGCTTCTTTTGTCGTTTCATAGGGAGTTTTGTGTCACCGCTTCGCCCCATCTACCCCCACACTTACCCTTATATCCTGATGGCAAGGCCTGACACTCGAACTGCTACGAAATTGCTGAAGCTATTAGTTTAATTAAGGATTCCACACATTACTCCTTATATCTTTGTAATATAGTCGTACGAGTATACTATATATACTCGTAGTTATGTGTGGTTCTTGTTCTCGGCTCCAGATCGTGCTCTCGATATTCAGAAGCGCACTCGTGGGCATCCTTGCATGAATGAATATGCCAAATGGAAAACTTTTACACTTGATTCCGATTGCGATTCCGGAGGCAGAGGCAGAGGCAGAGGCAGCGGCAGAGAATGGTTCTTGGGTTTCAGTTGAATATTGAGGTTGGGAGAGTGTCAGAAAAACTAACTTAATCATCGACCAATATATATGTATGAAGTTCCTTAAATGTACATAAAGCGCCATCTACCGCCATAATTACACATTGCACTTATAACTCTATCTATCTCTCTCTCTCTCTCTCTTCATCTCTTTACAGATTCAACTGCTATCGGATAATTTTGGTCTGCAATTCGTTCCGGCAATTGCATCGGACACTGCCGAGTACATATGTCTGGTTAATGACAGACATATTCCGGAGGCGATTGTTGATTTATTAGTTCAGGGTGAGTAATTAATTTTATGCGGTATTTGTTTGTTTGTGTTGTTAGTTGTGTGTTATGTTCGAACCTAGAGGTTCGGTACTCTGTTGAATCATGAAATTTCGGAAGCTATGGAACCTGAAGGCTCTCGCTCTGTCCCTAGGATAGGTGAGTCCATATGTGTCACAATGTTTCCCTTTTTGTGGTTATACAGAGTGCGGCTATATCCTTATATGCTCTCCTAGCTATATATAAATTATGTGTACCTATGTTATTGTTGTTTTTGTCTCTTTTCCTGAATATGCTGGTTGGTTTGAAACGCTTCTGGTTTTTGTCCAGTTACCCAAATATATTACAAAATATTCCATAATATTTATGTATTTTCTTTGTGCTTTTGGTTTCATTTATTCCACATCACACAGATGTTCCAGATCCACCAGAAAGGCCATTACTGATGAGCTTCACGTCACGCTCAGTTAATTTATCATGGGCACATTCACAACATTCGAGGAATACACCAGTTACGCATTTTATCATTGAAACAAGGTAAGTCATACGTAGAGAGATTTATATGGAAATATTTTTCATTGCTTATCAATGTACTTAAATAAAATTGTGAAATTTTGACAAAATAATTTAGGAAATTTACTTCTAGTAGTTTTTATAATTATATGACAATAATATTTTTTAATTGAATATTAAAATTTAATTGTGTGTTTTGTTTTACAATTAAGGTAGGAAAATGAAATATGACAACAAGGGTATTCATGAACTCTGTAAAACATTACTTGATAAATTTACCACTTTGTTAATCAACCATCAAATTTATTGTGAAAAAGATTTACGCAAACTGGTTAAAATTATCCAAGGATTTTGCTGTGTTAAAATTAACCAAACGTCATTGAGACGGGACAAGACTATCTGACACACATCCAATTTGTCAGATATTTTACGTTTTATTTAATTGTAAAGCATTAATTATTATTGAAGGGACAATCACACAAACTTTTGCGTAAATTTACCATTTTACATAATTGATAAACTTACTACGTTGCATGAATTCCCTTATTATCTTAAATGACGCAAAATAAATTTATCATGCATGTTAGACATTCCATCAACTTAGACAGATAACGATGAGTATTTGTCTTCAATTCTTCATCTTGCATCAATAAACACTTCTTAGTTAGGGCCCCATTCCATGCATGAACTTAGCTTAAAAGACAAGACTGAAATTTTTCGATTATATAATTGCCTGATTTTTGTTCCTTTGGTCTGGCTCCTAGCTGATCTCTATGAGTAGATTGCATAGTACCTACGTTATAGGTGTCCTGACTGGACAGTGCCTAATAGATAGACATGCACTTCGACTTGGAACCTCTGCAAATGATTTTTGTAGAAGTTGCAGGGACGAATAGAAAGAAGAGACAGTTTCTCATCTGCTATGCACCTGTCCTGCCCTATCACAAAGACGAAAACTCCACCTTGGGGACTTCTAATTCAATGATCACAGCGATCTAGGAACATCAAACTTTACTTGTCTCTTACGCTTCATTTGAAGTTTCACCTGGTTCAACGCGTAAGGTTGATCAACTGATCCAAGTGGTATCACAACGGACCATAACTTGGTCTAAGTGTGTTGTATGTATTTCCCAACCAACAGCCTTTTAACCTAACGGGCATCCAGCATAGGTGAACATTGAGCAGATGCGCCATTTCCCCAAAAGATGATCGATAATCGAGGGCTTTCAATGAATGGCATAATGCAGATATCAGTAGATGATGTCACGAAGCGCCTTCTTTGTCTAGGAAAACAGAGTATACTCCTTATCGTGGAGGGAATATTCGATGGTTCGAACTAAAGTCGGACCCTACTGATTTCCCTTTGCAGTACGCATGCATGAAACCGGAAAAAAAAGTATCGTATCAAACCTATTTTAATTAATATCTCATCATAAAGAAACCAGTAGTTTCAATATCAATCCCATTTTATAATCATTTCCATCCTTTTAACCTACATATTAATTTTAATAATCATCATCTCATCAGGTCATGCTTTGATCTATACATTACAACCATCATACAAATTAAAATCACTCCCAAAGTGTTTGAGGTATACACAATCAGCTAATCACCAAACCACACAACTCGCACATCCAGCATTCATTTGCTGCATCACGGTTGTCTGAACAAAATATTCCACTAATTCCATAAGAACTCCCTGCCAATGTGAAATGGCGAATACTATTTAGTATCTATATTTTGTAAAACTACTTTATATAGACCATGTTCGGTAGAAAGCCAATAGCATTCATTCAAACAATATCCTGGTTTTTTTAGCCGCACTAAAAATAAAGAAATTATATAAAAAAAAATAGAACTCTTTTACCATGGAATTTCAAAAAGACTAAATGAAAAATATCTATCCCAATCCCTATATGTATAGAGTTTGAAATTCCATTCGACTCAAACTTAAATCCCCACTAGACCAATTTTTCAATTCAAAATGCAATACCGCTTCCCTAAAAAGAACCACTACCATTATACCAGTGTGACCGCGCTCTACTGGATGCTGATTAAATTTAACACAAATTATATATACATACTATAGGTATTAGGTATGTATATCCTTTTTTTGTAAAGCAACAGAAGCGGGCTATAGGAAAATGAAAAAAAAAGTAAACCAAGCCGTTAAAATAACGAGAATGATGGTTTAAAAAAAAAAATAGGATATGGATACCAAATTGCACCGCACTGCAATGTTACACGACGAACATGTTCGGTTGGTAGCCGACAGGATTATAATAACCACTCAATGCCGTCCATATAGGATTTGAACATTTATGTTCAGAGTTTATCAACAACTCACATGAATTGTGACCAATAGGGGGATTAACTTCAGTCAGACTAAAGTTAGCTACCGCAAATGGAACTTATTCACTTCGTCCTCTCCTCTCCGTTCCGTCGTCATCATACAACAGCCTTGCAAAAATTATTTGGAATATCCTTTTTTTATTATTGAAATTAATACCAAAACCATGAGTTTTTAATTCGTGTAAAAGCATTTTTATCCTGTTGTATAGTAGCGATGAGGGCGTGTTGCTCGGAAGTTTTTTATGCTGACCAAAATCCGAGACAGCTATGTGAATTTATAGATCGAGTTTAGTACAGTTTATATCGGACTAGTTGATGCCACCATTGCCACCACCACTGCTCACCGCCGCCGCCGCCGCTGCTAGCGATGCCACCGCGCCGTAACTAATTCCCAAATGGATATGTAAAATCCCGTGTTTCGTCCTGTGTAGTTCCAATTTTTTTTTTTTTTTTTTAGTCGGATGATGTTGAGAACAGAAGAGTTGATGCATATATAAATGTATGCCAGAGCAGCAAAAATAATTTCACTAAAAAGGACCTCGCTCGAATATTCCATTCTAAACTATTTAAAATATTTCACTGCATGTCCTTTATATCCTTTTACATATGAAAATATATACGAACAACTGATGGCAAAGTTGTTTGCATAAAAGGCAAAACAAGGATGCGAGTTTTTAGCGGATTATTATGTTGATGAAGTTTCGCTACCTATAACAGTATACATAGAATATTATCCTTTTGTGTGCAATGTTTTTACTCCTCGAGGGGAATTTGGTATGGAGCTCGTCAAATCTGCATCCGAAAGTTCTGTATGTGCATTTTGTCAACTTCAAAAAAAAAAAACTATATTCAAAAACGAAAAATCCTATCCTGATGGTATAGAAATGTTTAGTTTAAAAAAAAAAAAGGAAACGAAAATATTCACAAGAAGAATTATTTACCAGTGATTTGGATATTGTTTCGATTTTTCTATACAAATATGCGCACAGTTATATATTTTAATATTCGGAATAAGAGATTTTGAATTCTCATGTTAGATATATGTATGATTACAAGGCGGAAGTTTGTGCTTGGTTTAACACTTTGTGCAATTCCACGCTGAACTTTATCTAACTGTACTTTTATGGATGTGTGCTTGTGTATGTAGAATAAATGAGAAAGAAAAAATATTCAAATAAATTTGCATTTTTTTCCGGACATTTTCCGAATGGGGTATTTTTTTTTTTCTTTTTTTTATTTTTGAAAAAGAGATTTATAATGAATGCATATTTTGTAATGGAGGACTTAAAGTTTTGAGCGGTTTTTAAATGTTTCTTTGTTATTGGAATTTTAAATGTGTATTTCCAATGCGAAAGGAAATTATGTATTCTGGAAATCATTTTAATCCGAATTATAAAATGATCAGAGAATTGTAGCTTAAGTTATGTGGGTGTTTTTGTTCAAGCTTTGTAAAGTTCCTAGGTTTAAGCTTGAGCTTGAACAGACTTTAACAATTTAAATATTTTTATCCAAAGGTTCATTAATGTTTCGAGAGGAAAGTAAAACACACATTAACTTACGTTTGTGTTGAAAATTGTATTTCATTATAATTTTTGTACTTTGCAATTAAGTGTAACTGAAAAACAATATTATTGAAATGGCAGCCTGGGGAAGATTTTCTGCATGCGATTATTTTGATGCAGTTTTTAAACACTTTTTCGCACATATCGAGTAGTACTTCAGCCAAAACTTAAATAATGTTGGTGTTTAAAGCTCTAGAGTTCGAGGATTATTTCGTAAGCACGGTCTTTTGCGTACCTCAGACAAAAATATAAGTATTTTCACAATTTTGCCGATTACTTCGTAGTCAGTTCATTATGATGACTATAATCATTTTTTAAAGCACGAAAAGTGGCTACATTTGAATTACTTTTGTTTTTAGTAAGCTTTAATGATTTTAATGCGTTTTTGACTGCTAAGTGATCCTTTACTTAAAATGGCAAATATTTAAAAAATATCATGATCCTTCAGGTGACAGCTGAGTTTGACAGATGTCAAATGAAAATGCTACCAACTTGATACCACATACCACGAAATGAATAAGTGATATGGAAATTTTTACAAAATTTTTAGAAATTGCACAAAAAAGTATAGACAAGAAAATGTAGCCTCATTATTCCATTCGTATAGAAGGCAAGAGCGATATCTGATCATGTATGTTTGCGTTACTAAACAATGATTCATTTTTCAGATCACGTTAGTTTTATCATAAATTTCTTTATTTTGAAGAAATATACAAGGTATGCTCGTAGATAATCTTGCGCCTTGGCTACAAATGATTGTATGAAAAAGCAATTGTAACTGAATATCGTAAACAAGTTATCTGACCCATAAAGTGGTTTTTCTGGGGGAGCTCAAACTAGGGAGATTTGCTCCTAAACATGGGGTCAAACTAAAAAGAAGTCAAAGAATCAGTCGTATTTTTCAAAAGTCCGTCAGCAACTTCGAAAACTTTGTATTTTTCAGAGACATGGAGGAGCAACAACTGACTTCCCTTCATACAGCTTTCATGAGCTTTTGATCAATGAATAGGATTATTTTTTAATTTTTATGTTTTTAAAACTAGGTACATAATAAAAAAAAAACTTTTTTCAAAAATGTACATTAAAACTCCCTATACGTTACATACGAGTATCTTTGAAGATTTTTTAAAAAATAATCTCAAAAAGCATGAGTTTTGTAAAAAGTGTCCTAGGAAGTCCCCTTCACTTCTATTTATTGAGGAGTAATTAAATTATAGAAATTAAAAAATATAAATTGACCTTAAAAATCCGTTTTTTTAATAATTGTTAAAAAAATATTTTTTAAGACTTAAATGTTTTGTTTAAGCCCCTTAAAAATTTCAAAATCAAAAATTGTAAAAAAATACCTGCTTATGTAATACCTACATACATTTTATTTTTATTTTTCAAAAATTCAAAAAAAAAAAACTTTTTTTGTTTTTTTTTCTTTTGCACTTTTTGAAGTTGGAAAAATGACACAATTTTTTTTGAAATCCAAAAACAGATTGATAATTAACTCTTGATTTCATTACTAAGCGTATCATAATTTATCATCACTTAAGGTGCTGACGTTCTCAGGAATGACATTGTTTGACATTGAAGTTCTACTTCATTTTTCTTACGTTAAATCCATTAAAATCATGACCTATTGCAAAATTAACACAGGTGCGCTCGTTAAATTCTGGGGGAGTTAACGGGAGGAATTCCGCAATTTTTTTTTCTAGTTGGTTCACCGAACTATAAAGTTCGGTTTTTTAACAAAAAATTGATTAAGAACTCTTTAAACCTTACCACCTAATACTACATAATATCACTCCCTTGAATTTAAAACATCTCTGATTAAAGATCTCAAAAGGATTTTGTTTATGTAGATATGGATGAATATTATTGAATATACTTACCTATACGGTTTAACATGCTTGAAAGCTCACCACTAATCCCATTAATTTTATTGGTTTTTTTTTTTTTTTTGAATAATAAAAGCTATTTTATATCCTCCTCCGATCATCAAAGTTCATCTGCCTTTAAATAAAAAAAAATACATTTCAGACAAAAAAAAAATTGAAACAAGTCGTCATCCAAATACTCAAATAATTTGAATATCAAAGGTGGATAAGTGTGTTTGTTCGCTATAAAGAAGCTCAATTTTAATGATTTCTCAAGAGGAAACTATACCTATCTTCCTATACTCGTATACTAACCACATTACAGAGTGTAATTTACATCTCAAAAAAACCGCCCGCTCCCAACCTACCAATGGCTCTAAATCTATAAACAAACCCGCATGTTATTTGCTTCTTTTCTGTGGGTAAACTATTTACCAACCACCCATATCCATTAAGGAATTTCTTTACAAAGACTGATAACATCATTAAAACTGCCACCACACGAGCCTTCAAGGATATACGTACGACTGCACAACTCCACCCCCTTAAAACCGCAAAATAAACCCCATCTTCATGCCAAAGACGACTCTGGGCTTGGAGTATGACGTTGACTATATGACGATGACGACGACGACGACGACGTGATGTGTGCAAAGAAAATCAAATTAATCAAAATTAAATTAAGCCCTTCTCCATCTCTATAGAACTTAGATTGACGAACCGAACCGTAAGTGCAACATGCAATCAAGGTGACGATGAGAATATTGAGAAAGGCATCGTGTAATAGTGTGTCATGCCACAGACGATATAACAAGAGTGAAACCCCCTCGTCTTCGTCGTCGTCGTTGTTGTACCAGCAACATATATCCTTGATCCTTGCAAATATATGTACATGTGATCTATCTTGTATCTATTGCTATTTAACCCTATTTTATGTCATCATGTCCTTTAAATACTGTGTTTGTATGTGGGTATTTATATTTTGCTTTATTATTTTCAGAGTTGGCGAAGAAGGACCCTGGGACCAAGTGCCGCAAATTTTCACTAAAACTAATGCGACATCATATCAAGTGACAGGCCTTATACCGTTTACGGTCTATAGCTTTCGTCTATTGGCTGTTAACAAATTGGGTGTTAGTCCTCCGTCCAAAGAGTCCTACTACATTGTGACACTACGTGAACGTAAGTACTCTGCATCAATTTTCTACCCCTATATATACTCGCCTATCTCGTATGTACAAATGTGTGTCATTTTATAATGCTATAGTGGTTGAGAGCCGTTTTTTTTTATGGTTACAAAAAAGGGGTTTTAACATATATGTACGAATGTACCTATACCAAGTAAGCCGAACACGTTCCACCAAACCCACATTATTTCACATTTAGGTTGGCTTATAAAAATGGTCATGATAGTTTTGAACTCATGAGTAATGAGGGTACTGAAGAGGCTAAGTTAGGGTTAAACAAGAGTGGGCTTTTTAAATAGAGAGGCTGGTTTCTGATAACTGAGCAAAATGTGTTTAATTTTTTTCTGTAAAATTTAAAAAAAAACTTCAACAGATGAATGATATTTGTGTTGACAAATAAAATAAACAGTGCATTTATTTTTAATGAAATGAGTCCTTAAAAAGAAAATAAGTGGTATGGACTGATCTGATGGGTAGATAGTGAAGTCTAAGAATGTGATTGAAAAAATGTATCAGCCAAAAAACAGTCAAGCAGCTGTTAACACATTAAATCAGCTATCTCATTTTATGACCAAGATGAAGTTGTAAGGAAATCGAAATAATATTATTTGTCCAATAGAATTGAATATTGTGGGAATCACTTTAAAATAATCATAAAATAATTATGATGTGATCACTTAGGCGTATGCTTGTTTTTTTTTTATAAAATTTGTATCCTTAAAGTTTTTTGTTGAAAAAAAATCGCCTTAATTTTTCAAAAAAAAAATTAAGACCCTGTACAAAATTCTAAGACCAACTTTTATTTTTAACTCTTTTTTGAATGATTTTGGAAAATATTAATTTTATTTTTGGATTTTGTAAGAAGTATTTTTGTAAAAGTTAATGATCTGAAAAAATTGAAATTTGAAAATGGATTTTAAGTAATTTTGAGGAAAAAAATGGATCGTATTGAATGGAAACTTTTTATTTTTATTAATTTAAGTAACGATCAGATGAACCGTTTCTAAGAAAATAGAAAACCCAGAAATTCGAAAATATGATTCTAAAGGAGGTAACGGTACCTCCACCTTTTTGATACTTTTTTTTCATTAGATGTGAACCAATATCTATTTATATTTATTGATTTTTTTTTTCAAAAAAATCGCAAGAGTCGGTAAGAATCTGATTTTCCAAAAAGGCAAAAAAATTTAAGGCAGGTGCCGTTAGTTTTAGTCTTAAATATAAAATCAAAAAAAAAAAGCGTGGACAAGGCTAAAAAACAATATACTGTAGGTCAACAAATAGATAGAATTTCAATACCCACTGTATCCGACTTAAAACAAATTTTATCAAAATCTTGAGTTAGAATTTTTTCACGAATCCAAAACTTGTCCTATAGGAACCTATGGTTGCAAATAAAAATCTAAAATTAAATTTAGTTAAAGTGGATACTTGATTATCTAAAAGGAAACGTGGTTATTCCTAGAGAGCGAATTCGGCTCGTCAAAATTTCACCATTTAATGACATATTTCGAAAAGAAAAAAACAATAAGCTCCATACAGTTCAAAAAGTCTCGGTTTCATCTCGGTCTCAACTCGAGAAACGAGACTAGACTCGAAACCGAAACCGAAACTAGAACTTATTTTTTTCTTATGTCTTTCTAGTAAAGAAAATCTTTCTAAAATTGTTGTTTTTGAAATTCAAAATTGTACATTTCATTTCAAATACCAGGCAACTTCTAGATTCAAATTGTGGTTCCCTTAAAAAAAAAAGATGAGATCGTAAACAAGTTGAGACACTTCAAAAGTATCGTCAGAGCTAAAAAAAATCAGACATTTTTTTATAAGAACATGTAAATACAGAATACTTTTGCAAACAAAAGGTCATTTTTAATGCACAACGTAATTTCTAATCACACAGCGACAATCGCACATTATCCGGCTATTTTCAACCGCAACCAACAAACACCATGCCCAATTCAACAAAACCAATCGGATAAACAAAACCCAAACTATAGCACTTAGCGCGCATTTATAGGTATATCGTAAAGCCTAACCCAAATAGGTACGTGAAAGGACAAACCGTGATGGCCAAACAAAAATGGCTGAACGCGCCTATTCGCTCCATCTATTTCCGAAGTGTTTATTGCGGGCAAAGGGATATACCTGCCATTGTTTCTATGATTAAGACTGTACAAGCAAATACTGAACTTACTCACATTCCCTGAGAGCAAATAGCATCATGGTCAACATTGGGTCGCCGACAGCGACAGCATTGGGCAACTCTCTCACTCTCTCACCATACAACTGTTCTTCAATGCCCGATTAAGTTCCGACAACGAGGTCAACAGGGAGGACGGGCGAGCTGTAGGAGGCTGACAAAGAATGAAATTTACACGACTCACACGACAACAAAGCGCTCTAAATACTTGAAAAGATTGGATGCGCTACGGACGACGACGACTACGATGACGGTGACGGTTTGGTTATGTTGGGAAATTGGAATGGCAATGGCGAGAACCAACAAAATAACGACAAGGACGAAGAATTCAGCAACAACTGATTTCAGCTTCACCAGCATCATCAACAGAGCGAACAGAAGTGGAGGAAAATACCAGAAATAATCCAAATTGCTCGTCGGAACTGAGTATCCTCTTGTTGGCTCGTTGTCGCTGTTTTATCTTTATCCACGACTCGCGAGCTCATTTCATTCCAGTTCAGAGGTTGTATCATCAAATCGACTGCTACTAGCCCGCAAGAGGCAAGAGTCCGGCTTTTCAAAGTTTCACTATCATCCCAGCCAACGAGAGATATCCATTATGGCTGCCGTTTAGGTAGATATAATGAAAAATCCCTTGTCCACTACCGTACGATTTTGTAATGAGACAACAACAACAACAACAAAAAAACTCTACAATGTCATTGTGTTTCATTATGATTAATTTACTTTAAGACAGAGAAGAAAAAAAAAACTATTTAATTAAAAACCATTTTGACGAATTGTTTCTCTCTGGATCGGGCTTCTGTTGAATTTCTTAGTATGCTTTTGTGAGTTTTTGTCTGTCTGTAGTAGGAGTATACTTTTGCAAATGTTTCGCGTTACCAGAAATATCGCTTTCTCTATTCAAAACGTATGAATGAAAAGGTATACTATTGATTTTCTTCTTGTTTGGCATTGAAATCATTCGTATCTTGGAGTTTTCAGGAATAGTAAGTTTAGATTAAATTTAAAATCAGAACTTAGGACGATTTTTTTTTCAAGTTATAAATTGTGTTTTTTGTATAGGAAGTCCTTGGGATAAAAATTAAATTTTTGAAACAAAAACTATTTGAGATTTTAATTAAACACAAAATAACAATATGTAATGAAATGAAGTGGAACTCATGTTCGGACCATCTACCAATCGAATGAATACTAAAAATAAAAAAATATATAATGTAAATTACCGGTTAATCAATAGTGCCTCAAAGATCCCGCCATAGGCCGACATTCCTTCATCTGATAACTAGGTCACTGGTTTTGCAGTTTTTTTATGCATAGGGTTGCCAGGTCAATTTTTGGGTTAATTCAATTATCTGAACAGTTCAATTGGTAAGTTTTAAGGACAGCAAAATATAAAGAAAGTAAATTTAATATAAAAGTTTTGAAATACGGGATTTTTTGAAATTCTGAATTTGTGTAGTGTATACTGGGGTGCCAGCACGTACGAGTAACTTGATACAATCGACGATTGTCGATCGTCGATCAACTCGAAACAAATTATTTTTGACAGCACGTAATTTGAAACGAGTTCTTTTACTTAAAAAAGTCATTGTGAACTATAAAATGAAATGTCAAATGAGTTTTCTTTGAAATTATTTCATTCTAGTTTCAATTTCAAGTTTTTTTTCGAAATGTTTTTCTTTGATTCGGAGAGTGAAAGTGAAGGCGAAGAAGTGTCCTATGCTAAAATCAAAAGAAGATATTTAAGAGATAATAGCAACCCATTCGAATTGAGTGAAAATGAGTAAATATTCAAAAAGAAAAGAAAGATTATGTATAACATTTGTAAAACAATTTTTTTTAGCTTTTTTATTTATTGACATATTTTGTTTTTCCATTTTTCCGTACCAAAATCACTGCTGACGATAACTTATTTCTGTCGAGAGAAAACTTTTGTTTCAAACGTCAATTTGAAGTTTGTGTGCTGCCAAATCTTTCGAAACAATCGAGGACGCTCGATTGAACCAAAATGTGTGCTGCCAATGCTCGATTGAATCGACCAATCTCGGTTGTATCAAGTTACGTGCTGGCACCCCTGTATACATTACATATAAGGGTGAACGTAGAAAAAAGTCAAGAAGCTATTTTCTAAATGGTTGGCGATGAGAAAATTTTATTTTTTGAAATAGAAAGAATTTTTTTGAACTATGAAAAACTTTAAATAATACAAAAATTTTAAAAACGATAGCTCGAGTTATGAAAGTTTGAAAGACAAAAAAATTGCAAAATTTTGTGGTGGGACCACCACTTTCCAACTCTACTGCTTCACCTTAAGGCTCCGATTGTGGGATTCACAATGTTGAACTCAGAAATCGTCGCCAACTAAATAGAAGTTTTGTTGCATTTGTCTCATCAAGGAGTTTTTGAGCCCGGCTTTCATCAGCGAGTATGTTGGAACGCCGTGTCGTGCGCTATTACCTTTTGAAGGTCAATTTAGTCTCGTAGTTCTTGTGCATTGTCAAACACTGTAAACCGTATGTTAGTGCTGGGCTAACAACTGCTGTGTAGAGCTTTCCTTTCAGATTAAGAGCAATTCTCTATCACAGAAAATGACAGAGTTTTCAAAGGGAATCAAGATATTTAATTTTTTTCGCACTTGGGAACCATTATTCCATTCCATTTCAGTCGTTTCCACGATGTAGAATCTTCATTTATGAAGGTTTTGTAGTCAGCAAGGATTTACTAATTCACTTTGGGGATCGTCTTCTAATCCTCAAGCAGAAAGCAGAAACTAGACTTCCAGAGTTCCACGTTGCCTAAGTGCATCCCATATCAAATTTTATAGTTGTCTGTCGAATGCTTTTTAAAAATCAACCGAAATAAACCCACATTATTGCTTAGAAGCTTAATAATGTGTGAGAACAGCTTTAGCTATCACTATTTCATGTATCAGCCTAGGCATTTGGTCACCGAATATATTTCGAAGATGAGCACGCTCTAGCCCATCCAAAACCAGATGTCTTAGAGGGTATATCGACTGGCCCTATCGCTTTTCCGTCTTTGAAGTACATCAAAGTGAAAAACTTTTGCGTACATCTAAAATTAATCAAATTACTATTAAAAAAAAACTAATGCTTCCAAGTAATTGCCCTAAACCAGTTATAAGTCATTTTGTGATGATCATAAGCATCTGAAGAAGCGTCAGAAGAATTTTTATCCGTTTTCCACACACAAAACTATGTGGCGAGTCTTGCATTAGTACAAAAAAAAACTCGTTTTAGAAATACCTACACCTACTTACCTTCTAACCTCTAAAACCATTTTTAATCCCTAGAAGTAAATATTGAATTTTTCAAGACCCTTATTCAATTTTACTTCCGCCGCGCCACCGTTTGCCGGCGTGGTATTCCTCCTTCATCATAGTAATTAGTAAAATTATTCACCTCAAACTTTTTGACCCCACTCAAAAATTTATTCATAGCAGACTTTAAGATTTATTAAAAAATTACCTGTTAATTTTAAGTTTGGGAAAGTTAAAAAAAAAGGATTGTTTTTTTGTTCTGTTCGAAATTTATTTCGAACTGCACCTTGAGGCAAATTAATATCAGCGAACCTGGAAATGATGTTTCGTTTTCTTTTTATCCAATTTATTCTTGTTCACTTCATTTTCCGTAGCGATATACCCTCTAATCGCTTTTTTATCTGTTTAATGCGCATTGAAGTGAAATTTTCATGAAATCCCATGTTATACCTTTTAGAAATATTTACAAAAAAAAAAAACGCATTAAGATTCACATTAATCAAGTTTGATGGAAATGTAGAGACAATTTAAATCACGTACTAAGGATAATTCTTATCCTGCATTTCTTCTAATTACATTTCTTATTTTTATTGTTTTTTTTTTATTATTTTTTACTAACGTTGAAATAATATTATGTTCGCGCTCATCAGCCACTACCTATATAGAATGATACATTAAAATTCCTTCATTTTATTTTTCTTGTTTAAATACAATTAGTTTACCATAGAGAAAAAGATAAAGTATAAACCGTATGCATAATTGATGGATTTTTCTTCTTCTTCTTCTAACTATACTTTTGCAGCTCCTATTGGAAAGCCAGTCCCTACCACCGCCCATAATACATCATCCACGTCAGTGTACGTATCATGGAAGCCACCTCCACCAAATACGATTCTAGGTGAATTCCTTGGATATCGCATTACGTATAGACCTCGAGACCGGGATCCCAACGACACCAAGGAAATTTACATTCGAGATAGCACTGTGGAGGTAAGTTAGTTAAGAGTTAGCTTTTTAGCTCGAGCTGGTTGTGTAACTCGCTATGTTGTGGGTTGGGTTTGGGTTGAAATGTGGGTGGAAAGATGTATATATGTATTATTCAATCGTGTCGTTGTATATGGGGGAAGATGAAATACGATTCTAAGAAGAACTTCGTTTAAATGCCATTTATTTTTGTCCTTGTTGCAAAGAAATGAAAAAAAAGGACATTTAAAAGACGAATCGGCTTATACTAACTATGCGAAAGCGAATAATGTGATTATGGTAGGTACCTATAATAAGAAAGAAGAAAAACGTCACAGTAAACTCGCGATAATTTGAACATCTTTTATTGAATAAATAAAATAGACTATAACCCTTTTACAATTGAATTTGAATTTTTTTTTGAATATCTACTGTAGGTACTGTTATTTTTTAATTAAACATTTTTTTTTGTGCAAAATATTTAAGACGGTATTAAATTTCGAGAACCGAAAGGAGACTAAAACGAGATTTATGAGACAAAACCAAAAACGAAACTAAATCAAACGAGACCGTCCATTTCTCCATTTTCAATAAAGCAAAACTGAATTTAATTTCAGCTTAAAAGAAATATTTTTTTACTTCTTTATATTTATAGTTAATAATTTTAATACTAGTTCTGGAAGCAATGATAAAATTCTTCAACAGCTAAAAATGTTTTTTGTTCCCTGAACTCAAGTTTGTTGGCCCCTTATCTCTCGCTGGCATGGAAAGAGCTAAAACTAGAGACGTGGCTGTTAATAGCTATACATAAGTAGAAAACTGATATGCTGTTTAATTCAATGCAGCAGTAAGCCAGCAATATATTGATAAAAACTCGTATCCTAACTAACGCAAAAAAGACATTTCTTTGTCAGTAAAATATTTAAAAAAAAAAACAGTGTTCAAATAATCGGGAGCTCACTGTCATTATCTACAACATAGTGTTACGCCCGCCATTGCCGCTCTTCACTTAGCAAACCACTTCTCCTCCAGCTACAACACATTTTAACTAAACGACTGATTGTTCTGCTTCATCAGAAGATTATGTAGGTACTCGTAACTATACCATCAGTTGAAGAATATTTTAGTGATGTTTTCTTTTTTTTTTTAAATATAATTTTCACCTCTATCTGGTTGTGCTTGACAAGAATTACAGGCGAATTTAGATTCACGATATCTGGTACTGGTACTAGTTGGTTTGAGTTTTTCTTCTTTCTGACGCAGCAAAGCAGTCACATTCGGCTTTCGGATTTGAACAACGTTTCTAAGAATCCCGCTCCACCATTCGAGTATTTTCCCAGACTAATGGGTGTTTAAAAGGTTTAACATTGAATTTAGTTTTTTGTTGCTAAATTTCTATCCTTTCTTTTTTTTCTATATTCTTGGATAACGAGAGGAGATTAGTGAACATTTTTCTCGTTGACAAGTCCCAGACACAGAAGCTCTAGAGATAGATGATGATGGCTGTCGGGTATACAGTTCTGTGTGGTTTACTTTACTACTGAAAAAGAAAATGATTTTTAGCATCTTGTTACGGTCATAATGATGAGTGGCCATTTTTTTTTTTTTGTTTCTGTTCGAATACCTATTCTTGCTGGAAAAATGAACTGAAGGTACAAATAAAGGAAGAGTTATATTATTTTGAAAATAAAAGAACTCTATTTCTTGCTTATCCCTTTTAAAGCTCATTAGTGAAATTTTATTTTTGGTCTGTGTCCGCTTGGATTTTGGACAGACATCGAAAAGAGGCTCATTAATTTTCGAAAAATCATTTATGTGTTGGGTTTTTTTAATTCCCTACAAGAGAATGGAGAGGATTTTATTGGAGCAGGATGAAGTTCAACGTTGGAGATAAAAATTACCTACCGACAAACATAAATTTCAACTTTACCAGATTTGGTTGTTAATTAAAATTAATGACCTGCTGCGCTGTCCTTCTAATTTCATTTGATTTTTTGTTTATATCTTTTAAGACATCGCTTTAAGCTCATTGTCAGAAAGCATTTAAGGTTTGTTTTCGTATTATTCTGAAAATCTGGATTTGAAGGTACAGAGTACTTATGATTTTTATTAAAAGAAGTACAGGTTCCGGAGAAGTGATATAGGGTGTTTTTTTTCGAGGTATAGAACTTTGAAATCTAATAAGATAAAGTTAACTTTATTTGAAAGATAATCTCTGGCCATTATAATTTAAATATGATTTCTGGTATATGACCTCCACGGTTGGCTTAGACGTAATTTAAACTGGAGGTCCAATTTTCGATCACTTTTTCCAAAAGTTGAGGCCGTTTATCGGCAGTGACGCAGTGGCGAATGTTGTTCTCGAAGTAGTGGATCGGCGTAGACTAGCGAATTCACATATCCCCATTGAAAATAGTCTAGCGGCGTTAAATCAATCACAAGATCTTGGAGGTCAAATGAAGTTAGAAACGTGATTATATGCAATTACCAAACGTTTCCTTCAATAAATCAATGGTGGCACGAGCTGTGTGACATGTTGCGCCGTTTTGTTGAAACCACTGCTTCTGCACATCATGGTTCTTTAATTGAGATATAAAAAACTTTTTTCTGGTTTTAACACTGTCTCAACATTATACTTGAGGATCTTCACTCCAAATACAGTAGTTTTTTGACGTTTAACTAAAAAATCATCAAATAAAATTTTCTTTCGTAGTGCGCAACACGTATTTCGAACAGAACCATGATTTTCAAATTTAGAAGCCTTGTTCAACTGTCATTCTATTTATGTTTAAATGTCAAACCAAACTAATGACAAATCACTTGACAGCTGTTTAAATGGCCGCCAATGAAAAAAAGCGTTGCCAGCTCAAAGTTTTATACCTCTAAAAAAACACTTGAAATGACTCCATTATGTATTTGTGTGGATTTATTACAGACGGTTATTGTTCAAAACATTATTTTGAAATCGTTCACGGAATTATTTATGTATGAGCTGAATTAGATTGCAACATGTAATGATTACATACATAAATATGAATCTCATTGTGCATAATAATCATCCTTGCATGTAAAATCTTTAACAATATTTTTTCCACAAAATAAAAAAAAAGAACTAATTAGAAAGTATGAACAATTTCGTCAAAATGTCAAATTCATTTCATTCCTACTAAAAAAAACTAATTCAACAAATAATATAATATTTGACTGCCAAAGACCAAGAAGCTTCATCTGACTTAATCTGTCATTAGACATTCTAAAATTTCTTTTACAAAAAATCTTTATTTTTTCCGATTATCCCATACCAACTAGCTAATGCTCCCAGAGCCAAACAAAAAAAAAAAAGAATTGAAACAAAAAAAAATATATATCTTAGCCATTTTTCCATTTTCTATGTTATAAAAGATCTCCATTATCCCTTGTGAAACCGGAACACATTTCTTAGCTTGCAATTAGTCAGCGTTTTCTTCCATTTATTTCTTCTTTCATTCCATTTGTGCCCCTTTCACAAAGAAAAATCTTCTGTCAACAGCATTTTTCACTTAAAATCTCTTTATACAATAAAAAAAAAATAAGTATACAAGAGTGAGGCCTTCTCCATGTGCTACATGGCTTGGCTTGACTCCATCAATCGTATAAGAATTCAAAATTGATTCAAATAGGATTAAGACTTTTACAATGGGATTTTCAATTTAACAGAAAAATGTCATTTATATATCGTTCGTCGTTTTGAAAAAAAAAAATGTGGAATTCCAATGGAACGACATGGAACGGTGCGGCATTTTAAATAAAATCTATAACATGTTCAAAAAATAATATAAGAAGTTTAAATATTTTTTTTATTTTTACCTTGTGGTTGGGATGTATGAATTTCTCAACCCTCATGTATGTAGGTGGCTACATTTATGGCAATGGAATAAGTGAAATAGGTTTTTTTTTGTACTTTTAAATGAAATTACCCACTCAAGCTGAATAAATTTCTCTTAAGGCTTTGATGTCGTTCAATTTGTGGATTTATGTGGACTTTTATCCAATGAAAGGCTTAGTCTGTCGAGAAAGATTTTCCAAGTACTGATATAATGGCAAAGTTATTAAATGAATCGGTCGATGTTTTACAGAACCGCTTTTTATGTGGTTGAGGTTATAACAATTTTTTTAAGTAGTGCCAACATTCGGCTTCTTACTTCTTCTGTGCTACTCTGTTTTAATAATCTGCTAATTCAAAATTCCGTATTCCAAAGTTCTGTCAATGCAAATTCTTTAAATGTTGATCGTTTACCAAAACTTGATTGTGTTACCAAAAAGGATAGATTCACATGCTTCACGAGTACCGCCTAGATTATCAGACTTATCATACTTATTAATTGAAAAACTTTTTGCCATCAACAGGACTCGAACCGCTCTAAGCGGTATACTGAGCCAGCGAACAACCTTCTGCGCTACCCTACCAGCCATCAATCGTCCATTCTAATTCAAGTTTCTTTCTTTATCAATTTGCAATGACAGACTGCACCAATTTTAATTCTACACTTCATTCACCGTAAAAGCGATGATTGATGACTTCATTGAAAGATTCTTCAATTTTGAACAGGCTTCAGAACATCCAGACTTATTTGTGAAACTTTTGTAATTGCTTCTGTCGCTGTCGGACAAAGTTCAGTCCCTTGCATATCGGCAAAATTGTAATTATAAATACTATAGTGGCTTTGGTATCAGGTATTATCGGCCACAAAGTCTGGAAGTAAGTTTATTGCAACTGTCTGCTAACAGTCTGAGTGTGCCTTTTTGCTTTTCTGCAGGTCTGAGGAAGGAAGTCAGATCGGGTTTGGTTGAGTAAACTTAGATGCCCCATCTTACGTAGTATTCCCGAATACTTCTAACGTGATTTTCGTTCTTCGAATTATTGATTCGCTAGGTTTAGATTAGTCCGCCTTGCGGCACACATTTATGGATGTTGGATGTACGATGGTTGCCTAACTCATAATGAAACTTTGAGGCAGAACTATAAAAGTCTGAAGTTTCTGAAGTTTAGGGACGAAAAGAAGCTGATACTCTCCTATCATCAGTTTTTTGCTTTACCTTTATTTTCGTTAATTTTTTTGCGTTCAAAACTAAAATGAACGCGTAGAACAATAGTTTCAGTAAGTTATCATTGTATTACTTCGTTTCTCTTTTTAACTAGTAATTGGGGTTAATAATAAATTTAAATCAAATGTTCACTGATAATGAAATTTCGTACTCGGTAACTTTTATGATTAGAGCACATACCTTCCTTGCAATTGAACCCATCTTGAAATCGACTGAACTCTGAGTTGCTTTAGGCACTCTCTCAAATGGACGTATAAAGTTTTTGCAGAATAGCTGGAGATGTTCACAATTTCACATAGTGTCCACGACAGAAAAAAAAAGTGTTATTAGTTGCCATGAACTTTATATTAATATTTGAATCCCCTGGAATAATCAAACTTTCGAAGCTGTTATCATGCAGGACCCCTGGTGTCATCTCTCAACTCATAACATGCGA
The DNA here is from genome assembly GCA_958431115.1 of Syrphus vitripennis. Taxonomy (NCBI): domain Eukaryota; kingdom Metazoa; phylum Arthropoda; class Insecta; order Diptera; family Syrphidae; genus Syrphus; species Syrphus vitripennis. Next base: position 5,596,767 of record OY288108.1, on the reverse strand, counting down.
TTAAGTTTATATGAAAAATTCTTGTTCATTCAAAAATGTGTATATGCAAATATTTAAGCCACCTCTGTGCATTTGTGTATTCCTACTTTATGTCGGAGGGTGAACTGAAAAAAATAACTTGTCAGGATCAATGAGCCGAGCGTCATAGTAGCCATTGAGTGGGTTGGCTTTGGAGAATTCGTGACGATGTTCCAAAAAAAAATACCCAAATTCAACTTCATCGAGATGCACTAAAGAAGTTGTTCTCGCATATCAAACTCATGCTAAATGGAAATTGCACAAAATTTCACATGAACACGTAGACGTATCATCTAAATCTGCATATATGTATATATATATATGGTAATTTGTGTTCGTTTTTTAACGTTATATTATCTAAGGGAATTTTCAAAAATAAAATCACTCATAAAAAATACGAACGACAAAATTGGGCAAAAGCAAGAAAACTTATTTACCGGATTCCAACATCCTTCCTTTAGGACAAGTATATAGTATACACAGAGTGGAGGAGTTTGTTCGCAGATTTGAGATACTATCAAAACCGTTTTTGTCGTTCGGGAAAAACATAGACCGATGATGCTCCGAGGGAAACGAGCCGTGGTGGTAGGGTAGAGGGGTTATCGAAGTCGGTAGCACAGATATCCCGGACATTTTTCCAGTCACTTATGTTTGTGACTCTCAAATGAAAATTAGTTTTCCTAGTTTTCTATGCATGTAGTCCTTTTTGCCATATCTCAATTTCCCCGTCCGTCTGCTCTCCGTAGCACAAGGAAGTGAATGCTATCGACTAAGGGACACACTGCGCCATCTGCTTCTGTGTTATCGATATTGGGTGTGGGGTGTATAATAGTGGCCGAGGTAAAGCGTTCGAACCTCCGGTGATAGTGATGGAAAATCTCTGGCTCGTCTCAGGGTCTGTTATCGAACGGGCGAAAACTCAATTTCCTTTAAATTAAGACAGACTTAGTCTATGTATGGATGTGTTTAAAGTGGTGTATATGGGAGCTGAATGATGGCTCTGCTCTGGTGTAACTGTAAAACTAATCGATTTTTCATCTTCCTCATTTCTTTTTGCACCGATAGATACACATCAGCAAATAAATCGTATTTTCTTTCCCTAAAGCACGATGGAGAGTAGTTCTGTTCTCGTGGGTCTTCTATCGGTTATGACTGGAAAGGATATTTAATTTAAGGATTTCAAATGCAGACATAGATTTCTCCGTGTATATTGATATATCACCAATCAAACACCTGTTCCATTTTGTTAATTTTGCTTTTTCTTCTATTTCTTCTTTTTTTTCAGAGTCATGAAATTCATAATCTGGAGGCGTACACACAGTATAAAGTGTCAGTTCAGGTATTTAATCCTGAAGGATTGGGACCTGAAACGACAATATTGGTTATGACTGACGAAGGAGGTGAGTGTTTTCTATTTTTATCTTTGTTTTTTTTGGATTTCTCACATATTAAAAAATATCACATATGGTTCGAGTTTATATTTTTTGATCTGATGGAAAGAGGAAATGAATCACTTATGGGATTTGGGTGTTTTTTTTTACGGTATGTTTATTGCGAAAGATCGTTTGATTGAATATTGAAATTAATTCTTTTATTTTTCTTGATAACTGCAATTTATTTTTATTTGTTTGTATGCCAATAACTATCCTATCTTTAAAATGAATCATTAATTCATTGCCTCATTGAATTGAATTATTGACCTTTTTTCAATCAGGTGATTCAAAATTTCAACTTGGTTGTTCCTTATAACAATATGTCTTTGGATAGACATTTTTTACAAACATTTCTTCCACACGTTTTGTTCTTCAACAATTTTTTTTGTAAGACCTTTTTTTCTTTTTGTACAATTTTATGTATCCCTTTTTTTGACAAACTTTTTTTTCAAAAAACATTTTTTTCACAAATTTGTATCTTTGACAATTACAACCAACTCGCTTAGAATAAGAAACGAAAAATAAATATAATAAAATGCACGACTGGATCTCGCAGACTTGTTACTATTTCAAAATATTTTAGAATAAAAAATTCCTAAAACAAAATCGTTACCTATTACAGAAAAATTTGAAAATTCATATATGTAAGTTATTTACTAATGCTTAAATAAAACAAAACTGAAGTTTCAGCTCAAAGATAATTTTTGATATTTTTTTTTTCAAAAACGGATTTTTTTTATATAAATTTCTTAAATAAGAAGATATTTTAAGACAAAATGGAATTCAACATTTTAATATTGAATGGATACAATTGAAAACAAAATAAAAAAAAATATACATTCTGTTCAAAATATTTATTTAGTTTTTAAAAACAATATTTGAAATTTTTTAAAAAAATATTTCTTTGAAAATTTGTATGTGCAATATTGTTAAGATTATATTCGATCTCATTTAAAAAACCTTAACCGCAATCCGTAAAACAGTTTATGAGAAAATTAGAAACCAAAAATTCGTTCTATGGCAGTAGTTTTAATTCTTTGCAAAACCCACTTAAAAAATTTTATTATTAGAACAGTTTTCGAAATGAATAAGTTTTGTTGTAAGTGTTATATGTACATATAACAAGTAGCCTTATTTTTAGAGTTTAATGAATCATTTTTAAACTTTAAGTTCTAAGTTTGAAAAGCCACTAAAATGCAAAAAAAAAAAAAATTTGGCTATCCAAGGCTATGGCAAAAATCTAATTAACCAAATAAAAATGGCCGCCAAAAAAAAATATTATATTACTATTACATTTAGTTTTATTATTTTTTCCAACTGTGGCAGTTTTATATTTTTCTGAATATTAAATCTGGGACTTTCCGATTCCCGGCCAAACTTTCTACGGCTGTGCCGATTCACAATAGAAATGTTAAAACGTTAAAGCTTATTAAGTTAAACCATAACAAAAGAAACATTTCTCTGTCTGAACTTTGCACTTGCATTTCTAAGGATTGAAAAAATAAGTAAACTTTTTAAAACAATGTGTATTTCTTTTTACTGAAATATATTTTAAGTACTATTCATCTGAAAATAATAATTATAAAATATTATTAAATTCCAAAAGATTTTTCTCCATTATAAAAAATATTTGGAAAAACTATTTGTTTTGTTGTTTGAATAAAAATTTCATACATAGCTCAATATTTTACCCTTATTGTTTCTTAATTCAGTTTTTTTGCTGTATAGGCTGCGAGACTCACACTTTTCTACTTATCTATCACAGTAGTATCATGTAGTATCAAGTTTGATCTAAATTTCGAGTTCGATTTTTTCACGGTAGCATAGTCGCAAGTAAAAATTATTCAAGTTTAAAAATTACAACAAACAAAATTAATAGGCCTAAAATCCATTTTCATGTGTATTTCTGCCCACTGATTTTAATAATTGCATGGTCTTGTCGTGTAGATTTTAAAACTATCTTCTGACATTAAAATCTTATATCTTGTCAAATATTTAAAATTACGAACTGTTTTGAAAAATAATAATAAAAATCGTAATACTCTGTTTGACTTTCCATAATTTTTTCTGGGTGTAAAGGGCTGAGGAAGATTGAAAGATTGTTCCGACTTACAGCCCAACTTCCCTCCGGTCCCTGTTAAGAACACACTTCCTATACTCCCAGGAATAGAAAAACATAATTTTCCAAAGTGTAAACATTTTATTCAATATCTAATTGTTATAAATTTGTACATACATATATCTAAAACAATATATATTTATTATCTGTTCACATCATCAAGTTAGTAATGTTTCATAATTGACACACACAATAATTTACTCGTGTTGGGATCGAGACAAAGTTGCAGATGTGCTTAAACAATTATTATTTAAGCCTTTTGGGAATAATAATAATCAAAATCATCAAATCTTTAGCTTAGGAAAGTAGGGATACATGTTGAGTGGGTATAGAACACATCCAGAAACCAAAACCTTATTGTAATGTAGTCACATTTAATTTCCGGTCTAGACACACTGCCATTCATTTTCGGTGGTCGTTGTCAAGTTTTGAAATTTATCTCTTGGGGAAACGAGTGATGAAGTTATGCTTCAAAATTTGCATAAGTGATAATCGAGTGTGGTTTAATTTAACATTTTGAATGAGCGTAGGCGACACGACGACGATGAGATTGGAGAGGGTTTGATATTGCCACAAAACCAAAGTCTTGGAAATGATATTTTGATAAATAATATTACAATTGTGACTATTAAGTAGAGTTTGAGGTCAGATGGAGAGAGAGAGAGAGGTTCGTTTTGATTTAATAAAACACAAATAAATTAAGTGATTAAAATAAATACTTTAGAGAAACAAATAATTTGGAGATGTCAGTTTTGTTGACATGCTAGTTTTGGATTCATTTGATAGTCTGAAGGGAAATTTTTTAATCGTCAGAAATTCAAATAATTTATTAAATACAATAAGGGGTGTTTTTTTTATGTTATGGAACTTTAAGTTCCGAAACTTTTTTAACTGGCAGCCATTTTAAATACTGTGAAGTGACTTGTGTTTAGTTTAGTTTGGCATTTCAATATGAATTGACTGACGTCTGAACAACGCTTTCCTGCATTTCTTCCTCGATATTTTTGGAACTTCATGTTCCATTTAATTTTTAACTGGATTCTCAGAGCATGTTCTTTAAGCATGACTGTACCAGCTCAGTTAAATATGCTTGCTTCTTATTCGATTACGCTTTGTAACTCCTGCTGTCATGTGAAGCATCTTCATTTCAGCTGTCCTCAATTTATTCTCTACTTCTTGTTCCTCGTCCAATACAGTAACCCTTAGTAAGTGCTGGACAACATTTCCGTTATTTTTCAATCACGGAAAATGAATGACGCGGTGTTTGACGTTATCATCACAAGATCCTTCGCTATTGATCACAGATCTAAGATATTTTAGCTTTTTCCAATTGGAAATAGAAATAGATATCCCAAATCGGCCTTTGTGGATCAGAAATAAGGGCAGCGTAGGTTCTAGGCCTAGTCCGATATCCATTTCCTTCCAGATCATGCATCCATACATCAAGTGCTCGTTGCAACGACACAGAATCTTCAGATAAGATGGCTCCATCGTCAACGAAGAATAACTGATGCACTTTAGGGTACGTTACTTTGTCCTCAAGCAGAAAGTCAAAGGCTTTAATAAAGATTTGTAGGAATTAACATTCCCTCCACTGATCACCACCATTTGATCACCACAAATAAGTTTTAAAATAAGGACCTTGAGCCATGTGGACTCAACATCTTCCTTTCTTTTTCGAGAAATTAGATGGTATCTAGTCTGGCCTAATCGCTTTTCCTTTTTTGAAGTTTTTCACAGCAACACTAACTTCTTCGTTATTAGGTGTCGTTGCAGTTTTTGTTAGTTGTCGTTATTTTTTTTTGGCATTTTGGAGTTCCTAAATAGCACGATTTGCATTCAACTCCCAATACATGCTCTGAGTATTCTCTGCCTGAAGTTGGGCACACTTTTTCTTTGCATCTTTCCTGCAAAGTATGTCATTTGGGATTTTTATTGTAGAGACATTCATCAACCACCTATAAAACGTTTTATTTTAAACTCAAAACTTTATGAATTTTCTATTTCTTTAAATTGTTCATATAAGCAGTTAATATTTTATTTCAACCAACCATTAACTCTAATCTTTCTTTCAACTTTTTAATCATACCTACAATTATAAAAAGAAACCTTTCAAAAAACTTTTGGTTTGGATGACAAACATACCGCATTCCTTTGCTCGGTTCTATAAAGACAATACAATTATTTCCTTCCTTTTTTTAAACAAGGTAAGTTCCTATTTCAATTAGATTTCCAAACTCAAAACTGCTAAATTTCCTTCCTTATCTAAAACAAACATTTTCATCCTTTTTCGCAACAAAAAATACTACAATCAATACCACCCAATACAGCTTAAGGCACAAATATTACAAAAATAAGCAATCTTATTTTTCATCTCGGTATTTTCGATAGACAAATTAACCATCCACCTACAGCTAAATTTACTGATAAAATCTCTCGCCTCCAAAGCTTTCAATTCCGCATAGAATCGTTTCCCTTCAAATTGGGCGAACAATGAAGAAACAATATTTGAACTTCTCGATTGTTTGGTCAAAATATAAAATATTAAAACATTAAACTTAACAATGAAGAACAGAAGAAGAAGACCGTAGTAGCAAGACAATCCAACACCTTAACCGACACTTTAACCCAACACAATAACGCGACACTGAATACTGGCTATTGTAGGGCTTCGTTGTCTTTAGACTTTTTTTTTTTTTATTTGTTCTGAACCCCCGTTAAACTTTATAAACATTGATGTCGGTGTCGCCACCACAATCTGTCAATGTTGTCTAGAGTCTAGGTATTCTTCCATTCGAATCCATTCGAACCATGGATACTAAGAAGAAGAAAAAAAAACTTTTCGTTGTTCAAATAGAAGTACATGATATAACAGAGAGAGAGAGAACCCCACAGCCAAAGAAAAGAAAATATTAACTTTTATTGTATCTTCACCGTAACCTTACCTTAAGACCGCACCTCTTCACCTTTCAACGCAAAAGTACAGCCCAAGGATTCAGCCAGCAAACAACGATATAGAAATGTAACAGAAAAATACGAGCAAAAAAAACTCCTGAAAGGAATACTTCTTCGCCTTACGCTTGTATATCCTGACGCTTGCTGTTGAAAGGTTTTACACCAAGCCAAAGTGAGTTATCCTTATGCCATCACGGGGACTGATGGAAGAGCTAAAAATAAAACACAGCCCTGCAATTCGCCACCTCTAACCCCCGACATCGCCTTCGCCACATCGAATCCACAACAACATGATATACATATTGTGAGGGTTATTGGAGGGACAGCCAAAGTGAAGACCGCGCTGCAGAATACACATCGATGCTTTCCGATGGGAACGGCATAACCTTTACTAGATGTTCTTCCACCTGTACATGAGTTCAGGTTCACATCAGAAACTGATAGCTTATATATCCTTCCTCTGGGTTGTGAGATATATTTTTGGCGAGGCAAAAGCGAGGCGGGCGGCGGCGGTGGTGGACTTCTGCTGAAAAATTATCCTCTTGATTTCCATGAACATATTTTTTAGCGAAAAAGGATCATAAACTTTGGCGGGGATTTCTTAACATTTTCTTTTCCTTCACTCCTTTTCCTGAATTCTGATGTTTTGTGAGTCCTGCGATGATGGGCACAGAGGATGTGGGTGGTTTTAAGGAAGTTTTTTTTTTCATTGTTAGTTCCTTTTATTTTCATTTTGTTTAATCCTTTCGGGGATTAGCCTACACACTGATGCACACAAACATCAAGCCGAAACGAAGCCAAGAACCAAGGCAAGGCAAGGCAAGGCAAGGCCCCAGCCCTTTCTGACTTATTCGAACTTTAAATACTTTGGGAATACAGACAGCCATATCCTTTTTCTTCTTGGTTTGCTTCATCCGTACATAGTCCTGGTTTCTGTTCCTGCTGCTGCTGCTTCTTCTTCTGCTGCTTCGTTTTGGATTTAGAGTAGGGCTTATTTTTAATCAGGTGAGGGGGATCAACTTTTGGCTGGGAATAAATTATGCATGAACTGTTTTGTTGGATATGGCTTTTGCCTTTTTGCCTGAGCTTGAATCCTTTTTTTTTTGTTCGTTTTTCATTTTTGGGCAAAACCGAGATGAATTTCTAGCAGATGTTAATGTTTGTCGTACTTTCTTCTTTAGGAATTATATTTTTGTGGCAGTTCAGTGCTATATGATTTGATGGTCGTGTTCAGGCCTACATGGTGCTTTCAATGGAAAAAAGGTTCATATTCATTTTGCTTTAAGGGAGCGAGAGAGAGAGAGAGAGTTACGGGAATACAAACGGAGGGATATGTGTTTATTGGATGTTTTTCTGAAAGTTATCTACAAACCAGCAATACCTATATTTCCCGTTGGGTTTTGTAAAGTAGGGAATTTCACAATTGGGCAACACGAAAAAAAAGATAAATATTTTTGGTTTGCGTTTGGGAATTCCATTGAAACAAAATTTCATTCAAAAATGAGGATTTTTATACAAACAAATCCATAAACGTAAAAGTATTTTTTTATTTGAATAAAATATCCAACAGATAAAGGTTAATCCTTTCAGAATGACAGCAAGTGGTTTTTATGATTTTTTTTTATTTTTTTTTTTTTAAAAGAGTTGATATTTCTATTACCTACCATTCCCCTTCTTAACATTAATAAATGTCAGATTTCCAAGGTTTTAATTCATGAAGAAAAAATGTTGAAGTCAGTAGAGGTAACAACTGGATTCCAAAAACTTCTATACCTGTTCCGTGGTACTTGTAAATGAAATATGGATTTAATTCTTTTCACTTTTTTTTTTTATTTTGTTGCTTGACCAAAACGATTTGAAATAAAATAAAATAAGAAAAAGGAAAAGGCTTTTGGAACATTAATCATTGTTTTTTATGGAGGCCAATTTCAATTTTTGTTACCAAATATACATACCTTACCTATGCCTGATAAATGTACCCAATTTTCAGAGTCAGTGGATTTTTTAAATTGCTTTACTGTTGTTTTGTACATAAAAAGGTAGATACTTATTTTTCCAAATAAAAATAACGACTTCGTTGTCAGGGTCATTTGAATATTTTTAATGAGATGGATTTTTTTTTATAATAATTTAAATTTTCTAACAAAAACACAAGAAGGCTTATTTCCATTTAAGGAATACTGAAAATCAATAGGTGGAGATGAAGGTTGAGACTATAAGATCCGAAACTGACAGACTTACACTCCGGATCGGATGCTTATCTAGGTCCTATTTTTTAGAATTTTTTTTTTTTGTTGTTTTTAGATTTTACTGTAGTAGATTTTTCTATGCCAGAAATATGAACTTTGAATGATAACACATAGTATTCAAGTTATTTCGAAGTTATTTTCTGCGAAACAAACATTAGCTGTTAAATTCAAACAATCATTATTTTAAGATGGAAAAGCATTTTAATTTCTTAAAGAGATTTACGAAATGCACATATATTATAGAGATTGTTGATGTATAAGTTGTTTCCACTTGACCCGGGAGGTAAACTTCCACGCGTTTTTTTAACGAATGTGGAATTTTCTTAGTTCTGTTTAAAATGTCAGTTAAGTATATGTCAAATATATACCCGCTGTTAAAAATTTTATTATGTATAAAATAAAATACCTAATGGCAAAGTCAATATCATTGCTCGTTCTCAGAATATTCGAGCTGAAATACAATATTGTAACTACTTTTCTTTAGAATTTTTAACAGTTTTTGATTTTTTGTTAAAAAACGGCCCATTCAATGTTTGGCAAAATTTTATCAGTTGCTAATAATTATGTTATATAGAAAATAAAATAAACAAGAAGTCAATATCGTTACCCGTTTTTGAGAAATTTGAGTCGAAAGACAATTTATACCAATTTTTGATAGAATTTTTTGTAGTTTTTAATTTTTTGTAAAAAAAACTGTCCATTGAATTTTTTTGAAATTTTCACCAGTAGTCAAAAACAACATTTTTGGTAAAATAAAATTATTTTAAAGTTAATATCATTTTTCCATCTGAGGATATTCGAGTTATAAAAAATTTTTTTTTAGTTTTTTTGATTTTAAAAAATAACGGTATATTGATTTTTTTCCAAATTCATATCAAATTTGTATGACGTCATAATGTGTCGAATAAAATTTATTTCAAGTCAAAATCATTATTTGTTCCAGAGATATTTGAGCCCAACCAAATTTTTCACTTCTTTTTTAAACTGCTATAGTAAAAAAACAACTGATTGAATATTAATAAACGCCCTTTCAGCTTCTTTCGAAGTTATTATCTGTAAAAAAAAAATTGTTTGAAGTCAATTTCTTTACTCGTTCTTGAGATATCGAGGACGAAAAATGGTACCAGAACTTACGGATGTACGGACGTACGTACACACGCACACACAGACATCTCTCTAAAAATTATTGATATAGGCTTTAGGGACCTTGAAACCTCGAGAAATGTCAAAAATTTCAATTTGACAAATCGGACCGATTACAATAACTCCGTATGGGAAGTTAAAAAGTCTTAAAACTTTGCCCTTTGATTTAATTAATTTTCTCCGGCGGCGGTGTTTATTGAACAAATACGAATTCACGCGTCAAGTTCGATTTCATAACAATCAAGAAAAAAAGTAAAGGTAATCGATCCAAATTTGGCGCTCTAAGATAGAAAGGTATTCCATATACCTATGTATACATACTTACTTTGATGACAGTGATAACTTTGTTTCTCCCAATTGAATTCGCAAAAAGCAAACTAAGAACACCATCCATTTCTTTTGATTGATAATACACTCTCCATTATTCTTTGGTTACAAATAATATCTACCTTAAAAAAAAATAAAACAAATCGTGTGTAACGTATGTTTTCAAAAACCATCATTAAAACTGAGTGTCTCCCAACAGCAATATCAGTTATTTGAAAACTTTTCTCAACTAATTTCAAACATTGAAGCATTCTAATCAAAAAAAGTTGTTGTATTTTGGTATACATTATAAAACAACTGTTTTTATAAGGCCACTTTCTATACTCAGACACATTATAACCCAGCAACAACATCAACATAAAAGGAAAAAAAAAGGCACATAAAAACCTTGAGGAAATCAAAACTTTAAGCCATCAACCACCACTTCACCTCTTAATTTAACAAAAAAAAAAAAAAGAAATGAAAATTAAATTGAACGACTTTTGCTGTTTCCTTTTTTGTTTTCATTTTTCACTTAATACCTACCGTTCTGAGTCAAAAGTTAAAGATTTAACAATTTTCGACTTTTTCACGCCAATCATAGAGGATTTGCTATGCCATAAGGTCCTGACCATCACAGAGGAGACCAGTCAGTAGACCGACCGCCACCCAATTTACCACACTCCATTCAAGAAAAAAAAATAACATCAACGTAATAATCCCTTCCATTTTCTTAGCACAAAATAGCTAGCTAGTCCTTTTTTTTGTTTTTTTGTTGGATGCTGCTATTTGGGATCGACTATGCTGATGGCAAAATAAGAAATTAACCCGAGAAAAAAAATAAAACAACAAAAATAAAGTTATTTCAAAGAAGGTTTTATTTTTAGGAATCAAATCACCCACTTCAACCATAAAAACAAAAATCACTCGAGGGAAAAAAAATACAGTGAAACAAAGTTAAGGACTCGATGTCGACGTTTGAAAGAGAGCTGAGTGAAAGAAAAATAGAAAGAGTAAACTTTTGTACTGACAAAGACCGCTGCCGCCGTCACTACCGCCACCGCCGTCACCACCGCCCGCCGCCGCTGACCAACCGACATCAATTAGCAGAAAGGATATTGTATGTCTTCCTTCTCTCTTTCTCTCTTTGTATTTTTTTTTTGTCACATACGTAAAACCACTACTAACCAGCTACAGCCAATTAAATATTCTTTTAGGTGCGGTTTTTTTGTGTAACTGGTTTCAAATTAAAAACAAACATTGGATGCAAAGAAAAACATTGTCCAAGGAACTGCAAAAATATCTAGGTACTCCCACGAAAAAAAAGGTCCTTATTCGTTATTTGGTGAAGAAGAGGGAGAGAGAGAGAGAGGAGAACACAAGACAAGATTCTTGGTTATTATATAACTAACTTTACCTGTACTACTTCTTAGAAGACCGCACCCAAAGGGAATTAGTATTCGACTTCCGACAGTGTCGACCTTTTTTTCTCATTACTCTGCAAGGATGATATATTCTGTGCCAAAATTCCACGACATTTTTTGCTATAGAAAAATTAAATAAGCAATGTACCTACCTTTGGTTTTTTGAAAAAGCTTTTCGAAGAAAATACTCCATTTTTTTAGAATTTATTTCTATTCCTTTATCGTAAAAGAAAATAAAAAGGATTTCTTTTGTTGGGATTCTATTTCAAAGGGTAACCAAAATTTTTCTTTTTTTTTGTCATTTTTTTCTGAATTCAAGGAAATATCCTTGAATTGAAAGAAAAAGCCCTTCAGTCCTTCATTTCACTACTGTTGACAAAAAAAATCTATACCGTATACTACAATATTATTTCGTTTATCGTTGCAACAAAACGGACAATTTGAAGTGTATGGAAAATCGTTCAAGAGTTTTCTAAGAAAATGAAAATGAAAAATAAAAATCTACATAATAAGAATAGTTTTGCAAGATGAAGAATATTAAATCCTTATTTCCATTATAAGGCGAACGATGATGATGTTGGTTTGGTGTTGTACATTTTGAGATCTTTTGTTGTGCCAGTTGCAGTGGGTATGGTGTTTTTGATGCTTTTGCAACTTTAACAAAACCATACTAAACATTATTCTAGGAAGAGAAAGGGAAAAAAACGGTATAGACGTTATCTGATCCTGAATGCTTTATTCTAGCATAACAGAGTATGATAGTGGAATATTTATACTGACAAACTGATCAACTGAAATATGTAATATTTCTAAAAAAAAAATTGATAAGCAGATACTCTTTTGCTTAAAATATTAGAAAACGGTATTCGTTATTTCATTAGGTTGTATAATTTAGTCAAAAATCACGAGCGTTGTTACAGTTTTGAAACTTCTTAAGGCAGAATTTTAAAATTTTGAAAACAAAATTTTGAACAATACAATTTTGAAAGTAGTCATATTGAACATAAAAACATAGCATCATCATCATCAGCTCGACAACCGGGGTCCGGTCGTGGCCTCCTTCAACAAGTCTCTCTTGTCGGTCTTGGTTTCGGGGGTCCTGGTCTACGCCATCTCTCGAGGCGCAAACATGATCTACCACGCTGCCGTCTACCATAGAATGTACCACAAAGGACTTTCCGAGCCGGTTCCTCCTCACTCATGCGAGCTAAAACTCAAAAGCTAAAAAGAAAACATAGCAGTTTTGGAAAAATTACAAAAGGTTTAGATTTTAGTACCGCTGTTCTATTATTAATGAATATTGCAAATCGATTTAATAGAAGTTATTTCTAAAATTGGTCAAGTATAAATATTTCTGTTTTTCGACACATTTTTATTCTCGCTCTTCATAAAACTTTAGACTGGCTTTTTTTATTAGGATTTCCTTGACAATATTGACTGAAAAAGCAAACTTTTCAACACAACTTTTTTCAGAATTTATTTTTTGACCAATTTTCATGGTTCAAAAAAAATTACTAATAGTTGTTCTCTGACAATTTCAGAATGCATCATGCAATCATCGCTACAAAGCAGAACTAATCTAAGTCACAATTTTAAGATTTTTCTGTAGAGCGCTTTAAAGCTGGTTCTGCATTGTAGCGACGAAGTGCATGTTTTTTTTTAAATATTGAGATACTTTTTTTGTTTGGAAGTGCGAACCCGTAAAATACTTTTAATCAATTAAAAGGTGTGTAATGATTATACCCAAAGCGGAGCAATGGAGTTGCGTGAACGGAGCAGTGCGTAAGTCAATGGTAAAAAAAGAGACAAGGACATCTTGGACTTAAGGGCCTTGCTACCAACTATTGACAGTGAAATCTCCAATAGGTGGACAGCGACGGTTGTAACATTTTTGGCTATCTAACAGACCTGTTCGCCCAAAAGAAAATATAGCAAAAAAATATAGCAATTAGAAAAAGTGCAATAACAGACCGTAGCTGCAGAAATAATATCCGTTATGCATTTATACGTAGACAGCGCGGCGCGGTGATTTCGTGGCATCCACAACATCCAAACAAAGATTTGTAGTTGAATTTGTATTGGTTTCTTTGTTTATACTTATCGTGCACCAGGTAGGTATAATAACATCACAACTGAAATAATAAACAAGAAAAAATCAAACTAGTCCAGTCCACTCGGAATTGGCAAACAATTCAAAAATAATCTGTGGAAGCTTGGAAACAACTACATATATGGTGGGTACCGTTAATAATTGTTTTTTTTTTTTTTTGGAAAAAAAATTCCATTCAATTTACTTATACAGAAAAAAAGGATACCTACAGACAAAACAACCAAAAAAAAAACAAAATTTTCAATTCCACAAATTTTAAATCTTCAATTATTAAAAACCAAAAGCCTCAAACCCAAATCAATTGCTTTTCTAAAATCTATATTTTAAGAACGGATGTACATTTTTTTTAAATTTATTTAGGTAAAAGTGTTTTTCATTAAATATTTAAAACCTGCATACTTTCCAAAATACTTAAGGAAATAAAAAAAAGACATCAGAGCAAAAATTCAAAAAATCATGTATTTGAATTATTATATTTCGCCCAATTTGTATTTGTATGTTTAAAAAAACAATTGGTCCATCACATTAGTTTTAACCTTTACTTTTTTATTTGAAGCAAGCCTTTTTGAAAAAAAATGACAATTTAGTACAAAAAAATCAAAATTTATACAAAAAATTCAAAATTTATGATTTTTCGATTACTTTCAGATTTTTTGTAAAACTTTTTCAATCATCGTTTTCATGGAAAATCTGATTCTCTATAAAAATGAATTCAAGTTAAATTCTAAATAAGTTTACGTCTTGGATAAACGTTATCAGTGATGTAACCATATTACGACACAATTCATTTACTGGCTCATACAATTTTATTCAATTTTGTTTTGTGCGTTTTTGTAAGAAACTTAAATTATTTGGTCCCAAAAAATTAAAAAAAAAAAAGAAATTGTTACTAAACGGTACCTCTGCCATGGACTCGGAATAAATGTATTCTTAAAAAAACGAAAAACCAACCAAAAAATAACATCAAAAGAAATAACAAAAAAAATTCAAAGTTGTTCACTCTGGCGTATACGCATCTTTTTTATTTAATGAATTTTAAACATCAAACCTCTCTTTCAGTTAACCGGAGGCAACTGTGTTACTTATCATTATGATAGACTTCCCAATATCATGAATACAAATCTCTCACCAATAGACTTTAGCTCAGATTTTCACCGCAATTAACCCCATGTGCGACAGTGATTAAAAAAAAATTGTCTGCAATTATTTCCATCTGACACAAAATGGCAACTTTCTAAACAGAAATTTTTATTAAATTTTGTTTTGCTACCCTTTTATGTTTTCGATATAGGAACAACAACAAAAAAAAAAAAGATAAAAGAAAAACATATTCAACCGAAAGGGTTGCAAAGGGTAGATGATGGGTGGATAGGTTCAAAGTTGTTGTGTTTAGGTATGGAAAATGAAATAACATGGCGCATAAAATAATCCAGCTTAGTGCATTGTATTATTTATAATGTTGTTTAAAAAAAGCTTTATTTGCTTCACCTCGCCTTCGGGGTGATGGCAACGGTATTTGGCCCGTTTATTCCGGGGCATAGCTTTTATCGCACCCCAGTTATAATACCTACAATTTTTTTTTTTTTTCAATTTTTCATTTGAAACCCGCTGCTTTGCTCATCTGAATAATCTGAAGGATTAAGCGAAATGAAAACCTTTTTTTTTTTTTGTTATTTTGGAATTTTATTATTTTTTTGAGAAAGAATGATTTTGTTTATTCACATTCTAAATACCATTGAATATGAAATATCTACAAATAATAATATCCTTTTGGAAGAAATGAAATGAAAAACAAAATATTTGATATTTATTCCAGACAAGCGCCATGACAGCAAAACTTGCGTTAGACACAATCGGATTTTTGAAAAAGTTTTTTTTTCGAAAACAAACCCGCCCGAAGGGGTTTGATCCTGGAAATGATATTCGGGTAGATACACACAACACAAGACATCACATGCCCTACCTATAAATTTATTTTGTTGTATCCTTTTCTTCTTTTTTCTGTTTTTGTGAAACGAACAAAACCGTTGAATATAATGTATCCCTTTTGATTTTTTCTCGTATATATTTTTGTTATTCTTTTTTTTTGTATTATTTTTCAAAAAGTGGGAAAGTCAAGTGGAGCATATGTCCTGGGATGAAGATTAAAAGTTAAATAAACTTTCTTGTTCAAAGGATTAATTTTTGTACGTTTTATTTTTTTTTCCTGTTTGCTTTTTGTGTTGAAATTTAATTTTATTTTCATTTTGAACAAAACACAAAAAGCGTATTATATGAGATTACGCACGCAGTGATTATAAATAGTTGACTTTGGGTGAAAAAGAAGAGATGAATCTCTGAATTTTGTGATGGGAAAGGATAATATAATGCTCTCTGGCTTTTAGAGATGGTTTTGCTTTATTTTTTTTGGGAACATTTTCAAGAGGAGAATTTGTCTGCTGTGGAACAATTTTGTTGTTTGCGTTTGGGATTTTGAAGTTCTTGCATTCTTTGGCAGAACAAACAAATTAAGGAATCCTGAAAGTTAATTATCAACTTTTGTATGTGTGTGTGGTGTGTGATGAAAGAAAAGGGTTTATTTCAGTATAATGTATGATAATATTTTATAATGTCGGCGAAGGAAGAGGGATCATTTTTTTTTTGGTTTAAAATTATTTTAAAGTTGTTTAATGAAATTTGGAAAACCTACAATTTAAATTTTAAAACATTAAAATCTATGCAACATATACACTCAGACACGAAAGTAAGTATACACTACCATTACCATAAATCTGCTTTCTATCAAGTCTAGTGTATGCTTACTTTTGTGACTGAGTGTATGTATATATAATAATAAAAAAAAATGTTAGTGTACTCTGAACCCAAGAAGAAAATGACGAATAGCATAAAATGAATTTTTTGAGTATTTGAGCTGCACGTTCTTGCTCCCTTCTCAGATCACATCGTTTTTAAGTCTAAGAAGTGTAAAACAATAATTTGACTTGAAACAACATTTTTATGGCAGGTACACTCTGAATAATGTTTCAATTTAATTTCTTTTTTGTTTTGTAATGAATTGTATAAAACTTTAAGTTAGCAACACTTTTTCAACTGTTCAGCTGTTAAGTGCTTTGTATTTAGTTTGGTTTGACATTTCAAAATACATAACGATTCCGATTTTTATAAGAAAATTTTTTTAGCTATGAAGCTCACTTTTGGTTAAATTGCTATGTCAATAAACGAAACCGTGATGTACAGAAGGTGTGGTTTCAACCAAATGATGCAACATGTCACACAGCTTGTGGCACAATTGATTTATTGAAGGACCCGTGAATTGGCCTCCAAGATCATGCGATTTAACGCCGCTAATTTTTTTTCAGGGGAGATATGTAAAGTTGCTTGTCTATGCCGATAAAACGATCGACCACTTGGAGGACCACATTAGTCCCATTATTTTAGAAAAAGTGATCAAAAGTTGAGCCTCCAGATTTAATAACGTGCGAGCCAGCAGTGGTGGCCATATGCCAGAAATCATATTTAAATTTTAATACCAAAAGATTATATTTCGAATAATGTCAATTTTATGTCAGTTTTTCAAATTCATATTTCTTTTATTCCATTTCAAAGTTATATACATACATATGTACCTCTGAAAAAACATCCTATACTTATCCAGTTAAGAAAATTTGTTAAAATTATAAGTCCCATTTTCGAGAAATTTTATGAAAACGTTTTTTTATAAAATATAATTTATAATATATAATTAATATATAATTTATTTTTGTTCAAATTATTAATATATTGAATAACTGTTTTGCACCATATTTTAAAAGTTTGTATCAAGCCATTTTTGAAATATATAATTTTCAAAAAATAATTTAATTTTTCATAAATTTTAGATGCTTTTGCAAAAAAAAAAATTGATTACAATCAAATCAACTGTTTTTGAGAAAATGGGAAATTCAAAAAATTATTCTTTGAGATATAACGTTAACTGTATTTAAATCTATTCAAAAAAAAAATAGTAATTTCAAGTTTGATCAAATTTCGATTTCGAATTTTTTCACGAATCCAATACCAACCCTTTATCTGAGTATAATCACAATTCAAATTCAAATTACTCAGAATCTCTTCCATATTTAGAACCCCAAATACAAGAACATAAAAACCAACAAGAGAATATATGAATTTTTGAGCAAAGGCCCATACTGACGGCTTTTGAGAACCAAACAAAAAACAAATGATGCAAATAATTTGAATAATTCACCCCTAAGAACCACATTTCCCATATTCAACATGACTCTTGCGTTGGCTTTCGAATTATATATTTATTCTTTAAAAATTTATATAATATACAAACAAAAATTATTGTCCCATTTATCAAACAAACACACATGTTTTGAAAATAATCGAACAATTAATTTATTTTTCTGTGACTTGGACACAGCAAAATTCTGTTGTCTGTCATTGACCATGTTGATAAATTTACAAATCCAAATAAATTGTTGAATCCGAATCCTGACAGTTCGACAATTTGTATTCAACTTACCGTCACCGCCTGTTGTCATTACCCTTACATATATGTTTGTACACAAACTTCCTTACCCCCTTTTGTAACGAGTGAAGTAGAAATATAGGCAGAGAATTGTCCTTTGCAATTCTCTTACTCCATCTGTCGGTGGTGCAGTTGGTCGGTCTGTCGGTCCTGGTCGTCCTTTCGTCATTGATACATATACTTACGTATATATGTATTTCAAGAAGTGGTAATGTTGCCTATCTTCATCTCCCATCTGTGGATGTATGTATGTTTGAAGTTGCACTGAAGTGAACAATACAATTTCTACAATTCGCTCCTACTTGTTAACATTTTGGAGAATGCAAGTTCCGGAGTTTGGATATTAGTATCCAAATGTTGTTATCATCTGTTCCCCAAGAACATGAATAACACACTCCTTTTAACAATTGCCAAACAATGTTTAGGCGGTTAGTCAAGCCTGCATCTGGCCGGGGATCTAAATCTGGCTTGCTGAGTTGAATGCTGCTGCTGCTGCGTGTCTGAATTGAATAAATCTGTTACCCTATAGAACCAGAGGCATAAACCGACACTTTCTGATACTGATGCTTTCGCCTTCTGCTGCATCTCATCCTCTGCATTTTGGGGTAAATTTAATGGAAAATAAATTTTAGCATTTTCTCTGTGATTTCTTCCTGGAGCACACCACACCAGCTCCTTGATGTTCGAGATTTTCTGTGTTCACGTCATGCTATAAGAGAAAATCTTTCTATTCTGTTTGTTTTTTTTTTTTATTATTATTATTATTAAATAACGAAAATGCATAAGGGAGAAGAAGTGAGCTGTGGAAAAATTTAGTTTTTGTGTGTTTTTGTTGTTTGGGGCAGAGAGGAAAAAAAAACTTGGAATATTTATGCAACTGCCACTGACAGGATACAAAGTGGAAAACTAATTTTATGAAACTCCATCAAATCCGATGGATCTCTGCTCTTTCATTTTGGTTTAATTTTCTCGCCAAATATACAACTTTATAGTTTTTTTTTATCATACTTAAAATCAAATCTATGGAAAATTATTCTTTTTTGGTTTTTTTTTAAAGGTTTTTATTCAACTGAAATTTGTTGAAATAAGGTGTAGAACGGTTCATTTTTAAACAAGTAGGACATAGGGGCTAATTTTAACTTGAAGTCTTATAACTTTTTACCAACTTGTAAATTAACAAAGAAACTGAGGTCCATAGAATATTATTTGAGCTGCTACTTAAATAAACTTGACCACATGTCTTAAACTGTCTATCTTGATAGTTACTCGTGGCGCTTCTCAACGGATGTTTTTTATAATATTATTTGCATAGATTTTTCCTAATTTCATTTTGTTGACATGTTAATTAAAAAAAAAAAAAAAACTATAGGTATTAATTACACTAGTAAATAAAAATTATAAAACTGTCTAGAAAACCAGAAATGTTTTCCAAAGTTTGTTGGTTTTTCGAATCCCAAGTCAAAAAAATTTCATCACATCAGGATTTGAGAATGACTTCATTGAATTTATTTTGCAGTTTTTTTCTTAAGAATAATTAAAACTGCGTGGACCAGTGTAATTTTAATAATAGATCAGTTGGTTGGTGTGGCCAGGCACATAAGGCGCCCATGTAATATCAATTTCAGTTAAGTTTTGGATATTAGCAAACTTACTTACCATTAACTAACTTTCTGGGAAGTCTGAAAAGTAAAAAAAAATGTCAACAAAACCAAAGCGTTATGTGCGAATATGTTTTTTTTTTATTTTTGAATTGAATAGCATTTTTTAACTGAGACGAAATTGAAAAAAAAAATAAAAAAAGCTAGGAAAAGATCTCCTGTTAAAGATAATTTAGGCACAGTAAAAATTTGAAACATTAAATTCCGAAAACTGAAACCCTTTGTAAATCCAAACTTTTGCGCCATGTTTATTGAGCTACCATTTGTCACTTTAGAATGGCAGATAGGTTCATTCTATTTTGGATTTCATTAAATGAGAAAAAATGTCAAATCAATCAATCAAAAATTATTATACATAGGTGCCTCCTATAAATTTATATTTTTTTTTTTTCGAAACATCAGTTTTCGAGGGAGTTTTTTTTTATTTCCTTTAAGCTTATATATACCTCGACAACTAATAAACCAAAAATTCTAATCAATATTGATTACGAAGTAGTAACTTTTCTACTTTTTTGAAGACTCACTCTTAATTTCCAAATATTACAAGCAGTTGTTCTCTTCTTACACTAACCTACCAATTTTTTAGTTTAATATATTAATTATATACAAAATTACATGATATTTTTTTTTTCTAAAAATATCCATAAAAATGATTATTAAATTCAGTACAATTTCTCATTTTTATCATAATATCTTCTTAATTAAGTCTGCAGCCCACAACATAGAACACAGAACTCTAATGAAAATCTTATTAGTTCTTTTAAATTCCACGAAAAGATTTATATACACATTTAAATCAAATTTTATTATCTATTCTCGAAAAATAACTTACAGTTATTCATTTTCAGGGAAGCAAGAGTAGTAAAAATAGTTCACTTATCCGTATAGTTACATTGAAATGTCTAAAATAGATACAATCGTTAAGAGACCAATCACAATTATTTTAAGTTTTAACTACCTATAATTGGTCTGAGTGTTTTGTTCGTACAACTTTTTAAACAGAAATTTATAAGCAAAACAAAATTCAATTCTGAAGTCACTATGTCAACCTTCTGTATAAAAATTCCCTAGAAATAAATAATTCCCTTCTAAACTTTTTTTTTTTTCTTACGGTCAACTTCAGCTATAAGCTTATTGAATTTCCCAACAATAAATGTTTTGCTCATCATCCCCCTCATATACATCCTTTATTTTGCAGCATAACAAAGCAATTTCCTTAAAATAGAAAAACACCATCACCACAAACCGTGCCGTCGTCATCGTCGTCGTCCGTGGTCCGTTGGTGTTGTATAGCCCGTCCCACCACATTGCGCCATCTGTGATATCTCCCACGACAAAATGTCGCCACGCAATCTTCTTATTTCCGTTTACGTTGTCCCATTCCCATTAAATCTTAAAAAAAAAAAAAAACATAAAATTTCCAACTCATTAAAAATGAACAAAAAAAATTCAAAAGAAAGACGAAAAACTCTTCTAATTAAGGTCGACATTAAAAAAAAACACAAAAAAAAAACGCCAGCAAAAACAAAAGTACAAATATCGCACCAGAAAACATTAACCATTTAAAGATTTAAATTAAACACAAACAAGGAAAAACAATTTTGTACAGAATCCATCCCCGGCCGGCCGGTGCGGCAGGCGCTCGCGCTCGTTCGTAGCAAACACACGTGTGCGTTCAAAAAGTTTTCCTGTTTTCCATTTTCTCATCTTTATTCTTTTTTTTTTTTAATAACATATTAATTGTCCTCATGGCCTTGTGAAAGTTCTTCTGGTTGTGCTTCTTCTTTTGCACATCCTATTTATATCCATTTTCATCGTCTTCTCCACAAGGAAACACCTGTTATATTGTTGCGTATCATCCTCCGTTTTGCGTTCATCCATTAGCCCTCGTTATGTCATTCAATTCTCAACTTTTCAAACCCCTAAACACTCATGCTTCATGTGAATTTTTTGTTTGTTTTTCATTTCGACTTTTTTTTTTATTTGTGATATTTCTTAGGTATAAGGGCAGGTTATGCACACGCAAAAAAAATTAAATAATTATTGAAATTGGTTAAATAGATGGTTAAAGTCGGTGATACCGTTATGTAGACGTCTGTATGAAGATTTGGATGATTGCTGTCATTCGATGATCTAGTTGAGAAAATGTTTGGTTCGACAAACGGGGAAAGGGAGTTTTGTATGTTCTATGTTTTTTTTTAAGCTTATAACAAGTAGGAAAAGTACTATACGTCTGTAGAAGGTGCTTGAAATTGAATTTAAGGTATCTTAAGTTAATTGATGTAAATGTGTATTATTTTCTATTTCGTCCTGCAAACTTTTTCTACGTTTTTATGCTATTTCAAATCTATATCAAGTAAGTTTAAAGCCACTTCTTAAAGAAGTGTTTGAAGATATTTGAACTGTTTATTCGTAGATCGTAGATATTTTTTCTGGGATTTTAGTTAATTATTTGTGAAAGATGCTATTTGTTCCATTAATGTTTTCTATGTTTTCGATGTCTTTTTGGAGAAGGCATATAAAGAACATAGCAACCCTTCACAAAAAAGCTTTTAGCTTAATGTTTCTTTGCTTAGGTTTTATTTCCACGGATTAATTTCAAATCAAGCAAGCTCTAATCGCCCAATAATTTACAGTTTATTCATTCCTTAGTTAATTCTGCCAATTTGGAAATATACCTATAATTATTTGGGGAAAATTAGATGTAAATATCGCCCAAATGTTATTGGTGTAAATTAATTTTTCAAAATCAACAATTTGTCGATAGATATAAGACTAATTTATAAACATATTGTTTTTTTATATTATTTTGGTATTTTGTCAAACTTTTATAAATAACTTCAAACAAACCAGAGATTTATATTAAGTTAGCAGAACATCAAATTGTTTCTTTCGTTTTCTATGTTTTTCAATTTTCAATTCAATTTTTTTAAAAGGTTTCGAAATTCTTTAATTTGCTTTCATAACCCTCAATAGTTTTCCATTTATTTATTTAAATTTTTTGGAGCATAGACATAAATAGCAAAGTCCCGTTTGCTGATGAAAACATAAATATTTGCTATCGTAAAATGTCCCATTAAGCTCAGATTAGTTTCGATTAAGCTTAAATAATCTTCATAATTTAAGTGACAGTTACAATGTCTTCAACCAAAGTTTTTTATGTTTGACTTGTTGTTTGCGATTGTTGCAAATTTGTGTGCAATATTTTCAATGATTTTTCTACTGTTTCGTATCAACGTCACGAAGCACAATCTAGTAGACATTAATTTTTGTCTGGTCTAAATGTTTTCCTTTAATTGGAAATTAATTAATTTAGAGTGTTGTATTGTTCTGAAAGTAACAATGCGTTCTATGTTTTTATTTCGATCCCATTCGGAAAAAAGTCGTATCTCTCTTTTTTAGCTCAGGAACATCAGAACATTTTTTCCATCATGCTCAATGAGTTGAAGGATGGGTTATTCTATCGCGCAATCTAAATCTGCAGATTTGCTTTTAAATCCATAATAAATCAATTTATTTTTCCCAATGGAATTTAAAAAAAAACTGGAAAATAATCATTTTGACATATCCAGATCAAAAATAAATTGATTTATTTTGCCAACTATGAGCAAGTTTGTCAGACCAAATGATGAACTTTAATCGTTCACACCGTCATCGTCATCATCGCTCGTTCAGTGTCGACCCATCAAAAATAGAAATCTTAGTGAAAAATCATGAGAGTATGGATAGAGAAAATCGAAATAGATCTCAGGGGAAAATAGTTTTCATTCGAAGTTTTCCCGGTATGTTATCCAATTTTTCTTCCGTGTTTTTGCTTTGTTTTTTTTTCAATGAATTTTACGAAATGGAAAAGTTTTAAGGTTTTGTTGAAAGCATTCCGCGGTGAAATTGAAAATTTGGTGAGAATTCATTTTCTCCGGGGTTGGATGAGTGTTTTGGTGGTGGTTGGGATAAAGGTACCTATTCATTCTCTCTTCTTTTCGACAGCGATGATCTTCATCGCTACTATTCCAACTTCCGGTTTTCCCAACCACCGACCAGACCATCGCCATCAACTCTGCCGGCAAAATAGATGACACCGTCACATTGTGAAATAAACTTTTACTGTATCGAAATTCAATTTTGGGTTTCGTCATTGGGATTTTAAGAGACAACTAGACTGAAGGCAGAAAGGAGACAGAGGCGCACTGGAAACAATAGTTTTTGGGGAGTTTTGTCGGTTGTTGAGCGTCTGCTGGCTGCATTGGAGTATAGGAATTCCCATTGCGGGAGAAGTTTGGGAAATTGAAAAACTGTAATGGATGGGAAGTGTTCTGAGGAGTTGTTCTTCTTTGCAAAAGATGTAGTAAAGTTGCTATAGAGTTCCAAGTTTTTGGTGCTATGATGACACCGATGACGCTATATGGAGTAGTAAGAGAAGAAAATGTTCAACAATGTAACTGCAAGAAATTCAATTATTGTCAATTTTTTTTCTTCATTTCATGGTTGTGCTATAGGTATAGAAGAAATCCGGAACAAAGGTCTTTATTAAAAAGGTACACTTTCCTGCTTCTTCTATACAATTTTCTCAGGAGGGTACTTAAGATTTATTTTAATCTATTAATGAAGAACCATTTGGGAAATCTAAAACTTTTTGTACAATTCAAATGAGATAGGTATAGGAGATCTACAAGAGATAAAGTCTTAGCCAAAGAAATTTCAGAGGATATTAAATTATTTTGCTATTGAGGTTTTTGAGTACCAATCTATCTTGACTTGAGGCAAATGAACTTCTATTTACTTTATCATAGGTAACTATAGACGTCTCTTTTAATTTCATCAAAGGCCCCTGGTTACATTATTTTAATCTCCTTTGAGAAAAGTTTTCAGAGTTAGCATAGAATATTGGTGCTGGTGTTGGTTTCCGTAGAAGAAAGGAAGGTTTAATAATTGGAAAAGCTTTTTAAGAATTAAATAAATAAAATGCTTAGATACACAATAATTTTAATTTTAAATTGAGAATATCTTTAAAGAGAAATTAGCATTTGATACATGAGTCAGTTTATTTAGATATTGTTTCGTTTATCCTAATTCTAATGGTTTTGAAAAGGAATGGTGCAAAAATAATTTTAGGAGACGCCAATCAGGTCTGGATTAGATATAGGAACTCTAAATTTGAGCTGCAATTTTTTAATGATTTTAATAGATATTTTACGGTACTAACTCAGTGTTTCAAAAATAAGGTTTAAGCCCTTAGTTCAGCTAAAAGCAATTTTTGAACTTAAACCAATGACCAAAGCAGATTCCTCAGGAATAAAGCTGTTGGAAAATAAAACACCAAATTTAGCAATTCGAAAAATAGGTTTTTTGCACAATGAACCACTGTGGGCGCCTCCAACTGCTGGGTCACCGTTTTCCCATTTAGAGGACTAAGTCTGTATTGAAAGAATTCCATCATTTATTATTTATTCTGTGGAAATTCATCCTCAAACATCTGGCGTGACATTAAAAAGCACTTATCACCTACGTCACAGGTTTACTAAAGATACCTAGGTACAACTTCATAATCAAAGAATCATGTAAAAAATATGTTACCAAGAAAAATCGAAAAATAATTAAAACTTAATCTGATATTGGTTATCAAATTTATTTATAAATCCAAGTTAAAAATCCCTTTAAGCTTCCAGGCATTCGCCATACCAATTGTTCGGTAAATATTATTAATGACGTTATGCACCACAGCACCCACTGTCAAGTCTACACCACCATTGTACTGTTCTTACGAAAATGTCATCAGGTTCTTTTGTGAAACAAAAGCCAAAAGGCCAAAGTAGCCCACGTAATTGAATCTCTTTGATCATATATTCCTTCACATACACACCACCTACGCTCTACCCCATATATGACATGGATTTAACATGCGTTTCCAAAGCACTCATTGTAACTGCAGGGGCACCTTTGGGCGAAAATCCGAAAACCCCTCACAAGCCAAACATGAAAATATTTACAATATCCCAACAACAACAAAAAAGGACCTTTTAAAATACCTATGTCCTGTCCACCATCAGGTGTGTGTTGCTTTGATATTCAAGCAAGACTTAATTTTATTGTTGCTTTTTGGATTCAACTGCAAAATTCCATTGTATCCTTTTCTGGTCAGAACTGGTGTACACACTACACAGGTCATGGTTTTTGCGGTAAAGAATGGTCGGAACACACACCAACACACTTTCAATCACGACAAAGTGAAAAACCACACATAAAAGAAAATTAAAAAACGAAAAAAAAATGGAACACACAATATAAAAATGACCGTTATCAATTTAAGGACAATAATAATCAATTTGCAGTTCCAACAAAGAGAATTTTCTTTCGGTGACCGGTGCATGAAAGAATGTTAAAAATTCTGCACGTTATTCCCATGCTGCCGTGCAGTGCCGCTCAACCATCCAGAGAGGTTCCTTTGATAATAAAACACTCTCTTAGTCCTAACTCCTATATTCTTCGTCATCCCAGTGATTTTAGATTAATATTTTCTTCTTCTTGTTTTTTTTTTTTTTTGTGTGTTGAAAAAATAAACTTTCAAAATTGCTCCAGCAGCGTTCGGTCGGACTGAGAGTCTTTCTTCCGCTGCATCATGATGGCAATGCAATAAAGTTTTACTAAGCAGAGCGACCGACGACGACGGACACACAAAAAGGACATTTGGCGTGTCCTTCTATCATTGGAGCGCTGCTCGGTTTTATTTTCTAAATTTTTTTTTTTTTATTTTTTGCTTGTTCCTTATTTTTAAGTGAACATATGTCAGCCAATTAAGGATAAAATGGGTTTGGGATTTGAGGGAAAGTTTTGCAACAAACTTCTTCTTTTCGGTCGGTGGAGCTGATGGGTGGTGATGGCGGGATTCGCCATATATATATTTTTGTTATAGCTACAATACGAGGAAGGACATTCTTTTAGAGAATTTAAATCTTCCCCAGCATATGGCGATGGCGGTTAAATAAATGTTTTCTATCACCATCACCATCACCAATCATTCAGAACCAAAAACCCCCCATGGGGAGTTTTTCAATCAATTGATTTCACCTTCCGCAACTCTCCAGAGGGCAAAAATGTCAGGATTTATTTATATATTCTGAATTTATTTATTTTTTTTTATTTTTGTTGTTGTTGTTATTTTCTGAAATGTGTGTCGTTTTGTTGTTGAGCAAGAAAATTCCTCTCTTTTATTGCCAGTCGTGCTAGGATGTCCTGAAGGACCATTACACATTTTAAATATTCGAAAAATTCAATTACACAATCCATTCGGGATCCAAAAAAAAAAAAAAGAAAGAAAGGTGACCCTAAGACTTACAAATTAAATCCTCCAGAAAGGTGTGTATGTTCAATGTCAGGGATTTAAATTGAGGGAAAATATTATTATATACCTAGCCATTGGTGTTGGTGTTTTGCAGGTGATTTAATTCCGATAATCCTTCGCGGAGTGGTGGAATGTTTTCAATATAAAAGGTTAGATGTACAAAAATATAAAAATACCAATATCTGAAATTCCTAGGTCTTTTGATTCATTCTAATAATTCTAAACCTTATTTTTGTCTATCGTGTTGCTGCTATGTTGATGTCGATGGTATTTGAGTTGGAATTTAGAGAAAATTGAATTGGAAAACTTAGCGACTTGACTAAAGCAGATGGTTGATATTTTTGAAAGGCTGTTTTTTTTTTTCATTTTTTGGAACAAGTTAGGGATATACACAAAGAAAAGACTGCTGGTGGGAAATGGTGTTTGAAATTAATTTAAATTGCGTGCAGGACCAGGCAGGTGGTAGGTAGGTCCTTACATCCATAGGCTCTCTAGCCGGTTATATAAATCGAAAAAAAAGGGTCACAACCAAAGGGACTGAAGGCGATTACTTTGAGCGTAATATAAAAGCTCAATTATGTAATTTATTTTCAATTTAAGGCTATTATTGTGCGATTAATAGAGCAATATACCTTTACCCACCTAGATATAGCTGGATACCTGAGCCTCGCGTAAAACCGTGCTGGATAAAATAAATTTTATTATTTTTTAAATCGTTAGACCCCCAAAGGATTCTGATTTAATAATAAATTTGTTCTTTTGGAAAAAAAAAAATGATTAAATATAAATCAAAGTGAAAGGCATTATATATACTTTTAATATTTAAATATTTACTTAAAAAAAAATATTAAATGTGGTTTAATTGTTTTGTTTCTTTTCGAAATATGGTAATTTTTGATGGAACTTTCAAACTGTAGGTGGCTTGGTTAAAATAATTAAAAATTAAGTCGTTGATGGAACATAATTGCATACAAGTTTATAGTAATACCGCACTGGGCTCACCATAACCGACTTTTTCAATTAAGAGTGAGTGAACGAATTAAAAAAAATATATTACCCTCCCTCCCGCTTTAATGTTTTTGGGGATCCTGAATCTGAATCTACTGTTTACCAAAAAAAATTCATAACGAAACATTTAAAAAATGCATTTTTTTAAATTTTAAATTATAACTCTATCATTTTTTCGTAAATGATATTCAACTCCAACTACAAGTTGTAAGCTAAATTTTAAAACCACGCTAAAGCACGAAAAATATATACATATGTATGTACTCAAAATGTAAAAGCAATTTATTATTTATATTCGGATTCAGCATCTCAACACTTAAAAGTGGAAAAAATCAAAACTACTCCATGCCTTGCTTACAAATGCTTTTTACAAACATTTAAAAAAATTTAAATTTGTTACTTGAAAACTGCCATTTCACAGCGTAAGATACTAGGGTGACGGCCTTCGAAAACGATGAACAATAGCTTTTAACGGCATTTAGTACACAAAAATTAAATTATGAAAGTTTTCAAACTTTTAGTAAAGGTAGTATACGTAATACTTCGATTATTGTCATTGCATTCTACTTCAATAGTTCAGTAAAGCCAATCATGTCTCCTATGGTTATTTAATATACAGATGATGGGGAAGCAATTTTGCTTCTTGGAGGGTTTTTCTTTTTGTAATCGATAGATTTTTTAATTTAAAAAAATTTATCGCAAATATGACAAAAAAATTCTTAAAAAATCTATGTATTGAGATATGAGTGCTTAAAAGTTAAAAACTGAAAATTATTTCCAACGAATCAAGATTCAGAAAAATCCTATAGTTTTTGATTTTGCTCTTGATTTTTGTTTTGTTCAAAAAACTCATATTAACAAAATCTATCGATTACAAAAAGAACAATTTATCTGACTTGTCTTCTTCAAAAAATACTCACTTACTTACACTCCGGGGTCGGACCAGGGTTTCAGCCAACATGTTTTCCAGCCAGTTCGGTCCCTAGCACGCCAAATTGGTTGAGGTCCTCTTTTCTCTTACTGCACCGTCCCTCTGGATTTGAGTGGAAGACTTTTCGGGCCATCTAAACGACTGAACCTAGATTCGGTGATGACTTAGTCTTTCCCTAATTGACCCATCTTCTTTGCTTCCGTCTCAATGCTCATAAACGCACCACTGACATCAACCCCTCAAAATGCGAGGTTTGCCAAAATCTCGTCCTTAAACGCCTTATTGTAAAACACTTAAATCAACAAAGTATCCATCATTTTATAGCTTTGTCACTTCTTTCGATAGTAAATTACACAGCATAATGCCATTAGCCACCCCCAACAGCTATAAAACTCCAATTCAATTCTCTTTAATTCAAATTCACTTTAAATTTCACTCAAATTATCTTGACCCCCTCCGGAAAATATATAACATACAATTTATAATCAATTTTTTTTTTTTTCCATCCAACGCATCATTAGGTCCGACTGTTTGTGACAAGTAATATCAAAATATTTCATTGTTATTACATTAACCCCTGAAGAAGGCAATTTTTTGTTAGCCTCAATTTGTAAAACATCATTAGCTGTCACCTTTCAAAAACATTTATGAATTTTCTAATACAATTTTTTGTTGTTGTAATATTGAGGCCTGTACGCCCACCTTAACCACCCGAACATTTTTATATAATCGACATTCAACCCCTCACTGTGATGTTAATATTAACATACGCACGTGGACAAGGAAGGACATGGACAGGACCCTGCAGGAGAGTGTATCAATGTTCGGCAATATCATTCCCCATTTTGATTGGCCATGGCTTTAATGTCAAATCCATGATAAATTTGGGAGATGATATGAGATGGAAGAGCATCAAATCTAAACAGAACAATGACAATTTCTTGAAATAAATCAGCAAGTTTCAAAAACGATATAGCGAAGAACAAGAAGGATGTATGTATTTTTCAACGACGAAGACGATGACGACGACGATGACGACGAGGACGAGGACTCTTTGGCAAAGGAGCATAACAAATGTTAAGCTGTAAGCTCTCGTGTAACAAATTCTCTTGCATTATCTCTTCAAGTCACAAGGATTTTGAAAGACAGTTAGTTCCAAGTCGTTGTTGTCGTTCAAGGACCAAAGTGCGAACAATGCAGAACAATGTTGTATTCGATTGGGATAAAAAAAGAGGTTGTAAGCGAGCTGAGTACCGGCGTATCCAGTATAAAAAAAATCCTTTTTCTTCTAGAATATGGTAGCTTCTCTCTCTCTCTCTCCTTATCTTTGTTAGCCAATATCTTTAAGTTGTTTATTTCCGCTATTGTCTTGTTTTGTTGTTAAAAAGTCCTCTTACAGACTAAAACCCGTTCGTTCGTTTCGGGTAATCTCCGAGAGAGAATAAAATAGAAGAAAAATTGATTTGCTTCTATCTTCCTGATACGAAGAAAAGAAGAAGAATATTAGAGAATTCGCTTTTCCGAGAACAATATATAACACAACATGATAAAAACGATGACGACACTGACGACAACGCGACGCGACGGAAGGACGAACTTTTATTGTTAACACACATTTGTGCGCCTTTGAGATTTGGCTAAGGCTGGTGTATAGTGGGGATGCAATGATTATACCAATAATAGAATTCAGAAGAAGCACTCTCTTTTTCTTGCAATTGCAATGATTCGATTGTGTGCGCGAACAAACTTTTACGAGTAAGTGAGAGTAAGAGGAATTGAAAAAAATATTGAAGTCGGTACATCTCAGATGTGTGGTGATGCTAGGTATGGCTTGTTAAGGAAGTTAGTGAAGTACAACGAAGCTTTTAGGGATTTGTCTCTCTATCTTTGAGATTATTGAATGACTCAAGTGTATAATATTTTAAAAGGATATTGTTAATGGGTTTGTTATTTCACAATGAAAATAATGATTATCTTTTATTAGTTTGTTTGGTAGTGTTATCAGTTTGTGTAGGAAGAACTTTCAAGTACTAACGATGGAGTACTTACAAATTTTCTAACCTAAAGACATCATTGAAGGTCCAGGTAACTGGAGGTAGGTATAGGCAGAGATGGTAGCAGCTAGCCTAGACCTTGCGACTCAATTAACGCTGGAGAGTTGTTGGGGATTCCCAGCTTTCTTACATGTTCCCCTATGGGCCCGTGCCTAGTACAAACTGATAGGACACAGTTGTAAGACTGCTCCACCTAAGTTTATTTTTATAGATTTGAGTAAAAAAAATTAAATTTCTGTTTTGAGGGTGAAGATTGCATCTTTCGGGGATTTCAGTACCAAAAAAATGTCACTTTTTTGAAAACTTTTAACGCTCATAACTCGTAAGTGAATGCACCTAGAAGGCTGAAAATAACATTTCTGTAATCTAGGGAGTCAGACCTTTTCAATGATACGATTCGAGTAAAAACCACCATTAAGGATGTTTATATTTACCGCTAATGAGCTATGAAGGGCCGAGTCTTGTCGCGCCAACTCGTCAGCCCGTCACTATGTTGTCACTAAGACCTGGGACCCAAGTGAGAGTGACCTATAGGTAAATGTTCAGACTCGATAGTTCGTCCTGACATTGCTGAACCAGTAATAAGTTGGATGTGGCTGATTTGATGGCCTTAAAGGCCGCCTGGCTGTCAGAGCTGATTGCTGTTTTTTCTGGATTGATTTTAGTTTAATTTGAAAAAGAAACTGTTTCGGTATTTATATCCAGTGAAAGTTATGTCCCTGCACTCATTCATATGTATGTAATTATGTGAAAACTTAAAATAAGTGTACAAGGAAATAAGGATTTCAAATTCCATTGAATTTAGAGGAAGCAAGTCCATCGAATCGATTAATAATTCATTGTAGACAAATTTCAAACACATTTCGGAAAAAAGATTACATTTTGATAACTTTGCTTTGCGTTTGTTTTAATAAAGTTTCCTTCAATTTTTTTAATGCACTTTATGGTGGTTTTTTATGGAAAAGTGTTTAGAGACGGATCAATTTTTCATCTTTTATTGACGATTGTTTTGATATCATGTGGACCAAATTCAATGCTTAACTTCAAAGTTCCACATGTGGTGCTTACTGGGTTGATCTCTGATAACGTGGAAAGTCCTTCCGGTTTTGGATTATTCCATTTCTGAGGCCAACTGAATACAGGTGTCATTGGTTTTTTTTTACTCTTCTCCTTTTCTTCAGCGATAGTTTTGATAGATCGTATGTTTTTTTTTCTTTGAGCAGGATTCCAAGGAATTTTTCTCCAAAATGCTATTTTAAACATGGAGTGTTCCTTACTTCCTTCTCATTCGATTATGATTTGTCATTCTTCCTGTCAAATTAATTCTCAAATATCTTGTATATTGTGCAATATTTTGCACTTGTAGAGCCTTCCTTTCAAGAAACTTCATCAACGTTTAAGCTTAAATGAAATGCCCTCATCACATAATCCTTTGCTACTCATAAAAGAATTCCATCTTGTGCACTGCTCTATTCATCAAATAGACTATAACCTATAAAAAAAATTTAAATAATAGAAACAGTCTTAAAAGCCCTGGTCTTGAGAAGTATAATTTCTTGAAATTTCTTAAAATATTTCTTAGGTTGGGTTTAATCATTTTACCATTGTGTGTTTTTCCAAAATGTATGTATTAGGTATGAGAGAAACATTGCATAACTTTGTTTCAAGATTATTTTTTGTAAGAAAATGTCAATTCTAACATTTTGTATGTTAAATTTTATGATAGCCTTTATAACCGCATAGCAAAAATTTTACACACAAATAATAACAATACAAATATTTTCACTTTATTTATTAATTTTGAATTTTTACATTAATTTCTATCACAACAAGACTTAAATATATTCCAAATTTCTTAGATCAAAACTCATACAGTCTCTAAGTTTATTTTATTTTACCCAAAAATAAAGAAAATTTCAAGAACTTTTGTTACATAGAGATTCAATGGATTATTTAAATTACCAAATAAATATAAATGTAATTCACCAAAAGTAACCTAGCATCAATGAATTCAATCGATTTGTCTGAACAAACCATACAAAAAATACCAATATCGTTAACTTCCTTTTAAAACTAGCAAACAATTTCTCTATAAATTCTTATTTCAATTATCTTTTAATACACATACCTCTACATCCTTACATAGTAAAACTTTGAAGGCAACTAGAAGTCAATTTAGATACTTTCAAATAATCATTTCATTTGTATAAAAAAAAAACAGAGATACCTAAATCGAAAATGAAAATAAAAATTCCAATGAAATGCCCTCTATTCCTAACAAAACAAAAATAAAAAAGAAAAAAAAAACTATTGACCTCCCGCTACTGCTGCTACTGCTACTGCTACAGTTAGAAGCTTTTCCTAGCTATTTCTTCCTTAAACCAACATCATCTCATAACCAAACATACTCCTACACACTTTCATACATAAAAATATCTCCTACATCCACTTCCACTCGAGCTCTAACGAAATTTACGTTCTTCGAAATGACTATCAATTCTATTTGTTTGCCGAAAAGAAATGAAATCACTTATTCCTCCACTTCACGAAATATCCGCCATTGTTGAGGAGGATCTGGAACCGCTTGGAAAAAGCAAACAGCTCACCGAGAAAAAAATTGTTATCTTAGCAAATGTTCTCCCAGGTCCCATATCCCTGCCAAACCTGCGTCTAAGTATTGTTGTTCGTTTGTCACATATGCCAGTTCCAATATGATGACAACGTGCCAATGCTGACGCAGCAAGATTTGCCGCACCGCCATTCGCCATTCACCACCCACAGCCCACACCTAACCTATTCAATAAGGATTTCTGTGTCGTCTTCATACATATCTGCTTATTTATCTGTCATCGTTGTCGTCGTCCTTGTTCTATTGAAGATTGAAGTGTGCAGAGGTGCTTTGCATATATGGCATCGCTCATAAAAGAGAACAACTCTCTGGAGTGGCATTTGCACGGCACCTTTTTTCCTTTTGAATCTCGTTGTCGTCATCGTCTACGTCGCTCGTTGTCGGTCGTCGGTCGTCGTCAATGAAATCGGAAAAGAAAACCCAAATGCGGAAGGAATAGATAAATGGATAGATACCGTACGAATTGAGTTTCGTTCGACAGCCATAACTTGAGAATTGAAAGATTTTTCCTTTGTTCCTCTGTTATGTGTGTTGGTTTCTTGTTTTTCATTTTTTTTTTTTTTTGTTAAGTTCGTTCTTCCTTTTTCTTTTTTGTCCGTCATTTTTCATTTTGTCTTGATTTAAGTTTGGGTTATTTTCAGATCGTATTTTCAATGCGGTTCTCTTCGGCTATACGAAAATGGGAAAATGTGGTTTTTTCGGTGTGGAAGAAGTGAGGACCGAGAGGATGAAAAAAAAAAAACATCAAAGACCGAAGCTTTTGGTGGAAATGAAAATAGGAATGGTACTTTAGAAAACAATTTTCTCCTATACCCAACCAGATGTCATGAACTATGACCGAATGGTGGTAGTAAATTTAAATTGTTTACCCTTGAGAAATATGTATGTATACGAGTATCGCTGTGAATTCTTCTTTTGCTGATGTTTTCTACGAAATTGAGAAAATGTGCGGCATTTGGAATAGTGTGGCAAACTCTGGATTTGATGGCAGTCAGGTGTTGATGGAAATGTTATTATGTGATTCTTGAATTTTATATTTTCTGTGTACAAAATAAAAATCGAAGAGAAACACGAATGTTTTTTTCAAGTGCTCTATGGTGTATACGTAACATTTTATATTTCCTACACTTGCATAGCAGAAAGTATTGAAAGAAAGGTACTAACTTTTAAATGACATAAACACATGATTTATCTTAAGCACACTGTTTTCATTTCGATACTGATGGGAACAGGGTCTTTTGTTGTTTTATATTGTTTTTGACATGCATGAAATTTAGATTTTTTGAAAATGTTGAACATGAGATTGAATCAAACTGTGAACATAGAAAGTTGGTTTCTCAATTTTCGTAAGCATTTTTTTGCGATTAAGAGGAACTTTGTATGAAGTTGATTCTTCTGTTATTTATATCAGTTGGGGTAAGTACACGTAAAGTATTACTTTTGATGCTTTTTTTGATAAAATATTGACTAAAGGCTGCGAAGGGAGAGAGAGACGGTGGTTTTAATATCGTTTTTTTTTTACTAAATTGTGAACTCTTGTACGTTTTTGAATTGTTACTATTTATTTAATTTAATATAAAGGGTCCGCTAAATAACTTTTTATTTTTGAAAATGATACAAAAAAAAACTACTGAATATATTCTCAAATTTCTTTTTTTATTTGAAAGTACAATCTTTCCGGTTATTAATGGAAAATAATTTCATTCAAATTTCACGATCGGTCTAATTTTTAAGCACATTATCGATTGTATGCAGCTGTATTTCACCAATGGCTTCATTAATATTGTCCTTTAAAGCGTCAATTGTCTTTGGCTTGTCGGCGTAACACTTATCTTTTACGGCACCTCACCCAAATAATAGTCCAACGGTATCAAATCGCAACTTCGAGGTGGCCAAACGACATCAGCTCTGCGGCTGATAATGCGATCTTCAAAAACATGGCACAAAACATCGAGTGTAGCTAGCTCCGGCTGTGTGGAATGTAGCGCCGTGCTGTTATAACCAAATGTTGCCAATATTCTCCTCTTCAGTATTTGTGAACAAAAATTCGTTCAACATGGCCCGATAACGATCGCCATTGACTGTAACGACTACTCCTTGCTCATTTTTGAAGAAAAATGGCCCAATTATGCCTCTGGACCAAAATCTCCACCAAACAGTGACTCGTTTTGGGTGTATCGACTTTTCAATGCCCCAAATTAGACATGAGCTAAGTATTACCATTCACGAAATACGTAAGCACTAGTTGAAAAAAAACGTTAGATGGCGGACCCTTTACTTATAATTGGTAAACTAGTCTTAATTAGTCAATATACAATAATTGAAGCATTCTTTACGGTCCCTGAAGTTACATTTCAGCACCCTCCAAAACTTCCCCAGTTTGGCTGAATCTTCTTTTACCGTTCTTCGGCAAGTACTTCAAGGTCGAACGACTCGTCTGTTTGCCTATATAAGAGGCAAGACTCGCAAGCACTCGTTACCCTTTCAAAGTGTATTTCCAATCCACTGTCACTTAGGTGTTTTTAATTCAATGGATTCCTCCTGCTCATGGTTGGACCAGAAAATTCTCAAGATGTTTTGCAGGCAGCTTTCTTGTGAAAGTGGACGTAACTCACCAAGTGTTGCAACCACAAAAAGGAATGGATTCAACACTTCAACGGAAGAGTCACAGCTTGGCCTTTAAATTTATTTAGTTATTTCTCTGTATTTTGAACACCATTTCAAACGCAGCCTTTGCTTTCACCATTCGATTGTTAATATCTAGCTCGGTGTATCAGTAGAGACAGTACTTCCACCATCTCAACTATTTGTTCAGAAATATTTACTTGAGGTTGATCCTATTTGGTTTCACCGAATTGATCATTAGACCAACGATTTCTGTTTCTCCTTCCATTACATGAAGATTCATTATCCTATGAAAGAGTAAACATGCGTCACTTAATTAGTCCAGGTGTTTAATGTGTGATTCCAGTGTCCACTCAATTCTTCAATTTACAATGGTCAAAGCTGCGTGCAGCCTTGTCCACTTATTATTCCTAACTCCTCTGACAAATTTCCTTTATGAAGAATGTGACATTTGGATCCATCATTAGTTTTTTCCAAAAGCAATCACTTTACCTGGGATGCCCATCAAATTCCCAAACTCTAGTTTTAGTTCTAGTTTAGTTTCTAGTTTAATTTTAAAAATCTATTTTGTTGTTATTAAGTAACATTTTTGTACATTTGAAAAATGTTTTTTTAACAATTCAATTTCTTTGAAGTTTATGACTTTCTTCGAAAAAAATTCAATATACTCTCGAAATATTTTGACATCCTCTAATGGTGAGTTTGTTGACCTTATACGGTTTCGTTTTTGTCAACAAATTCACATTCCATCATCCTGAAATACAGTTCTTTACAAAACATTTCTAATGTAGCTTATATTCCCATTCGACGATTTTCTTTGAAATACTCGTAAGTATGACCAAACTCCAATAAATTTTTCTTCTAAAGTAAAAGGAATTTCCTTTCAAAACTTTCGTATCCAAACAAAACAAAATAAGATGAAAATAGGTAGAGGTAAAGATGTTTATGAAAAGAAGAAAAATATCCTTTTGAAGTGTTTGTCAATATAGACTACGGCAGCGGAGCATGATGTGATGCCGACCGACGCGAAGCGACGGACGAAACAAACAAAATCATTTTTTTTTTGTATTTGTTTACAGGTTGCCCTTAAAAATGTATCATCAGATGTCGCAAGAGATTAAAATAAATCGTTAAAAGACCTTTTTCGTTTATTAAATTTAAAAAAAAAAAAATAAAAATAATAAAAATAAGACATCAATCGAAAAAGAGAGATGTTTTTGTGTTGGTCTTGTTTATTTTTTGTCTTTTAAAATTCTATCATAGAAATTTAATCCAATAAACTCTAGGAGTATTTTTTGAGAGTTTATATTAAAACTGTCAATCATTTTATTCTTTTTCATTGCCATTGCTTTTTGATGAATGATGTAGTCGGTACGTGACTTTTGTTTTTGACAAACTGGCAAATAAATGTCAAATATTTCGCAATTAAAATAAAAGAACAAGGTGTGTTTTTTGCTGCGTGTTTGATTATTATTATTTTTTTTTGAAAGTATATATACTCGTACCTGTGTTCAATTGACAGTATATTATTGTCAGTGAAAATTAAAAGCATCTATCGAAGCAACAAAAACTTATACAGTGATGTGGTCAGATGTTTGTTTTAAATGTAATCAAATTTAATATGAAAGTAAATTTTTTGTATTGAGGCATCTTTTTTATGAATTGTAAACCAACTGTTGGGTACCTCGATTTGTTTGTTTTACGTGTGTCTGGTAAGTTTTTTTCACAGTCTAGGTAAAAAGAAACCGTTTAGATTAGGCACTTTCG
Source organism: Syrphus vitripennis (assembly GCA_958431115.1). Taxonomy (NCBI): domain Eukaryota; kingdom Metazoa; phylum Arthropoda; class Insecta; order Diptera; family Syrphidae; genus Syrphus; species Syrphus vitripennis. The sequence goes on along the minus strand of OY288108.1, from coordinate 5,558,465 downwards.
GTTCTTTAAAACTGATTAATAATATAAAAAGTACTGGACCCAAAAGGCTTCCCTGGGGAACTCTAGAATTAACAACAAAATATTTTGTATGGCAGCTATTAAAGAATATAGGATGTCAAGTGAATAAAATTTGAGGCAGGCTAAAATCCAGCTAAAATCCAGCTTTCTCATGAGCAAAATTGTATGCGTTATCGAACGCCTTACTGAAATTTTTAAGAAGACAGTCTGTTTGCTTTCTATCACTCAATACAGAAATTCGCTTACTCCATAAGTAGAGAGACAGTCGACCAACTGTTGGAGAAACAATGCTGGTAATTGTACTCAAGCTTCGGATGAATGAAGGCTTTCTAGAGGAAGAAAAGTAGCGTTTTTAGTGACGGGTGAGGGAGGTAGAGATTATATCAATCGGTAGCCTGAGAATTCGGTCGCTATGGAGCGTTTCTCGGGAGTAGACCGCGCGTTGTGCGTGCAAGAGTATTCTGCAGTATTCGAAGTTAAATGAAGCGCCAAGCATTCCTCTTGTTCGAAAATGGGTCAAAAAATTTGAAGAGACCGGTACAATGCTAGAAAACCCAAGGTGACCAAGGTCATCAAAAAAGGTAGAAAACGTGGAGAAGCGAAATGACAGCCATCAATGAGTCCACTTGCCGCGCCGTCCTAAGTAAATAAATATAAAAAAAATAAACAATAAATAAAATTTGATGTTTCTAATTAATTTTTATCATCTTGGCCAACATCCATTTTTGCACAGCTCTGTTCGAAACACAATTTTCACCTTTTACACACTCAAAACTATACGTGAAGTTTCAAACAATGCTACGGATCATAGGTATGTAGGCATAGTGACTTCAGCTTCGGGGGAAGCATAAACGTGTGATCCCGCAGGGGTGTCAGTCAGAACGTCAGGGACTTCCCTCGAAGCTTGACATCATCTGTCGAATTCAAATTAAATTTTATTCAAACCTTTTTTTTCTGTTTGGCATATCAGCCATTGATGCGGTAATCCAATGCTGTTTCTTTTGTCTCACCTCTACCCGATACACGAACCTATATATTCATTGTTCGTGTTTTATGGTGCAAAGGATATTTTTCAGTTTTGGGTGTTTCGTGAGTGTGGAAGTGTTTTTTTTTTTTGTTCGTTCGCTGTTGCCCCGTTGTCAAAAACATTTCATCTGCAGTGTGTCTCACATCAACACAAAACCTACACGGACGTGTGTGACTGTGCCCGTGCCTGTTTTGTTTTTCAATGAAAAGTGTCTATTTTTGAAAGTGTGTCAATATATGATATTGTTTACGCGACACATATTGACACCCTTTTGGCTTGAACAATATATATGGGGGACGGGTGTGATGCGAGGGTGTTCTTTTTGTTTTGGTTTTTTTTTTTTTTATTTCTGCTTTCTACGGCACACGTAATATTGAAGTGCGAAAGTTTTTGTATTTTTTTGTTTTGTTTTTTTTCAAGATGAAGAATTTTCTTTTTGGTTTTTTTTTTGCATTCAAAGTTCTTTTTGTTTTCGTCTCAAGCCGGGTTGAGCTGGGAATATTCTCAACAGGGATATAGGTACGCTAGGGGTGATTCAGATGACAGAATTCAAACAAAAACTTTTCGTTTGGTGTTATTTCCAGGTTGCTTTTGATGACGATGATGGGGATGGTGATGATGATGATGTGAGCTTTGTGTGTTATTGTTTCTCGTTTTCTATACATATGTACATATCTATAGCGGCTTTTTGCCTGTGTCATTGTATTAAAATGTCAAAAAGTACGAAAGATAAGATGACATCGATATTGTACGTGTCAGATCGAGGTAAAAGGATTACGCCGTGTTTTATTTCCCCCCTTTTTTTATTATAGACGTTTTTTAAATTTATGAATGTGTACGAAAATAAAGGTCCTGATGTAGGGATATATACAATCATCAATCTTGATGCAATGTGTGATATATATGTTTTTGAATGTTACAGAAAAAAAAATTCTTATTTTGGAATTTTAGTTTGAAGAAATTTTGTATCCAAAAAATTTGAATAATCCAATGAATGACCTGTGTTGAATAACAAAAATCTGGAACAAATGCTTTTGCTTTGCTTCTATACCAGAGTTTGCTTGTGTTCGACTTTAACGATGTGAAGAAGCATATTTTGGATTAGTGTCAAAGGAGATGACATTAATGACATCAGGCATACGAGCATGATGATGATGACGATGCACGTATTTGTGGCAAACTCTTTGATATGATGGCAGAGAGTGTTTTATTGTTATTTTTGAATTGCTATTTATTTTCGTAGCAAGGTATCATATAGCTACACCTTAACACAAAAATGGATTCTAAAGAAAACTTTATGGCACAAAGTGTGTATAGGCATATCAATGTCAGTCATTTTTATGAAATCTTAAAAAAGTTCGTAACCTATATTTTCTCTTTGTTTTGTAATAAAATTATATGAACCAGATCTTACGGAGGCTGATTTATCGAAGGATTAGGGGATGTTCCTTTTGGAAGAGCTATAAACAATGAACTTTATTTTGCATTTGGCAATGTCCTTTACTAACTAAAGATTTTTAACACTTAAGAATTTTTTTAGAAAATCGAACCAAACGAATTTCTATACCAATTCATTCGGTATTGTGGGAGTTAGGGTTTATTAATAAAACAACCATAAATCCACTTTTCAAAGAAAATGTTGTTAGAAATAAACATTTTTTTTTAACATGCAGAATAATGCACAGGAGTTCACAGAAAAAAAAGAACCAAGTATTAAAACAATGAAGAACATTTTTTTTACAAGTTAATGAAAATGGCCGAAAGCAAAAAAAAAATTAACTTATTTTGGCATTCAGTTCCATTATTTTTTTTCCAAGTGACACTTTTAATTTTTTTCTGATTTCGCCTACAACTCTGCCTCTGTGCTTATTCACAATAGAATATTCCAATGTTGAAAGTTATTCACGTTAAATTACAGACAGAACAAAAAACTTTCTATGTCTGTGTCTGAATTTTGCATTTGTAATAATTGAATTTTAATAAGAAGACTTTTTAAAACAATAAGTTTTTCGTATTATTAATTAACCAGGATGTAGCATTTATTTTTAGTATTGACTTGACAGCCAACTAAAAACTTCATTACATAAAAAATTTTTCTTTTTAATCTTTGAACAAAAACAGAGTTAATACTAATGTTGAAATTATGTCATTAAAAAAAAACAAATTTTGAAAATGTAAGATGACATTAATATTGAAGCTTAATGATACCCTTGCAGATATTGGTTCCTCAAAGTGCCCTCGAAATTTTGAACAATAGAATTTTCAAACAAGAAATGCTGAATTTTGCGAATATACAATTTTGAAATACAACATTTTTGCATTTAGAGAATTTTTGAAATTAAAATAAATTATTACAAGCTCTGAATTTTTGATTTATTGGAATGTTAATGGTTGGTATTTAAAAAATATATTAATCGGGCCTTGTTCAACAAGTCTCTCCACCTATCCCGGCCTTGAGCCGACGCCATCCAGTTGCGCATCCCAAGTCTTCAGGCGTCCATGTCTACGCCACGCTGCCGCCTATCATAGAATGTACCACAAAGGACTTTCCGAGCCGGTTCCTCTTCGCTCATGCGATCTAGGTGCCTTGCCCACCGGAGTCTACCGAGTTTAATTTTTGTCACTATGTCTACTTCAAGGTAGATTGCGTACAATTCATGATTATACCGTCTCCGGAATCGTCCTTCCTCACATATGGGGCCAACAATTCTCCTTAAGACTTTTCTCTCGAACGCGGCTAAGAGGTCGGAGTGTCTTTTGCTAAGCACCCAAGTCTCGGATCCATACGTGAGTACTGGCAGGACCAAGGTCCTGTACAGCAGCAGTTTTGAAGTTGTGGTGAGAATTCTGGTTTTGGCTCTGTTGGAATTGAGCAGCCGCCTGCGTATTTCTTCTTCTACATGGCTTGTTCTAGAAAAAGTAGTTTTAAATTTCTTGACGTATCAAAAATTTAGTACTTACTATTATTAGGGTTGCCACCTATATTACAAGAAGATTGTAAAAGCTGGAAATATTCGTCATAGAAATACTATAATAATACAAAATCAAAAGTATTTCACTCTACTAAGTCACTGTTAATTTTTTTAATAAATAAATAACATGACGAAAATTGGTAAAAAAAATTATTATAAAATATAGGTAAATTATAGCAAATGTGCCAACCTATTAAAAATAAAAATAAAATTAATGTACCTTGCATGTGGCAAAATAATTTTGATGATTTACTTTTTTTTTAAATAAAAAACATTCTGACTGATGGTGGTACCTCTTCCCTATATGCATAATAACTTCATGATTTTGTAATGTGTTACATAAAAAAGAAAAAACAATTTTCCAAAACACTCCATTTATTTATTTCACGTCATTAGGCTTTCGATGGGGAAAATTTCCATTTTCAAACTCAAAACTGAGAAACTACTCACTTGGGTGCATTTTTCTTAGATCTGACGTAAATCCACCCGTGCCAATAAATAATGTAACAAACATACATCTTTCCACACAGTGCTGTTGGTCGTTCGTTATGCTCCTTTAAGATTCATATCCAGCGTAAGGATACCTTCTTTTCTTTTCTTTTCTTTTTTTTCTTGGATCTTTTTATCCTTTGATAGCAGAACAAAAAAAAAAACAAGCCGAAGAAGAATCAAGATTCCCCAAGTGAGTATACATGGAACATATGTTTGCTTTGCCCTAGATGAGTTTTTTTTTTTTTTGTTTTTCTCTTTCGTTTGCTGCTGCCACTTTATATACCCTCTGAGCCATCTTGATCTCATTCTTTATTCTACATTGATGTAGACTCGCCGCTACCGTACGCCCATACACATTGGTTGGTTCTTGGTACTATGGTACCTATAGCCAGGATTCAGGAATCCTGATCCAGGATTAGAATATATACGAACAGAATTTGATTTTCCCACGTGCCTACCAAAGATTCAACATCAACATTGGTCTTCGTGATGGTGGTAGGTAGTAGGTATAGTCGTGGCATGTAGATAAAAATCCTCTGGTAACTGCTACGAAATGATCTGACAAAAGGAGCTCTAGGCAGGCAGTGCAGGAATCAGAGAAGATGAAAAACGCAGAATAAATGGTTGGGAAAGGATAATAAATATTTGCGCGGAAGTCACTCCTTATTGGACCCCTGTGGAATGTTCTTATAGAATATTTGTTTTTTTTTCTCATTTGTCCTCCTGCACTTCTCTCTCAACTTCCATTGAATATTTGCACTTGTACCGCTCTCCCTGTTCCCATGCATCGAGGAGGAAATATTCATAAGCTTTGCCTTGGTATAAAGGACGCCAGTCCGTTTCGACGTCACCAACTTCGTCGTCCTTGGCGGCCATGTGGGTGTATGTGTGACTGCGATGACATACGATGTGCAGATGGTTCTCCCCACATCCTAAACTCCACTGCATACACAAAAGGAAATTCTCCAATTTTGAACATACAGAGATTTATTGAAATGCACTTAGGAGCCGTTTTGAATGCTAAAGTAATTCCGGACCAGCAACGCAGAGCGAGGCCCTTTAAAGTCTATACTCGTACATGAGATGGGGGACGCAAGAGAGAGACAGAGAACAGGCATCGAATTTTTGTGTGCTGCCGAACAAATTGCACATAAAATGATAAAATATTGACGAACCCAGTCCGTGCGAGAAACGTGTATAAATTGCCACTTAAATTTATGTCCATTCTTGTGATCCCTGGCAGCAGAAGTGCCGAGCTGCTGAGCTGCCGAGGATGCTCATCATCCCAATTGCCAATGCCCATGCTCATGACCAAATTCCATTTGCAAAATTCGTTGGTTCTCAATCAACGACTGTCGGAAATGGAACCGCAGTTGTTGACATGCAGCCCATGTGCCTCTGACTGAATGGCATATGCAATGCATGCTGCATGCAGCATGCAGCAATGAATGTCAAAGGAAATTAGCTCTTGCAAATTTGGAATCAGCAGCGCACTTTTCGCAAAATTTATTCTCCCAACTTTATTCGAGTGATAAATTGATTTATTTTATCATTCACGGTCTGTCGATATCTATGGTTGTATATGATTTAAAGATACAAAAGTTTCCTAACATTTCGATTTGTTTGCAGCTTTTGATTGATAGGTATGTTATATTATATATGTACATAGGTATAGGACATAATGCTATTGAAAATGTTTTGTTTATTAATTACATACATACATATATGAAAAACAACATTCCCAAGGCTAAGCATATTGGCTTTTAAATTTGAACAACAGGTTTCGGAGACATGTTCAGAATGAATGTTTTTGTTAAACAAAATTCTAACAAAATCATAATTTATTGGAATCCACACAAATTATTTTGTGCTATCAAAAATAATTACAAATGATAATATACAAAAATGGAAAGCTTTTAAATTGAAACTTTAAATGTCAATCAATTTTCTTACCTTCATGGATATACATCACCAAAGTTCAAACCTAACTGGCCCAGTTCAAGTTGAATGGAAAATTATTGTAATAAAAATGAAGACTCTTGGGTTTTCATTCTCAAAAGTCTGTGTAACTTAAGGCTCTTGTTGAATTTGTTTATTGTTATTAATAGTTGTTCGGCTATTAGGAGTCAGTAGTCACGTTCCTAGGAAAGGTGCCCGTTCTACTCGATCGGTTATCATTCACCCACCAAAAATATGCAAGCTAAAGTAAAATTAAAGAGAGACTTCATCCGGTGAAATAGAATATAAACTTTTTAACAATCGATTTTGAAGTGCTTCGTTAGAATTTGAAATGTACGATCGAAAATGAGTTTTACTAGTATTAACTCAATCACATGTTGTTAGTGTTATGTCTGAACAACATGTAACGAGTAAACCAGCGGCCCAACAATGATCAATGATAATGGAATAAAAACATGACTGGAACTACGGCAGGGATCGAACCTGTTACCATGAGGTTGACAGGCGACCACGCAAACCATCGCGCCACGACCACCACCAAATTGTTGAATAAAAACTGGGAAAAGTGCCCACTCAAACAAAAAATAATACTCATAATCACCACGAAACCGGACGATTCTCTTATTTTTGGACCGAGACTTACCGAGAGTCTTGATTGTGTTTCCAGTAAGGATATTATTCAAAATTGTGTATTTCAAAGCATTACATTGACGTTCTGTTGCATCAATTTATTATTTAAAATTTTTATAATTACATATTTTGTAAATTTTAGTGTTTGGTGCAATCGACCTTGAATGTTTGAATGTAAATATGTATTAGCTTTTAGAACGCGTCTTTCTCAAATTTTTCACAAAAAAAAATATCAAATCAGAGAAATTTTGAGTCAGTACTAACTAGACCGAGATGAGACAGTACAACCAATAGTTCTATAATAAAAATTCTGTCAAACCAGTTTATCTCTTCCATCAATTTTTCTTTTCTTCAAGAAAACTGGTCACATGAAGTCGAATGTTCAATGATACAAAATTCGTTTGTATACCTTTTACAGTCAACACCAAATTGACAAATACCATTTGTAATATTTTTGGCTATAAGAAAATGTAATTCTTTTTTGTCATCTATCTGCAACTTCTTCCCTAATTAAATTTTACTTTTCTTCTGGAATGAAACAGAAAATAAAATATTTTTGAGATGAAATTCAATGTACTGAAAAATATAACTTATAAGGTGCCCAATAAGAATTGAAAAACAATTTATTTATTTTTGAAATAATAAAATTTATATCTTAATAAAATGCTTTTTCTCTTTTCTTTCAGGTAAGTGAAATAATTTTTAAATTAATGTGAATACGGATAACTACTGGCAGATCAAAAGAGAGTAGGTAATCAATTAAACTATAGTTTCATACCCATAATCAAATTGAAATTTTATTCATTCTAATTAAATAAACTTGATCTAGCATTGTTTTATAATTATTCATTATTTTTGAAAAACGGTCTGCATTATACTAATTAGTCACAAATTTTCTTAGAAGGATTTTGAAGTTTATCGATAGTCAATTTGACCATTTACAACAGTAAAGAGTGTATCCATTATGCTACCCAATGAATAAATTTTATTAGAAAAAAAAATGTAAAATTTAATTCACATAACGCATTTTTAAAGCGCAAAAAAATGACATATGATTTAATATCCTCTAATGGATGTGAAACAAAGAAAAAAATATACTCTAAGTGTTTCTCTCCTGCTGCTATAATATTTCCATCAAACTATAAATTGAAATTCTACTTAAGCTTTTTGCAATTACACTGCCTCCATCTGAAAATCCTATTTGGTGATGACCTAACTCTTGGTTCCATTATGAAATCCATATACATATATACCAAAATTAAAATTACTTCCTTTAGTTGAACAATTTAATTTAACATTACGAACTAGTTGGAAAGCGTCGCTTTTGTAAAAACAAGAAATAAAACACATCCTTTGATTAGCCCGTGCATACTGCACAGTACACTGCACTTCCAACCATACACAGAGAGACATAGTGCAAATAAACATGCATTTGGTCCGCTGAACATGTCCGCATTGGGAATGGTAAAACATTACAAAAATTAAAAACAAAACAACAACAACAAAAAAAAATTGAACTGAATGGCTTCATCCGCATGATGCTGCCAGAGGCGCGCCGCGCCGCACCGCGCCGCTGCTACCGACCAACCAAACTATAAGGTCCTTGATGAATATGTGAGTGCAGTGACGTTAACTAATACACAGTGCTTAGTAACAAGGCTAATTTGTAGTAATTAATGTTCACATGTGCGTTATGTGTCGTGTGTGCGTTGCTTGTGTACGATTCTGTGTCACATTATGGTCAGCAAAACAGTCCTAATCGACAAAATCCCTTAATTGTGAGTTATACACAAAGCAGAGATTGCACTGTTTTCAGTTTACATCTATAACAGAAGAGGAATCAAAATACACGCGAAGGAGCCAGGCAGCCATAGTTATAACAACAACGACGAATACAAGGGAAGAAATAAATTCACTCCGATTGAATTCTATGCCTTTAATTCAGTAGAGCGTTTAAAAATTTAATTTGAAATTTCCTTCTAATTGGCATAGGTATTGGTTTCCCTATATATACCGATGTGCAACACACATATTAGCCCAAACAAATCTATGACCCAGATCCTGTCAAGGCAAAACCAATCATAGAGGCGAGTTGTCTCAATATAAGGTAGACTAGGCATGGACTTTGAAGTCCTCCTGCATATACACTGATATGTGCTCAAGCTCATGTCAATGTTATTTCTGCAATGCAATGATTGTCTCAAAGCTGAAATGCATTTCCCTCTCTCCCCAACCTCCCTTCATATGGTCCATTGGCAAAAACTGGATTGGGACCGATGCGATGATGGGGCGGGCGGGCGTTGGGGTAGGATTTAAGGCTTCATGTCTAAGAGGGCTATATTATATATTGTGCTTCTCATCTAGTAGAAAGCCTCTTCATCATCATGCATGATGTGTCCTAAATTAATGTTTTAATGAATCTCTGCGTATGCGTGGAGCATAATACCCATTACACACACATAATATGCCCCAAGGGATGGAAGATAGTGGAACATTGTTATTATGGAGAGAGGAAAAGCTGGGGTTGATTTTCTTGTCCTTTTGTTGTTGATTACACCATTTTCTTGTATTGAATTTCTTCGAAGCATAACAATCGAACGCCCAGGCAACTGAATCAATTTATTGGCGTACCTACAATGATGAGAAATAATGCCGATCGCAATCATCGCACACAGCACCCATCTCTTCTTTTTCACGCAAAGCAACAATATCAATTTTTAATGAAGCACAAGGATATCATCAGAAATGTGTGCGAGGAGTTTGTTTGTAAGGAGACGGTATAACCAATGAGAATAAATGTGTGTTGTGTGTCGTTTGAATGGAAATGTGGATTTTGTATGATAAGTTAAGCGTGAAGTTGAAGGTTCATGGTTTTAATAAAGAAATTAATTAATCACAATCATCAGCTGGGCTTACAAGCATTTTTTACTTGCTATAATCTAGGTGCTATAGGCAAAGTTTTGGATTCGTGAAAAAATTCGAACTCTAACTCAAAAAGAAAAAAAATGGAACCTGGCACATATTTTTTTTTTGGGAAAACGCGATTTTTCTAGAAAACGACTCGAACGTTTTTAATAATTTGAACAAAAATTGAACAATTTTGATAATTTTTATTAATATTAGTAAGGTCTATATAAAACAAAAAAAGAGGCTGGGTGCGACCCACACTGATAACTTCCCATTTGTGATCTTGAAAACTTTATATTTATTTTTTTTTTTCAAATAACCAAATTTTCTGAGAAACAAACACCATTATCATTATTTTAAGATGGAAAAGCATTTTAATTATTTAAAGAGATTTACGAAATGCACATATATTATAGAGATTGTTGATGTATAAGTTGTTTCCACTTGACCCAGGAGGTAAACTTCCACGCGTTTTTTTAACGAATGTGGAATTTTCTTAGTTCTGTTTGAATTTTTGTTTAAAATGTCAGTTAAGTATATGTCAAATATATACCCGCTGTAAAAAATTTTATTATGTATAAAATTAAATACCTAATGGCAAAGTCAATATCATTGCTCGTTCTCAAGATATTCGAGTCGAAAAACCAATTTTACCACTTTTTAGTTTATTTTTTTTATATATTTTTTGTCAAAAACTGTCAATTTGATATTTGTCAAAATTTAACCTTTCATAAAAAAATTGTACTATGTATAAAATAAAATATTTTAGAAGGCACAATCGTTGTTCGTTCTCAAGATATTCGAGCTGAAATACAATTGTAACTACTTTTCTTTAGAATTTTTAACATTTTTTGATTTTTTGTTAAAAAAACTGCCCATTAAATATTTGTCAAAATTTTATCAGTTGCTAACAATTATGTTATGTAGAAAATAAAACAAACAAGAAGTAAATATCGTTACCCGTTTTTGAAAAATTTGAGTCGAAAGACAATTTATACCAATTGTTGGTAGAGTTTTTTGTAGTTTTTAATATTTATTTTAGTTTTTTTGATTTTAAAAAATAACGGTATATTGATTTTTTTCCAAATTCATATCAAATTTGTATGACGTCATAATGTGTCGAATAAAATTTATTTCAAGTCAATAGCATTATTTTTTCTCGAGATATTTGAGCCCAACCAAAATTATTTTTTAAACTGCTATAGTAAAAAACAACTGATTGAATATTAATAAACGCCCTTTCAGCTTCTTTCGAAGTTATTATCTGTAAAAAAAAATTTATTTCAAGTCGATATCTCTACTCGTTCTTGAGATATCGACGACGAAAAATACTAACGGTACCTCCCATTCTATCATACCAATTAAAAAAAAAAAAACTGTTTTAAAAAACCTATAATTTATTAAAAATGACTTCGTGGATTTTGTTAAATTTTTTGTGTGCGTACTTGTATGACATTCTGCAAAAACTATCCATTCCATATTTTTTTCGTATTCCTACTTATATTACCTATTATACCACTAGGCACATGAAATTTCAAAAAAATGATTTCAAAGAGTAAATGTCAAGATTTTTTTCTGGATTTTTTATACATATATTCAAAAAGACGATTTGCAGAATGTGGTTAATGTATGAAAATGTTTAATATACCAAAATAACCTTGTAATGTTCAAAAAATTATTTTAAAAAAAATTATTTCGAAAATCGGTTGAAAAATATAATATGCCCCAAAGACATTCTTGTTCTAGTAATTTTCTTTTGTTTATTCGTGCAAGTTCGTGCGATCCAGTCGTGCATTTAATTATTTTTTTTTTTTTTTGGAATCGAAAGGTCAATTTTTTGATGCTCTGCATACATATTTATTTTTAATCAAAGACTTATTCCAAAGTATTTTTCCAGGTCTGACGGAATAATAATAATAATAATCATTTTTGTTTCCTTCACAAAAGTCTGCATATTTCTGTTGAATTATAAATTAACGATATGATTTATTGTAATTTACATTTCTCCTTTTTAATTGGAAATGAATGCGTGGTTATTTATTATTTATTTTTAATTAACAGATCTGACTTAACTACGTCTTTCGTAACATATGAGACTTTTCGAGACTTTCATGAAGGAGGAACAAATATTTCCTTTATTGCATAGAAGCATTTTTTTTGGAAACTTTAATTATATTACCGAACATACATACATACAAAGGATAATCTTATTAATAAAAAGTTGAAGAAGTTGTATCTCCGGTTTATATTATGAATTTAAAAAAAGTATACTTTTAGGCGTTCTGACTCTTAAAGTATACCTAGTTCTGTGTATATATATTTTATAAAAAAGAGAGTGATAGTTAAATTTTATATCGAGAGAATGTTCTCAAGATAGGGATCAAAATGCATTTTTTCAAAATTGCGGCTAAAGCAAAACACCATTTTATTTTATACTCCAAGTTTATCCATCTTCCCATTCCAATCATGTTGCAAAAAAATCCAAAAGAAGAACCAACAAATTAAATAGGTACCCCGAAAGTCCAAAACTCATCACACCTTAAATGCACCAAATTCTCGACAGCCAAAAATCTAGAAAATTCTTAAATCTAAAACAGATACGATGAAAAATATCAAAGATTGAAAACAACATTATAGAAATTTGTAGGTATATACCCAGTAATTCCAACAGTCTAATGGTCTATATAAGGGTAAAATTCTGCGTCTCAATCTCTGAAATAAAGTACAAGTAGGTGCTTTTTTACAAAATTGCTTTTAAAAAGATGAAAAAAATTTAACCGACAAAAAATTAAATTTCCTTGAACTCAATAAAAAAAGGAAATTCTAATAATATAGTATTAAATTTTAATAACGAAAATCTACTACAATAAAAGATAAACTTTGTTGGTTGTTTCCAAAGAGTATTTATTTAAGTCTGAAAATTCTCAGAAAATTTGGATCTTATTTAAATAATAATAAAAAAAAAAATGAGTTCATGTTGCCTACGTTATGATTATGTAATGATACAAAACAAAAATTTGTGTTTTAATAAAAATAATAACTTCAGTCTAAGTAGGTCTAAAAGCCTACAACCTCCCTCATTCATGCGAAAAAAAAATGTACTTCATTCAATCACAAAGCTAAAGGATTCAAAATTCTAAGAAATGTTTTCTTAACAAAATAAGAATAAACTCAGACTCACATCATTTGCCTTGCTTTCCCTCTCATCTTAAATTATATTCAATTCTAATGGCTTTTTCTTTCTTTAACATAAATGTATAATCCACGATGATTTCTCAGAGACCTTCACTTCAAAGTTTATACTTTACAGCTTTACACTTTTTCAAAAAAAAAAAAAAAGAAAACACAAAAGGAAACGAAAATTGAGAAAAGAAAAAAAAAATATTAAGTCAATTCATCAACATAACAACCTCTCAGATCGCTAAGTCAGCCATTATTTTCAGGATAAAATTTCAGCTCCTTTACACTTGGGATTCATATACATATACATACATATACTCGTATGTAGGTATATCCGTTAACATTCTTCTTTCTGGCACACTTAACTGCACTTTATACCTTATTCACAAAGTATCATATACGATACCTTGTTCTATTTCAAAATGAAAGCCAAACCAGGATACACATTACACATTGTAGAATATTTACGGTACATATGTATGTGAATATCTGAATATTGCTATATCATCAAACTCTGGTTTTAGGATGTAGCACCTGAAAATTTACAAAAAGATATTTATTGTGTCGGCATCAGGGAAAATCTTAAATTTCCATCACTTTATTCCTCCTGCGCACCACGTCTCGTCTGTCCGTTCGTCTGTCCATCTATCCTATAGGTTTAGGTATATACTCAACTCATATAGATAGAAGAACGAACGATAAAACGATTGAACCAGAACGAACAGGTTGAGAATTAGGATATCTTAGTATAATATATTAGATATCTAACCATCCGATTCATCAGGAAATAGTACTTCGACGCTGCTGCTTTATTCTCATTGAATCGACATTAATCTCAAAGAGATAGGTAGAGTTAGAAAAATAAAATTTAGAACAAAAAGAAAACAGGATCTTTAAAATTGTTGTGTGTTTTATAGGAAGTGTATCCCTCAAATGCAGTGAATCAACCATCAGGATTATACCGATTTAGTTGATAACTGGTAGCGATTTATTTTAGCTTTGGTTATCTTTGTCGGTCGGTGTGGCGCGGCACGGCTGCGGTGTTCATCCTACTTTTTCGGCCTCGAATTCGATTGGATTTGCTTGTGAAAAGGATATAAAGTGGTTGTTTCTTTTGTGGTCTCCACGACATTGCCAATGAAAATAGCCGAGCTTCCCTCTCTATATACGACCATCACGTCCTTTTACCATCATGCTATACCATGCGATGACAAGGAGAAGCTTGCTTGCTTATTTTTGCTTCACACCATCAAGAAAAACATTTAAACAGATAGATAGATACAAGAATATTCTTTGGTCGATTTTATTCATTATTCCTATCCTATACCCGTATATTGGGTATAGTAGGTGCTATGATACTCTTGGAGCGTATCCTTGGAATCTATATAGGATTTGGTTGCTTCGCATATTGAAGCCTTCCACTTTAATCGAGGAATACAACTAGTGCTCGAATTCGAATTCAAACAGATGGTCGATTGCAATTTCGAGCTATCTCTTTTAGGTCTGGAGTCTGAGTCCCTATTGGCAATGCCGACACAATTCGAGCCGATGACGACGACGACAACAAGGACTACTCCAACGCAAGCCTCCACCACTCTGCCTTCTCTTTATCATTGTCTTTTGTGTGTGTTATACAACAACTGTCTTTGTTGGCATCAAAGTGTGCAATTTATTTTCAGCTATTTTAACAATAAAGACGTATAGCTACATGTATACATACATACATATATCGACATCTCACAGTTGTGCATTTTGTGTAGAAAAACCAAAGAAATTCCATTTAAATTGAAATGTGAAACGCAAAAAGAATCAAATTTAGGCAAACATGTTTGGATTAAAACATTTCCAATACGCTTTCGACATTGTTATCGTTATTGTTTTTTTTTCTTCTTCTTTTTTCTTTTGTATCCAAATTTAGATTTCATTTAATTTAATTTTATCTCAATTTTGTACCATTATTTTGTGTGCCACAAGGCTCCGTTTTGTCTCACATTCTCTTTCTCAATTCTTTCGTTTGAGTTTTTAAGCAGGTATATTATTTTTTTTTCTACGATAGAAGTGTTGTTAATGCAGTTTTTAAGTACATAGTTGCCTATTTTTCGTAGATTTGATTTATTTTTACACCAAAATACAGAAGTAGAGGCAAACAAAAAAAATATATTATAAAATAAAATGCACAGGCTTGGGTCCCACGAACTGTGCTAGACAAAAACAAATAATTTACAAAACTAAGTGAAAAATATGAAAAAAAATTTTTTTTATAAAAGTAGGTACGTAGAAATATAAATTAAAAAAAAAAGGTATTTTAATCAAAAAAAAATATTATGCGGCGCCTCTTTCATCACAATTCTTTCATGAAAATATCGAAACCGAAAATCCGGTTCTATGGCAGGTACCGTTGATAAAGATTTTTTAAAAAAATATTTTTTGATCAAACCATTTTATTTACTTACAAGACCTAACGAAAAATTTCAAAAAAATCTCTAGAATATTTTTTTACATAAAAATGCTTTTTTTAAGCGGGTGTATTAAAGGTATAGGGGCTATAATGAAGGGATGCCCTTTAATTCAAAAAACTCATCAAACATTTTATATAATAAAATAGAAAAACATTAAAATTACAATTTTTTAAGGTGAGTAGTTGGGAGTGGTGAATAATAAAAATTAATTTTAATTCTTCGTTTTTTCGTTTTCGTTTACGTGAACTAAAATACATGAACTATGAACTATCAAATTCTATTAAAAGCTTATTGGTATTGTTGAGTAAAAATTTAATCAAAGTCAGATAATCCGCTTTTAAGAAATAAGAATATAGAAGAAACGTTTCGCTGGAGGTTTTATGGAACTTTCTACGAGAAATAAACGATTTTTCAAAAATGTACCCTAAAACCAAGTTTCAGCTATAAATTATTGTACAGGTAAGATAGAATATATCAGACCAAAAAAAAAACCATCATGAAAAAGAGTCTATAAAAATAATTAGCATGGAGGGGTGTTTTTTTTTGGCGGGAATTTGTAGGGTTGGCTGTAATATCTGTATAGAAGGTTAAAAATTACAAACAACCAATTATGTAATAATAATGGTCCTATTATGAAATTTGGCATCAACAATTTCTTTGTCATAAAAATCTTTAAAAAGAAGAACTAATACAAAGATCTTTGGTAGAAGGATCCGTGAAATGGTTTTGTGAATGTTGCCTTCATGAAACTTGGTTTAAATGTGTCATAGATTATCAGAAGACAGAATCAAAAGAGTTTATTAAAATTTGTATAAAAGGGTGTTTTTTTTTGGGTAAAAGTTTATTGATAATAATTATCTAACACTTTCCCCTCCATACAAAAAAATACACTTCCATGCAATATATTTTTATAGACTCTTTGGATTCTTCCTTATCATAGGTAATAACCAAGTTTTATGGAGGTACTTACTAGTTTTTCTCAGGTTTTTTAGTTCCCCATCTTCCCATCTTTTCCCACATTTTCCAAAAACCCTCCCAAGAAACAACCATTTACAAAACATATTTCCTTGGCTTTTTCTGATTATTTATTTTGATAACAAGTTTTTGGGTCAGGTTTTCCTTTCATTTAATTCAACAAACTACCTTCAAAACATCTTTTATATGTTTGGATTTTATCAAGGTAAATTTCCCATACTGACCCATAACATATTCCCCTTTTCACCCCCTCAAAAAACATCTTTTCATGCAAAATGTTTTTGTACACTTTATGGTACTAATTATTTTTTCTTGTAAGGACTTTTTTTACTTTTGTATCTGTAAAAATTCCTTAATCTACAAAGCGAATATTTTGAAAATAATTGTAAAATTAAGCTTAATTAATAGTTTCGAATAGTAATTTCTGTTCTTGGTCCACTGTTATGCCATTGGTATTAGGTATGTCGGTCGTTCCGTTCTGTTTATAAAATTCAATTTCTTTTGAGTGTCAATATTAAAACCCCACACACCAATAACATTCACATTCACTAGGATCAAAAGGACTTACGCTTGCTATTTAATTTCCATAAAATGCATGCAATACCCAATATACATATACAGTACACATACTTGACATCAGAGAGGACCCAGGACACACAATGAAAAAGACGAATAAAATCCACATCCCTATAGATGCACCCAAGTTCAGAATTTGAGACCTAAGAAAAGGAAGAGTGTATTATGTCGATACATCATAGAAATAATAATACGAATAATAATCTCATGCAGTTTTCTGCATCGTTTAGTCCTGCTCGTACAACTCCTCCCACTCACACCCTATACTATTCTGATGTTCATGTTCACTTTTAAAGGACGATCTTTTTAAAGTTGAGGTAATAAATGGGAAAATGGGCAAAGAGAAAAAGGCAAAGGAATGGTGACATTCCATTTGGGATGAAGAAAGCAATCGCAGAAATGTGTTTTCTGTGTATATTTCTTAAGTAATTGGGATGTATTGAAATAAAAGGACTCTCTAGCTATAGATGGCATAGGAAGCAATAAATTTGCAAATCCTTTAGCAAAAATGTGTTCTTTAGTTCTCTATACTAATGGGAAGTATCCTCTTTCTGACCAAAAGGTTGTTTGCAAACGGCTTCATTGAGCCGGTACAATATTTTCTTATTCCTCTTGACCGCATACGAATTTTGACCATAAGGGACTCTTTCTGTTTTACCCATGAATGTTTGAGTTGTTGTATGCATATAATAGTCTCTATTGAATTGAGTAGATAGTGTTGTTTCTATACAGAGAACTATCGGAAGCAGGTTTATTTCACTTCAGAAATATTATTATGTGCTTTAAGTGCCAATTTATTACGACAAAATTTTACAACACTCGTGTCTTTGTAAAATGTTTGACAAAAATTTAGAAAAACGAAATTTGAATACAAAACAAAACATTTAAAGTTTCTTTACCTACATAATAGAAACATGACTTAGGAGTAGAAAATGGTCAAAAACTTTGGTTTCTTTTGAATTTGTTGGCCAAGTTTTAAGTTGGCAAATTTTGTTTCAATATTATAGTAGATATGGAAATTTGATTTAATTTGTACTTTGTTGTTTGTCAATTAGTATCTTTGAATTTTTAACGTCAAAATATAGTAGGACATAGATTTTCTAGTACAGTCAATCTAGGCTATATTTTAAAAATGTGTAACAGACTGGACTTTGCATATTATTGACCCTCGAAGTAGAAATCATAATTAACTTAATTGGCGTATACCCCTTCCCCGAGAACACACATTTCACCCGTTTTTATTTCTTCAATCGATTCAGCTCAATTCCTGTTCATCGGAGAGTAAATTAAAAGTAAAAATTCAAGTTCGCACCACTTCAATTTTTTCTCCACTGTGGAAAAATTGCTAATTTCTCATTTTATCTGCAATATTCTTAGATTTATTAAGATAAACAGTAAAATTCCCGCTGTTACAATATTCAGCTTGGAGGTTAATCATTACTGACTTAATTTCTTAGCTAGATCCTCGGACTTGTTACGTCCGTAACCGGGAAATTTTAGCCCTCTCCAACTCTTCCCCAGTTCTCCCGATTTCTCTTCTACCGTTCTTCACCAAGTGCTTCTAGGTCGGTCTCTGATTGTCTGCCTGTTTGGCCAATCTACTTCCACCTACATCCTACATCGTCCTGTTCTCACGAAGCTATTTCTTATCTATCTAGTTCTGATCCTTTTTGTTTTTGTTGTATTGATCTTTAGCCCAGAATTTTAACTTCTCATTTGATGGAGATCCATGATACTATGCCAGAGCAAAAATACGTCACGTGCGTCGTCGGCGGCGAAGTCAAGGTGTCTGAGGTATTATTGCAGAGTCCTACATTTCCATTCGACAAATCTACGTGCAGAACATCACTAATCACCAACAGGAACAATATGGTGAAAGAATCAAGTCCTGTTTAACAGCACTTTGGATTTCAAATTTCTCTGTTAACCTTCCGTTTTACAGAACATTTTTGAATTTATCGCATTTTATAACCTAAGGTGATGGAAAAATTTTTCATCACACTGAAAAACCTTATTGACCAGTGGATGGATAAGTTTCACCACCCCATAGTCAACAATCTAACTATAAGCTTTCAATGGCAACACAACACATTATTGCAATAATAGTTAGAAAATATTTTTACTTTTCTGAGAAATTATTTACACTTTTAATTTTAAACTAAAATGTATCCATTTTATTTCCTCTTTGTAGAGTTCATAAAAGTTTTACTTAAATTTTAAATTGTTGCCTGACATGGTTAAAGTTTGAAATAATTTTACTAATGCTAACTGTGCACTTAATTAAAATATTCATGGAAGGAAATTAATTATACAACAAAATCTGGTTGTGATCATTTAATTAATTTGGTTATCTGTGTTAACTCACAATAATGTATATTGTCTTCCAGACATTAAACATGCAATTGCGGTAGCTATTTTAAGTATTTTTTTTTGTTCTTTAAGGTGATAAGTAATATGTGTTGATGAAATCAAAAATCTAGTACTATGATCTACTTAAGCCACCAGATTTCGTGCGAAATTCTTTAACAAGCAACTGAAATATTGAAATATGAAAAACAAATTTTGATTTGGGCCAAAAAAATTTTACCAAAGGCATTAAACGTTGTTTTTGGTTTTAAGACAAATTAAAAAATACTAGGTACCTACCAAATTTGATGAAAATTCATCCCACTCGTTGGGGTTGTAATCGTACGGACAGTTTGAAGTCAGTTTCAACAAGGCATTCCTTAAACTGCTAAGGCTAAGTTCATTCAAACCTCAACAAAACTGTAAAATGACGAAAACTCCGCTTTTAATCAACTTCAATCATTTTCGTTGCCATTAAAACCCCATTTTCTTATTATCGTCCTCATTACAATCAAATCCTTTATGATACAACCTCCATAGGTATAACAAAGCCATCATGCACACAAAACCACCCTCAAAAAACCACAATTTTTTTCTTCTTGTAAAATCATTTTCCTTAAATGACTCAAATCATTGCATGCATCACAACCAAACAAAAAAAAAAGGAAGAATAGAATAAAACTACTTCCTCTCCGCTAACACTCTTACAAAAGAAAATAACTCTTACAAAATGCATTTTAGTTATGAAATCTCATTTCCTTCTTTCATCCTAAATAACCACATTTCACTTTCAACTGTGATGGCGGCAATGAATGATATCCTTTGCAGCCAACAAAAATAGAAAGAAAAAAAAAATATTAGAAAATTCAACCCATGACAGTTCAGTTTACGTTTTCAAATGCAATTTGTCACGAAAACTTAAACACAAAAAGCTCACACAACCCAACGACTCTGCAAAGACTGATACTTTTCAAAAAGAGAAAAATTATAGAAGAGAAAAAAAATACAAAACCCCATAACAACTTTGATATAGTATACAGAACGCAAAGAAAACCAAGTAAACTAACTAAAGTGCATTTCACTTTGTATGCACTAAGATAGGTAACCGGAAATCCTGTTCCATTAACAGTTAAAAGGTAAGGAATAAAGAAAAAGTAAATACACGTGTATTATATAGACCGTGTCCGACGACGACGACGACGATGACGCAAGGACATACCACTTAGAAGCGTATTGCGTGACCCGTGATTGAATAACACAACACAAAAACCGAGCTCTCTTCTTTTTCGTGTCAGGACAACTCAAAACTCCGGACTTTGGTTCTTTCCGTGTATCCATTGTTTTGTGTGGCAGTAGGATGTTTTTTTTTTTTTTTTTGTTCCCCACTTGCTGCTATTCAACGCTCAACAACGGCAACTATACAAAGGACATTCACAACTAAGAACTAACCACGGACCAAGAATCATGCTGGCGACTATTTTTTTCTATTTAGAACTCCTATTCGTGCGTCCAGTCCACCGGCATCGTGGCCCGTCGTCGGTGACGTCATCGACATTAAGAAGACTCTTGCCACTTCTTAGATTTTACAATTTACAATCAAAATCTAATATTTTCTACACTTTTCCACAAAGACCATAGATAGGTAAAAGGGTTCTTTGGAAATTCGATCGAATTTAATGATGCTGCAAAAAGGACGAAGCAAATAATAGATAGTAGAGCTGTAGGGTTAGTGTTGGTGGTTGTGGTTGTGTAATATAAAATACGATCCGTTTGCTTGAAAGTAATCGAAAACTTTCTTCGTACGGTAAAGGAAGCTCAGCGGCCATGTTCATGTTCAGGTGTTAGTTTTTGCTTGGAAACATTGTTCCATTAGCCAGTGGTGGATTTCTTTTAATGAAAAAGTGTGTAATTTGTAAGGCACAAAAGATTTTCAAATTTACCTCATTTTTTTGGGAAATTGCATTTTTAGACCAGTTTGTAAAAGTATTTCCGATTGGGCTAGTGAACAGAACTACATTTGTGAAGTAATAAATTTGCTGTTATTTGGAGGTTAACATTTTCGCATTTTGTTAGTGATTTTTTTTTCTGTATATTTATAAATCTATTATAATATTGCCCATGCATCAAATAAGTACTTAAAAGAAAAAATGTAAATTCATACAACATTTCAGGCATTTACGAGTCCAGTCAGTCCAGAATTACCTAAATTTTAGTGTGAACACTGCTAATTTTTGAAATTGAGATCGCGAAATTGCGCAATTTCATTGTCAGTGGGAACATACTATAAAGACCAGTTATTTTACAATATGTTAGATCTGCAATTTGTTTATCTTGGAGTTGTATTTACCGTTTCACTTTTTTCGGACCTTGACAAACAAATCGTTCCATTTTCAGTTCAGAGTACATATTTATCAAAATTAATCAAGAACTAATATTTCTGTGACATCCCTGTTTATGTTTGCAGCCATTTTGCTTTTTTTTTTGACAACTGAAGTTATGATTCGTATATGACGTAAAGTGTGATTGGTAACGTTCACAACTTTAAAAAAAATTTAGTTGTTTTTCTTTAGCACTCTCATTTTCGATTTAATAAAAAAAAAATGGTGCTTTCGCAAGATGGCAAATATTATAAATAATTTTATTTTTTAAATTACTGGGAAACAAAAAGAAACAAAAATTCAAACAAGTTGATCACATTGCAACAAAATTCTTATTTAAACTCAAAAAGACTCCAATTCGGAACTCTGAAAAACACACCTTTTTATTTGACAGTTTCATATCTGTTCTGAAGTAAAAAAAAAAAAAGAAAAACGCCTATAAAACAAAGGCCTTTGTACAAGTTAGTCTGGTCTTGGCCGTGTTCATCACTCCCAATCAATGGCTGAAGCTGGCGGCAGGGTAGAGGATACCAACGCGGTGGTAGGAGCTGCACCCATACACTAAAAATAAAGTGCACATTAGGGATGCTGCAGTTCCTGATGATGGTAAAACAAGTGACAAATTAAAAATCGGATCACGTTTTGGCGTCTTTTTTGCGCTGTTGAAACTTTTTCCCAAAAAACTGGAATGGGAACAGGACCTACAACGACAGCGACATTCAGCGGAAGTGCAACATCACGGAAAAAATACATAATTAGCATTCGCAACATCAAGCTCAGGTTTGGTGTTCTCAGGAATCAGAAGCATGATGCTGGTGGTTTTCTAGAGCTATAGAGCGGTATCCGCAACTCCCTCATTCTCTTCTGATTTTCATATTAACCCCAACATCCAGAGGGTGATGCTAACTCTATATTAGTATGTAGGGTGTGAGGGATTTGTTGTTTTTACCATGCTCTACATTTTGCTCTTTGAAATTTTGCCGTTGATAATCTTTCGTAAATTATGGCGTGAATTTGTATGAAATTCCATTTTTGGTCCCTTTTACTGTTTTCCAGCCTTTTTAACCATTAGATAAAAGGTATCGTTACGTATATACCTAAATTTATGTATACTCGTACATATAGGTATCTTGCGGTATATGTATGTATATGGAGAACAATGTTTTTACTCATCCGGATTTTAACAAATCCCCGGGATTTAATTTCAGATGAAGATTGGAAGTAGATATTAGCACAGGGGTATATTCATTTTGCGCGGCGAGGTGCGGTGCGGCGGCGGCGGCGGTGGACTAAACCCCTTCGAGCTTATAAGCGAAGGCGTTCACTTTTTAGTTGAAAAATTGAAAAACCAAAAGTTGTAGAATTCACAAGCTACTCGTATATTGAAGGAGATGTTGGCAAAGACAGGGTCTGGGTAGACTGCTAGGTATATAAGGGTTTTTCAAAGTAAGGTATTTTAAGCTTATCATGCGAGTGGAGGATATTTTTTTTTTTTTGGGAATGTGATTTTCGGATGTTTATTTTCTAATCTTCTTCGAAATATTTGGAGAAATTATTTTTCACGTAAGGGAGCTGGTCTTTATAGGATAGTCTCTTTGAATATTCCAAAGGGAAATATCTTTTAAGATACATATATAATAATGTAGAAGCTCGTTTATACACGCATTCAAACCAAAAAGGATGTCGATGTTTTATATAAGTTATGCTTACTCAAAATTATAATACAATGGCGTAGAGGTATTCCCAAGAGTAGGGGTTTGGGTTTATGCGAGACTCATGAATGTTTATTTCAGTAGATTTTCTTTAATCCCAGTGCAAATGTAAGAGAAAAGATTTAAGCATAATATAATGGTCAAGATCTTTTGATAATAAAGGTTATATTTTAAATTAACGAAAGCTGTGATGAAATTTTTAATAACTTCAAGAATCATAAAGTCCATTTGTTAGAGAGATTTAAGATCTAAGTAAGTTACAATGTGATTAGGTATGTAAATTTAATTTTTTTATCTATGGAAGGTAAAGGGGGAAATTTTATACACAAGAGAGCTTGTTTATACATTTACTATATTATTTTCAAAGTATGAATAGCCTTCAGGTCAAGATTAAATTTATATATATATGTAGGTACTGTCCATAAATGGAAGAGGCTTATTTGATTTGACTTTAAATATATTTTTACCTACTTGCTTATTGGTTCTGTTTTCAGCACATTCTTAAAACCATATATCTTAAGCAAATATCTAAGAAAACAGAGTGTAGACAGATTTGGTGATATATCTTAGCATTTTATTTTCAAGACTGTATTTGAAAACAATAAAATGGTACAAATAAATACATACAACGATATATCTGAACTATGCAGAAGATCTAACGAGATTTATTGTGGCTATAGTTCGGATAGAGTGGACATCTAAATTACCTAAATAATAATTTAAAAAAAAAAATAATGTATTTAATGATATTCTAGGTATCTGAATTGAAGTACAAATTTTTTTGGAGTAAATGGTGATATAATTAATTCATTAGATATTTTCTGTATCCGTTATAGACGCGTTGAATCAACATTTATGTAAGCTTTAATATTAAAGAAGCAGTGAGTATTTGCAAAAATGTTATTTTAGTAAATGCAGATTTATTGCTTTCCCCAGATTTTTATTGGAGTATTTGCTTTAATACTAAAAAAACAGGGAGCATAAAATATTAAGGAAGCACTAAGAATTTGTCCAGTAAGATAATACTTATTGGAGTAAACGCTTATATACTAGAGGTCTGCATGAATACATTCATTTGCCTTCCCTGACCAAGCACAGTACTTCAGTGTATTCTGTTCGTTGCATTCATAGAAAGTAGTGTACACTGAAAATGAATACACTATTCTTGAAAACAAACACTGCACACGATTCGATCCCTTTATAACAGAACGAATACAGTATTTGGTTTCTATCCTAGGCTTGAATGCTTGAATCAAATAGAACAGAACAAGCCTAACATATTATAAACACATCGAATACACCGAATGTACCGAGTATAAAATCAAATACACTAGTTTTTTTTCTCTTCTAAGCTTTACTTCTTAAATGGTAGTTGGTCGCAGCGACGAACCGGGAAAAAATTTCTAATTCAATTCTAGTGTATTTATAATTTAAACTTATTTTATGATTGTGACGCTTGTATGGCACGTAAAATTACAAATGAGATATCAAAAAATTGTATTTTTTACACAGATGCGATATATGAAAAAATTAACACACTACATTCAAGCAATAAAAAGTTGTGTGGTTTTTAGTCGATTCTATGCCAATAACGGTACTTGGTGATTTTTTATAATTTTAATTTTTTTTATTATTTTTTATAGAATGAATTACATGTTGTGTCAAAATTTCAGGTTTTTATGTCAACACGTTTAGAAAATATTAAAAAACACTTGAAAAAACAGTTCAAAAACATTAGAAAATTCAAAACGTTTAGCTTAATAACTTCGCTTAACGGTAACATAGAGTTTTGAAATTTTTACCAAAAAATTAGAATTCCGCATTTTATGAACTGTTAGAATTTCAGATTTTTCGTATAGGTATAAAAAATAAAAAGCAACGAAAAAATCAATGAAAACATTTACAAATATATAAATTCAAATTAAATTAATTTGTTGTATTTGATTCGGTGTATTCGATGTGTTCGATATAAACTCGCTGTATTCGATGCATTTGAGAAAAAAATCAAATGGTGTATTCGTTTCAAGTAAATACACGATTCTATTGTTTTGGTTTGAGTTGATGATTCATTTGATTTGTTTTGAAAGATGTGAATGCAGCGAATAGTGTATTTGAAAAAATATAGAACGGCTTGGAAGTGGTTTCAAGCCATTCGTTGCAGATGTTTATTATATACCGCTTTTGTCATATATTTTTTGGAGTATTTTGTTGAGTGCTTGTAATTAGCTCGATGTTAATTTGCAGTGTATGTTATTTTTTCTGGATTGGGGTCAAAATCCCGAAAATCCAAATCCCGAAAACTCAAAATACCTAAAATCCAAAATCCCGAAAAAATAATCCTAAGTGTAAAGTTGAGAAGTAAAGCACCAAACAACAATATTACTGTTAAGTTTCGTTCATATCTCTTAAATCAATAAATTTGTGAGTTTTAATATTTCATTTATAATTTATTTGAATTTTTATTCAAATGGTGTTTCTATGTTTAATAGAAAAGAATAAATGTGTCCATCGTAAAAACCAATAAAGGACGGGAGAAAAATTGTATTGATGGCTATAGTTACCATGTACCTAAATAAAAAATACAAAGAAGTGTTTTACTGGGAATGCGAGGAGTACAATTTTTTAATGATTTAGTAACCCATGAAGTGAAAAAAGGTCATGAGCCATTATCATATACAAATCTATGTATGTATGTAGGTAATGAGGTGCTGAAGGATAGAGCCACAACTTTTTTTGCCGCCACCAGAAATTGTAATTGAAACTGTTCAATTCATGTGAGCAAACAAGTTTGCGTTTTCAGGATTTTGGATTTTTGGGATTATGGATTTTTGGGAATATGGATTTTCGGGATTATGGATTTTGGGATTTTGGATTTTCGGGATTTTGGATTTTCGTGATTTTGAGTTTTCGGGATTTTGTCCGTCCCCCATTTTTTCAAGCTTCGAAATTTTTTCATATTAATAATTTGTTTGCATCAATAAATAAAAAATTATTAGTACCTATTTTTATTTGTATGATTTTGGCTTAAATAAAATTCTTTTGAAAATCAATCAAAGCTTAGCATTACCTCTCTTTTCCTGAAGACAAAAAAATTAATTTGGTGATATTGAGGAATTTGTCATCTTACAATAAATTATTGAAGTTAAGGTTAAAAATGTATGTTTCCCAAAGATTTTACAAACTATAATTTCATTCCTTTGTTTGGAAGCTGAACAATGTCATTAAAAGGCCGGAAACGGCCTGATTTATCGCTTTTTATTTTTTTTGGCTATGAAAGTAAAAGTTGAAGTTTGATTTCAAAAGAAATGATTATCGCATTTCGAAATTTGCACTCTAAACTGCTCTTTTCTGTGTAGTGAAACATTCTGATATCAAAATAATTCAAACAGAAAATCAATCCTTTTAATCCCTTTAACTAAAAGCTCACGTTAATATCACTCCGAAAAAAAAATCGTTTGATTTCAAAAAACCACAAATCACTCTCTACTTCAAATTCACAAACAAATACCTGCCTCTATATTCTCTACTACTGAGGCTGTCAATCTTTCGAATGTCATAGAATTCAACAAATCATTTGCCATTCCCGCACCGTTTATCCTCAGTAAACTGTCTCTTCACTGAAGGATTTCATATAGCCCAATAGCGAATCTCCTATATACCACCTACATACATATAGTATAAATAAAAAATCCTTCACACAATCACAGAGATTGCACTTCAGCTCAAAAGCAATCCATCTGGTGTGAATATGACATCTTGCCAAAGAAAGGACCAAAGCATCTATCGTCTATAAAGTTATCTGCTTGTTTTTTTTTTTGCATTGCTTTGTGTTCCTAAAGGAGCGCTAAAACACTCCATTTTCCGGACATAAAAAAAAAGAAGTTAAACTAGGACTACACGCAGAGAGAATAAAGCGAAAGACAGGACGAATGATAGCAAAGAAATAAAGTCGTAAATCTTTAAAATTTATTGAGCCATGTATTTTTAATTTATATCCACTGAACGGGATTCAAAGAAGCAAGAGAATCGACTTTCCTTTCATAGATATTTCTCTAAGCTCCTCATACACACACACACATATACTGTATAGAGCAGTCCCAGAATTGCAGCAACAGCAACAGAAATGCGAAATACACCGCACCTCTATAACAATCAGTATCCAGGTCAAAGGATCCCACAGACTCCAATTGGAATTCAAATCCTATGTAGCCCATACTGGCTGTGTGGATGCTGCGCGTGTTCTCTATATTCGATGCTTTGTCTTTCTGTCCCCAAAAACTCTTCAGTTTCTCTTTTTCTTCTTCTCGTCTCGATCTGGGTCATGGAAAAACACTGCTGCTCTACAGAATTAAAAGGAAAGAAATTCTTAAATTGTAGTAGAGAGCAACCCTTGAGCAGAAAACAACAGAAAAAAATATACGTAAAGGATGACAACAAAAAGGATTTAATTCAAGAACACAAAACGAAATGTTAAAAATGTAAAAACAATTCCCTGTGGTTTCACTAGTCAAGCGAATAAAACAAAAAAAAAATAGAGAGAAAATAAGAGTTAAAGGTGAACTCCATGCATCATCGTGGCAGTAGAGCTAGCTAGCCCCAACTATACTGTAGAAGGTGGTGTGTGCAGTGCATGGTGCACAAAAGGACAACGACTCATATTTGTCGCCACTGAATGTCCTGAATTCAGAGATTTACACAGCGAAGCCTCCTCTCTGCACCCGCATCACCTGAACTTCTGCAGCTTGCACTATATGCATCTGGCCTAGCAGTATAGTTTGCCTCTCGGTGGAAAATAAATTCCACACCAGATAGCTTATGGATAACCTCTTGCAAGTGATGTTCACTCTCGTACCTTTTGTCAAGGGATATGGAAGAAGTCCTTCTATAGCTTTTCCTACAAAATACAGAAATGGTAATATGTACCCTTAGCTCACTGTGAGCTGCAGTAGGTAGTAGTTTTGAATGGGTGTGGGGGGTTAAATATTTCGGTGGGCATGTTACAAGGGAGGAAAAACAGCGAAAAGGTGGTCGCGTTGACTTACCTTGGCCCTCTAGCCAAGTACTAGGGTCTCGAGCTACCTTAACGACAACGACGACGACGATGACAATGACGACAACGACGAACGTGACAAACTATTCATCGCCCTACTCGTTGCTGCTCAAATATGTGTTTGCGGTTGTTATTTAGGATGCGGTGGCGTATACGTACTATTTTTTTTTTTTTTTTTTTTTTTTTTTGGAGTGAACGTAACCTACCAACCGAAGCGAAAAAATGTTAGGGACATTCAATTCATTTGCAAGAGCAAAGGTGTATCTGTATGTCTCTGAGTGTATGTGGTCTCTGGATTTGTATTAGTGCGACGAAGGAAAGTAATATCTTTGATGAATGCAAAGAGAAAAGTTCGTTCTAGAGGGAGGATCATCATATCAAGCTGAAAGGCAAGGACATTTTCATCATATACTCGTACTATAAAATATCCTCTTTCATTTGCTTCCTTAGTCTTCTTAACCAAGAGACATTTTTGGAATTCATTTTCCCTGCATACGCATTTTTTTTTTCTTCTGGGAGGGATGTTGATGGTGAGATTTGGAAGGTAGATTGTAAAGAATGTCATATCTTCAGGGTGTATCTCCTTGACGATGTGAAGGTTGTCTTTTGGGAATGAATTATTTTGAAAAAGCATACTAAGCATATGATGAATATTTTTTTTTTTGTGTTTGTCCTAGCACAATTATTATAGCAATGTTAGAATTGGGGGTACGTTTAAATATAAGAAATTAGGTAGTTTTTGAAGGAGAACTTTTGCTGTATAATGAATTACACATTATGAAGTCTTATGGTTGTGTTGAAAATAAAAATTTGAGGAAGTAATTTCTGAAAAATATATTATGGATTATAGAATCGAACAAGAATCAATAGATAACCCGTCAATTTGAACTTATTTTAGCCCATCAATATAAGTATTTGTCAAAGGGTGTTTCTTAGTTTCTTAGAGGCAAATAACTTTGAGTTTTAACTGGCGGCCATTTAAATAGCTGGCAAGTAATTTGAGTTAAGTTTGGTTAGGCATTTCAAGAAATGCCAATAGTGACCGCTATAGAGCCATGAAGCTTTTTCGTTCGGCAATTGAACAACCAATGATGTGCAGGAGCTGTGGTTTCAATTGATTTATTAAAGGAAAGGTTTGGTAACCCCAATTTAAAAAAAAGAAGAAGAATCCATGGCAACTCTACTGGTTAACACAAGAGCAGAGTAATTCCCAAACTTAAACCAACTTCACTTTAATTTTGTCATTTCTATTTATATTTTATATACACCTCAACAACATAGCTGTCAATTTGTTTGTAACCATTTAGATTCTGGAAGTTTTCAATTATTCAATTCAGCTATTTACAAAAAAAAAAAAGCTTTCAACAAAAACAATTAGTAAAACCAAATAATTTCACTTGTTCTGGTGTTTTTCTCGTAGGTACATTTCTAAAAAAAAAACGCTTATCCAGTAATATTTACCTACACCCCATTTTATATTGTAATTAAAAATTCACTGCTCTCGAACTATTTTAACAGAAGCTAAAATTATAATCCCCAAAAAAAAGTCTTACATTAGTATATTTATGAAACCGCAGCAATTAGTTCGTGGTTACCTTTATTCAACAAACCATCAAGAGCAATGGTTTTTGGTTGTTATACTACATTTTATGGTGAGCAATAAAATCTTCCAGATTGCTCCATTTATACATATATTTAATCCTTAAACCACACACGAGCTACTAACAAATTCTCCAGTTCCTCTTGATTCATGTTATTTGGGAAACCATTTTCATATTTCTAAACTCGCACGGAAATTACGGTTTGAAAGTTTTATGAATTACCCCCTATACACAGTAAAACAAATATTCGTGTATAATTTCGAAGAAGTGGGTACATAGAAATCTGCGCCATAAAAAATGTTTTGGTAAATTTTCTACTACCATATAGGTATAATATACGAGATGTTTATGTTGCACTAATTTCCACAAACGAAACATAAAAATAAAGAAAATTACCGTGTTTTGGATTTCATAATAAAAATGGAAGAAAAAGAAAAAAACATCACAGACTCATGGTCGAGACAGCTACTTGTATAGTTTTGTATAAACTATAACAAAATACGTGTTGGATTAGCTTTAATAGAAAGTATAGATTCGACCTGGGCGCTGTTTAATAAAAAAAACACCTTCACAATGGGAGCATCATAAGAAATCCGAACAATTAGCAAATAAAAATTTTAAAAAACCCCAAAAGCAAAAAGACCAAAATTTAATGCTTTTCAACCCGAAAAAAGAGGAAAGGAGAAAAACGAGAATCAAAAATTTCTTAAACTGAAAATCCAGAAAACCAATTGAAAAAACTGAAAAGCTTGGAAAAAATAATCTTAAACTGTGAAAAGTCCGAAAGTTCGAAAGCCCAAAATTAATATAACTAACACTCAAAAGAACCTATCTCAGTCGATCTAGAAATTTAGAACAGCTCATAATTAATGAAACCTTGTGAATTAAGTGAGGTATTCTGTTGCAAGAGATTTATCAGGCATCAGGCAACCAAAAATCCCAAAACTCGAAAGTTTTGAAAATCCGAAACTCTAAAACTGAAAACCTGAAAAAAAACATTTTGAAACCCAAAATCCTTCCTACCAGATAATGTTAGGCTGTCCGTAAACAAAAATCCGTAAACAAAATTTCGAAAAAAGAAAACGAAGACAGGTAATTTCAGGTATTTTCAGCAATAGACAAACAACACAAGATCCCAAAAATTAAAACTCAAAACCCGAAATCTGGTAAATCCCAAAAGCCCAAAATTATTAAACCCAAAAATTATGAAAATTAAAAATTTGATTTTATTTTTCTCTTGAATATATTTTTTTTCAGAAATTTTTGAGCCCAAATCGTGAATAGGCCAATAAACTCTTTTCCAGTTTTTGTAAAAAAAAAAGCAAAATCTTAAAACAACTAAAAACTATCGCCCCAAGAAAACTATACTACCAGGCCCTCTACATAGCCCGAACCGCCCCATAGCATGATGTGTGGTGGCGAAAAGTATGTGTAGAATAAAACTCATATTTGCATTTTTATAGTCCACCTTTGACCTGGAATCATGTTAAATTTCAATATTACTACACAACAGGATGCGAAGTATTTTTACAGCTCAAAAGAATGGTAAAAATAAAATTTCATATTTAATGGAGGTCGGTTTTGCTGACGGCAGGATATCCCGCCGTCGTCGTCGTCGCCCACACTCAAAAATTTGTTTTTCCCCAAAAGTTGTACCAAAACCTACGTTTCGAGGAAAATTTAAGAGTGTTGAGTTTTTTTTCATTCCATTCCATACACAATATAACACATGTTAGCAATGACGCGACCAGTGCACGGCGAGAAGGCTAGCGGCAAAAGTGAATTCCGTGCAACCATCAAGACAATACAAAAGCTTACCTTTTTACATGATTTCTGCATTGTACAAGGATTACCTTTATATACTTTGTATCAGAAAGGACGAGATGTTGCCTTTTTAAGCGCAACCTACCTACTAACGTTTCTTTTGCTCAGAAAAGAAAATTTCTGGAAAATA
Organism: Syrphus vitripennis; assembly: GCA_958431115.1. Taxonomy (NCBI): domain Eukaryota; kingdom Metazoa; phylum Arthropoda; class Insecta; order Diptera; family Syrphidae; genus Syrphus; species Syrphus vitripennis. Next base: position 5,526,229 of record OY288108.1, on the reverse strand, counting down.
TAAAAGTTCAGAAATTCCGTTTGTGGTGTTTGTGTTGCGGATTGTTAAAGAATTCCTTCAGTAGTTCCAAGAAAAGTTTTTATTTATTTCTTCTTTTTCTATAGGATTTTATTTACAATTTAAGTTTAAGGCAATACAAACGTTTATTAAACTTTCCTTCACCCACGACAAAAGTACCTACCTAATTAAGGGGTTTTTCGAATGCGTGGACGTGGATGGTTAGAAAGTTTCTTTGATAATGCGTGGATGGTTAGAAGGTTTCTTTGATAAAAAAAACTGAATGTTTAACACTACTGATGACGCGGATTCTGTGAAGGTTATGTTGAGAGAGATGTATTATGAAGCCTTGAGAATAATTTAAAACTTTAAGAGCAGGTACATTTTAAAATATTTTACCTCGAAGTATAAATAAATAATTGAAAATTAAAATGGTAATTCTTCGGTTTAGCCTTGAAGAATTTTCATATTAAATGCTTCTTTTTTTTCCTCAGCAATTACTCTTTAACTCTTCATACGCCTAAGAATAATTTATATCTGACGAAGATTAAGTACTAACTGAATTTTTATTTTGGTATTAAAAAATTAGCTCTTAATATAGAAATCTGGGTTGAAATAGGCCTGAAAAAATGTAATCTGGACAAAATAACAACTCTACAAGAAAAAATAAAAGTAGTATTAGACGGATTCAAGTCTGAAACCCACAACATAAATGCTGGTGTGCCACAGAGTTCTGTTTTGTCTCCGACCCTCTTTCTCATTTTCATTAATGATCTCCTGTCTGCAACTACTAATTCATTAAATTGTTTCGCTGACGATAGTACCCTTAGCTTTTCATATTCGTTTTCAGATTCACATCCTCCCTCTTCGGACTTGGTACTGAAACGGCTAAATATGATAAGTACATTAAATTCTGACTTAGACAGCATTGTACAATGGGGATTAAAAAATCCCGTAGAATTTAATGCTTCGAAAACTCAGTGCTGCCTTCTGTCGCTAAAGCGACTCTCTCTCTCGTTCTCTCTCTCTCTCTCTCTCTCTCTCTCTCTCTCTCTCTCTTTCTCTCTCTCTCTCTCTCTCTCTCTCTCTCTCTCTCTCTTTCTCTCTCTCTCTCTCTCTCTCTCTCTCTCTCTCTCTCTCTCTCTTTTATCGTTACTTTTACGGAATGCTCAGTGGCTTACTCTTGAACCCAACTTCGGTCGTACTGTCAAGTACAGCGATTCGTTCTTTAGCCGTACTACGCGAATGTGTAATACCCTTCCACGCTCTGTCTTTCCCTCTCATTCAGATATATTGAAATTCAAGACTAATGTTCACTGACATCTCCTTTCAAATCCCCTCCTACTCACCTAAAGCTGGCACTGTATCTCTGACATATAAAGGGTACATGAAATCTCCTTTAGTGCGCGCTAATTATAAAAAAAAAATATGTTTTAACGGTAATATCATAAATAAGATATTCTCCAAGACTAAATCCTCTTGTCATAAGAACACAAAAAAAAAAACTTAAAATTCTAAATGAGTACGGCTTCTCCCAACAGCAGCAATCTCGAAAATTTCGAAAACGTTTATTAAAAAACCTCTGTCTAAAGTAAAGTATTCTGTTAGGATACTTTCTCCAGGAGATGTGAGCCCAAAATCTCAAAAACCGAAAAATTCCTAAAACCCAAAAATCTTGGCAATCCCAAAACCAATCTAAGTGGTGAGCAAAGTATTCTGTAAGGCTAGTCTCGCACTCGCCACTGTAATCGAAATCAAACAGTTTGACCACCATTTGACAGAGCAACACCCACATGCAATACTTCAAAAGCAATCTACAAAGTAAACATCGGCCATAGGATCCTGAAAATCGGTCCTAAAATATTTGGCTCAGTAAAAACCCAAATTTTGGGGCTTTCGGAAGTTTTTTTGCTGCTAAATGTTCTTATTAAGTCAAAATTTAGATTATTTTGCATCTTTCGAGCCATAAACTGTCAAATACCTTTGAAGGATGGCAATGATTTCGATGTATTAAAAAACCTCTAAATCTTTTTCTAAATTCTTACCTCAGAAGATAGATAAATTTAGGGAATCCGGATGTTATTTGGCACTAAATATTTGCGTAAAAACATAGTTTGTTATTCATCTGACAAGCGGTAAGCTTTCAAATTATATTGTACGATGGCTCGACGGATTCAAAACCGAATTTTCGCCCTCAAAAATATAATTTTTTTTTTAATTTTAAGGGTTTCTGATCTTAATTACTGCTCATTAGTCAAGCAATGAGATCGATGGATAAGAAAATTGGGATTTTTGATATTAAAAATCGAAACTTTACAAATTAAATTGTTGGTTTATCTTAGATACATAATGTTGCTCGGGTAATATTTAGAATGAAATATTATTTTTAGGAATGGTGTGTCTATTTTGCCTTTGTAATTTGTTACATATTTTCCAGTTCTCAAAAATAAAGATTTAAAAAAAAAAACCAACATTTCATTTCAAAAGTTGTTTGACTGGAAGCCATTCTCCTGTAAAATTGCTTGCTTATAAATTATGACTGTCATCGATATACTTCTCAATTCTCGTTTAAAAGTTAATCTTAAACTCAAATTTCCTGTGTGATATAAATGTAAATTATATACAATCTGACCATACTACACACATGGTATTGGGTATCCTTATATCCATGACATGCCTTCAAAATCTGATTTACAACAAAAAAAAAATTAAAAAAAAAAAAAAAACAACCTCAATCTCATGCATATTCGTCCTTCATCTCATCCATTGAAAGTCAATTTCAAGTCAGTTCCAGACGATTGAAAGCTTCACTTGCATCTGCCAATCTTATTCAACCACACCGCACCGCACCACAACCAAAATCAAATACAGAGGATACCTTCCAGGCGAGAGGAGAGGAAAAAAGGAAAGAAATTTTAAACAAGAATAACGGAAGAAATCCTTAAAGGGCTATACACCATCATAATACTGTATGTACCTATGTTTGTATCATCCTTGAGCTTGAGCACATTCTCAAGAGATTGAACGAAAACGGACGCAGGACGTTCCATATCCGGTCATCCATATTAATATTGAAAGGCAAATCGATCTGATGTGCATTCATATCAGCATGATTTATTACATTCAGGGTAGAAGAAGAAGTCTCAAAAAAAAAAATCCTTCGGCTTGTACATATGATGTATGGGTGACCTTATGCTCTATGCTCTGCTCTTCCCACTGGCCACATCCATCGTTATAATACTCAAAAACCTCCTCTCTTGAAACTTCTGTTGGGTTAAATTCTTCTTAAACGAAAAATGGAATTATGATTTCTTTTATCGATATCTATATACTATAAAATCGTTTATTCGTCCTGGTCCATCGGTTCTCATTTACAAACAAACCTTGATATTTGGGTCAATTGGGGTATAAATGAATAAATTCTACCGGTATTTCAGGTATAATAATACACTATAGGTACATACAGGTACATAATTGAATTTTGTGTGATTTTAAACGATGATGGTAAAGTTGTTTTTTTTTTTCTTGTTGATTTTCTGTTTTTGTATATAGTAGTCGCTTCAGAGGGGTATTTCATAATCAATTTTTTAAATATTGGACTAAAAGTTTGTTTATTTGATGGCAATTGGTTTATTTAAAGAGGATAAACTCAAAATCAATTCTAGTTTTCCAATTTGGCTTAGTAAAATTGTTAAAATAATAATTCTTTTTTGCCTAGCTTCTAGTTTTACCTTTGCCTTCAAAATCTTTGACAAATTTTGTTATTTTCCAAGCAAATAAAATAAGATTTAAATATGAAATGGAATATCGATGATAAGTGGGTCCACAAAGTTCAGCTTTGAAATTAAAAGTCTTTAGAGCAAACAATCGAGTATTTCGAACAATCGATTTTGTAGCAACTCTTTGTAAATCTGTGATTTGCCAATAACGATCGTTACCGTTTTTACAGAGCACTTTCGTCATCTCCTGGATCTTGAATAAATAATGCCCTTCATTATTCGTCATTGCTTTTGTATTTCTCGCTTTGAATTTTACAAATTCTTTCGTGATTTATCGAATTCATTCATCGATAATAAATCGCTCGATTCATTCTTGATCTATCAGCTTCGCTTGTGATAGCTGAACTTACTCGAGAATTCTATAGTGAGATTTAAGCTTATCATAAGAAGATACCCAAAACCGAATATACATTGGCCCTCTCAACTGCTAAGCAAATTTAACCATTTTCTCTAAAAACAATCAAAACATATGGCGCCAGCGTATGTGCAAGATATTATCAATTTTAATTTCTGAGTGTCTTAAGCTGTTTGGCAATAATCCATTCATCCATTGGTATGATAGAGTCAATGGGTTCCTGTACTGTTTTCGTAAATAGCTCATCATTAAAGATTTGTTCGGCCAGAAAGTCTTCAGGATGTTTCCCAGACATCTATTTTGGAATGTTTGCAGCTTTCTTGTGACAACGGATATAACTTGCCAAGTAATGGACCTATAAAGAAGGACGGATTAAATATTGGAGCGGAACGGTCGTAGCTTGTTACTTAAGTTTACAGATCTATTTCTCCATATTTGGGACAGCATCCCGAACGCAGCCTTTGCTTTCCCACTATTCGACTGTTAATATAGTCCTGTCCTGTCATCAGGGGAGACAGTCTAATGATGAAGATTCACAAACCAAATTCTTAATTTCCCAATAGCTCCCTTTTATCTCTGTCTATCTTTCTTCGTAACTTATCATACTTTTCCCCACAAATAGTAAATAGCTAGCTGCAGTCCTCCTCTTAAACAATTGAAATACAATTTTAGTAATGTCCATCAGCTTACCATTGAGCTCAACTTCGGATACACTCTAAAGAACATAGATTCTTTCTTTAGCCGCACTACACGAATGTGGAATGTTTCAGCAAGTTCTTCTTTTCCTCCGAATCCTAATCAATAGAGAACTCGTATAAAAAAAGGATTTTCCAGAAGTTGACTGCCATCTTCGTGGTAGACCGGAAACTTTTCCATGTAAAGTTATGACGGTTTCAAAAAATGGGAAAAAACGCTTTACATTTTAAGTACGTTACAGCACGGAGTGATTGTTTCCAAGAAAACATTGCAGTTTCATTGTTTTCTTCTTTAAGATAAAGAAATTCTTAAAATATTATTTTGGTTTAGCCATAACTTGGTCCGTTTTGTACAGAATTCACGGTAGTTCAATAGTTATTCTAATCTTCCAGAAATTTGTCATGAAACTCAGTCATAAAAATTGCATATAGATATGTACCAATTACAGGCATTGATATTAGAAGATTACCATTTCCCAAGTTGAAGCTAATTTTACCAGCTGAATCTCATGAAAAATTCTTTTTTTTTTAAATAAAAACTCTTCATGAATAAGAATAAAAAGCAAAATACTCAAAAACAATTTCAAATCGAGGGAAAATATCAAAATACACAAAACAAAAGAAAAAAGAACAAAAAAAACACTAAACATGAAATATTCACTTAAGTGCAGTAAAGCTTAATGGCTTTAATCTTCCAACCCAATTTGAACCTATATCCTTTGCAAGGAAACGGGCATACATATAAGCTGAGCATGAAATTTTCTGCCAAAGCCCATCACATTACATTACATTACATTTTCTCAATTCGAACATACATATTCATTGTGATTTCTTTTATATTTATTTGTATTTTGTTTCTTCATTGGAAACACACATTTTTTTCTTCTTTGTGCTGACTTGACAGATGAAGTAGGCATAGGTACATGCAGAGATACTTTTTGAGATACTCATTGATGTGGGGAAAGGATCCAGCAAAGCACATCTGGGAAATACAACCCATCCAAATGGCCTGTTTTTATTGAACACTTGAATTATTCAAGAGATTGAAAAAGGTGCTAAGCATTAACTGACGCACGTATCCAGGTTATTTGTGTCAGGCTCCTTCTTTGGTTTTATCGGTTCGGTATCTCTAAATACAATACAACCCACACTGTCCGGCTGGATCGGCCGGCGTGTTGTCTCCGTAGTTGTTGTTGTTGGTACACCCACAAGAAGACATTAAATCGATTTTCCATTTCGTTTCCGTAGCTAGTTGTCCGGCAAAAGTAAAATGTACTTAGTGCAATTTACGACTGCATGCCACTTAATGCCCTGCAAGTAATCACAAAAAGGCGTAAAAGGATTAAGGATTAACTGACACGATATAGCCATGATGGTGTATTTCGTCCTTGTCCATATATAGCACGAGCATAGTTTCGCCGGTAGTACCTACAGTTTATATATTCAAGCAAAAACGAAGGATGAAACAATAATATCCTTTCTTGGTCCCAACAACAACAACATCAACAGAAGAACACAAATAAAAATGTAAAGGAATTTTCTTTATGCCTGAGTCCACTTCACATGACTTCACTGCCGTCCGACATTATAGAGACACGGATATACGGACGGATATGTGCCTTCATAAACAACACAACATTCCATACTACCATTTTGCCACATCAAGGAGCTAAAGAAGAAGAAGAAATCATAAAGTTTTATGTTTCGAAAAGTCGGTTTATTGCCCGGGCGATGAATGCTTGCTGGATTGTTGCTCTAGATCCGGCCTAGTTTTCTTTATTTACTAGCCGAGATGAAGCTGACAATTAAAAAAAAAAAAAAAAAAAAAAAACAGGGCTATCACTCTTTTGTGCCTTTTATGTTTTATAATATAGACCTAGAACCTTTTTGATGTATCAACTTTTGTTGTAAATTGATTTAAGGAATTTATTTAAGGAAGTTTCAGTTTTAAGAAAGCATACTTTACATAGGTAAAGTGAAAAAAAAATAAATTTAACAAAGGGTATCTCTACACCGGAAGTTCTTATATTATAAGAGTGTAGACTGTAGGGGCGTTAATGTTTAAAATTAATTAAATCAGAGCCTCTGGTTTAATTTAATAAGTACCTACCCCAAAAGGTTATCAAGCGTATATTGATTTATTGCAAATAAGGATAATGTTGTGATGTTCTTTTGGGTTACTTTACTCTTTCAAGATTGATTTAATTTCTATAGCTTTAATTTGTTCACTTTAAAGGTACCTAGACGTTTTCTTAATTTAATCGATGAAATGAGAAGATTTAGGCTTCTCCTAAACCGAAGTGAAATATTCGCGGGACACGATAAAACAAAATATAACAACACGTTGTTGCTAAAAATAACATTCTTCCCAAATTACCTATATATGTTTGACTTAACTCAAACTGTAAATTGAATTGCAACAATTTCTATCCCTTCTACAATTTTCAAGAAGGGATAATGTTTAACTCTCACTACAGCACTCTCTACTGCCCTAAAGGTAGAACTATAATCGTCGAACGTCAGCTGAAGTGGTCGTAAGAAACGAAGCGAATACAAGGAATTTATATGACGCGCCCAATATTGCGATTGGGTGCCTTCTTTGTATATGAAAACTATAGTACTATCATGGCGAGTTTTTTTTAGGGTTGCAGAGGTCCTGGTGGTGGCGCTGCAAAATGTGAGGTGTAAAATTCGATTTGGGGAGTCTTTAAGCGTCGAAAATTGGTGGTAAGAGCAAGAGGAGACTATTTTTTGGATAATTGCATCCAAAAAATATCAATAATTATCATTTAAAACCTCCATAAGCTCTCCGCAAAAAAAAAAGAGTAAGGGTTGCATAGGTAAATTAGATGTCGCCCCATTCGACTTCCACCATGATAGTACTATAGTTTTCATATACAAAGGTGCCTTTCGTTAGGCTTCCTTAACTTTCGCTATAGATAGCAAGAGCGCTCATCGACCACTCTTGCAAACGTGAATTGACAGATAGATACAAAAATCAAAATGGTGGAAGCACATAATATGGCTGACTTCTCCATTTGAGTGTTCGGAAAGCTAATTTTCGTTCGGTTTTGACATTCGCTTCCTACCACGTCCGACAATTAGTTCTGCCTTAAAACTGACAAATTTTCGAAGTGTGGAACACAGATTGTTAGAAAAAATTTTTGATGGGAACAAAGCTATAAAAGGAAAACATTAATGGTGGGCAAAAAAATGTCAATCTAATGTCATTCTTTTGTGCGAAAAAATCGTGGTGAATAAAAAGATTTGTGCTAATTGGTTCACAGTTCATCAAAAAATTTTTTCTTTTGTCTAATAGACTTTTTATACCAAAGCCAAAACGCTGTGATGCGTTCATACTGCACATTATTACATGTTTTCGTTTTGACATTTCACTTTTTTTGACATCCGGTTGTACAAAAATGTCAGGCCGATAAATTTGTAAACATTTTAGAAAAACAACTAATTTTAATGGATTATGGTGTAACTACCCCTTAATTTATTGCTTTTGGGAAAATTAAAAAATGTGAGATACACCTTAACATTTTGTCGAAAATGTATAAATATTTGCACAATGGAAAGGCGCTGTCAGAAGCGTTCTTATGATCAATAGCCTTTGAATTTCGTTAATTTTTTGAAACAGCGCAACTCTGCCAAGTAAAACTTAAGATCCCACCATACTCGATGTAGCGGTAAAATCTAACGAAATGTTGCCAGAACCATCGTTAGATTTACACATAGTTGCGTTTCGTAACTTAAGCAGCTGCTGACGACTACCACTTGTCAAATTGACATTTATATACGTAATGAGCCATTTCTGTCCATCTTGTTTTTAAGCTAGCAAAAGTGAACGAAACTGAACAAATCGAAGCAAAGCGATTAATATGTGCATGTCAAATCGTAAACGAGCAGAAGCAATTATAGTTAGGCAAAAAAAAAAAGAAAAAAATTCATTGTACCTGTATGCAATATGGTCGACTTCTTCACTTGACTGCTCGGAAAGATAATTTTCGTTGGTTTTTGACACTAGCTTCCGTTAGCGTCCATCTACTATATGGTTAGCCCTTTAACAATTTCAAGGAAATCGAAACAACATGAAGTCAGCTGTTCGCCTGTGTCGTTATATTAGCTGAGAATGCATTTTATGTCTACTTGTTTAGTTCATTTAAGCATTTCAACTGATTTTCGATAGGTTTTATGTAAAATATTCAACGAAAACTGCGTTTCGGACTTGGTCTGAATACCATGCAATTTTTTTCATTGTTGTTTCATTTTCGTACCCAAGTTTACACTTACCTTCATATATATAGTGCATCCAAATTTCCAATGAAATGTTTTTTTTTGGACATTTTAGTCTATTAATAATGTTCTTTATAGAAAAGTAAGTAGGTACCTGCCTAATTTTTTTTGTTTATTAATGACTCAACTCACGCTCACTTCTTGTAACAGTACCTACTACATATCCCCAAATTACCCCGTCCTACATATGTATGCACAACTTTAAATTGCTTCCATTAAACTACTCGACCAAACTAAACCTTACCCCCTCCCCTTCCCAATATGCGAAAGCAATAAATAAAACATAAAATAATAAGACCTCTCTTTGTTCGTTGATTGTAATCCTGTAAAAGCGTGAAAAAATAAAGAATTTGCACGAACATAAATTTCAAACTAAACAAACAAAAAAAAAATTCCACAATCTTGTGAACCTAGAAAATAAAAATTGCCCACCGAAAACTTTGATATATATTTATATAGAAAAACCTGGATAGGCCACTCCGTATTTTTTGTGTATGTTTTTTTTTTTATCCAAGTTCAACTCCCCTACACAGATTTGAAAAAGTACAAAAGTCCTCCTAAGCTTTTACAAAAAAAAAAAAAAAACACATTTTTCCTTGCTTGTACCTACCTAGTTACACCAATTCCTAGTGCGGAACACTTAGATATAAGGTTTTCGCGTACCCCCACGGGTTTTGAAATATTCGTTAAATCTAAACTCCCCGCGTGCCGCGTACCCATTTCACAGCTATGCCACGTCGCCGTCGGCGGTGGATTAATGACACCTCGTAAATCAAGAACCCCTGTGCTTCGTCGGAGCAACTATGGCTGTTTGTGAGGTTGTAGGTGTGGGCGGGGGTGTTGTTCCAAACCGATAAAAAAAGAAGAAAATAATCGTGGGAAATGAAAATGATAAATGCAATAACTTCCAAATGGTATCTGGCTTTGCAAACAAACACAAAAGTAAAATAGTCCTTGAAAAGAAGGGATACTTACCTGGAAACCCGGCCAAAATGTGTGTACGAGTATGGTGCGGGTATAGGGGCAGAGGTAAACAGGGTGAACACCCCAAGGAAGTTAGCTCTAAGTTAATTCTTACACTCACTCGCTCCGCTTGGCAATGGGCCATTGAGTGTGAAGGATTGTTCGCGCTAAGTTTCCCTTGTTATTGCTTCTTTTTTTATCCAGAGTGTTTTTTTTGTTCATAAGTCTTGCCCACGTGGTCTTAATGGCACAACAAATGACTCCTAGTCTCCGAAATGGCGCGTACTGGTTGGGAATACAACGACGACGACGACGCTGGGCTGGAAGCATCATTAGCCGTGGTTTACGTTTTTTATTAATGTACGTAGATGGAAAAAACCTCCCAAGCCATTCACAATTTACTCCCGCAACTTTCCCAGCCCAGCAAGGACGAAATGGAAAAAAAAATCCAGCATATAGCTTATAACCTAGTTGAAAACGAATTATTATTGTACATGCATGTACTCGTAAGGTGGCTTCACCATTCCACCATCAGATTTTGTCCATTTTGCCCACATTCACCCTAAACTATATCGTTGGCATTGGATCTCTCCACAGCTCCTCTCGGCTGATTATGAATTCATTTAGAGTGGCTGTGAATTTTGCAGGTAAGGTAAAGGAACGTATGTAGTAGAGGTGTATAGTAGAAATGTAGTTAGAACTTTCTCAGACAGCAGGTGCCGAAGGACCTCCTTCACTTCCTGTTGTTTTATTTACACGTTGATTTAATTTTGAGTGAACAAGCTGAGGATGGTCGGTTGGTTATAGACGTACCTACGTAAGGTTTGTTGGTTGGCGGATACTCTTCTTATATATACTAGCTCGGCTCGGTCGAACTATATCTACCTAGCAAGTTAAGAAAATCTTTTGCATTCTACAAACAAAGCTCAGGATAATCGAGGAAGTTTTCAGCTAGTTCAGTTGGGATTCTATGGGAGATCCATACAGTTTATGGTGATGATATGTTGCTTTTGCAATATATATATGTACATCCACACTGTAAATATGTAGAGACAGCTTAAGCTTAACTTTGGACAGGAGAGGATGATGTTGCATCAGCAAATGCCTTTTCCACAAATGTTTGTCCATCTTTATAGCTACATGTATATGTCGGTAGAATATACCTACCTATTTGTTTTTGGGTTAAAAAGATAATTGTTTTTGCAGTGAAAACATAATCTTGGTTAAATGCACTAGGAGACTACAATATTCCATGGATATGTCACTAGACATAAAATTCATCTCATGTCTTCATCTCCGAAAATTCATCCTTTTGTTTTGGAATTAGAGCAAATCGATGCGTTAGGAGAAATAATATCATAATATATGTATGTACCTTCCTATACCTAGAGATAAACATACGTATTTTAAAGAGAAAGAAACATTATTATTATTTTAAGACTTATACCTAAAATGTTATTAAAGGTTATACTAAGACTTGTTTACAACAGAACGTGCTGATTTCATTTAATAATAATTGTCCTGGCAAAAGGATCTATATGTTAAACTTAAAACACTGTACAAGGTAAAGTCGAGTGAGTTGTTTGGGTTAATCCTTTTGTTTTGAAATTTAATTGTGCTTAATTTGCACTTTTCTTATAACATACTCGTAAATAGAGATTAAGTCAGATTGTTTCAGGTTTGTTTCAATTTATAATTCAATTGTTATCTTATGGGAAAGTTTTAAATATAAGTTGGTATCCTTTAGCACGTGCCAGTATATGGAATTTGTACCTATTTTTTTTTGTTAAGATATTTAAAAAGGAACAAATTCGCTGCAATTTCAATCAAGACGTTGAAACTAAAAAAAAATATTTAAAAATATTTAATAAGATTCATGTATATAACAATTTACTATAAAATTTTTTTAAAGCGACAAATCGAGTATTTTTTCAATTTTTTCTTTATAAATTGATTGATTTAAGAAAAAAAACTTATATACGATTTTGTAGAAAAAACTTATTAAATTTGTATGATTTTCTTATCATTTTAAGAAGATTATCACATAAAAATACATAACATAAATAATACGAAAAACTTACAGTCGTATTTATAAACGCCACATAGATGCTGCGTAAAGTTACAATGGCTTTAAACTTCAAAAAGTTATTTATAACGGTTATGTAACGTTAAATAGAAGTATTTAAGCTAAACGCTTTACTTTATCTAACACAAATGCATTGGACCAGAAAATGTTTTTTAAATATGGATTTACGCAACGTTAAATAGAGGCTTAATTAGCGCTTATACACTGCGTAAATATTCACCCGTTCAGAGGTGTTTTAGTGAATTCTATTAAATACGGCTGTTAATGTTTTAAGAATTAATTATTAAAATTTTATCCTTGGCGTCCAATGCTGTGGCAATTGAAATTTATTTGTTATTTTTTATTGTGTTTTTAATTATTCTAACCTATTTTCAATTTTTTTTTAATCTTAAATATGAAGATTTTTTTGTATAAATTTCCCCAAGTCTTCAAGATATTTTTTCGGTCAACAGCACTAGACAGAACTCTACTATTTCATTTATATTATTTTGTATTTTGGAGAAAATTGGCATTTTAGTTCATTGGATTTCAGTACAGTAATATTGTTTGGTGCACCTTTGTATATGAAGACTATAGTACTATCATGGTGGAAGTCGAATGGGGCGACATCTAATTTACCTATGCAACCCTTACTCTTTTTTTTGCGGAGAGCTTATGGAGGTTTTAAATGATATTTATTATTATTTTTTGGATGCAATAATCCAAAAAATAGTCTACTCTTGCCCCTACCACCAATTTTCGACGCTTAAAGACTCCCCAAATCGAATTTTACACCTCACATTTTGCAGCGCCACCACCAGGACCTCTGCAACCCTAAAAAAACTCGCCATGATAGTACTATAGTTTATATATACAAAGGGTGCACCAGATAAATATCAAATTAATAATTATCGAAACAATAATCAAAAGTAAAATTTCATATATTTAAATTTTTCCTAAAATTTTAAACGTATAAAATTCTTACTCTGGCAATGACATCGATACCCACAAATTAATGTAGGAAAGCTGAGATATGACAATGGCCGCGTTCACATTGCGCTGAAATATTCTATCTCAGATACTCGAGTATCCGTATATGTTTGTGAACGACTAAAACCGGAAAGGTTAATTTAGCTGTTTTATTTGAATTCAAGTCAGCTGTTTTTGACATTTCTCTTCAGATAGCTGAATATACGAGAATTTTTTAGATCGGTTGAGATTTTTATTTTGAGAACAGATGTTTTATAATCAGCTGTTTTTTCTCAAGAGATTACAACAACACAAACCAATCTGGATTGCTTAGGATAACTTTGTGAACGTGGCCAATCAAAACAAATCCGAACAAAAACTCCAAAAAACGCACAAGTAAAATTCGGAGTTAAGTGCTGCCAAAAGTAAACTTTTTGAAGAATGTTTTTTGGTTCTATCAACAGCCATCTGTTTCTGACGATTACTGATATGTAATTGGAGCCAATTCTTAGCTCAGAAATTGCCATTTAAAGTAAAGATAACTGAAAGTGGCTTATATGTTGATTTGTTTTTGTAGTTGTGTATTCTTTCACTCTGTTTGGTTTTCAAATTTGAAACGTCAAAGTTCATGCAACGAAATAATTTTCCGCTTTGCAGAAAGATATAATTTTCCGCTTGACGTTTGCATGAGCATCCCATAAAAATTCTTGCATAAATGTGAGAAATAATCAGCTGTCACAACTAAACGTCACAAATTACTTCTCGAAACCTTATGAGGTTTATTTCTTCGCTTTCTGCATCAAATCTGTGAAATAAATTTATCTGGTTTGCAGAATATTTTTCCCATACAAATTTTGACAGCTCGTTTCTGCGCGGATAAAATTATCTGGAGGTTTATCATAGTTTTCCACCGTTGCATGAATACCCTTATTATCTTTTTGTTACTTCATTCTTCCTATACGTTTCCACATCTCTCATCTATTCAATCAAAACGACAAAACAGGAAACAACTGAAAAACTGTAGTTTTTTTGTGTTTGCTTTTCTTCTTGATTCGTTTACGTTTTGCCCTTTAAATCCATTCGAAATTTTAGGTTACCAAACACTCTTAACAATTTAAATTCCATTTGAACCACCAGTAACGTAAACATTGAAAGTTCGAGCAATGGTTTCGAAAAATGCTATTCTGAAGCAATAAAGTCTCCCCCAAACTAATACGAAATCGGTGCGAAAAGTAGTGACGACGAAGAAACAATAATAACCAACAACGTGTTGTTGTCAACCATAGCAACGTGTTGTTACAGCTTCCATGAGACCATAGAATAGATGAAAATGGATAAATCACTTATATGTTCGGTTGCACTTAAATATTTGTGCTTTTAAATTTAAAATGACGTATTTTGTATGGAACAATTGTTATTTAAAAACTAAAAAGCCGGTTCATTTTTTAAAAGCATTTGGTGCAACCAGCTGTAAGAAGACAAACTTTTTATAAGAGTTGACAAACTTCAATCAAAGTTGCGAGTCTAGACGCAGCATGCACCATTTTCCCCTGTATCGCAGGAATTGTTTGGCAAGAACTTGAAATGTTAGGAAAAGAAAACTTCGATGTTCATATAGAGCAACATCTCCATTGAGAGATTTCAATAACGTTCGCTTAATAATAACGGCGTTCATAATAACGTTCATAATGACATATATTTTTGAGAATTTGTTAATGCAAAATATGAATCTTCGTTTTGTTTTAGTATCAAAAAAGTAAAAAAAAAATCTTTTAAACTCCTTTTTGAAATAAAAGCGATAATTTTATACATGTTATCGATAGATTGTATGAAAACCCTATTTTTATTTTGTTATATGTCATCGTTGAATCCAGAAATCGTTTTTTCGTCAATATTCTACGGGCTTTAGAAAAAAAAACTCAACTGTTATTCCTCTGGAATAATTGGAACGATTTGACAGAAGATAAAAAAATTGGATCAATGTATGGATTAATTGAGCGAATAATTTTGAATTGGATTCAATATTTGTATTATGTTTCAGTATATAAACAACTTAATAATAACGGAGGTGAATTGTAAAACTAATACTCGTTCAATTTATGATTCTGCTATACAACGAGAGTACTATTCAATAACTTCTTAGAACATGTAAATAAACCCAAAACTACTTTCACGGCAACTCTTATTACACCGAACTGCATCAATCTCTGCACAATTACTCCGAAACAAGAGTTCCAGCTTATCGTTCAACCAAACATGAAATGAAACAAACCCAAACCAAACTTCGAGTATTTCGAATTTGACATTTCTGTTTTTTTTCGGAATTCTCTTTCGGAGTCGGTTTTCGATGGTTCGTCGGTCGTCTTTCATTTCAAATCGTGTATTCTCAAATAAAAAAAGACTTTTTCTCAAATTAAACAAACTCTAATCATTGAAATTGTTGTTCCATAAAGTGCTTCCTAGTCACTGCCGTGTTTATTAAGTGCTAATTGTCCCGTAAAGCATTGAAATTCATGTGAAAAAGACAAAAACAAACCAACCAAAAAAAAAAAAGTGTTCCATCTTTGTATAAATTCTGTGCAGCGCAGAAAATCATTTGGTAGAGGCGAATGCACTATTCTTTTTTTTTCCTTTCCATCATCATCTTCATCTTTTTAGTCCCTTTGTGTTCTATGCATCCCAATGCGAAAACAAATACGTATTAGCGATAATTTTTACCTTGTGAAATGTTAAGTTCAACTGTGATTCTTGTGATTGTTTATTAAAATTTTATTTTCATTCATTGTTTATTGGAAAATTGGAGAGAAATATGAAATTAAAATCTGGGTTTGGTACAGCGAAAGAAGATTCGCTCAGAAAAATATTGACAGCTCTCAGCACCAATACCATCACATAGGTCAGGAAATCAATAAAAGGTTTCAAAATGTTGACAGGGTTGCCACTTCTCAGAAATTTTTTCGCAGTTTATTAAAAATTTTCACAGTAGATTTATTTTTTTCATTGTTAAAAACCTAAATTATTGGAACACAACTTATAAATTAATAAAAATAAATAAGATTTGAAGTCATCAAATTATTATTCATTCGTCTAAAAGCTATAAATTAAAATATTGATATTTGACTTTTGATATTTCCTATTCAATACTAACTTTTGATTTGGAATTGCCTCAATAGCATTAATATTTTGTAAATGAAGTGCAGTCGACTTTATTATAAAGCAGAATTATTTTGAGAAAAAAAATCCAGTATATTTGCGTTAACAAAAGTAAAGTGGCAATCCTGATGGGTAGGACAATACATGAAAACAAAGCGCACGTTTTTTCGTACATGTATACACGAATACACGTGCTTCCAGCCAGGCGCCATGTTTGTACATAGTGCGGCGAATATCAATCCAACTGCGAGAGCGAGTGCTGCTGCAAACAGCAAATGTTGAACTCGCTGTTTTAAATTTGCTCTTTGTTTTGCTTTGCTTTGTTGTTGTTATTTGCTTCTGGGTAATGTATTTTGTTATTGTGATTGCCTGGGTATTTTTGTTGTATTTGGGGCTCTTTTGTAGCTGGAAACTGGGATTCGGGACAGAAAATAGATACATTTCTGTTGGTTTAGCTCATCTCTCGATGACGACGACTCTCCCGATTCGAATTGAACCGAGGCGACCGACCCGATACTTCTCCAAAGGAGTGGTTCTGGTATCATCTGGTGGAAGTGGGTTTGGTGGTTTGGTGGTGGATGACGATAACGACGACGACGGCAACGATGCAGATTACAAGGGAACGTAGATTTCATCCAAAAATGGAATATGACTCCGGAGATTTTCGGGGAAAATCGTCCAAGTTCGCGTTTGTGAGACTCGAATTGCATTCAAGATGGCCAGCAGGAACTGGTGCGAACTGTTCGTCCTATATGCACACACATGAGTTTCAGTTTGTTCTTCTTTTTTGTCAAAATAAAAGTTGGCAAACAGGATTCTATCGAGTTTTTGGTTTTTGCTGTGCTGTGCTGTTGGGAGTTGTGGGAAGGGAAGAGTAGTTTCATCTTCATGGTGCCTCCACACACACACTAGTTGTGGATTCCAATTGGATTTTGGTCTTTTTCGGAGTCGTCGTCGTTGTCGTCAATTCAATTCAGTTGCCCTCGAACTGGACAAGATAATATCTCATTATTCATTGTGTTGGGTGGGTACATATAGAAATTCTCTAATAAATGTTTTTTTTTTTTTGTTTCATGAGTCAGAGTCAGTCAATGGACTCGCATAACGAGGAGTGCGCCTCTAACCTCTATCGATTTTGCAAAAATGATTTGTTTTTTTTTATTCGGAAGAGAAAACTTGACTGAAATGAGAATTTATTTCTAACAAGAACTTGATATGGGCGTAGGTTTATCTAAAATGTAACAGCATTGTTTAGATTTTGGGAAAAAGTTTGTTTTATGATGAGGATAAAATGAAAAATTATGTACTAAGTTGGGTTGTCACTTGAAGAGTTTCAAATTGGTGAAGGAACAAAATCCGAGACGTTTAATATATTTCAACAGAAACTGAAATAGGGATTTCGTTTACTACGAATTATTATTGAGAACTGTGTGTTCTGCTGAATACTGATCCATCGTTATCTCCTCAAAGTTGTACTAGACAGGTATCTTGCCATAACTACATATTGCAGTTCGGAGAAATGAAAATGATTTGGCCTTTGTTT
Organism: Syrphus vitripennis; assembly: GCA_958431115.1. Lineage (NCBI taxonomy): Eukaryota > Metazoa > Arthropoda > Insecta > Diptera > Syrphidae > Syrphus > Syrphus vitripennis. The sequence continues at coordinate 5,508,411 of OY288108.1, read as the reverse complement.
GAAGAACTGTATGACCCAACTTAAGTCATCTGCTCGCTTGTTGGGTCGTATACCTTACGTAACGTTTGAGATGCAACAAGCTTACGCGGCGTGAAGCTCCCCTTAATAACTGCCTATTGAGTTACAATTAATCTTTTAAACCTGCCAAAAGATGAAACTTATTTTATATGAAAGGTCAAGCAGGGGCTACTCTTTATTTTATTATATGGCAGCTATTCCGAAATCCAACGCGATTGAAAACCAAATGGTTTTATCAACTGGTTTTTGAGAAAATTACTAAATCTCGTACCTACCTATTAGATATGGTACCTACGCCAATGTAAAATAGAAGTTTAAAATTTGGAATTAGAAAAGTTTGATATTTGATTTTTTGTTACAAATTTTAATTTGCCAAGTGGTGATTGAAAATATCTTTGTTTTTTTTTCCTTTTTTATTTACTTTCTATTATTCGGAAAAAAAAATAAACCCATTTACCTAAAGATCTATCACTGTCTCTTTTAATTTGTCACAATCTATTTGCAGAAGTAATACTCCTGCCTTTAAATTAGAATTTTCAAGTCTTCTCCAAAAAAAAAAAAAACGGAAATTAAAATTCTAGATCGAATAAGGTGCTTTTCGTTTGTCAATTACATTATATGTACATAGACACCTATAGGAATGTACATAATCTTACGTAATTTATATTTCTTACTTCTCAAAGTCATCTGTCGTCTCTCACCTTCAATCAGTCACAGATATAAATTATATTTCTCATTCTAAATATTCACTTAAAACATTGATGGAAAGGCTGTGAATATATTGAATTCTTTACATTGACTTGGGTGTTGAAAATATTTGTTGTTTTTTTTTTTTTTGAAATTGTTGATACTATGGATTTCTCTTAGCACTTTTTAATCATTAAAAATATCATTGACATGAGTTTAATTCTTTTCAATGAATTTTATTGAATTAAGTTGTTTATATGTATGTATATGTAATATAATTAATTACGTAATACATCATAAAATTAATTACATACATAGGTGCTTGTTTAAAATTTTTAATTTTTTTGATACTGCTTGAGGTATTTGTACAATTAAATGTCTTCAAAATTAAACAAACAAGAGTAAGTAAGGTCTGTTTAGTAACTTGCTATTTACAGTTTACCGAAGCTTGCTAACAAATTTAAATTTGATGTTCCCTGCCCTTCGCACTGGCATGGGTAAATTTATAACAATTACTTACTATTACAGTCAGAACTAAGGGTTATTTATAGCAATTATTGAACTGTAGTTCAAAATACTAGGCGGATTAGCAATATTTTAGCTATGGTTCAAGAATTGGTTATGTGATAGCTATTCTTGGACCCGGCAATACATATGTTAAACTTACGCTAAACCACGTTTTTACAATTTTGAACACATTTTCAAAAGTTGGACAGCTGCATAAAGTTAGACAACGTTTATTAATAAGACTGACTAAGTCTAGTGGCAGTAGTAGCGCAAACTATCCGCCTAACTTACTATTATTTGAGAGAGAGTCTTATTGAAATATTTGAAGTTTTGAGAACAAAGCTAATTTCTATCAACTATCCGACGATGTTATTCAAACAAAAATTACTTACATCCATTCTAATGTCTTATTTGAGAAAATCACGAAGTCAAAAAGTGATTGGCAAATATAACCAAGTGCAAGTCATCAACAAAAATAGTAAGTTTATGTCACATAAGTGTCTTAATATACTCTCATTGTGTTTCGTGATTGACATATTATATGTTAACTTTGATCAATCTTTAAGTGTATATCTCCAGAACTCAAACACTTAACAGACACGTGCTTCGATGTAAAGTCATCGAAGCAGGACCGATTGAAGTGGAAAGAAGATGTCGATGCTCTTCAATTCAATTTTTATTGACTTAACCAAATCAAACAAACCATCCAAAACTAATAGAGATTTTTTTTTGTTTTTATCATTCTCACGTCACAAGAGCAACCACATCACCAACCCCCATTCACAATGCTCAAGGTGAATGGAATGTGTATTATGGTGGCCTTGATAATGTCCGCGCAAAAACAAAAGTGGAAACACTTGAGCAGGGAACATTATTGAATGTTGTCTTAGGTTAAATATTTAGCTAAGTACAGCTGTAAAATAGTAAACAAATAGACGCGAGATACTTATAAAATTGTGCATCTTGAAGTTATCTACAACACTACCATTACTATTTTCCTGTTTATTTGATTGATGCAAGTGCAATAAATTAATAATTGGAAGGAAATTAATAAAAATAATTTTGTTAGATGCTAATTTTATTTAATAAATTAATCCAAACAAAAAAGAAACACTCCGGACGTTTACCTAGTATTTTGACATTAATTTTCCTAAAAGCGTCACGTGTTGTTTTTGTTTGACTAGATGTCAATAATTGTCAACAAAAAGCACGAGCCATATTTTAATAAACAAGGAAAAACATAAATGTAAACAAAAAGATTCTCAAAATAAAATTATATTATGTACCTACTCGTATACAAAAAAAAAAAAAAAAAACCTAGGTATCCAAAGCTTTTATGTAAACAAAAGTTGAGAATAGATTTCCGACAACCAACGGACGGCCGGCGATGGCCGACACGATATTATGTTAGACGATAAACACATTGGCATACGACGACATACTAACCTCGTCCGAAAAAAGAAAACAAAACAACTCAGGTAAAATGCCGTTATGCGTACATAAGTATCTTTAGATACTTACTTATTTCAAAAGTTAAGTAATAAATTCGTTGAAGAAGTTTTATATTTTTTCTGTCTTCTCTGTACGAGTTACAGTGGGATCTTTTAGTTTCAAGTTGAAATAAAAATGGTTTATTAGATTAAAAATTCGAAGACGAAACAATTACATATAATAATAGGAAAGCCGTTTCTCGTCGTTACCGGCGAATTTTTCGCATGGGTTGGAGAGAGCTTTAAAAGTCGTATGTGAAAATCCTATACCTTTTTTTCAGGTACTACAGTCTTAAGTATTGAAAAAGAAAAAAAGAAAAGCAACACTTGGACAAAATAATAAAATTTAATGTCAAACCCATACAAATTATTTTTTGGCTGGCAGCCATTTTTATTTGGTTAGTAAGATTTTACGGCATTTAAATGCCATTTACTCATGTAAAATAGTGACATGTACCTAAACTATATATGTACACTAATATCTCATTTCAAGAAAATGGAAGAAATATTGCCGCTTTATTTAAACGTCAAAACTATTTAATTAGAGCTCTTGGTATCCGGGTACCCGGGAATTTATAAAAGTGGTCTCAATGAACCATTACAACTCAGATGAAAAAATAACAATAACAATAGGGTGCGTCTTAAGGTACAGGTAGAAGAACTTTGGGAAAAAAAAATATTTTGTATAAGGGTGGTGCAAAAAAAAATTACCAATTATATAAATTCCCGGGTACCCACAATCAATCATGTTTCGCGTGCCCGACACCTTGCGGGTACCCCGGCAATACCCGGAAATTTGGTTACCCGGGTACCCATTCAGTGTACTGGGTACCCGGTCGAAATAAATAGCTCTAAATTTAACTCAATTATTAAATTACTATCAAAAAAATAGCCCCAAACCGAATTCATCAAGAATTTTTGTGAAAACAGCCCACTGTAGTATTTCATCGGCGCGGTGGTGGTGGTGTTGTCGTTGTCTTTAAAGTTCATTCACACGAATGCAGCCGCATCGTCGATTTTGCTCTGTTTCTTCGTTTCCTTCTGCTCTCCATAAAATAAAGACTTTGTCAATTTAAGTTCACATTGATGTGTTTTTTGGCGCGGAGCTTTTATCAAAAACAAAAATCTCCTCCGGCAATGTTGATGACCCCCCTTTTTCTTGTGACAAATACCAAATTTCAATGATAAAAATGTATATCTGAAAAAGGGAACTGTATTTTGTTTTATATTTTTTTTTCAGTTCTGTTTTTTTTTATTTTTTTGGCGCAAAATGTTTGTTCATCCATGAATTATAGATTTTTATTTTTATTGTTGTACCTTTTCATTTTGTCTTTTATGGTGTAGTACAAACAAAAATAATTCAAATGAAAAATTATTAAATAACACAGTTTTGTTATTTTACATTTTTATTACATATACAAAAAAAAAAACAGATTGTTTAAAGAAATAAAATGTGAAAGCATAGTTTAAAAGGTTTATTTTTAGCATTCTTTTGAGAAAACAAAATAATTTTTTCTTTTTACTTACATTGCGGTACATACAAGCAGGCTCGCTCAGAACGTCTTTTAACTTATTAAATTTTATACTAAATATAGAATCTTAAGCCGTCCGGGTCCACATTATGCTGATTTGTGGTAGATACTAACATAGGTCTAATCAAAAGTACCGGATGGTATAAATAAATCGTTACATTGTTTAAATGGTTGGTTGGAGAGTTTAAATATAAAATGCCGTTTGTTTGAGTATACCTACTACTTTCACAGTTGGTTGCGATTCTCGTTGTTATTAATATTATTGTTGTTGTTTTCAATTCACTATAACTGTAACTAAAACAAAAACAAAACGAAGAGTATAAGCAACGGCAAGAAAAATTAAAAAAAAAGTATAAAGATTATGCTCAAGTGTCAACTTTTACTTGTTTGATACTAGTTTCAGGTATAATTACTTGTTGATTGTTGTTTTATGGCATAGAAGGAAATGAAATGAAACACAACTTAATTAAAGAGAGGAGTAATAGGTCAGTAAACTTTCTTTTGCTTTTGATTGGATTTTATTTATGAAAGCTCATAAGTAGGAAAACCTATAATCGATTTGTTGAATTCTGTTAGAATTTTCGAAGGGATGAAAATTGGTTGCATGAAATAGGCAGTTAGCACCACGACTTTCGAGCTAGGCAAAACTGATAATTGCAATCGCTTGTACAGCTTTTATCTTTGATCAATAACCTCTTTGTACACCTGTCTAATTTTAATTAATTAATTCAGAATTTTTGAGCAAAAAAAAAAAAACATTGCTACAACACCGTTTTTCGATCACGTTTTTCGTTTTTGATAGAAGAATTCAAAGTTCTTTGACTTGGAATTAGATGTTGGCATTTCATACCTTCGAAAAAAATTTCGAGTATTATAACATAATTTAGATGGTAAATATAAAATTTGTTGTTGATACATCTGTAAGTTACTTAATTCCTATAATTTTAGCCGAAATACACTAAAGAAATACTTGGACAAAATACACCAGAGCCTAGTTAAAAAAACAATAGCATACGATGCTGATGCGAGAGGCAGGAGAAAAAACTCCTATATTTAAAGTTAGCATCAGAAGTAAAAAAATTCAGACTTTCCGAAATTTTCTGTATCAACCCGGCTATGTTTGCCGATGGAGTCTAAAAAAGAAGGAGAATTGTGATTCCAATCGAAACTGCAACAATGTCCATGCATATAAGAAAAATGCTTGAAGCTTGTGTTGAAAATCTTTGGAAACGTTTAAAAATCATCTGATGAGACTTTTATCACTTCAATGTCAAATAAAAAAAACACCTGCTATTCTAGCGTGCTTTAAAAAAAAAAAATAACAAACAAAAAAATTAATTTCGTTTTCGATTTAGTATCCGGAAGCGTCTAGAGACACCCGAACCATTTCTAAAAACATTTCAAGAAATACTCTTCTGGTTGCGTTTTCCATTTTACCTCCGATAGCATCCAGAAGCGTCCGATGATTATTATACCAATTCCTAAAGTGTATTACAATGCTCAACCATTCCTGTGTGCTTGTTATTGTTTAAGACGAAGAGCATGAGAGGCACTCCAATTTAACTCTTGGAGAATTTAACATTTACTCACAAGAAGCAGCAGTTTTGAGTGAAACCAATGGAAATCAGATTGGCATTCGAATGTCAATAATGTTTTCATTTCATAAAAATGCATGTCAATACGAGTATAAAATTGTGCTATTCAATATTTTTTTAAAGCTTTCGAGCAACTTTGCCAGTCCCTAAATGCGGCAATATCCACCATTCGACTGGCAAATTGCAATTATAATGACACAAGAAATGAATCAATCCTGTTTACAGTAAGGGCATTACTTACATAAGTATGAAAACAAGCTAAAAAGTATTTAAATTGTAGTAGAATTTAATTAAGTGTTTAAAAGTATTTCACTCCATTGTATGATGAGTTTTGACTTATGATAAATATGTATACGAATTGATTTTATTTATGTATGTTTATTTTTAAATTCAAACAACGACAAATTTCGTTGCATTAAAGACTGCACATAAATGCTGATTCTTCAAAATATATTCAAAATACAATAAAAAGACAATTCGCTTTAATAAAATGCTTGCCAAAACATAACAATAAAAATGCAACAAAATGTGTATAACATATTTGACAATTTGTTCAAGACAACAAAAATCCAAGTCCAATCCCAAGTATGGGATTCCCAGATAATCCACTCCTCTTGAAAGAACAAAACAATCTTAAACAGGAAAAGCTTCGCATCAGTTTAGCTTGTTGAAAATTTCCTAATTTCTTTAGATACTTATTGTATACACAGAAATACCATGTTCCATATAATATTGCCCAAGTTTGTTCCATAATCTTTTTGTATATCTATATTGTATTATATCCTTTTTTGGAGAGTATTTTCTTCTTGAAAAAAATGTTAACACACTGAACACACATAATAGCATAGAAAAATATAAAAGGATGCACATTGCACATACAAAACATCGGTTTGACATTTATGTGTACTCGTTATATGACATAGAGAGGGATAACATGAAATAGGAGTGACATTCGAATGTATATTTAAGGATAATGCAATTTTCGGTCATTTAACAGAAAACATTTTTAAAACCAATGTGACACATTCAAGTTCATACATACAACATCCATAAAAAAATGTATATCTGTAAAAATATGTATATCCCTACATTATGTCGGGTGTTAGAAACTGAAAACTGCAAGTTGTTTTAGGATTTTTGCAATGTATAGAATGAATAGCAAGGACATTTGAAAGGGAGTTGTTTTGGCACTGGTTCAAACAAGGACAAAATTCTGAGATAAATTTTAAATTACAGTCGCTGCTTCCAGATTTAAAATTTTTGAATTTTATCGAAGTAACCTTTAATCCCTTTTTCTACAGTGCAGAACTGAATGCATATCAGTTAATCGGTTTTTGAAGGTAATCGATATACCAACATTGTACTGCTGCTCTTTGGTCACACGAGTCGATACCGCACCCTCATTACATTCTAATGAGACTTGTTTTTTGACTAGATCTTATCTTATGTGTAGATTAATTACAATTCGTGACCTTAGCATCTCTTGATAAAAAAAGCAGGTAACTTTTCTCCCTTTTATAATATTATACCAGATTTAAATTTGGTTCAGTAAGTAACGTTTTAAAAAAATAAATCTGTATTTTTTTTTTGTTTTGTTTAAATACATCGCTGATGCTTACAAAATAACATCAAACCTCAAATACACTTAGTGTGGACACCAAAATGAAAAAAAAAGTTTTCGAAAGTAATTATCTGACGTTATTCTTCATCATACATATACTTTGCATGATGGCATCTATCTAAGTTTGTTTAAACTTTATCCTACTTGTTTTTTTTTTTTCAACTACATCTGGATTTAAATAATTGAGTTATCCTCGTTTAGAACGCTTGTGATTTGCCCACAACAAAACAAACTAGCAAAATAAACTTTCCTGTTTAAACAAAAAATACAAAAGCACACCACATCGTCGGAACTGAGGAAAAAAGACAGGTCTTATTTTCATACTGGCATGTACATGCTAATTCTCAATCTCAATAAAAGTTGGCTTTAACTTTTTTGCTTGAATAAAACAAATAAATAATATATTAAATATTATGATAAGGGTTCCTATAAATAAAGTTGACAGCCGTGCATACTGAACTGATGTTAAATAAGTATTTATATTTAAATCTAAAAATAAGTTAAAATATTGAATTTCACATGTAAGTAAGAACCAAATGTTGGCGTATTGAGGTTTCGTAAAATTGAGAAATATGTATCTCCAAAATAAGGGAACAACATTCGCTAGACACAACAAAAAAAATTATGTGAAACATTTGTTTTTTATTTTAAAAATATTTCCTTCAAATATGTATTGGGATTTTTAAAATGAATTGGGGTTTCATTTAAAAACAATTTATTTGAAAAATAAACCTTTTCGCTTTAGAATCCACATACATATGTATATAAATTTTGAAATCACAAACAAAAAGTAGTGCATTTTTTCTACCTAAGCCATTAAGAAGTCTTAGTTAAATTTTTAAGATTTCTGGTCAATTTTCCATTTTGATTGTTAGCCAAATTGTAGTACATTTATAACTCGCTATCTTTCAATTTCGAAATAAAAATTCAACTTAAAAAATTTCTCTTTCACTACGAAAATCTTTGCAAAAGTTAATTGAAAAAGAAAAAAAAAACTTGCCTGGTGCTAAAAACTTGCAACTAGAGTTCAATGAACTTCAACTCCTAATAATTTGATTTTGACGTCTTAGCTCAACAAAATACTTTCCTTTTTTCTTGGGGTGCTCTCATAAATATTATGATTAAGCTATTTTTCTTAAAAGTTCAGAGTTTAAAAAATAGAGGCACCAATACTACGGGGCCCTAATAATCCAAGGCCCATGGCACCGCACTATTCCATTTCAAGTAAACTTTTTGAAGAATCAATATTTATTATTGTTTTAAATCGCAAATGACGGCAAAACAATGGCGCATCTGAAATTTTTTTTTTTTGTTTAAGGTAGATAAATTTGACGTTGGTACTTTTTTTTTTTGCAAAATCGACGCAAAGTCGATACAATGTATGATATTCAATTATCTTTGAAATTCAGAGTTGTGTATTTTTTACCATAACACATTTAAACAAAAATTACTTATTGTTCTTAAAGAAATTACCTCCATTCTACCTTCACGCTATACATCATCGAAATCGAATCCAGACAAGAACCAAGAATTTATATCGGCTCCAGTATTCTCTCTTATCTCATCACGTTTGAACTTAAAAACATTTTTTCTCTTTCGCTTTCAACAATTTTCTATTTCTACTGCTGCAAGTGAAAACTATATAAAAATTTGCATCATTTGTTTCTGTTGTTGTTGTGTTCATATACGGATGTGAAGTAAATATTAAAACGTCAAATGAAAATAAAAAAAAATAAACAAAAATATCCCATCTGTAAATGAACACATTTTTATTAAACCAACAACAACAAAATACAAAACAAAAACGACAAACGTTTACTTGCCTCGCTGAATCATAAATGGTGTTCCATTGCTGGAAACGCGCTTCTATAAACATTTCCCATCACCAGCCAGCAGTGAACTCAATTAAAGTTATCAGTGTTCATCAATGCCTCCGAACTGAACATACAACGACAGCTCTAGCGACACAGCACCATGGGCTTCAGCTGGAGCTTATAAAAAAAATATATATATTTCTATACAGTTGCTGTTTTTTGTTTTGTTTTGAATTTCATTGTGTATTTATTTATTTTTTTCTTTAGTGCATGTCCACTTGAAATCATGAAATCATGTTAAAAAAATTCAGTGTAACAATTTTAAACGTACATATCTGTATCTACAAGTAGAGACAGACGGAAATTCAAACGCACAAGTTTAAAATCTCCTATACTTTAATAATCTCAGTGTTCAAACATAGAAGAAAAAAAAATATATCTCAAAGATACGCAAAAGTATCTTAAATCTCTAAAATAAAATAAATGTATTTCAAATATTCCAAAATGATTCTCGAGTAGACTTAATCGCCCGCGTACTTAGCGCCGCCGGAAAGAGTGTACACTGTACATTCCACCCATATACATATAAATATACAACGAGTGTGTGAATTTATTCGTAAATATAACAACAACAAAAAAAGATACCTATTTAAAAAAAATCCAAGAGATATTCTGGGCTCTTTCTCCACCAGTCGGGGAAAAAAAAACAAACAAAAAAAAAGAAGAAGAAATCAGCATCGAACTCTCATATAAAATGTTTGCCGCTGGAAAGATCATAATTCAATTGATTTTATTAATTTCGATTTACTGGTGGATTCCGATAACAAGAACACATGCCATCGCGAGTCCAGCATCGGCATCGTCATCATCGCCTTTGCCTTCGTTAGCTGGCGATGGCGATGGCGATTGGGATATTGCATCTGCACCAGACCCGGACGACAACAACGACGAAGTTGGTGCAGTAACTGCAGACGAACCATTCACAGGCTCAGCAGCAGCATCGGCCACAACTCAATTACCCAATGACGCACCCATCGAGCCTGCACTAATCCCTCTTACGTTGCCAGCATCATCATCGGACGAAGAACCAGCGTTAGTTCCTGTTCCAGTGCCATCACCAGGTTTAGTTCCAGCAGCAACAATACCAAATACAACAATGATGTTGACGACATCATCATCGTCGTCGTTGTCGAACGAAGGCAGACCGGCACTTGTCGGCAAAGATGATTATGGTAATTACTATTTGAATATAGAATTATTTAAAATAATTTATTATTAGTTACCTACAACAGATAGGAGTACATATATATATATTTTTTTTAATTAATATTCCATAGTGGGTGTAGGAGGAGGCTTTTCAAAAGCCATCACCTGAAAGCTTTGTGAATAAGTAGTTTTCGTTGCAGCAGCAGTACTTTGCATCTGACCTAAATTAATGCAAATACATTCGATGGAACGAAAATAAATCCATTGCATTATTATTGTAATATTTATATAGTATGTGGTACACACTTAAGCTAAATAGAGCTTATTGTAGCCAATCTGTGTAAAAGTTAACTATTGTATTTGCTCTTGGTGATATAGGTACACTCAGGTGCTAAAACAACTGACCGATTAGAATTAGAATTTTTGATAGGAGGTGCCTTGCAGTTTAAGTATAAAATCGTTTGCTCATATTTTTTTTATTTACAAATTGAGAGTTCGACGCTAAACGAACGTTCACCAGAGAACCTACCAAATTTTAGTCAGTTAGCATTTAATAACAAATAAGAACTTAACGTACTTTTTGATCTCATAAATTTTCACGGCTGACTTTTTGTTTATTGTTTGTTTACTAGTTAAAATATTTAAATAAATGGGATGGGTGGTTTAGTTTGCACTTGAGTATAGAATAGATACAAATTGATTTGGTATATTGTATAATGTAGATTATCTCTGGCAAGGTCGATCACGGCCATGCACATGCACTTTGCCACACAGTGCATAGTACACCCTATTCAAGTTGGCCAGGCCACCACGAAAGTATCTCAATGTAAAATAGTTTATGTCTATACATATTTTTTTTTTTTGAACTCGTTAGTTAGTTTATTCCTACTGCAATTGAAAATGTTATTATGTATTATTAAGTCGACTATACCTATAGTTGGTACTCACAAGTTCGTTATAAATAAAATTAATTTGTCTCATTATTATATACATAGGTATGTAGACTTTGTACATATGTATGTACATACGTATATATTGGCAATGAAGTGGGATAAAAAATATTTTTTTCATATTATTAATTATTTGTTTGTTAAAACTTTTTGTTATAATTTCATAAATTTATTAAGTGTCGGTATTCCAATAAAAACATAGTTAATTCATTACAATAATATTATACTGGCTATTTAAATACTTATTGGGTATGAGTAAACATATTATTTTTTTAAAGTAGCTATAAATACATAACTTAAAAATATATTTTTTTTATATATTATTTTTATTTAATTACTTCAGAGTGTAGATAATAAAAGAGTCAATGATCGATTAACTTTGAATAAAAAAAGATACTTCCTGAAAACAATAAATATCAGGTTAAGTATGCTTCCATATAAATCTATCTGCAGTTATTTTTTTTTTGTATTTTTTTTTTATTTTTATTAATTTTGTATGCACTTGAAATCTACTTTATCCTTTTTTCAAACAGTAGTTATTTTATACACATATAGTTGATACAACCATTTTTGTTACACATATTTTTTTTTATATAAAATAAAAAAGACAGATAATTTAAGTTATAAATTTTATTAAATATGCTTTAAAATAGTATTACAAATTATAAGTACTATCTACTTTCTATTCAAAGTGGCCACCCTTAGATTAAACATAGGCCTTAAGTCATTTGGGCCAATCGTCTATGGCAGCACGACTAGACACAAATCATTTGACATGTAAATGTACAAGTCCGAATACAGTTTTTCGAAGAGTGCAGTTTTACCACGGATAGTTCTGTTTATGCGACCCTAAACCTTTTTTATTTTACACAATGTTGAAGTGCTATGTAGCTCAGTCCCTTATGCACTTCGTATCCGATTATTAAAAAAAAATCTTTACAAACACAAATTGTCCAGGAAAAAAAAAAATAACAAAATCATAATAATGGAATAATTGTTATTCAAAAAAAAACCTAAAAGCTAATACAGCCACTGGTCTATGAAGCCTGCTCTGCCCTACAACTGACTGCGATTCTATTCAATTGTTTATTATTCTTCCCCTTTCTGGCTTCCGATTACAAACTATTAAACAAGATACATATATAAAAAAACTAAATTAGCATGCATCTAGTTTGTTATCTAGATACCTCACCCAGTAGTACTACGCAAAAATATTTCCAACTATATTTATCTGCTTTTAATTGAAACAAAACAAACAAAATTTCGAACGCTTCAAGTCCAGCTCTAGCTCTCGACTTCGAATATAGGTGTACGGACTGTTGGTGTTTTTCTGCCGCCTTCCCACCGGAAACAACCGACTATAGAATACACAAAAAGAGGACTTCTTTACGTCATAATATTATCTATACCTCGCTAGAAGCTCTTGGTCAAAACAAATGCAAATTTCATTCGATTGCTCATTCCTGTAACCAGCGCAGCGGTATAACCGCAACCGATTCAACCATTGTCGTAGTATGGGGCGGAGTGGAGTGTCCGCCATTTGAAATGCGCATTAAATTATTAATTAAAATAAATTAAGAAGATTTGTTTGCTGAGTGCGGGCGAAAAATAAATCCCAACGAGAATAAGGGGTTTTATGTTTTAGACTTACGAGATTTTTGCATCAGTTTTATTTAGAAAGCAAACATTTTCAACATTAAGGAATAATTTAAGTATGTATGTGATGTATTGAATAGAATTTGTCATTAATGTCAAAATGTCATTAAACATCAAAAAGAATACAGATTTACAGAAGCCCACTTACTTTGTTGCAGGTTAATGACATGTTCATATTTTATGGCATTCGGAACGTGCCCATTGGAAGAATTTGATGTTTGGTGTTCATTATATTCATTTTAATCTTGGAATGCTTGTTGACGTTTGCAAATTTAAAAAGGGGGGGTATGTTTTTTTACTTCATAAAACTGAAAATTTTGATCCGATATTAGTTTTTAAATGAATTTTGACATAACTTTTGACTATAGTTTGACACTTTCAAGGAGTATCAAATGATTGCGTGAGAAAAATTACCACAGAAAAACGAAAAAATTATAAAATTTGGCTATATTTGGCATCCGAGATGAAGATGTGACCAAACAAAATGGCCGCCGGCAAAAAAAAAATATATTCGTTTGACATTTTGAGTTATTGTTTTTTCCAGGTGATAGCTTAACTTGGGACCTTCCGAATTTCGCAAGAAAAAATTTCAATGTTAAAAATTAATCAGGCCAAGCTTCACAGAAAACAAACCATTAAGAATTGAATTTTAATGAGTAAACTTTTTAAAACAATAAGTTTTCGTGCTTTCGAAGCAAATTTTAAGAGAAATTCTTCCTCAAAGAGTACCAAAATCTTATTAAATTTCAATAATTTTTTTTTAACTTTAGTTTAATAACTCGATGTCTTTTTGTTTTTTTTTTGTAAATAGATTTTTCTCTGAGTGCAATTAAAAATTATTGGTGTAATTAATCTACATCCAAAAAAGTTTCTCAATTGACAATTTTTCTCAATTGTCTTTAAATTCAGAGCTATTGAAAATCTTCTTGATCTATATGACTTGGATTTGTAAAAAATAGATTTTCTACAAACTTTTGGACTGAATTTTCTTAAGTGAATTGCTTAAAGGGAAACTGAAATTTTTATTTACGCTCGAACAATATTGGTTTGTTTTTTAGAAATTTTTAGTCGAACTTTATTTGAAACACATTTGGAAAGTGTATGTAAGTTATTGTAAGTTAGTTGAACTATTAATCTATTTTAATTTTTTTATGGTTAATCAATACAAATTCTACACAGAAGCGAATAAGAATATGAATAAAATTTCTTTGAATACAATATCTCGCAAATCGGTAAAATATCTTTTCTTTTTTAAAATATGGTTTTGATTGTTTATTTATCCGCCATATAATTGCGTTTCAATTTCTTTCTGAAAATGTTTACGAAATAATTACAAGCTACATACTTCATTTTGATTTGGGTATCGAAAAAATTAGAATTTTATTTTCTCTGCTAGTAAAAAGTAGGTATACCTGAAAATGGAAAAGCGCCATTTTAAGTGTGTTTTTTTTTTAGAATACAACAATATGCTATGCATTAAATAGATGTACAGCATATCGACATGGATGGATGCATTGGCAACTGCATCCGAAAAAGATTTGTGTTGAATATAAATCAATTTTTGGGGTTGAATCTAATACATTTTTGCAAAAAAAGATTATTCCATTTTGTAGAACTCCTCGCATTCATTTCAACTAAAAACGAATTCGATTTAAGGAGTCTTCTTAAAGACATTAAAGTATTCATAAGCGCCAATCAAATTTCGAAAAATATACCTTGCAACCATGTTTCAAATAAGAGCTTCAGTCGAAACAAAACACCCTAAAACATTTCAAGTTCTTTTGCATTAATGCAAAACATACATAGCATGTACACAAAGTAACTTTATGTTCAAAAAAAAAAAACTAAAAATAAAAACACTTAAAAGAACATAGAGTTCTTTATAACTTTTATATGTACATAACTTGATGTATTCTAAATTCAATCATCATTCAAACTCAACAAAACTTATCCTCTCGTTTATTCTACTGTTATTTTTTTGAAAATGAATTTGCAACATTTGAATTGAACGTTTATCCTGCTGCCTGAAAACAAATGCCAGACAAAAACACAGGAAAAAAAAAACGAGACTGATCTAGAATGGAAATGTATTTGCCTTTATCCATTTTTCTTCCATCATTCCTTTGATGCCATTACATCCATCTACCCCAGGAAGAGACGAAAAGATTTAATGGAGGTCTAAAGCCAAACAAATGTGCATATATTCACATCCATCCTCACGGTTTTTTGTTATTTGTAATTTTTTTTTTTATGCTACCAACATCCTTGTTGTCTTCTACATAAATTTTTTTTTCAAGTTCGAAAATTAATGGGAAAAGAAAAATTGATTCCGGAAAAAGGAGCAAAGTTCCTGAACCGGCACATAATGGTTGTCTTCAGTTAGACCGGTACCGGTGGCAGTGGCCGACAGTTGTATATTTGCAACTGACTGCAATACACAAAAACAACAGTACTGCTGTTTGAATTTATTAAACTATTTATACAGAACAAAGCAGAAGATATCCTGCCTTTTGCACAACATTATATACGTTGCCTTGGCATTACCAACAACAACAACACCAACGCCGCCGGCAGGACACTAACTAACTATCATAGAAGAAGTATGTATCGTATATATGCCGTGCCCCGCACATTATACCAAAGACCCCCTTCGAGGATGCTTCGTTTGTTTCTTAATTGATTTTCCTTCAGGATTCACAGGATTCTCCTTTTTCTTTTCCATTCCTTCTATCAATAGGTAGGTTTTCTAAGTACATATATATACTGTGTTACCACTGCTATTTCCATTTCAATTCTTTTCGTACAGATCGAATATTTCTCCCTGGGCCATGATTAAAAAAAAATGGAAAACCAACCGTAGGAGAATGGAAATTTATTGAATTGAATAAATTCATCGTGCGGTACTGGTGGTGGTGGTGATCCTGGTGTTGTTGGTCCTGACTAAGCCCTTCTTTGTCTTCTTAAAGTATAACAACAACACAAAAAAAAAACACTTCTTCAATTCTTTTATATATGCAAACAAGAAGCCACTTGGATTCGATTGTGGGTTGCAATTGGAATTGGCCTTCTAAGAGCCGACCTCTTCCGGTAGAGAACACACGTCCTTCCCTTTCTGTACTTCAGTTCGATTAGATTCGAGAAAAAAGGCAAATCTAGGCATTTTAGAACCTCGCACAAACAGGAACAGGAAAATAGCCAATTGTGCACGAAACTTAGGCAAGACTTGCATATAAATTTCAAGTTTACAGTGGGACCGGAGAACCAAAAAAGTGGCAACGATAAAAAATAGCGGCATTTAAAAGTAAACCTGCAAAGAGAGATAGAGATTGAAAAGGGATGACAAAAATTAGCATGAAAGTGGTGTTTATGTTAATATGTTCCGTTAATGGAAGGTCCAATCGTGCTTGTTCGGAGTCGAATGTGCCTTCGAGATGTTCTTTTGCTCGCTCAAAGACGATTCTTGCTATAACCGTGTTTACTCCTCTCCAGTTTTTTCACCGCATAAGATCTCGTTTCTTTGAAAGCTTGACAATTATTTTTTTCCACTTTTTCCACTCTTCAGGAAAGCTCCCTGTTTCCCAAACTCTCTCAATAAGTGGAGTCAATAGCTTACTCGATATTTTGGTGGCGCTGCTTGTAAGAGCTCTACCGCAATACCAATCAAGTAGTTGTTCTCCCAAGCTTGCGGTAAAAATGTCTGCTCTATTTGGATGTACAGTGCGTATTCGAGAAATTGTTACTTCAGTTCGGCCATTGAGTGTTGCTTTCACTTCACTGACTAAAACGCAGTTTAAAACCTCGGCAAAATGCCCCTTCTACCCTTTGATCTTCTTTTGAAACAAGCAGAGATCGTGCCTTTTACCAGATGTGAACTTAAACGTAATAGCTAAATGAAGATTTGTATCAGACTTTGCTTAAATGTGCTTAAAATACATATTTCTCCAACTTAAACACAGCACTCGCCCATTGTTCGCCAGCAGAAATTTGATTGAGCAGCGACTATTTGAAAGATAATCACCATGGGACATAAAACAGTGGCTCGCTGCTCTCGCACATATATAACAGAAAACATAGATACAACCTAGCTTCAGGCTTAATTTCCAATCATCATCATCATCAGCATACCCAATACCGTTTAGGATTATTTCATTGCAAAGGATATGCATATAATCATCTTAAGGATTGTCATGGGCACATGAATGTTTCTCAGAGCAAGATATAGATATTAACTTGCTTTGGTTGTCTTGTGTCGCCCACAGGCATAGAGTCATCGTTGTAATCATTTCCATCTCAATTCACATTTACACAATTTTGTATTTTCTTCTTTGGTTTACTTTAGTGTAGAGCCTTCATTTATACATACCTACGTCCTACACTACATATTTATCTATAAAGAAAATGTCAAGAACGGAAAAGGATTCTCAAGTGTCTGATGCCAGTGTCTAGTATTTTTGTCCATCACAGACATTGAATGAATATCCATTGGCCTGACTATAGGTGTACCCTGCAGATGAACAATTTCTTTTTACTTAAAAGAAAGTTCAAAATTGAACAAGCATATTTAGGAATAGTAAAAGGATTTCTGTGGGCAAGACATTTGAAAGACAGGATCTGTTGTTTTTTTTTTTTTTTCGTTTTCCTTAGACATCTGATTGTGTCTGGGATGTGGATTCATAGGAGTATATGTGTTAAGAAAAGTTCTTTAAGATAAAACAACTATAATCGCCCTAGCAAATGGGTACTACTGAGTAAGCCTTATCCGTATAGTTTTATTGGCATATATGACTTCAATTTTCCTTGTGCATCCAGTTTTGCTTCTATTTTTTTTTTTTTTTTATTAATAAAAGAACTATCTTGAGTCTTGTCTATTAGATGTTATATTCTTTGTACGTTGTTGGTTTTTTTTTTATTTGGAATTTCAAAGAACTTTTCTTTCTTTATCTAACTGCAATTGATGGGACTCTAAGTGCTCGTAATGGTTTGATATTGCCTATCTGGGTATGTTTTTAAATAAAACTGAATTGGTTATTTGAAAATTGATTGGTTTTTTCGTATCAGAATATTGTAGCATTTCGAGGCCGATGTTGATTTTTAATTTTTAAATGTCAATTTTTGTACAAAGTTGAGTTTTTGTTGAGTTATAATGTTTTTTAATATTCTTTAATTAGAAATGAGTTTTGGGAATGTTGACGATGTGGATGATTGGTGAATATTTGGTTCCTTTCAAAATTATGGTTTTTGGGTTTTAGTTTTTTTTTTCTATTTTGTTTTAATTTTGTTTATCCGAATTGCTTTTCTGTATTGAAGTGGTCTTACCTCTTTAACACAACAATTTAAAAAATCTTCTAACTTCAATTTAATATTTCATTTCATATACGAAAATTGAGTAAAAATTTACTAAACAATTCAATACAAAAAAAGTACGTATACGCCCAATACAACTCTAGCGCCATCTATTAGATCTAATTATATATTATAGATTAAGTGTTTTTACAAACAGTTTTACTATCAGATTTCACACATCATTTTCTGTTGAATTCTATAATTTGTGCGGTTTTTCCTGTAATAAGAAAAATAAAGAAATAATATCCACACACCTAAGCACATCACGCAAATAAAAATTATTAAAACAAAAAAAAGTCACTTTCCCAGTTATGCAAACATGCACTTTAAATACAAAAAAAAAAAACTGTGACTCTATTGACTGTATCGTGCATTGTGCATTTAAACCACTGAATGTTTACACCCAGTTTGTGGTTTATGGGCATTGGTAATAGCAGTAGGTAGTACTACTACCGTGCAGTACATTTATTGATTTCAAAACACGAATTAAATAAAAAAAATAATAATGTGAGAACATTTTTTAAATTATTGTTTACTTCAATTTTAATGCAAATATTTATAATTATACGAAACAGTTGCATTTTATTTGGTATTTCCCTTCATTTGATGGAGAGAGATTAAGATCAAAACAAAAATTTAAATAAAACAACAATAACAAACAAGAGCATTCCAGTTGCACCTTAAACCTGTTAATCAATGAAAAAAAAATATAACTTCCTCAATCAGTGTTGCCACCCTTTTTTAAATATTTTTTTATTATAATTCGGATAAGATTCACAGAATAATCTATAGAATCTTATCAAAGCAACAAAAAAAAAATAGTATTTAAAAAATACTTCTTAAGAAAATTCGGATTGATTTAATGAAGGAAATTTAATAAGATCTTCCTATTATTTTGGCACTTAAATTATAGTTCATGACATAAAAACTTATCGTTTCTAAAATTTTACTAGTTAAAATTCAGTTCTTACCAATTCAGGAACAGGCAGACAAGTTTTTATTTTTTATGTGGTTTAGCGTGATTAACTTTTGGTGGAATGACGAAGGACTCGGCTAGGGATCGGAAAGTGCCAGGTTCGATTATCGGAAAAAAAGAAGCTGACATTTGGAAAAAATAATGAAACTGAGCGTAACGTAATTTTTTTTCTGGTGACAATTTCTATTTGGTCAATAAGATTTTCGAAATTGTTTCAATACGACCTTCTTCTTGGATGAAAACCATAGTCCCACAACTTTTCTTTTTCATACTTTGAATCTATGCAGGAAGAAGGTTCCAGAATCTCCAAGAGTCGCTTATATTTATCAGAAAATTTGCGGTTGTTCTAAATTTCTGGAGAATGAAAACAGGGACACAAGATCAATAGTGTAAACAGACCCTATACTTCTGAGAAAACTTCTTATACAAAATTATGATAATTTTTTTTTTAATTCTGGTAACACTTTTGCCAGCAAACTTGCTCCATTTAAAAAACTCAGTCACTCGCATATAAACAAAAAAAAACACGTTTTATCAAAACAAAAAGGCCCCCTTCACCTTAGATCTTAAACGATAATTGAACTGTTCTTCAAAGTCATACAAATTAATAGCCCTTGCAATTGAAGGTCTATTAATCATTTGAACTTATATTTACTTCAACTTGTTACTTAAAGCATTATATCACTTAACTTGAATTCTAAATCAAATTGTATACGTAGTATAAGAAAACACATGCCAAAGAAGCTTCAAGCCATTAAGATTGTTATCCATTTCGTATCATAAATATTTTGAACGCACGTGATTCTTAAATTAATTTAATATTCCTCTGAAACTGATAAATAATTTGAAATTGAAACAACATTTAAACAAATAAATTTATTTAATGTCAATTTGGGGGAAGGAAATTTGTAATCTTGAAATTTTACCTCAAATTGACAAGTTTTATAACACTAGGAATATAAATAATTAAGTTCTTCATGTGAATACAAAATACACTTTACATATAGTTTGGTAAATGGGATGAACGAATGTTATGTACGTGCTTTAAAAAAATTAAATGGATATTCTTGGCATTTTGACGTATGGAAATGTATGGTAAATGTCATTTAATTGACACATATAATGTAATCGTTAATTAATTGTTTTGCATTTTTGATTTCAATATAAAATTGAATGTAGGCAGGTAATTGAATTGTATCCGGTTTGAATGGAATATTACTTTGTATGATCTTAAAGCTGAATTCGAAAATGAGCAATATGTTTTATTATTAATAAAACGCTTTTTTTTTATAAATTATTGGTGTTTTTTCAATTTCTGAGAAGCCATCAGTTGTCTAGATCCCAGTTCCTCAATTACTTAATTGTGGCGTTTATTTTGAAAGTAATAATTGTTTTTCTGATGATATGATAATTGTACTTTTGGGGAAAAAATTACAGTTATAATTGAAATATTGATTCCATATATTAATTCAGATGAAAAATACCGTTTAATTTTAATTGAGTAAATATTAAATTATATTTATTTGAAAAATGATGTCCCTCAAGTTAGCACACAAATAGTTTTGGGAAAAATTAAAATTAATTAACTTGAACTCAATTTAGCAGAACAATTTTCGAAAAACCGCATGAAAATTAAATTAATTAAGTTAACTGCCGTTTTTGGTTCTGAAATGAAGCTTTCAATAGAAAATCACTCAAGTTGATTCTAAGGGGAGAAACATTGAATTTATATTTTGGCTAATAATACTTTTATATTATTTTTTGTATTATTATTTTCCATCCATCAAAAATTTCTACGTATCAAAAATTATTCAAGAAAAAGAAATAAATTAATAATTATTTTCAAGTATTATCATGCATCATTTATTCTAATTAATACAATCTATAAAAGGGAAACCTATTAGAATCGTTCGCCAAAAATATATTTAAGTAAATATTGCTAACAAACTTGACCTAAAATTGAAGCAAAAAAAACATTAAACTCAAACTTCACATTTATTTAAATTACACTACTAATTTTTCAAAAACCAAATTAAAATTTGTCAGATGATTGATTAATGCCAAAATCACTGCCGCCTTTACAAATTATCATAAAACAAAACATCGCAATACCTTAACTTAATGACAAGCCTTAACACGAAAAACCCCTCTAATAAAAAAAAAAAAAAAAAAAAGAAACCCTCCAAATCGCATCAAACGAAAGTGTTCTTACCTCAATATTATAAGCAAAACACCATCATAAACAAGAATATTAAAATAATCCAAACTCTGCCTTTCTGTATCTCAAAATCCACTAATCATCGTTTTTCTGCGGATGGTGAAAAAAAACCTACCCCAAAAAAAAAATGAGTAAAAATAAAAACCGAGTTAGCAAAAAGCCAAAAGCATTCGCCTTCATTCTTTCATTAATCATCCAATGGGGGGCTCGCTCCGGAAACGCCAGGTCACCAGAGTAATTAATTTTCTTCAAAAAAAAAAAAAAGGCTGAAGCTTCAGCAAATTTTTCCACTATGAACATAAAAATGAAATCGTTTCGCACAGCAGCTATAAGCTAGCTATAGGAGCTCTGAAACTGTACTAAGCCATCAGGAACAGACATAACTGAACTGTATAACCCAACGTAATCACCATCAACAACCATAGAGTTGTGTAGGAGGGCAAAATGCTTAAAGTAGAAAGTAGAAAGTATATACATCCTAGGAGTAGTACCTCGATTCTTCTTCTTTAGAATAAAATACAAAATAGACATAGTCCTTGGTTCGTCCTGAAGAAAAGACAAACAAAAAAAAAATTTAAGAAGAAAATGACACCCGGCAACATCCCCAGACAGCTTGCTCCACTTGAGAAAGTCTAATGATCCTTAAGTCGTCACATAAGACACAATGAGCAAGAGAGAATGAATCGCATTTCGCAATTCAAAAATATTGAAAAATGTGCTCCAGGACCATCATCAGGACAACCGACGACGAAGAAGAGAAGCAACGCTTTTTTTTTTTTTTTTTTCGTTCCAACTAAAGCTCCTGGTCGAACGGTTCTTCGTCCTTCTGCGCCTTAAACAAGCTTCTAGCTGTGCAAACTGCAGAATGAGAAAAAACAGAAATGATTTTTCATCTTTCATTTGGTGATGGTGATGTCGGTGATGCTTCACCATCATAAGGTTGCGGGTCTAATGGCACGTTTTGCTTTATCTCTGCTTCTATATGCTCTGCGCTGACTGGTTCAATGACAGAAAACTACCCTCAAACTAGAGAGGGAAACGTTTTTTTTTTTAGTTCATTGGCTTCATTATTGACATCGTATAGTGCTGATGCATTGTTGAGGGTGGCAATAGACGCGCGGCAGAAGGTGGACCGTCATTGCGGTTTGCGGTGAGTACTGCAACTACTGCCAGCTCAGCGGAACAGGAAATTTTCATTGTTTTCCGTTTCACAACGAATATGACACTTGAGGTATCGCGCAGTGCGATGCGATGCTAAAGACAAAAGAACTTTGTTCTACCGCTACCGTTGCCATTGTTGAGCTGAATAGTCTTCCAAACTTGACAACTTGTCCCGTAGAGGACCTACCATCGAGAAACATCGATGTCGAGATAGGTACCCTTAGTTCTAATAGAAAAGCATGTTTTCGCGATTTCTGTGTGGAAATATGCTGTATGCACTCTGATGGAGAATTCGAGGACATCATTTGGTGGTGATTATACCTTTTGCTTGACAACCTGCTGAAGTTCTGAGAGACAAACTATCTTTTGAATTATGTGTTTCCTCGTCATTGTCGATGACGAAAACAACAGGACAATCAAATTGAAACTTGCTTCCAAGGTAACAAGTAGTAGGTATGTGACGATAGTTAGAAGAACTATTGTCACAGCGACCAAAGAGTGTGTAGAAAGAGTGATGGTGATGGGATGAAGAAGTTGCATTATATGGTGGATTTTTTTTCACACTGATGCTCTAAAAGAACATAGAAAGCTTTACGAAACTTCTGTAAACTCATTCCAATGAATTAGTAAAGTTATAGGAGTTGAAAAAGGATTGAACCAAGAACCCAATTATAAAAGTTGACCGTTGGATTGATGTAATGAAGTAATGAAGTTTGGGGAAAACAAATGCATCGAGGAATTTTCTGTAAAGGAAAGATTTTTTTTTTGTTCTAAATTAAAACCATGTCAGGAGCATATGTTTTTTTTTTTTTTTTTTTTGATGAAAATTGAGAAGTTAAGGTACTCCCAAAAACCTTCACTAATTAGATCCTCATTGTGTTACTTTACCACTGTGGGTAGTTAGTTTAGAAAAGATTCAAAAGTTGGAGCTATTTTGATCTAGGATAATGGTAAGTGAATTTGGGAACGAAAATGGAATGCGTTTGGTTGAAGTATTCGAACAAAACAAAAATGTATTTTTGTTAGATTTTGACGTAGGAACCACTGGCAACGGAATAAAGATCCTAATCCAATTTTGAGTTCAAGAGTTCTAACAATATGTTTATGTATGAATTAACAGAAAAAGCTACTGCGTTCTCCGGTTGGCTTGGTTTCCTTAAACATTCCATCTAAGGCTTATTAAAGAATTGAATACTTTTCCTGTTTTAAGACCTTAAGTTGCCAATATTTTGTTTAGGTCTTGAGCATATTGAGTGTCATGGGTGCCTTGGGTGGTCTTGGGCGTCTTGACTGTGTTCTGAGTCTTAAGCATCTTGAGTGTCTTGCACATGAGTGTAATTTGACCTATTTTAGTCTCTTGAGCGTCTTCAGAGTTCTTAGCGTATTTTGCGTCTTTTACATGAGTGTAATTTGAGCGGTCTTCACCTCTTGAACGTCTTCAGTGCATAGCGAATAATGCGTCCTTAGCGGCTTTGGCGTCTTGAGTGGTCTAGGACCCCTTAAGCGTTTTCTGAGTCCTGAGCATTCTGAGCCTCAAGATTCCAACAAATCGAATATCTATTCCATTTTCTGGAAAACAAAAAAATTGCTGTTCTTCCATTTCTTGGCACAGCATTTGCTATTCTGATTCGGCTGTAGTATAAAGCCATTAATAAATACCACATCTTAAATTGTCTCAAATTAAATATACATTCACAGTATTTAAGTTTTGTTTTTAAACCACTAATCTTAACACTTATGTTTCATTTGATTGTAATTAAAAATTAACTCCTCTCACAAAAAAAAAATAAAATAAACAAAACAAGAAATTAAATCCAAACCAATTTATCATTTATTTTCTAAGCGAAATGAATTCTGTGGTTAAATGAATAAATTATAATGTTTGTACATCTGAATCTAAAGAAGAAATATCCACCACAGTGCCACTGATTTATAAATGAATATTTAATTAGATTTTCACAAGTGTTACGCATATCACCCAAAACAAAAACACCTAAATTAGTATTATAATAAAACAAAAATAAAATTAAAAGCGAAAGCATTTCATTTCATTTGTGAAAGCAGAAGAGCTTCTTCACCAACAACAAAAAAAAGAAGCAAAATAACAATTTTGTGTACAAAAACCAATTAAGAAAGCAAATAAAACATGAATGTTATTCGGTTTTGTTTACTTGAATTTATAATTTGCACAGTAACTATAGGTGTGTATATTTTAATATTTGTCATGGAATTTTGATGTAAGACCGCATAAAACCATCATTTTACAAGTTTAACTCAGGTGCAAATTTAACCACATTACGATCTGTTTGTTTCTTCTTTTAATTGAATATAAATAAATAAACAAAACAAAGAGAATGGTGTATTAAAAGCTGTGTATATTATTAGTTATTTTTTTGTGTCATAAATATAAGTTAATACGTTTGAACTCCTGTGGTAAAAAAAAAAATATTTAGAAAATCTCTTTAAAATTTAGTAATTTTACCATTTTCAATGAAGATTTTAAATTTAATAGAAAATAAAAGCTAAGATATTAGAAATTGTGTATCTAGTTGATTATTTAATTTAAAACACCACCCTTTAATAATAATTATCCCTAATTAATACATAATCATCAACAACTGTTTATTTTTTTTTTGTTTTAACAGTTTCGTTAAATGTTCTATCCAAATTCATTAAGAACAACATTTATTTAAATTATAAATTAACATAGGTACGCGTGTTAACATCACACCTTCTAGATGGTGCAATGCATGAAGAATATTGTCGAATGTCGATAAATTTACCCATCCGCTGAAATAAATTAACGCTTCCATCATCTAACAAGATGAAATTCTGAGGAAAAGACGTACCCTATTCCATATGCCAGCTTCGTGTGATTTAAAATAACATTTACTACAGGTACAGATAGGTTGAAATGTATTTACAAAAACCAAGCATTTCAAATGGGAAATAAATAATTCGAAAATATGCGATGGTGTAGAGACGACATCAAGCAATTACTCTGCACCACCATCACTCACCACAGCCTAGAGTTGATTGGGGGTAGGAAAAGGTGTTTATCAGACCTTTGACAAAAATTATATATAGCTAGCACCCTCTTATACACCTCAAAACCCAATCAACTTCATACTTCTTCATCTTCGCATAGAACGTGTGTAGACTTTATTTTATATTCTCGCAGTTTAAATTGTGTGATCTATCTATCTCTCAGTTCCTGGAAGTAGGTAGGTGTATTCATTATTTACATCATCAAGAAAACTGTATACCCAAACCATCATCAAGGTGATAGGGTTGAAGCTTCGCAAAAGTGAAAACCTGCACTTTAAATGTCAACTTCAGTCTAATATAGACTCAATCAATGTCACGTTCATTACATGAAAAAAAAGAAGATTTTGTTCTTTTCACTGGCAAGCCTCTTCAGGAGCAGAAATACCTATCCTACATAAGTCGGTGGTTTTTTTTTTTTTGTAAAATATGAAGCACTGCTTATGGTATTTTTTCCTACCTTGTACGATTTTTGATGAAGAGAACAATCAAACAGTACAATTATGGCTGTGCTCAATAAAACAAAAAAGTTTTCCTTTCATCTTGTTCTTCTTCCCTTTTTTCAACATATCCCGTACGAGGTTCTTAAGGGACAGCAACCGTGTTATAAACATTCGGGGACAGCTTTGTTTTTAATCTATTAACTTATGTAAAATGTGCTAAGAGTACTTATGGCACTCGTACAGTTACTAAAATAGTTTTTGTTTGTTAATCCACATCACATAAAGTAAAGTGAAAGGCAAACAAAACGAACGTGTTTAAGCTGCCCTTACACAAATAATCACCTTAAGAGTGATAGACAACTCTGCACAACACGACGATCCTTCTTCTACTTAAAAAAAAAAGAAGAAGAAATACAATAAAGTAAATTTTAAAAGTTCAAATAAACTTAAACGAACTAATTTTCGCTGGCGTTTTTGTAAAATGAACAGCAACAACAAAATACTCTCATCCCCACTCCTGTAAATTCTAAACTTCTACTACACCCATGAAATTGTCTATCTGTGTTCTTCAATCCCCTGAAATAAGATGTACACTATGAGAACGTTATTATACCAAATAACAAATGCAACCAAGTCAGGAACAAAAAAAAAAAAAAAAAAAAAATCAAGAAGGATATCTAAGAAAATAAAATTAAAAATTCAAGCACATGAACCAATTAAAGTCAAAACTGACGAACGACAACAATGTGTTGCCAAACAAGAGCTGACTTAAAGACACAAGCAAATAGTTTTTCATTTTTTTTTATACATATGTATACCCTTCAGTGCTTCGTTCTTATTTTGCTACTTTTTTTGTATACAGTTCTTCTTCTTCTTTAGAAAGAGTGAAAATAAGGATAATTAGTTGAGATGTCTATAAGGACAGCTTATTGTGTTGTCTTACTGTCAGTCTAAATTCAGTTCAACTGAAAATTTGGATTAGAAAACTAATGGAAGGATTCTTTTTTAGAGTTTTGTGTAATGAAAACCACGTATCCTTTGCTAATAAAGATTCGAATCGAAGGTATTGTACAGTATAACAGTAGTGTGGAAATTTTTTGCTGCATCTTCTTTCCTGATTGCAATATAATATCTACTATAGGGACTCATAAAAAAATCGATGTCGAGATATTAATCAGATCTACGAGTACATTAGGTTAATATTGAAAATTGTTTAGTTTAAAAAATAATGGTGCCCGTTATGCAACCGCTACGATAAAACGTATTTTTGTTAAAAACGCTTTTATAGATTTTGATGAATTTTTTTCTGTGGCATCTTCAGTTTTGAGCTCAAACTTTTTTTTGGACTAAAAAATTGTAGTTTCTTAGAAACGTCTCAACAGATTTTTCTTCAAAAATAAAAGTGTACAATTTTTTTAGGTTTTTTTGTTGCAATTCTCATTTCAAAACTAAGAAACAATGATAGATATGGAAAAAAATAATTTCATAGCTCAATTTTTATTTTGCCAATTATTTCATGAAATTGTCGTTTTTAAACCAAAATATAATTTATATTTAATGCAAATTTGTCCATTGATATAAAAAAAGAACTGGACCTAACATCCAGCCTTAAGGAACACCCTTCAAAAATTGACAAACAGATGATATTCTTGGAGATTTGTGTTTCGATGGACGAGGCCGGGAATCGAACCCAGACCTCCGACATGGCAATCCTACGCACTACCCATTATGCTTTGTTCTACTGCATTTAATTTTCTCATTTTGACTGTCTTTCAGTAAAAATTGTTTTAAAATTTAAAACAAAATTTTATCTATCATTGTAAGTTTCATAATTTACAACCAGTACCACTGTACAGTTACAAGATTCAAGAGAACATCAATATTATTCCACAGCACTGTGGTTACTATGTAAGTGATTTTAGTAAAGTTGCACACAGGTTCTCAGAATAAAACTGGACAGGATTTAAACTGAATTCGAACAAATGGGTGAAATGTTTTTTTTTTTTTTTTTGTTGTTGTCGAAATTGCTTACCTACGTCACTTTCAGTGTTTTCAGATAAATAAAAATGGGAGAAAAAAAGTATCCCAAATGAACCATAAACCAAAGAATCCGTGCTGGAGCTTCCCATTGCTCCTGCTGCTGATTCTTTCACATCTTCTAATGTTTCCCTTCTTATCCGGCAGTCACAAACGAATAAATTCGGACAGCTGGAAAAACAATCTGCTGAAGGTTTTGTTCCGACAACACTCTTAAAGTGTATATACTCGTACGAAACAAGACAACAACCGCCCCCAACCCCCCGCCCCTCTCATCACTTACCCACTCTATAAATGAAACAATACAATAGAAAGCTTTGGGGAAACCCAAGAGACTGTCAAATGAGAAGAATAGAAAGGAGAGTTGAGCGAGCGTGTATAGCAACATTATCACTGCTGAAACAAAAGAATGAACTATGTACTGTAGAAAACATTGCACAATAGGGTGTGGGTTGGAAAACTTATTTATTTCCGGGATTTTCGAGTTTTTTTTTCATGTTTTTTTTTTCAGCTGACTCTTATTTTACTTCTTAAGGGTTAAGTCACACACAAAGTGTTGTTTGTTTAGATAGAGAAAGGGTTTATAGTCGGTATTTTTATATTTTCATTTTTTTTTAGGGAAAGTGCTATTGTTTTCGTATTGTTTCTAAGTATATGGCTTCGTACAGATGAATAGCAAAAGGTGAGTTATTTACAAAAGAAAAAATGTTTTTATTCCTTCTTAGACCCTTTTCTTCTTCTTAGGCTTTGTGACAATTTTTCAAAAAAAAAAAAAAGAGATTGGGATGGGTAATTTATACCCCAACACAAATCAATGGAAAGGTTAAAACCAAATACGTATTGAGTTAGGATAAGTTTCAATATTAAGCCAGTATAAGGAGACATCATTTTGATGTCTTTTTTTTTTGAGAGCTGATTTTGAAAAAAAAAAAAACAAGACACAAATCAAGATACTTTTTTATGGGTTGAACAAAATTGTTTTAGTTTTAAAATGGGTCATCTTATTTTTTTGACGGATTTTTTAAACATCGGTCAGCTAAAAAAATACATTTTTAAATTTAAAATAAATATCGATAGCTAGGAATAATTGTTATACTTTAATAAAATGTACGTCACGTATTTACTTGTTTCAATATTAAAGTAGCTTGGAGTTCAGAAAATTGCATAAAAACAAGATGTCATCAGAGAAAAATTGAATCAAGAACTGCTAAGTCAGCCAAACAAAATAGTTAGATGGGTTTAAGAAATGAAGTTAATATAAATTGTTTTAATAACAAAATGGCAGTTAGTTCGGAAAAGAAGTAAAAGAGGAAAAAGAAAGCATAAAAAGAAGTTTCTTAAAAATATATTTAGTTTTAACTACAAAAAACTGCAAAATAAATTTTTGAAAATTTGTTTTTGCAAAAACTGTTGAAGCTATTTTATTAACAGCTAACTATAATTCCTTGCTTATAGATTCGGTTAACTAATAAATTTATTTTAATTAAAATAAGAGTATTTTGAAAAAAAAAATTGTTTTTTGAAAATTTGTATATACTTGAAGCATTTAAAAAAAATCGTGGGAATTTAGTTGTACGAACTTTATATATTGGTGAATCTTTCAAAATGACTTGATGCGCACCTTCAAAATGTGCAGTTTTGAAGGTGCATTCAAATTTAGCTACTAATATTTTTAGTGGGTATTTTTGAATTTTTCGAACTCGAATGTGTATTTAGAAAAGTAAATCATTTTTGACCCATTAAGACCACCATGGATGAACTAGAAGTCCACACAAGTTTTTTTTTATAAACAAAAATCGGAATTTTAAAATAAAAAAAAAAAACAGATTCCCATTAGAAGTGATGTTATTGCCGCCCACAATGAAAAATAATTATTTCACTCAAAAAGTGAAATAGTTCCCCAAATTTTTTTTTTAAATTTCCTATTCTTTTAGTTAATGGTGACTGAAGTGAAATAATAAGCCGTTTGCTCATAAATTACCCACAATTCCCATTGACTTATTTAATTTCTAGTACTTAATTTGTCAATTTTGTCTGCCGACTGCCGATCAAGTTATTCGTTTAAAAACCTCCAAAAAATATTGACTTTTTACTGATTTTTTTTCTTAATTTTTTTTATCATTACAGTGCCAAGTAAACCTTTGAATCTAACTGTTGTAAATGTCACATCGAATACTATTACCCTAACATGGTTGGTGCCAAAAAATCAAAATGGCATCATTAATGGCTATCATGTATTTCATTTGCATGAGAATCAAACTGGAGTTGGAATTGCCAGAGCTTCAGATGGCCCATCAGTTACATTTCTTATGGATAAATTGAGTAAGTATACTTCTTTAAATATATTTAAACAAAAAAAAATATTGCAGCTGATTCAACTACTACATATTTATAGCTCAAAATAGTGTCATTCGAAAAAAATAAACAAAACTTATTTATTGCCATCAAAAACTAAATAAGTTTTCAAAACTTCCAAGTACATACGAGTATGTATATATTTTAGCTCCCCAGAGAAAAACATTATTTAGATATAAACAAGACACGAAAAGGAGAATAATAAACAAGCCACACTAATTGACTGGCAATTTAAGGGCACCCACTATATAGGTATAGCCTTAGAGCACATGACACCTTAAGCTTCTTCGACTTTCAAATTACTCCTATATACTTCCTATCATATTGTCATAAGCAAAGCCAACAACAAACACTTTGAATTGTCATATCTGTCATTCTTATTCATAAAAGTAATTTAACAATTTATGCGCTGCCTCTCGTGCACCAAACCTTTGTTTACCTTTTTGGAAAATATAATAAATTATGTAATTATCTTTTCTTTGCCAAAGCCTGTGCGAGAGTAGGAAGTCATTCAAAGTGGTGGCAA
Organism: Syrphus vitripennis; assembly: GCA_958431115.1. Taxonomy (NCBI): domain Eukaryota; kingdom Metazoa; phylum Arthropoda; class Insecta; order Diptera; family Syrphidae; genus Syrphus; species Syrphus vitripennis. The sequence continues at coordinate 5,477,231 of OY288108.1, read as the reverse complement.
AGAAAATAATGTTTCGCACAACAATCAGCTGCGTTGCGTCGCGTCGCGTCGTCGTTGTCTTCGGCCTTAACCGTCGACACTTTGAGTATTTATAAGACAGACAGCTGCTTTATCTACCATGCTATAAGATAGCTGAAATAGCAGCAGTAGCATGGGAAACAAGCTTAAATTTATCAATGCACTGAAAAAAAAAAAAACAAACAATGTATGTAATTATCATTTAGACGATACAAACTCCAAAAAAAAAAAATTTTTTGTTTTTACCAAGTGCAATCTAAGATTTGTTCGTTTAAATTGGTATTGGAAAAAAGAGTCTAAGAAATACTTCAAAATAATGACCATGTCCAGAATTCTTTAATAATATACATTGCTTGAACTTTTTTTGTAACGTGTTAAGCTTCGAGCTAGAAGAACGAAACCAGCTTTTCACCGCTCCTGCGAAACTATTGCAAAATTATGACCATGCTAGATTCCATTTTTGACCTTTTTGGAATACGTGTTACCATTCTATGATAAATGTTTAAAAAAAAATGTGGAAAAAGTTTCTTAAATTTCTCAAAATGTTTTTTACTGGAAAAAAGTATATTTTTAGAAATGTTAAAAAATAGAAAGTTAAAAATAACTAAAAAATAATTTGAAATGTTCCCTTGTTTACACCAACATTTACATATTTGAAAAATAGAAATTCCCTTTTGTTTAGAAAAAAAAAAACCTGGATTATTTATTAAAATAAAAATGTTTGCTTATTTATTCTGTTACTTTTTTCTGCTTGTTTATTTTATTATTGACTTCCATCATCATTCATTGCAAAATTTATCATTTCGTAAGGATAGAGCGGATTTTTTTGATAAAAATGGTTACATCTTTAGCAATAAATATCCGATTTGTATGATCTTAATGTCAAAAGAAAGATCATGTCATTGATAATATAAATGTATGAGTTGAACATTTTGGAACAAATGTGATACAAAGTTGATCTAACCTTTTTCTTCACATTGGTCAGCCCACAAGCTAAGGGAGACACTTCAAGAGTCTTTACTTTTAAAACCATTTTTTTATGATTTCTTTCAAGCAATGATGAATGTGTATCACTTTGGCTATATGAAAATAGTTTTTAGTACAACATGGTACTATGTATTTCTTTATACCCCTTAATAGTATTTAGTAAATAAAAATTCGATCGTTTGAGACTCTCGGTATGATCTTACCACTTTTAAATTAAGTAAATTTTTTCATAATTCTGTTTACAAAATAGCGCATTTTTTACATCATCAAAACTATTTCTCTTTTTTAATAGATTTACAGAATTTTAAAATACAGAATTGTGAGCAAACAGAATTTTTGAAAAATAGAATTTTAGTCAGGTAGTTAGGTAATGCAATTATGCTTAAGAGATGTTGCAATTTGTAATTTTAACACTTTAAAAAATTTGTAAAAAAATGCAAAAACAAAGTTGTCATAAAAATGGTCGAAAAAAACAAATTTGTCCATTTTTTTTAAAGAGAAAATGAAATAATTTTCCAATAACCATCGAAAATTCGTAATATCTTTAGCTTCTTTGTTGTATTACCAAATAAGAACAATTGTAATAATTAAAAAAGAAATTAATTTATTTAATCAAAATTAAAACAAATTGAACGAGTTGTTCGAGAAGCTAAGTTTTGAATAAACATAAATATTTTCGAAACAATCGAATTAGAAAAGAAAACAAAATACATACTACTATATAATTTTCCAAACAAAAAACTACAGTAGTAGTACAGCAAGTGTTCCGCCACATAGGCCCCCCAGAAGTTTTCTGCACTTCAAGGGAAACGTTGTGGAAATCTTACACGACGTCCTGAACGCGTGCGGGAAAACTGAGAATCTGAACGTTGTGGCGGTTGTCCATTTGAAGCGAAAGTATGTATTTGATCATCGATCTGTAGGGTGGGCGACAGTTAACGGCTTTGTTTCCAAAGGTACGATGAAAATAACAATCGTAAAATTGTTCAATGGAAGCGTCACGCCTGCGCTGGCTTGATGTTGGGTTTTGAAACGGACGTGATGGAGATTGACGTGGTTTGTTTCGATGATCGAGAAATCTTGAAAATTGTGATATAAGGTTTGCAACTTCAGATGAGGACGAAGCAACGTCCTGACTCTGAAGATCACTATTCACTGTTGAGGGAAGTTGGGGAGCAACGGCATTTAGATGGCGTAGCTCAACGTTTTCCATGACGGTATCAGCGATTTGAGTTTTCTCGGCGGGTGGTCCTTTTACCATTATGGTTGCGGTTTGAACAGATGGAGGAAGGCGTGAAGCCCACAAATCAATGAGTACTTGTTCGCTCAGTGTACCCTTTGCAACATGGACCATTTCGTAATAAAGTTGACTAGGCTTTTTGTCACCAAGAGGCATATCATGCAGTACACGGCAAAGTCGTTTTTGTTAGCTATCCGCGAAGTATTTCGTCAAGCCGATTCGTATGTACTCATATTTTTCTTGATTTGGAGCAGCGTCGATGATTGGTCGAAGCTCAGTTATGCGTGTGGGTGGCAATTGCGAGCACACGGTGTCAAATTTTCTACCATCTTGTTCAATTCCTGATGCTCGGAAATAGAAATCCAGTAAGTAGAACCAATTGTCGACATCGGATTCTACAAATGGTGGCAAATGAAGACGGGCATAACAATTAGCTGCTACAACCCTTTGTTGGTTATCCTCCTCAGCAGCGTTGTTACCTAGAATATCTTCGTTGGGCATCGTCGGGGTCACCAATTTAGCTTCTTTGTTGTATTACCAAATAAGAACAATTGTAATAGTTAAAAAAGAAATTAATTTATTTAATCAAAATTAAAACAAATTGAACGAGTTGTTCGAGAAGCTAAGTTTTGAATAAACATAAATATTTTCGAAACAATCGAATTAGAAAAGAAAACAAAATACATACTACTATATAATTTTCCAAACAAAAAACTACAGTAGTAGTACAGCAAGTGTTCCGCCACATATCTTTCAACCTTGCAGAAACAATCAGGATTTATATTTGTTATTAAATAAATAAATTTATCCATTGATAAGTTCAAGAAACTGTGTTACAAGAACTGGTAAGTTAAACCATTTCCGATAAACCTATCATTTTCCAAAACGGAAATGGATACCACTAAATTATTTTGTGGTACAAGCTCATCTACTAAGTTGAGTACTTTTCACTTGTTCCGATTAAATATCGAATAATCTTGTTGGTACAAAAGGAAACTATTCGAGATAAGTTGCAAACATTTAGTGAAACCATAGAATGGTGTGAATGGCATTATAAAGGGCTTTTATGAAATAAACAATGAAACATTAGATATTGATTTTGTAAATTTGTTTCCGTGTATGGATGTTTATTCATTTAACCAACTATTAGATGTTAATGAAGTGAATATATATGTACATACTCCTTTATATAAAGGTACACAATTTAAACAAATGAACTGTCAAAAGGATGAAGGATGGAAGTGCCTTTGTTTTGTGAAAACAGTGATTAAAAGTGTTGGTGGTGTGCGTGTATTTTAATTGGTAGTATACTCTTGGGCAATTGGCAATAATAGAGGACATTCATGAAGACTTATGAAAATTTAAAAAGGAGGCTATGTAGTATATTCCTTGCGCTAAAGGGCTTTCCAATCAAACCCATCATCATGGGGGTATATTATTATTAGTCCTTCGTTAAATAAAACACAAATAAGTGATGATTGAGTATTCCACATTTTTCATCAAACCAAAACAAGGACTTGCATATTAATTGCTCAACACAAAATATCCTTTATTATTTGTTAAGCCAAGGGATTGTCCCTAATAGACTTATACAATAACAATTTTGCGATGCCGTTCTTCTTGGATGATGGGCCCTGATGTTTCCAATAAATAAAACAAAGAGCCAGCCCAATAGGGTCATAATCAAATTAATACTAAATTAACAAAATGTAACCGAAGGACAAAAGCTGGGTGCAAATTATGGTCTTCAGAGTCTATCAGAAGTGGGAAGAGATTTAATTTGGTTGCTATGCGGAAAACACGCAAGCCCAGATTCTAGCCAGATTCTATACGAAGTCTGTCAATAGTGTTGTTAAGTGTTTACTATGAAAATGGTGATTAAAACAATACAATTATGATAATCTACCTGGAAATGCAATAGCAATATGCCGAAAGCTGATTTGCGTGTTACATACATTTCTGAAGATATACAAATGCAAGTTATTAGGTTAAGGAAATGCCTTGCATAATCCAAAATATGGATGAATAATAATATTGTTATGGTAGGTGCATCCAAGTGGTGTGAAACATAGAATATTAAAGACGATTGGGGATTATTTTGAAATTTTGTTATGATGGCATCCTTTTGTTTTCTTTATATGTATATTGAAGAGCCGAATATATATAATTTTGACATTACATGAGTCATATTGACATGCATCTATCAGCGTGATTAAATATTCATATATGGAACATTCAAGTAGCAAACATTATGAAAACCAACTACTTATCAATAATCAGGATATTTGAGTATGTGCGATGATTTAAAATATTTAAATCATCGCACATACTCAAATATCGAACACTATTGGAATTTGTATAAATACTTATTAGCCACATTACAATCCTTCTTCAAAATTTATGAATTTCATTACTAAGCACCCATACAAAATATTCCTTGGAATCTTAATCATTGAGCTTGCTAAGCAAAGTGTATCGCGTATTTGACGTTTTTTTAAAATAAGTTTAAAACAGGACAAGAATTTTTTATAAATACATATTTTTGTCGTTAAAAGATAGTAACACACGGATAAGGTATATTTATTGGAACCATTTAAATTCCTGTAAAATGGTTCTTACATATTTTACTACCAATGCATTTTTTGCGTAGCTATTCGATATATTTTAAAAATTAGTGCATATTTTATTTTTGAATTCTTGAAATAATCAAATTTTTTCGTCAATGTTCATACAATACATACATACATTTGTATTGAAGGTACCGTTAATAATGTTTTAATTTCAATTTTTAATTGTTTTAGGTACAGTTAGAAAACAATATCAATGTTTGCTCAAATTATCAAAGATATGAAGTCTAAAATAACCGTTTTGGACCGAGTTACAAAAAAGTAATACTTTAAAGCCTTTTTTGAAATAATTAATTTTCAAAAAATTATTTTATCTTTTTTTTTCAAAAAATTATTTTCTTTTTTTTTTCAAAACTCAAAATGTATTTTTTTTTTTCGAAATGTAAGTGTTTAATATTTAAAAAAAAAAATTGGTGCTCTTACATAAAATTTTTGATTGACATCAGATGAACCGTTTTGAGATAATCGAAAATCAAAGGTAACCGTTACATTTTGAATTTTTTTTTTATTTAAAGGGAACTAATATTTACATACAAAACGGATTTTCCGAAAATACAAAAAAAAAAATGTATGACAGGTAACATTAATTTTTACCTTAAGAAATTTAAAAAAACAATCCTGTGGAGATACGGTTCAAAAAACACTGTACACCAAGTTTCAAGATTTTCTTAAACTTATCCGTTCAGAGTGCAGCTCAAAAAATAAGCAATTTTAAAGCATCCATTTGCAAACCCTCATAATCAGATTTTGGTTAAGGCAAAGAGCCCAAGAAATTATTATTTGTTAAATTTTACTTTTAAACGTCATATGTACTTCAAAAAATTATTTTTTTTTTAATATTAGTAGATTCATATTTTACAAGCCAGTGACTGAATAATCGATAAAATACCAAAATTTTTAAAGTTATTACGAGCATACCTACGCACAAGTTCGCACCAACACCGTCCTTCAAAAAAAAAGAAGAAAAACAAAAATAAATTATATTTCGTGTTCCAACCTTAAAAAGGATTAAATTTACCTGTCATGGTACATGCTTAAAACTCAGCAATGTTTTTTTTCCATGCGGGACCTCTTCTTCCTTAATATCAATATCCATAAAGGACGCACAATTTCTTTTGTCTTTATTTGAATCAACATGGAAAATTAAAAAAAAAAATTATTTATGTACAAAGCTGATTCAAAATCCCAACTTAATAACTTTGCACGATAAAAAAAAATATGTATGTTCATATCTCCATAATAATCCATACATTTTCGCACTATTAACTTTCAGTGCGATGTTGCGGGTTTGTATACGTTCTGTTCATGTTGTGTTTTTTTTTTCTTACTGCCACCCACTGGGTTTTTTGACAGTGAGAAAAAATAATATTAAAAAAAAACTCACAAGCTTATATAGACTGCGGTAGATTGTTTTTTTGTGGCATACAACATATACAAATACACGCATTGACTGACCGACCATTCAGGACTTAAACTTGAGTAAGATTAAAAAACGGAAAATTCTCTTCATCCTTTGATATGTAAATAATATAGCAGAGGTACTTTTGCCAGCCATAAGGAACCAAACGATACCAAATTTTCATTAAAGTAAGCGTCAGACATACTTCCTGTCTAGATTAAACAGTGTACCTACACTGGTTCAAAATATGACCAATTTCTTGTTGATCAAATGAAAATATTTTCAAACAAAGATGTCCTTGATGATGTTTAAATTGTCCATGACAATCTTTATTTCATAACTATAACACACAATGCTTGTTTTTTTTGGTGTAAACAGTTTGTAAAATTTTAATTTTGTTCAGCAAGATTAAAATTTGAACCACTGTGGCGTGGTGCATGGTATCCTGCGGGACTTTTCTCACAATCGGACTCTCATAACTTGTAGAACTACTGTTTTGAGAATTTCCACCAGCAAATGACAAACAGTGTTGATCCTACAGTTGGTACCTTACACAGTGAGAGAGTCCCTTTTGAATTGGTTATAAATTAAATCCTGTCAGCGTGTCGTAATTTATTTCCAGACATCAATTTTGTTTCACTTGGGGACATTTTTTATTAATTAAAATAAAGGAATTTCATTTTGTTGATATGAAGGAGCAGAGAAGCGTGTGTTAGTGTTGGCAATATATGTAGGTGTGTTTGTATGTAATTTCAACCAAAAAAAAGGACCTTTTTAAAAGAGGCCATCCCATCCCCCAGTACATGCTTCCGCATTGTTGTATACTAATTACATTTCGATTCGGGATTTTATTTATAGATATTCCGTTTTTTTTTCCTATCCTTACAGTGATGCCTGCATTTAAGTTGAAAATTAAAAATAATACTGCATGAGTACTGTAGGTACTGTGCAAGTGAGTCCATTTATTATTCTCAGTTTAACATTGGAGCCATGGACATTAAGCAAAAGAGGGGGGAGGACGCTGAATGTAATAATAAAATCCCAACTGATGGTATTTAGTTCCTCTTCCCCATCACTTGTCCCCTGAACACATTATGGGATATTGAAAAAAAAAACACTGCCGGAGATTGTGGTCATGTGTGTCAGACTCATCAAAAATGACAAGTCGACCTACCATTAATATTGCTTTTAATGATGGCCGCCGAATTGTAATCGTATTAATTAGAAATGCACGCAAATGTACATGTTTATACAAACTACCCCTTCGGCTGCCCTTAAATTTTATATTTGAGTTGAAGAATAATTATTGCATATAATATTAATTGTTATTTTTGGTAAATGATTGTTAAAAATTTAAACTTTATCCTCTCATTTTTTTTTTCAGAACCATTCACCGAATATAGAATCAATGTAAAAGCCTACACTATCGCCCATGAAGGCGAATCAACTGAACCCATTCGTCAACGAACTGATGTTGGTCCTCCAAGTGCACCGATTGTTGTAAACTTAACATGCCATTCACAAGATTCGATTACAATTCGATGGAGGCGTCCATTGGAATTTTCAAATTCAATTGACTATTATATTATTAAGTCGCGCATACTCGGACATGAAACACATCGTGAAATTAGAATAAATGCTTCGGATCAGGAACTGGAAACTGCGGTGAGTTTTGATAATAAATATTTGCAAATTATAAAAACTTTTTTTGTCGTATGATAGGCCTTACTAATATTAACATAAACGAGAAATTTGAGTATTTTGAAAACAGTTTTTTAACATTTGTATGTTTTTGTTTTTGAGAAAATCGAAAATCAAAAGAATTGTTCTATGCGAGGTAACACCTCCCGTATTTGTTTCCATTTAAAGTGAGCCAAAAGAGATATTTAATTTATAGAATTTTTTTGAAAAAATCGTCGGAGCCATTTTCGAGAAAAATTGTATTTTCAAAAAGTCAATCAATTTTTTACGGCAGATAACGCTATTTTGGTTTTTAGCTCAACAGACAGAATTGCATGGACCCCCTTCAATCGACGTCTTAATAATGGTAATGTCAAGTATGCTCAAAATCCCGAGTTCGATTTGTCTTCCAGAATCCAAAACTTTGCCTATACCTGTATCGCAAGTAAAAATATTTTGAATTGATTTTTTTTGTATTGAATTTTTTCTTACTACCTGTTTCATTTACCAGAGGGACGATTATCATGATCTCAGCTTCGAATCTAAAGTCTTCTACTACACTTAAGGCTCTACTTGAAGCATGGGAGATATTTAATTTTTTGTTTGGGGAGTTATTTATTGGAGCCTTGAGAAGTCTATTTTTAAAGAATTTTACAATTTTGTCACAAAAATGTTTTAAAGTAGGTAAAGTTAAATCCTAGACCATTGTCACATCATTTAATAATCATGCCACGAATTACTACCGAACAATGTATGTATATCGGTTTGAAAACTTCACACGAACTTTCAAAATTCAAAAATCTTTAAAGTAGTTTTTTCAAAAAATTATGTTTTATACATAAAATTTCCTATTCCAGTTTTTAGTACTAAAACTTGAAACAAAACTTTTTCCAAAAAAGGATTTTCCACAAACCATTTCTCTAAAAATTGAAATCCGTCCAAAAAACAATTAACACTTTTCTCCCAATAGTCTCTGGGACATTTTAGTGAACGAACGACAAAAATTCGGGTTCCATTAACTTGTATGTATTTATATCAACTCAAAAACAATTGTAACAAAAAATAAAAATCCATTCAAATGACATCCACGTTCTCCTTTATCATTACAAAATACTAAATTATTGCATCAAATCAGCTAAAAACAAATTTTCAATTTCCTGACTTCAAGCCAAAATGTATTGCATGTATCCTTGCTTGTCAAAATGAATTGCTGTATCTGCCAATTAGGTTACCGCAAAATATATTTTACAAAATTGCATTTCCATCTGCAAGAATGCAATTTTCCGAGGTAAACAATAAATTCTTCATATTTAGATATAGTTTGATTTTTTTTTAAACAATATATTGCTCATGTCGTGTATTTTTAGATGAAAAAAAAAAACGAAAAGTGTGTAGTGCTGTTTTTTTTTTGTTATATAATTTTTTTTATACAAAAATTTTGTTTTGCCAGAACCAATTCGAGAAACATAAAATTAAACAACTGCAATATGTCAATAAATCTTCTTTTTTTTCAAAGACTTCTCTTGACTCTCTAAATCCTACACCTGTATAGTGTATGAGTAAAATGAAATAAAAAATACAAAAATTTCAGCCAGGACAATAATAGACATTGAATTTATATCTTTGAGTTTTTTTGTATGTGGATGTGTATTCGAGGATCATTGAATGTCCTCGTTGTTATTATAGTTAGATTGCGATGTGCCTCGTTTCAAGCGTGTGTAGTTTTTTTTTTATAAAAATATGTATAAAAAAAACCAACAACTGAAACTTCACAAAATAGACAATAGAAGCCCTGCACCTCCTAGAAAATGCATAAACAAACATGATGCTTTTCTATATCGTTTGTGATATTTTATATTCCGCATATAACATCACAGATGACAACTTTGTTGTAGGTAGGAGGTACATACGTGAACACTCCGTTTATCTGGCTTAAATCTATATCAAATATTTTTTAAATATATATTTCTAAAAATATTTTTTGAGGTAAAATAATAAATAATTACAATCATTGAAACAAAAAACTTATTTTTTTCAAAATTTCCAAAAATGTCCTGCTTACGACATTTTTCTCGGTCATTACAATATCTTCTTAATTCTGGAAGGTCTCGTAACATAGGGTCCGTCGTCGGTAGTAAAAAAATATTCGCCTCTCTTTTCTATGTAAGCAAAAACCTCGCACTCTGAAAAATTATCTCGTAATCTAAAATACCTCTGTAAACTGAAGTTCTTTTGATATGCATTTTTGTAAAACGAGCTTAAATTAATAACTCTAGGACTTGCCAGGTGACAAGGTTTCTTAAGGCTAGTTCTCGGTCTCGAAAAACTTCAGTCTTACGAGATAGTTAGACTCGTTAAAAAATAACCAAAAAAAAATTGAATTTAGAAACTGTCATTGAAATATTTAACTTTACTTATTAAAAGCACAACTTTAAGATGATTTTCTTCATTGAAAATAGCACCAAGACTCTCGGTAAGACTCGGACCTAAAAAATAAGCTCTCATAGCAAGGAGTTAGTGCCAAATATCTCTCTAACACTATTGGATACAACTCGAAGTCTACAAACAGAAACACCTCGAAAACTCATAAAATAACAATACCTCTTTTTCCGTAATATAATAACAACTGATTCTAATTCTTCAAAAACAAAAATAAATATTAAAATGACAAAAAGCTTGATTATTTTTTATTTCTGTAATTGAATAAACATTATTTGATTAAAAAAAACACCTTTCTGTCCTCAAACAATCGACCCAGAGTGTTATTGTCAGAATTGAATAATCCAAGTTGGCAACGAAGCATCGCACCATTCGTTGTCGCTGTCGTTGCCAATAAAATAAAGTTAAATGTTCTTTGACATAAAAATTCTGATACCGACGAGCTCAATGCATAAAAGACGACACAAAGAGCGAGAGGGAGACGCGCCGACATAGAAACCCATTCGATATGATGTTCCATACAAAGTCGATTAAATATCAACAATCTCACTTCAAGTGTGTCTACTTGAAATTTTGATTGGAATTGGAAATATTCATCGAAGCGCAGGCCATTTTCTTCCATTAAATTATCCCATTTTTTCTGAATTAAAAACAAGAAAAAAAAATGAATGAAAATGTTCAGCAGCGTTTTGTTGATGTTCTTTTTTTTTTGAATAGAAATGAAAAAAAATTCCTTTATACTTGTACCTAAACAAATTTCATTACTCATACTATTAGTCTATAGTCTATTAAGCCAAAAACGTAATAGGCTTTTGAAAATCAACTTTAATATGGCAATCAATACAAAGTAAGTCTGTCTCAGGATCTTTTGTTTTAGCTTTTTGACGCACAAAGGAACACAAAATTAAATGTACACCAAAGTTGTTCACATTTGCTTATTAATTTGTTGCCAACAGTTAGGAGTTTTAACCTTTGAATGTTTGACTCGTTGTGGGTCGTAAAATATTAGTATCGAGTGCTGATTAAACGTTCTACGATGTCTTGAAAAATTATGTTAGTGAATTTTTTTGAAAGTTTCATTTTGTAGAATAATACAATTATTTAGCTATGTGTATAAATTAAAAAAATAAATAAATTAAGTGGTACGACTGTCCTTGAAGAACCAGGACCTGAGTGACAAAGATTGTGGTTAGGTGAATTTTAGTAGGGAAAATGTCTAAATCATAAAATTTAATACGACTAAAAATATATAACGGCTAGATATATTATGTTGTTGGAAAAATATTTTTATTTATAACAAAAGTTACGATTTATAAAAATAAGTCCAGCATTTTGAGCAATTCCCAAAAAGTGTGTGCGAGTGAAAGTAACATTGTGAAGCTTTGTACTTGTCCCATCAAAAGGTTGAAAAAAATTGTTCTCTAAAAAATCATTGAACAAACCAAATATTTTGCTCTATTGGTAAAATTCCTTTAAAAAATAAGAAAATAGCTGAAATGGCTATTTTGTAAAGAGAATGTAGCATATAACAGTTTTAGCAACAAAAAGTTGTTATATGTATTAGAGTTTCTTATTTTTGTAAAAAAAATGTTAAAGCAAATTTTAAGAATAAAAAATAAAACTGCTTATGCATTAAAAAAAAAAACGTTTTTTTGACAGTCAATTTTGTACACCTAAAAAATGGTAATTTTTTGTACCGTATATTAATTTAATTTATTATTCCCGTTTTCGATTCTTTCGAATGCTTAATTTATTCTAGAAGTCCATTTAGTCGAAAGCAAAAATTCTATCGCCTTTTTATAGCTGCACATAAATTTATACTTGATAGTTGCCTCTCCCGGAAATAAACCCCCATACGATTTATCTTGTCTCGGTCTATCCTACACGCCCTTTGTCCACACCTTACGCAAATCACACTGCATAAAGACGTGGTTTTATGAGTGATTTTTCCAAACATTTAAAATTCTTCGTTTTAAAACTTAAAATCAATAAAACCTCTTTCCTATCTCGAATATTTTGGGACCAAAACCAAAAAAAATTGGCATTTTTGTATTAAATTAATACTTACGATCTCTTGCTGTCAAAAAATAAAATTTTTTTATTATTCAAAGAAAAGGAAATAACTGTTACTTTTACTTTCAAATGCTATTAAGTATTTTGAGCATGGTAATAAATAAAACTCCGAAACATAAAAAAAAGGGATTTAAAAAAAAAAAATCGAATAACGAACGGTCTAATATTAATTATGTTCTTAAGATCGGCTTTTGATCAATTTTAGTCGAAAAAAAATGAACTCTCGTTTCTTGCTCACAAAGTTGAAAATCCGCGAAGATTACGATTGATTTTTGTTGAACTTGTTACATTATGTACATTTGTATAGTTATGTACTTAGAATGCATTAAATTTGTTGACTCGTCACTTTTTCCTCACATATTTTCATGGAAAATCTAGACATGAAAATTATTTGCTCTACAATCTTTCATCATCTTTCATCATAATTTTGTCATCTTTTGCTAGAAAATGACAACAGCTGTTTTTTTTTAAATCAGATACTTTATAGAGCTACTGCTTCAAACTAAACTTATTATTAAAAAAGACTCAATAAACCTATACTTTGCCTTTAACTAAAAAAAAAATACTTAAAAAAGAAACACCAAAGGAAGAAATACGATAGGACGTAAGTAAGTAGCGAGTCGGAACACCTCACCCCATCCCATTACCGGTCAGGATAAAAAAAAAATAAGAATGGACATAATCTTAACATACATAACAACAATCTCTTGCACAAAAAAAAAAAAGAACACCCTGCCTGTGCCATGTGCTGCTCTGTTGATTCTTATTTAAGACTGTTTGTTTCGCATTTCTCTATGAGCTCGTTCTTCTGCTAGTCAAGTCATTTCCCCTTGGATTTGGCTGGCTCATTTTCTCTTCGTTCTTTATTTTGTCTTGTTAAGAATAACCTTCGACCTCGAAGCGGGAATTATACACAGTTTTCTTCATTATATCCGGCGGGCTATATGGGGTTGGGACGGCTGGCTGTTGCTGCTATTTCAATGAAAGTGAGATGCCTCTGGCTGACTTTTAAGCCCTAAGTGGCTTATAGCGGGTAACACAAAAAAAAAATGTGAATGGCATGTATCCTGTACTAGATACAACATGATGGTTTAAATTTTTTTTTCTTCTTTTCTGCTAACAAAATTAATGGTCTTAAGCTTTGTTCGTTCAATGAGATGAAAAAATTCTTCAAGTTTATGAAGCATTTATTTTAAAATTTTCCTATACATCTTTAGAGCTATATACTTTTCTTCAAAAAATACTTTGAATCTAATTATGTGAGTCTTCATTTCTGTTTTCGTGTTCTTTTTCTTTCAGATGATTTTGCAAAATTTGACAACGCATTCAATTTACGAGGTCAAAGTAGCAGCTGCAACTTACAGTGTTATAAATCCAAAGAAGATAGTTCCTGGACGGTATTCCGAACCAAAGAAGGTAAATTAAAAAAAAAAAAAAATCTTAAGTTTTGTGGTAATGAAAAAGTCATCAAGAATTCCGAGGAAGCAAATATTTTTTTTTTTGGTTAAGGAAATTAAGCTGCTTCCTTGAGTTGGTTGATGTTGCAAATTATTTTCCAGAAAGTACCACGTATTGTTAAGTGGTTTTGAAGTAGATACGGTGTACATAAGCTACATACATAGACTATTTTAATATTTCTTATTGCCAAGGAGGAAACGTTATTTGGGGAAGTATTCAAAACAAATAGCACTCTTATTTTGAATAAATAGATTAAAATGATTACAATTTAATGAATATTAAAAATAAATAGAAAATTAAATCCTCTCTGCCATATTGTGTGAGAGCTTGAAGACATGATATACCAGTAAAGTCCACCATAGACCAAATTTGGACACTGCTGCAAAACTTGGAAAAATAACCCAAGATCTTCAAATCGACACCTGACCCCTGTTTATCAATTTTAAGGCCGTGTATGACAGAATTCATAATGAGAAGCTGTATACAGAGTCATATCGGAAAAGATCACACCGATACATTCGCACTTTCCTGCTTTCAAAGATTGATCCAATCACTGCGATAAGTGAACGATAATGACATAGTTGGAAGAACATCACCATAGACTGCTAAAAGTGTGAGGTAGGAGTATAGTTAAGGATTTTGTCAACTTAGGAGTTAGGAGGCGCTTTTAATTCAGACAATGACCCAGTTATGTAGGGAACGAGCTGGCTGGAGAAGGATGTTGGCTGAGGCACTGGTCCGACCCGGACTGTAGCGCCACCTGAAGTAACTTTGTTAAACGGCTGATAGGAGGCGTGTTCGGGTTTCGGCGTCTGATTCTTTGAATGGAGGCATATGAAGGCGGGCATAAAAATTAATTAATTGTAATGTTACAAAAATACCTCCATATTGCACTTTGCTGAACCTCAACCTACAGAACCTACGTCTTAAAACTATTTAATATGTATTTTGAATTCAGACCAGACCCAATCCATTCAATTTGTATCTAAGATCGTTTATATTTTATATAAATATTTAGATTTCTTAAAGGTTTGTGTCTGCATGAAAAACTTTAAATAAATTTTTGACATTCATTTTTTTCACAATTTTCCTGAACACCAAAATAACTCACCAACAAATATTTCAATGAAACGGAAAGTAACTATACAAAATTGTAATACGTACATATAATGTAAATGCAATATTCGCATAAAATAAATTCCCATAGTTCACGGTTGATTTCATTAACGGAAAACCATAAAATTTGTTCCTACCTTTAAAAAATAAACAAAAAAAAAAAATATAACGATGTTAAAAAAAAACAACAACACAGAGTCGAGTCATGATTTTTTACGCCTCATAAATAAATATTTTCCATCGTTAGGATGTCATTAAAATATTTTTCTTTTTTTTTTTCTTCTTTTTACAAGGTGTGAAGATTATATTTTTGGAATGAAGGATTTTTTTTTAGTCGAGTGTTCATATAAAATTTTTATGTATGTACATCAATCATATCGAAATTTAAGTATGTTTTATTGGTATTTTGTTAAATATCATAAGAAGGCTAACATGAGCTTTAAATTGTTGAACATTAAAAAAAAATTCTAGTTCCTGAAACTTTGTATGCCATTGAAGATTAAACACGATGTAAGTCGCGTGATACATTATAGCTTTGTAAAGTTTATACAAGGTCTTTTCGTTGTAGTTTTTTTTTATGTACATAAGTAATAAAAATAACAAAGTTTAAAGAAAAAACACACAAAAAATACTTTGTGAAAGTGCCAATGTCCATTTTTTTTTACAAAATTGCTGTTGCATGTGCATACACTGATTTCCCAAAAATATAAAAAAATGTAACGTTTTTTATTGGGTTTTCAAAAAAAAAATTGATTTCTTTTCATAAATCTAAAAAAAAATTTTTATTGGGATTATACAAAAAATCTTTCAAAACGTTTTGATCGCAATCTGCAAACCATTTGTGATAAAATCGAAAACACAAATTCGCCAATATAATATTTTTTTTGACAAACATAAAAAAAATTTGAAATGTCTTTTTCCATCAACTTTTTGTGGCCATTTATGATAAAATCGAAAATCTCTTAAGCTGCTTTTATGTCAGAAAAAATTGGTTAAAAATATAATACCCAAAAAAAAATGTTTTATTTGTTAGGGAATCAAGTTGGATTTTTTATTTTAGCCCCGAGAGCTCTGTTTTTGACGTCATTATAACAATTATGGTTTAAGTGGTTAATATATCATCTACCCATCTCCCTTTCCGACGTACGTCGCGTCGCTCGCCTTGGTCCTCTCGTCAATAAAAGTCCATTTTGTCCAGCTTTGGTCTTAGGTATATTCTAGATATGTACATACATACGTGTGGTCAGGACCAGATCCATTTTAATTGTTTCGTTCGATGTATTAAGTCAATTACTTATTTCTGCGTTATTTCTATTCTTTGTACTCTTCGTATATTTAAAATTTTATTATTTGGGATATCATACAAAGAATTAAAAATAACTTCTTATTGAATGCGAAATAACTAAATGTGAAAAAAAAACAGCGAAATGGTTCCCAATAAAATTTAATTTTTTTAAACAATTCAAATCAAAGGTATCTGTAAAAATTCACCTTTTCAGGCTATGTCATATTTTGTTCTTGTTTGTGTATTTATTTTCATTAAATCTTTCGGCTCCTGTAAGTCCTTAAAAAAATAATGCAAAATATTTAGTTTCTTTATTTTTTTTCCTACTAAGAACAATTTTTCAATATTGAAAATTTTACACTTCTAAAAAATTGATTAAGGAAAAGTTGCCTACCATAACGTTTTACATTTTATAATGATGCCGTTTTACACCACTGAAGTACAATAGCGAATCGAAACCAGGCCAAACTAAAAATTATATTAGTCAAACAGGATTTTTAAAAATTTGCGATATAAAAAAAAAATTAAATGTATTTTTTACTCTGAAAATCTATTGCAACACAAAATATTCGAATCTAAATCCTCAAAATTGTATGTCTTGAAAACCATTTTTTGTTTTGGGATATTATCAACCGAGATATTTAATGAAACCTAAAATCCAAAAAACCGACCTAAAGATGAATTTCACGAGTGCAAAACACCTGTGTTAAAATCACCCCATTTTATAATTAAAATTTAATTTCCTGTAAGAGTTTGTGTTCAAAAAGTCGTATCCTTTGATTTCATTTCATTTTACACAATTCTTTTCAGAAGTGCGTAAAGTTAAAAAAAAAAACTTTCTCAATCCTTCCTTGCAGCGTTTCTCTTCTAATAAATGAAAATATATTTTTTTTTTGTCAAAACAAAACTTCATCTGTGATTTCTAGTCAACCATGGCAACAGAATAAAACAAATTATTAAAAAGTTGTTTTTTTTGTTTTATTTCTCAATTTTCAAAGTAAAATGCCAGACGTTCGTTTGAATTTTGCATTTGTCAATTTCTTTTTACACGAAATTAAAAAAAAAAAAAAAAATCCTTTCAAAATCTTTTTTTTTTTTATTTATTCTTGACAAACCACAATTCCTCTATCTATGATTTTTTTATCTCTTCTAGGAAAATTCTTCTAATTGCTTTTACCATCACCTACCTCTCCCTCTCTTACATTGATATGAAAACACAAAACAAAAAAGAAAGACAAAATCAAAGCTTCTCGTCTTAAAATTAAAAAAAAAACTATAAGAAGAAAAATCAAAGCGCAAGCAAAGTTTGTTCTTAAGTTTTCCATAGAAAAATAATATATAAAGAAGAAAAAATATTGTAAAGTAAAAAACTGCATACAATTTCCAGGTCACTTATTGCATAAATCAAAGGTTAACTTACTGCCAAAGGACTTTTGAATTCATCCTTAATTATGCTTAATGCACTTGCTTTTGGCATCATTTCATATAAAATATCTATTTTTTTGTAATTTTTATATGTAGGTATTTTTTTTTTCTGTTCCAAAGAAAGCCAGAAGAACGCATTATCATCGGCCAGGCATTAATCACGCCACACTTAACATTCATTTTCCAGAAATTATCCTGGAGGTCACATTAATATTAAACTTTTGTCTTTTATTTTATATAATATATTTTTTTTTTTATTTTTTCGTATTCCTACTTTTTTTGCCTGAACAATTCTTTTGTTAATTTTTTTTAACTACACCTTATTCTCTACCCGGTTGGGATAGCGCTGCGCTAAGGTCCTTATGGTAAAAAAAAGCAAAGGAAAAATTAACAAAAGCGATCTCCATAATGAATTTACATTCTCACCAGAGGACGACAGGTACTGCTTTTGACAAATATTCCATGGAATACGTGATTTTTTTATTGTTGTTGTTATGTGTTGTTTTCTGGGTGGTTGGTTATTTCATTCTTTATTTATTGCAAGGATGGATATAAAGTCTACCCCCAGCGCATTTATGTACGCCTGACACATACAGACACGTGTTATTTTTTTTTTTGTTAATTTTATTAAAAAGTTGTATCTTCTGTTTGTTTGTATTTTTTTTTTTTTAATTTTTTTGTTTTTGAAAAAAGTTGGAAATGTTGGACCTTTTATTCTTTCTAAGCCTGGATGACATGAATAATTATACTATCGTCCTTTCTATTAAAAGTATTTTTTTTTTTACCTAGGTACATACGTACATGTATGCACATGAAAAAAAAAATTTAAACAAAAGAGTGAAACAAACACATAATAGGTTCAAATTCCCCATAAATAAACGTTTTTTAAACAAAGAACTTCTGCGTTTTTTTGTATTTTTAACAATAACAAAAAAATAAAAACACTATTTGCTGGAAAAGTTTAATGATTCTGTTGCGGACGGAGTGTTTCATATATGTGCAAAAAAAATAATAATGTTATTTTATTGAATTGAAGTACAATAATTGCGAATTTAAATCATTGTAGCTGTAGGCATGTCATATGTGACACTACCAATTCTAGGATTTCGTTGGTTAAAAAGTTAATAAAATTTACTTTAGCAAAAAAAATACATAATGTAGGTATATTTATTTGTTATTTTTCTGTCGGTTTTTTTTTCAAATATTTTATAATTTATATTTAAAAGCAATAATAATAGAGAATAGAGTGTGGAGATTTTTTTTTTTAAATTGATTTTTTCTAAAATGTTATGGCGATATAAAGTTTCATTTTTAGAGGGAACGTGCGGAATATTTTGGTTTTGTGACGACGCGACGCACATTTTGAGGTGTTTTTTGTTTGATCTAAAACAACCGACCCGATTCATTGAAAAACCTAGCTGAGATAGTAGCGGGCGCTCAAAGGTATACTTCACGATATTTGGGAACTAATGCCTTTCGCCTACAAACTAAAGTTATACTAGAATTCAGTGTCGTTTTATTTTTCACCAAGAAACAATTTACAAAAAAAAACTTGGTTTCTGTATCATTTTTTTTTTTTAATTTTATATAAAACGTGGAAGCTATCTAAAACTATATTTTAACTAATTAAAACAACTTACTTGTGAACAAGAATAGCCATCGCAACATTTTGGGCCATATGCATAAAAAGAAGTAAATGCTTTTACTTGGAAATGTCTGCAGTAGTTAATGCAAATTTCCCACTAACTAGCACAGCAATTTACAAGTAAAAGCATTTACTTTTGTTTATGCATATGGCTTTTTGTTGCAATGGCTTTTATAATTTTTTTTTTATTGGGTTTTTATAATTTTTTTGGTGCCACCCCGACTGTTCCTGCCTACACAGGGGCCAATCCAATTGTCTTTAAATATCTATTTCAAGTTCTGAATGGAGTCACTAAAACTGGTTCTCCTGCTTCTTCCTATCTCTTCGGTCCCAATCGGACACAGATCTATTGAACCGAAATCGCTTAGCGCCGCCCGCGCCACTTTGTGCGAGCACGTTTCTCTCTCGTAAAGAAGCCGCCGATCCACCCTTCTACGGCCGATTAGGTGGACCTCTCCATCCTGGATCACCCCTCGGCTGGTAGAGGAGTGCGAGATAAAACCACTCAAACTATTAGCCGAAGACATTGAAATATTTATGTTTCACCGTATTTTTGAACCTAGAAGAAAAAATTGAATTAGAAACATATACAGTGGTGGCCATAGAAATAGCACACCTATTTGTAATTTTGTATCTTTATTAAAAAATTAAGTTAAAATTGAAACTTCAACGGTTCCTTTTGTTTAAATTTCATAAGAGGTAGGTACAAAGTTTGCTATTTCTGTGGCAACCACGGTATCTAATTGCGCTACCTACAAAAAATTTGTATAGTAAATTTTTTTTCAAAAAGATAAGAATGCAGGAAGTCCCGAAAGTGCAATCACGTAATTAGGACAGAAAGTGGTTGCAATTTTATTGAGAGATAATAAATGCTGATTGCAAAATTTGAAGTCGCAGTTTTCAAAAAGAATGCAATCTTAAAATTGCATTCAATAAAAAATTTTTAATTTTTTTGTTTAAAGATTGCATTCGCTAAGATTATACAGATTGACAACCCTGACAACGAGGGACGCTTGGAGTGAATAAAAACCACTATCGCATTGAGTGAAGTGAATCTCACTTATGCTGGAGTGTCTTTTTGTTTGCCACGTCACACTTATTGTTATATTTATACTCCCAATATTGAGTATGCATTTGCGAAAACACTTTTTTTTTATTTTAAAATGCCAGAATTTCTAATTCAACAGGTACAACTAAATAACCAATGTTTTTAGATTTTATTTTCCAAAAAAAAAACGCAGTACATATTTTTTTATTTAATGACAAATATTAATTATTTTTTGGTGTAGGACCTATTCAAATTTTCTTTTACCCTTAAAATTCATAGAATCTAAGGTTGCAAAACCTTGCTGTAATTGAGAGAGTATACTAACTGGATTTTTCTTACCTGTTGTAAAAAATAAAACAAAACGTATTAGAAGTAAGAAAACTTTGTTATGTAGATATTTTAAGACTTTAATCATAAGATGAAAAAAAAAAATAATTTTTTTTACAGTAAAATATATATTTATTAAAAGTTATATATATTTATTAAAAGTTACCCTCATAAAAACATCAGTTTTTATTTTTTTATATTTATCGTTATAGTAGAATACAATATCTTTCATTTTAATTGTATTTTTTAATTTTATTTGTAGATACACTTGCAACCAAATTGTGAGAAAATTCAACCCTTGCTGAGACAATCTCATAATGACTACAATTTGGCTGTGCTCGTTGGAATTATATTCAGTTGTTTCGGAATTGTCCTTATTGTGATGGCATTCTTTTTATGGAGGTAAGTGAAGTTCTTAAATGTATTCGGGTGTGGGTTTTTTTTTTTAATTTTTATTATATCTACAACTTTTTTTGCTATATTCCTCCATTTTTAGAGAAACGATTGGGAAACGAATTCTATGTATCGTGTTTCTACTTCTTATTCTCTAATGAGGCAGGATTTTGTGCAATTGTGCAAAGTTTTTTTTTGCTTCTTCCAGAATTGCATTGTTTAACAAAAGACGACAACAACGACGATGAAAATGAAGATATCTTTATATTGTATGGCTGTGTGTGTGTGTTTTTGTTGTTTTCCAAGCTGATAGTATATAGTAGGTTTCCTTGAGAGTTTGTATCTTATTCTTCTTGTTGTTTCTCCTTATAACAATTCAAGGATTCTTCTTCTTTTTAAGAATAAAATCAAATAGATAAATTGCTGCAATGTCCTTCGCTATGGATATACACTTCTTTTTTTTCGAGTGAATGAAGTAGAGAATAATACATTTGGTTTTAATTAGTTTTGGAAAGTCAAAGCAAAAGATATCGGAATTGTATTTGGGTTTTAAAAAAAAAATACGAAGAACAAAAATGCAACAAAAGATTGAATTGTTTTAAATGTATGTTAAGTATCTGTACTTGTTTTTTTTTTCTGTTTCTTGATGCGGTTTGAAAAGAAAACTATGCACAACATCAACATTTATTGTCCATCAAGTCTTACTATTTGGGGACAGCAAATACTAGTTGGAACAATCTTTGCTTCTTCTTTTTTTATCGAAATTTTTTTTGAAAAGAAAATACGTTTTATTTGTGATATTTTATTCGGTACACATATGAGACATTATTAATGAGATACCTCTTTTGAAATTCAAAGTCTAATATGTTGTACTCAAAAAGACTTATGTTCAATTCATAATTGTAATTTTTGTCATAGCATCCGGGTTGGTCTATACGTCCACGGTAAATAGTTGAAAAGCTAACACCCAATGCTTACAACAATTGATTTGATCATTTGGTACTAAAAAATAATTCAACATTATAAAGAATATTATTGCTGTACGACTATTTCTCTGGGAAACCTTATATGAAGATCAGTCTTGCTATCAAATTTTTTAAATCAGTGAGAACATTAAAATAGTTTGTGGTACGAGTACAATGAATGCCGTTGCCTGGCCGAGATTTTATATGAAATAACCATGTTTTTATTTATCCAAACAATTGTCCAAAAAATTCTCTAAAAATTTTAGTGTACTAAAAAATGTTTCCAAAAAATCTATTGCCAAACAAAAACTTAAAAAAATTGTCAAAAATAAAAAATTTGGGTTAGATAAAATGTTTTCAAAAACAAATTTTGAAAGGATTTTTTTTAAATTACAAATAAAAACTCACGCGGAATTTTTCCAATCTTCTAAAAATTGGAAATGCCAACAATTATGACCCAGATTCGATCAAAATGACAACCCGGCAATATTCTTCTTCGGTGGCAGTGAATTCCAATAAAAACTGCCGCCACTTTACACGTTCCCAAATTTTGAAAATATATGAGAAAAAAAAACTATCGGAAATTTTATTACAGTCAAGTAAAAAATTCTGTCAAAGTCAAGTAACTCCAAAGCTAAAATTTTAGATTCAGTCAATGAATGGCTCGATCAGTCACTGAATCAGTGCGATGATCGTATTACTATTACTTTAGTCTTTTAGTCATGGAAATATTTGGATTTCCACAGTTCACTCCACAAACTGCTTCAGTAATTCATACGCCATCACCCATCACCAATATTTTAGTTAACTATATTTATTCAAAAACCAAACGTTTCAAATAAATACCATACCCGAGAATTTGTTGGCTTCAAACAAAACTTATGCAAGAGTATAAGTAAATTAAAAATAAAGTAAATAAATAGAAACCATAAAGCTTACGTTTTGCAGTATATAGAAGAACCAAAAGCAGCCGTTTGTATCTCTCACACAAACGCTCACAAAATAGTGACACAAAACCGTCAAAAAGTTTTCCAAACAAACTATACCAACATTTCCATCTTGGATTTTATATGTTGTGGCTTGGAATGCGGTGCGATGGACAAATTTCATATACTTACCTAACGTTATAGCTTAAGGATATGCCATCCATGTGACAATTTCCAAAAAGCAGATGATGATGAGTAGTATGATGATTCCTTGCTTCTTATCTATTTGTTGGCTTGTTTGTTTTTCACTCCATAGATACGTATTCAACAAGGCATAACCAAAGCAGCAGCACCAGCAGTAGTAGCATCAGGAGGAGTTACAGTCAGTATGATGCTAACTCTGTGGTATCTATTTCATGCAAAGTCGTATTTTTAATAAACTTTCTCCTTACCCGCCGAAAGGGGTTGGTTTGGATCTGCTTGCTCTGGTTTATACAAAATATACAATTTTTTTTTTGGTTTGTGTGTCTTTTTTACGAAAATGTTCATATTTTTGCGCTTGGAATGTGAAACTTTTCTTTGCGTTTGCTGGCATCATGAAAAGTTTTTGAATACTTCTTGCTTTTATCTTCGTCGTCTTTTTCTTCATGCTATCATCATCATCACCTTGGCAAAACATCTGCGGAAAAACTTGTGAACATAAAAATGCACAAAGGATATGCTTTTGCAACTCAATACGCTGACAAGTATAGCAGAATAGAAGGTATATGTAGTTAGTACCTATGCGAGAAGCGACGCTATCGCCAAATGGATTTGAGAATCAAGCTACACAATTGACACGAAAGATGATTTTTGCATCTGGGTTTCGCCTGTCATAGCTGTGTCTTCCTCGACTTCGTCGTCGTCGTCGTTGGTTGTGAAGTTTTTTCTGAACAAAAGGACAGGGAAAAGTTTTGGCCATATATTTATTTTTTTGAGTGTGTTTTCTCACGTGAAAGATAAGGATTTAATTGCTAAAAAAAACTTTATTAAATTACCAGAGCGTTTTTAGTTGAGAGCGTGTGAGTTATTTGCTTTAACATTTTATGATTTTTTTTTTTTGTTTCAAAGGTTATTAACTCCTATTGCAGGGACAGAAACTATATTTTTTTACGTATACACAAGGGAATATTTATATGTTCCCATGGTTTTACTGGAAAGACTGTATAGTGTATACCCAACCTATCCCCATGAACTTATCACTGCGAGAAATGAAAACTAGAAAGTACTGCGGCGATACACATTTTCAGTTATCGTGATGATATTACCACGACAACGAATACATGTCGCCTGCAGTCTTTATAGCCCAAAGGAAATTTTAGTTGGTTGACAGATTAACTACCTTCGTTAGCATTTTTGATAATAACAGCATAAATGAATACAAAAAAAAACTGATTTAAAAATAGAAACCTTGTTCACTGTGGCGTATAAGTGTTTTTTTTTTGTCCAGTAGTTCAGTAAAAGTAGGTTGTTTTTATAGTAAGGTTGAATATGTTTTCTTGATGTTCTTATTATAAATACTTAAAAACTCGCAGACCAATTTGTATATAAAAAATAGTTTTGTTTTATTCAATTTTTGTATTTCTAGGAAGAAGAAGTTTTCGTTATTTTTCGTTACTTTTCTTTTTTCGAGACTAAAATTCAACCTTGTCATTTTACTGTCCAATAAATAATTGAAATTTAATAAATCAATGCAAATTTTTCTTTTACTCAAAGTTACATACTCGTACATATTAGCTAAAAAAAAATGGGAAAAATAAATCCTGAAATAGACATTTTTTTTTGTGTTACTTAAATTTTGTTCTCTAGTGTAGAATGATAAATTGAGTGATACTAGAAAATCCAATAATAAAATTAGAGTTGATGCACTTTACAACTCATATAGAAGAATAATTTGCAATCGTGACAGAACACGGATGTTTCGAACTTTTTAATTGAACATTTTCGCTTTGATTGATGATTTTTTGTGTGGGTTTTTGTTAAAAGCAATAAAATTAATATTTATATATTTTTTTCAAGATGAAAAAAAAACAAGTTGGTGGGTACTTTTTTTTTTTTTTTTGTTAAATGTTAAAATCAGGAAAATCATTGAAATTGTCTTTATTTGCTTTCAATGCCAGTGTGTAACTCTTCAAATTTTTGTTTTGTTTTTAGCTGAAATTTCATGATTTTATCTTTTCTGTATTGATTTTTACATACAATTTTGAAAAAAAAATAATAATATTTATTTTTCAGTTTCATATAATAAGTAGTTCCTATTTCCCGCAAGGGTCACTGATAATATGCTATATGCTATATCGCATAATTTGTTCCAAATGCCACCGCAAAGCACTCTGTTCTCTGCTTAAAAAATTAGCTGAAAACAACCAACGGGCAGTGACCCTTGGAAAAGTGATTCTTTTCTGAAAAGTTTCATTTATTCATCAAAACCAATAGGGTGCAAAATATTGACAAATCACACTTAAACCTTTTTTTCTATTTAAAAAAAAAAAAGAATTCTGATCATAAAAACCGTGACGAATAAAGAAATCATATTTAATTAAGAACAAAAGCAAAAACAACAACAACAAAAATGACTGACTGGCTTTTGACCAAAAACCCATCATCGAAAAAAAAACCAATGAAAATTTAATTAGCTAACGAGATTGAATCCCTTTATTAATATATATAAAAGTTATTTTGACCTTTTTTTTTGTTTTGTTCTGTTGGTTGGAACAAAATAAAAATAAATACTTTACAGGCAGCCAAGGGGTTGGTACTGATGATGATGATGGCTATAGAAATTCAAACAGACGTTTCAGTTCGGTTCAATTCGGTTCTTTCATTCTTATATAATTGTGTGTAAGTATATATGTATCTTTTGAAGAAAAAAAAAGAAAAAAGTTAAATCTACGAAAAACTTTGGTTTAGCGAAATTGAATAGAAAAGTTTCATTTCCTAATTAGCACCGTGGTGAAGGCGGTTGGTATAGAGAAAAATCAGATAAAGACTTTGCCATTAAAAACAAAACCGCATAAAATCCTTTCATGTCAATTAAATTTTCTATTTCAATCCCGTTGCGCGGCGCAGCGGTGGTGATGATTTACCGTTAGTTTTTTTTTTGTATATTTCATTTCTTGGGAACTCATTTAATGATTAAAATATACTTTGTCGTTTTTAATTAATTTGAATTTTGATCTTCAGATCTTTTATCTCCAAAATAAGATTTCTTGGATCTCTCTTTTTTTGCTCTAATTCAAGAACGTTTTTCTGGGGTGATTTATTAAACGTTTACGCTCACCAAAAAAGTGCAACAATTTAACATTCAAACTTTTTATCAACTTCAATAAAATGATGAGCGGCTAGAGTTGCATGTTGTGCATATGTTATTGCGAAATAAAATTCAAAGTTACCCAACTGGAGTTTGATAACCCTTAACATTTATCGCAACACTGGTGGGTGACTCTTTATGAACTCACGGTCAAGTTAACTCCATAATCACCCCTTTTAATTCTGTAGATACTTATATGTATGTTAGTAACAAAGAAAATTATATCTTGAAGTATATCTCGATACTTGACTCTTTTTTTTTTGTCTATCGCATGTGTTTAATTTTACAGTCTGTTGGGGTTATTGCAATTCCTTACACAAGATGTTTACAAGTGTAAATATTTATTCAACTTGTGTAAATAAAGTTCATGATGATAAAATGTAGCGATTTTATTGAAGTGACACTTTTATAAAGAGACATCACGAACATTCTATAAAAACTATTCGTCCTTTGTTGAAAATATAAAATGACACATTATACTACACATGAACTGGGTTGCTTAAATTCACATTATATATTGCAAATATCAATAAAGTTTTATAAAAGTTAAGAGATGTTATACCTTTAGCTATGTATTTGTGAATTTGAAAAGCTGTACTTTCAATGATTGTGATATATGATAGGTATTGTAATTTAACAAGTCTTTAGTGTATAAGCACTAAATATAAAATTGTATCATAAATGTTTTAAACACTTCAATGTAATTCATAATTTCAAGATTGTAATGGTGGGGAAAAATTTCATTATCCTTTCAAGTAATCTAAAAAGTATACATTAGGGTGGACGAGTATTTGATTTTTTATCGTTTGATTGCAGAAATCTATTAAGCGGATTTTAAAATATTAAATTAAAAAAAAAAATGTGTTCAGTTTTTGTTTCAAAATTCCAAACAAAATTAATTGCTATTTCTAATTTTCAAATAATTTTGCAAAAATCGAATACATTGTTTTTGAGTTAATCTAACAACCATTGTAAACACAAACAAAAATTTTGTAAAAAAGAAGAACATTAAATAAACTTTGTTGAATTTTACCCCATACTTAAAAATCAGAAATAATGAACATTTGTCAACACACGGACATTTGGAAGCCAATATTTATTAATTAACCATTAATAACAAAACTAGACATGCTGTTAGTTTTGCACAGCGAAATTTCTGAATCTAATTCACCTTTTGATTTCTGTAATTTTGTTTATGGATTATTTTTGGTTCCCTTAATGCTTAATGGTTTTGTGGCTTAATACAAAATACAGAAAAAATTAAATAAATTCATTTTAATGAGCAATAAAACAACAATGAATGAAACTGACAAAAAAATTTTCTTGCAGCACTGTACGTAACTCAAATATTATTCCCTATCAAAATTTTCGAAAAAAATTATTCATGGTTTTTTTTTAATGATAAATCATATTTTTTTTCAAAAATTCTTAATTTTCCAATAATATTGAATGCAATAATATTTGTACTTGCCCAAAAAATAATATTTACCCTAATTTTCAGAATTTTTGCATTGAATTTAAAAAAAAACAAGAACTGTACTTTTTAAAATTATTTGTAAAATTTTGGAAAAAAAATCAGTTTGAAAAATATATATTTTTTTTTTTAATTTTTTACATAAAACAACCTAATTTTGAACAGAAAAAAATAATCTCTATCATTTAAATAAGTTATACCATGACATTGTGTTTTTTCTTGAATTTTTATATTTTTTTCTGTTTTAATTTTATTTTTTTTTTTAGAAAATTCCCCCTCCCGCCCAAACTTGAAAACTTTCACTTAAAATATTTCCCACTATCCATTGTCACCCTATATGGCTATACATCTTATATTTTTTTTTTCTTTCGATATAAAATTGATCATTATCGCACTCTCGTTTATCTAAAAAAATAATAATTAGTTCGCTGAATATTTCATTAACACGTTCAATATCTCACTTTTTGTCCAATTAATTTTTTTTTTTCTCTTCTGATAACAAATAACAACCCGACAACAGAAATATTTATTTTAGCGATGAAATATAAAAAAAAAGCAAAGATGTTCAATTCTCAAATAAAACACATCATTTTTTTATGGTTACCATATTACGTTTATTTTATAAACAGTGCAGTCTATTTAATTAGATGTATGCATTTTTTTATATTTCATTATTCAAAAGTGTTAAAGTGATTCATAGTTCTACAAGTGGTTCTTACATGAGACTCTTATACAAATTTAGTTGAATGAGTAGCACAATAGTTAGTGTTCAGGATTGTCAATCCGCAGTTTGATTCCCAGCCTCATCCATCTAAAAACAAAAATGTTTTTTCACGGTCTTCTGCCTTTTTTCTATCCACTGATATCTCAATCGATAAAAAGAAGTTTTAAAAGCGAACAAGTACAAATCGCCAATTCACTCTAAAACCCAAAAAAAAAAAGCGAAAATAAGGCAAGCATTTTAAAGTGCCTATGTGCTTAATCAAGCGATTCGTATTGTAGATACACTCCTGTAGATTAATAATAATTAATATTTTTATTATCAACTGCTGTGTGCTAGTTCGTTTATATATTCTTAGATAAGAATTGTAGTTAAAGTTAGTATACATATATTTCTCGCAGCCCCATCAGCTTCAGCCCCCATCCCTCCATCATCCCTTGTGCGACTTAGAGGTATCTACGTCCTACGTAACGTTCTATTCTTAATTCTAGTGAGAGAGAGACCTTAAGAAAGCCACCATCATGTATCGTGACGAGTTTCTTCCAATCGAAAGCTGTATTTTGTTGTGTACACACGCGGACGACAACCAGAGCTGCTAAATAGAATTTTTTACAGTTCGTTTTGAAAAGCGTACATATACATATTTTATCAAATCTAAACAGTTGTTCAAATACCTTAAGAAATCTACGAGACATTCCGGCGGAATAAAATCGGCCTCATGTCGAGTTTGCTTGTTGTTGCTGTTTTTTTTTTTTTGTCTGTCAAAATCTTTAGTGATTATGTCGAAAAGCAATCTAGTGTGATATAGTTTTTGATTTCAAGCAAAAAATTCATTTGAAATTGTCGTGAGTTCTAGTGAGGAAATGTCATCGAAGCTAATACGAAACAACCCCAAGCGAGGGAATTGGTTTACGTAAGTTCGAAACAATCGTGTGGTCTTATTATAATAAATGGTTTTTAAAACAAACTTTTATAACAGAGTGTTGCAATAAAGTGTTACGTCTGTTTACAATTGTATATACTCCGAAAAGTACAACAACGACTCTTCGATTGAATTACTAATGACTTCATCATCATCATTAAACTTGTCGCCGGCAAAATACATAAATTTAATGAAATTCAGTTTACTCGTGTATAAATTGAAAACAAAGTTTCTCAGGAATTATTATATGTACAGTTTTGGTTTTAATATTTGTTGTTCTTCTTGTTTCATACAATTTACGAGTATGTGTCACTCCGTATCGAAAGATTAAAAAGCGATTTGTTATTTTATTATCAAAACGACCTTAATTTGCAATAAGAAAAAAAAAATTAAGCAAAACAAATAAAACACCGAAATGGAAAGTTCGGAACAATTTTTTACGCAGTGCGTTTTTTTTTTTCTTTTTGGTTTCGTTTTTGTTTATTTTAAGTAAACTACGTCGATTTTTTTTTTTGTTGTTGCTGTTGTAGCAATTACATATTTCGTCGTTCGTGCTAATAGGTTGGTATGACGAAGTGTTTTGATAGTAAACCCACCCTCACCTCGTGTTGATTGTTTATGTTTACTTTGTTTTTGTTTTGCCTAAGATAAGGGACAAGTATTGAATGCGTGAAAATATTTTGCTGTTGATTTTTTTTTTGTTATTATTTTAGGAGTGAAACAGGTTTTACAAGTGAGACTTTGTTTCAAAGTATAAGTAAAATTTTTTTGTTAACCTAAAATAATATCAATTGCGAAACACGCAATGAAATGTATTTTTTCAGTGCTTCGGAAAAAAATATTACATACATACATAGCTTTATTTGTTTCATTTTATTTGCTACAAAGAGACAAGAAAAACTGTTAAAAAACAAAACGATTATAATATCGTGCTATTTTACTTTGAAGTCTTTTTAAAATCAAATACTTATCAAGATAAACCGGTTTGATTTAATGAAGAAAAACTTATTGTAATTTAACACGATTTTTGTATTTTTTTAAAAATAATGCTAACAACGCATTTTTATAAAAATTTTACTTATTAAAATTCAATCTTTACAAATGTATAGTTCAGGCGTTAACTATACAAGAAAGAATTTTTTATTGGAAAAAGCACAGAAACGAGGCGAATCGGCATGCTAGTGGCCATTTCTTAGAATGGTCAATAAGTTTTTCTCCATTGATTTAATATGATCTTCTTGGATGAAAATCATAGGTTCTTTTTCTTTGTGTAATGGTTTATTTCAGTTGAACAATTAAAAATTCAGTTAATTATTTAAACGTAACTGTAAAATTGTCCATAAGAGTTATTTCGTTTAGAGTTTTAAGTAAAGTATAGCTGTCAATCAGTGCATACAGAGTAAATCACTTTCACTCCTATGATGATCTTGAAGTGAAGGTGGCCAGGAACCTGTTGTCGAAACTTGGCTAAATCGAAGTGCATTGGAATTCATCATCATCATCATCGGCTCGACAACCGGGATCCGGTCCTGGCCTCCTTCAACAAGTCTCTCCACCTATCCCGGTCTTGAGCCGACGCCATCCAGTTGCGCACCCCAAGGCTTCGGGCGTCCTGGTCTACGCCATCTCTCCAGCGCAAGCATGGTCTACCACGCTGCCGTCTACCATAGAATGTACCACAAAGGACTTTCCGAGCCGATTCCTCTTCACTCATGCGAGCTAGGTGCCCTGCCCACCGTAGTCTACCGAGGTTAGTTTTTGTCACTATGTCTGCTTCAATGTAGATTGCGTACAATTCATGATTGTACCGTCTCCGGAATTGTCCTTCCTCACATATGGGGCCAACAATTCTCCTTAAAACTTTTCTCTCGAACGCGGCTAAGAGGTCGGAGTGTCTTTTGCTAAGCACCCAAGTCTCGGATCCATACGTGAGTACTGGCAGGACCATGGTCCTGTACAGCAGCAGTTTTGAAGTTATGGTGAGATTTCTGGATTTGAAGAGCTTTGACAGACTATAGTAGGCTTTGTTGGAACTGAGCAGCCGCCCGCGTATTTCTTCTTCTATATTATTATCGGCTGCTACTATTGACCCAAGGTATTTAAAGGATTGCACCACTTCAAATTCGTGCTCCGCTACCTTGATTGTTTGACCAACTGTTCTTCTCGCATTCGACGCCACCATGTACTTTGTTTTACCTTCACTAATGTGCAGCCCCAGATTTTGTGCCGCCTGCTCGATCTGGATGAAGGAATCGTGTACAGCTTGTTCGGTTCTTCCGATGATGTCAATGCCGTCTGCGTAAGCCAGTATCTGGCTGGACCTGTTGACGATGGTCTCTCTTGTTGCCGTGCCAGAGTCACGGATTGCTTTCTCCAACGCCAGGTTGAAGAGGAGGCAGGCCAAACCATCCCCTTGTCGGAGTCCATTAAAGATGTTGATTGGTCTGGATAGCAATCCGACTATTTTTACTTGGCTTGTTACGTTGGTCATGGTCAACCTACAAAGTCGTGTCAATTTATTTGGGATGCCGAATTCTCTCATGGCTTTATAAAGTTCTACCCTGGCTATGCTATCATAGGCGGCCTTAAAGTCTATAAACAGATGGTATGTTGGGATGTTAAATTCTAGACATTTTTCCATCGCCTGCCTAAGGGTAAAGATCTGATCAGTTGTTGATTTGCCTGGAATGAAACCACACTGATATTGGCCGATTAAGGTTTTAGCGTATGGGGCTATCCGTTCTTGTAGAATAGAGGAGAGTATCTTATAGGCGGTACTCAACAACGTGATACCTCTATAATTGCTGCACGTTGTGACATCTCCTTTCTTATGTATGGGGCAAATTATACCTTTTGGCCAGTCTTCTGGCATTTCTTCCTGCTCCCATACGTGCACTAGAATATCATGAATTGCTTGGCGTAAGGCTGGCCCGCCGTGGTGGAATAGTTCGGCTGGTATACCATCGGCTCCCGGGGCTTTGTTTTTTTTAAGCCAGGCTATAGCCTTCTCAACCTCTTCTATGCTTAGTGGCGGTAACATAGGGTATTCTTCTTGAAGTAGTGGAGCCTCTACTTCTGCAGTGAGCTGACCATTTAGCAATTCATTAAAGTACACTTCCCATCGCTCCAGTATGCTTTGGGGATCGGTGATCAGATTTCCCATTGGAATTGATTCAAGTAATTATTAGACGAATCCGGCACCGAAGTATTTTCTACACAAAAAAGATTTTGAGGCAGATGTTCCAAAACATTAGCGTGTGAATTTTATTTACATACATTTAACAACTAGAGAATTATTAGTATTGATATAAATAAAATTTTAAATATTCCGAGTTTGGGCATTTTTGTTATCTTATTTTCCTGGGCTATAATTTTAAAAAATAAAAAATAAAACATCTTTAAAGTGACATTTCTGAGAGCCAAGTTTGCACCCTTTTTCTGACCTTCTTCAATTAATTTCTTAGAAAATTTGTCAGCAAGTTCTTTCGACGAATTCTATTATTTAAATATTTCTTATACGTGAGTCATGATATGAGATGAAGAGTTTTAAATAGTGCGTATCTGCGGATAAAAAGATAATTAAGTACATTTGTATGTGTATATGTTAAGGAAAACGAAACAATTTTCAATTACTCAACTTTTTTCTTGGAATCCATGAAGTAGAATGTAGATATAGATTGTTTAATGAGTTTAATTGAAAGTTTTCAAAATTAAAACGAAAAAAAAAAATAGAATCATTTCTGTAACAGATTTATAGTCTCTTTATTTTATACTCTATGAAATGAATGAATTTTTATTTCTCTAGTTGTGGAGTGGCATTTAATTAAAATAAATTTTAATTTAAATAGAATTGAATAGATGGCCATTTAAAGATAAAAGATTTGTTTATTTTTCATTATTATTACTGCAGCAATGAATACTTAGATGGTTTTAGTTGAAACTACTTTTGGGCTTGCGTTTTTTGTAGTACGAAAAAAATTATTACGACGCGACAGAAAGTTTAAATTCCTTATAATATCTATAACTAAAAAAATAAATGGCTGTATTTTAAATTAATATTTTTGCCAATTCATTTGTCAAGTCTTAGATAACTATCATCCTTTCCATACAATTTAAGAACATCCTTATACTCGTATTTGCTAAAAACGATGCACAAGCCTATACGGCGCGGCGGAATATTGGTAGAAGCGAAAAATTAGGTAGCGAAAAATTGGGGGGGAAAACAAACTATTTTTGGAATTGGGCCCCAATTAATAACTTATGAACCGTTTCGATTACATGGTAATATCACAATACGGCAGCCATATTAGTTTATTTGGATCAAGTGGAATCTCAATCGATTTAGATAAAATTTTCAGAAATAAAAATGTATTGAAAATCAAATCAACCGCATAAATTTTCCAATTTTTTTTTGCACCCAGTGAGTTTTTCTTTTTGACCAAGCGATTTTCATATTTGCAAAAACTATAACAGGATAAATAGACCGCTTCCATTACGCAATTAAATATTTAATTTTAGCAAGATTTTATCGAAAACGGCTGACTGTGAACCAAAATTTCCCTTAACGGAAAAGGTCTGCTTTTTTTTATTACATAATATATCCCTTATGTAAGTAAATTTCGAATTTTGAAACTGTCGCAATCGAAAAACAGAAGCGGGTCATACCTAATAGTGTTTTTCAATATTCTGCATGGTCAAAATACTGTGAGACCATAATTCTGTATGACATTATAATGTAGATATAAAATTATCTGCGGCAAAATGCTGTATGAACAAGCACTTTTTTTTGGCATACAGGTTAACTTTTAATAAGTTTGTGTTAATTTTACTCTGAATATTGTAAGTTTCAAAATTTCATTAAATAAAGTTCTTCATAGACTTAATCTGTTATAGCTAACAAGCAATGTTAGTTGTTAGGTTTACTAACAGCTTCCAAAGAGTATATCAAATTGCAGGACCACGTTGATCCTATGTGTCCCAACAATAGGACACAAAAAAAAACAAAAACATTTTTTATGTACTCTTATTTTTTAGAACATATGTATATGATAAAGCTGCCATATCAATTATTTACTTATTATATGTTAACTCCTGGAGTAATGTGGCAAACAAAATTCAGCATTTTTCTTCATTCAATATATTTTAATTAAATGACAAACGTTAAGTTTCCCAAATGTACCCCGTCCTTCCTTATCTATATATCTTTGCGAAATATTCAAAGTCCAAAATTAGTGTTGTTAAAAAAAAATGGTTGATAGAAATCTCATTAAGAAACCGAAAGACAAAAAATGTGTCACCCACTCGTCTTTTAAAGTAAAATTTAAAAAAAAAATCCTCCTCAAAACCTTTCTTATTAAAAATGTAAAATATTCCACACAAGCCATCCTAAATAAAACGATTTTCCTTAAATAAACCAATCGCTTAGCTATATACAAAAAATTCAACTTTTTAATTGCATTTCGTTTACCCCAATTCGTTATTCAAAAACGAAACGTGTTACCATCATCATAAAATCGTTTTAAATAACAAAAACAAAAAACAAAAAACCTATTTTCCTTCCTAAACCTATTGAATAAAATATTTTTTCCTATATTTTGAATTAATTATCCTTTAAGATTAGGTCTATATTCAAAGGAGAAAAGCGAAAAAAAAACCTCATTTTATTATCTTTGCCAATAACCAATATCTTGACCCTCGCCCTTTGCCATACTAGAAAACTTGGTTTGTTTTCAATATCATTTAAAAAAAAAAATAAATTTCCAATGCAAAACCAGTTCTCTCTATCTAGGTCTGGTGAAACTTTTCAAATTTCAGGATTCTTATTTTCGTTTTTTTTTTTCACAAACTCCGAATAAATTTATTTCCAAAGAAAAACCAAAAAAAGACTGCTTCAAGTGTATGCAAATAATCCGACACCACCACAACACAAGAAAAAGGTAAACTGAATTAAACTGAACTCCTCTATTTTCTAAACAGGAAAAGAGCATACCTAACCTAAAGAAAACATAAAATAGATAACAGAAAAAAAAATATTCTACCTTCTCTCAAAGAGCTTCATATTTAACAAGCGTTAAATTTTCGAAACCAAAAACGATCAACTTAAAAAAATAAAGTGAAGGTTTATCACGCCCACCTCCTCCTGCTCCACCTATCCTTTCTTATGCTTATTTTCTTTTCCAATATATTTATGTAAATTTTCTCCATGAAGACAGCCAGCATCTCACACAACATTCTGCAGGCAATATTCGCTCAGGTATATCCGATATCCTTCCAACACATTTTCTTTGAATTTTTTTTTTGGTATAAAAAGGAACAAAATCCTCATATAGTTTTGTGAATCCTTGCAAAGCAACAACGAATGAAAAAAAAAAACGATTCCAAACAAAACAATAGTCTGCCAATGAATTTATCTATTTTCAAAACAAATAATATTGTAGTTTCTGGAAATTGGAATATTTTTCAAGGATCTTCTTCATCTTCTACTACTCGTATATTCAAACACGCGTTACCGATATGCAGCTCTGAAGTGCCGATGCATTGCAGTATTGTGGTATTTTTGAGAGTTAAAGAAAAAAGAAAAAAAAACTTGGCCTGTAAGGTTGGAGAATTAAAGCGCTCTCCTGACCCAAGTTTTGTAACTTTTTCATTTTTTTTTTTTTTGTTGTTGTTGTTTTGAGAGATTTGCAATTAAGTTTTAACACTTAAACATTATTTGAATAGCACTTAATGGTATTACGTTGATTCACAGAGGGCGCTGGGGCAGAAACTTTCTGACCGCACCTCGAGGGCTTTGCGAATAAAGTAAAGTTTGTTGAAAAGTCTTCCTTTATAGATTTTTGTTCTCCTTATTTCTTTGCTTATAGTATAGGTGGCGTGGGTGCTGGTGTTACGGTCTTTGACGGGTGGCGTTGGTGTATCGTCTATTCATTTACCTAAGCAAGTCCTGCGGGTGAAGAACAGAACGATGCGATGGGAAGAAGTCCCTCTAGTTCTTTGAAAATTTGTGCTTTTGGTGCTGATGATGGATGAAAGAGGCGGTATAAAGTGTATATTTTAACTTGGACTATGCATTAAGAATAAAATGGCGCCCGGGTGGGGATGAATGACTGAGAGTTTAGTTATACCTACCCGTAGTAGATGCAGCTGAGGCAATTGCATTTGCTAGAGTTTTGATGTCGGGATAGTTTTTAATATTATTTGAGATTTCCTTTGGTTTGCCGCACCAGAATCAGGTTCTTGTTTCAGTACTTCTCAATCCTGGTGAATTATTTAAACATGGTCGAATTATTTTGATGGTTTTAGTTTATTTTTTTAAGGAATACATAAAAATAGTAAGAGATATTCAACAGAAATTTGCGGGCAAAGCTTAATGGAATTATGAAAAAGTGCATTGGGGGAACTGTTGGGCCAGGCCAAAGTTTAAGTAACAATTGTAAAGTATTTCTTTTTTTCATTTGTTGGAAAAGTTTATTTACGTTTGTAAAGTTTCTTGGTTTTTTTTTCTTTCGATGAAATAGGAAATAGAATAGATAGGAAAGTGAGTAAACTCACTTAATCTAATGAAGTTTTGTTTTTTCTTTGTTAAGGCACAGACTAATTCGGTGATGATGGTGAAATGAATATTTTAAAAGGAGAGAATATTTTTAAAAGTAAATAACTTTTATTTAATTTTTTCATCCAACGGGAAACTTATAATATTTCAATTATGGTTTAGAAGAATTTTTTTGAAAACTAGGTAAATATTATTTCTTGAAAATATACTTGGGTATATTTGAACCATTTTGGCTTGCCTTGTGTAGTTGTTCTCCTTCAAGTGTTTAGGACTTATACTTTAAGTAATTTAGTTCTTCTTTCATTGTCGTTTCTTCTTCATAATCTTGCGCCTTCTACACGCCACCTAGTCGATATCTTCTGCCTCGTCGAATAAAGAGATTTCATTTCTATATCTTAGGATCAAAACCAACAATGAAGCCGTTATATTTTAATTGTTTTTTTGTTGAATTTTGTAAACAAAAATTGGGCTATTTAATTGTTCACAGGGTGTTCCAAAATAATATTTTCAAATAAAACATCGAATTTAGTTTTTTGCCTTTTTGAACTACAGTGCGCTGCAATGCGAGCGTGTTAGACCAAGACAAATCACCCCCACACAAATCACAATTGCACTAGCTCGCGAGATGAGACATTATTTAGGTCAAAAAAATCGATATTTATATATTCTACTGAACATTTCAACACCCTAAAAAAACTCTCATTCAAGCTAACACAATTTACATTCAACAAAATTCTAAATTAATTTTATCCAAAAACCCATCAACGAATAAAATGCAAATTAGCTTATAGTTATAAACATATATAAATATACTATTACGCTACTATACATAATGTAGGTATTAAACCATTTAACCAATAACCGCAGGCAGCACGCAAATGCGTTTTAGGGACTTAATTAGAATTTATTACTTTAATTAATTTAATATATTTTTTTTTTAAATTATAAAATGGGTATTTTATTTTATCCCTTTATCCATTATATACTTGCAGTTTTTTTATTTTTTTTTTTATTTGAAAATAAATGAAATAACCACGAATATAAAAAAAAGTGCATTTAGTTAAATTTGTCAATTAAATCCATACATAATCAAAATCTAATTGATCCGAGAATATAGAATAAAGCAAAAATAAAACCAGTGCATCAGAGGACAGCGTATTGAAAAGTAATTAAATTTATGTTTTAGAGTGCAGAAAAAAAAATAAACATAAAATTCTATTTCTAGTTCAATGAAACGAATGCAGTAATTTGTATTGATTTAAAATCAAAAGAGATGAACGTCTGTCACTTTCATATAGTAAAAGTGTGTTTTTTTTTTTTCTTTAACCTATATAATAGAATTTAATGGATTTAATTGGTCAATGTATTGAATAGTCATGTTGTAAAAGTTGAGCACTAACGTCCAGGATTTTAAACTAATTATTTAACATATACACGGCATAAACTTTATTAAGGACATTAAATAGTGATTTGGTAACGTCTGCTATTTTAGACTGTGATTTATCATGAATGTCATTTCCTTCCTTTCTTTTCCGCAGGAGAACATCGTATATGCCTTTGCTTTAACGTTTAAAAAACGGGGACTCTTGCCAGTGTTTGGCCATTTTGAGCACTTCCAGCTCACTTTTTTACCGGTTATAGTTCCAAAGCAGGGTTGTTAAAGATTGCAATCTTTGCGAATGTATTCTTTAAATATTTTCAATTTAGATTTAGATTTAGATTTAGATTTATTTTATTCATGACAAGCTTACACTGTAAGATATAATATCTTTTTTGAAGTGAAGCTTCATAACTGTACAATACATAGCTACTAAAAAATTGAATATCATATTCTGTTTAAAAAGAATAAAAAAAAAAAAGAAAGGTATATAAAAATAAAAATATGTACATACAAAAGAGATAAAAATGAATCTTGCAGTAATTTATATAATGCTAAAATGAAGTTTAAGTTGCTTTTTCATTAAAGTTGTACTACTAGTTCTTCTTATTTGTCGCGGCAAAGAGTTCCATAAGCGAATTGAGTTGACAAAAAACTGACGTTCAGAGGTAAGACACCTAAACCGGGGAATAACTAAAAGACACGATCTGTCTGAATTGAGATATGTTATTTGACTAAACAGATCAGCAGGCTGATGGGTTAAAAGTATATCCGAAAATAAGGTTAAAGTTCGAAAACGAAGAAGGCTCTCCAAAGACATTCCCAAGAGATTTCTTGAATGCAGTGATACTTGATCAAAACGCCGTAGCCCGTAAACGTATCGTACAGCGCTATTGAACGCAACGCTCAGTTTTCTTTTGCTTTCGTAATCAAGATTACAGAAAATTTCACAGCCATAAGTAACTAACGGTAGTATAAGCGTTTTTACAAGTAAGGCTCGTATTTTTACGGGAATATAGTACTGTGTAGACGAAAGAGTTCGGAGAACACCATATGTCTTACCAACAATATAAGTTATATGATTTTTCCAAGTCAGGTATCTGTTGAAAATAACACCAAGGTTTTTTGCGGTTTCAACATACTCAATTGCCGAAGTATTTAAAATAATAGGTGGAAAATATGACAAGTCTAACTTATTCTTTGAAATAACGACACATTTTGATTTATTAGGGTTGAGGACTAAGCCATTATTGTTCGACCAGCGCATGATTTCATCAAGATCTTCATTTATACAAGCTGCGGTATGTTCAATTAGCCCCAGCGGACAGCTAGTGTATAATTGAGCATCATCAGCGTATAAACGAATTGAACAGTGTTTTACAATAGACGGAAGCTCATTTACATAGATTGAAAAAAGCAAAGGACCAAGAATGGATCCTTGAGGAACTCCACTAGCGTTTGATAAAAAATTGGAAAGAATTTTATTTAGTTCAACTGCCTGCAATCTATCGGTTAAATATGAATGAATCAGACGAATTGCACTGGGAGAAAAGTTAAACAAATGTAAAAGTTTTTCACAAAGTATAGAATGGTTTACCATGTCAAAGGCTTTTGAAAAGTCCAGAAGTGTTAAAAACGTTATATTTCCAAGGTCGATAGCTTTCCGAATATCTTCTGTAACACTTATTAGTGCCGTTATACAGCTATTTTTCTTGCGGAAACCGGATTGTTTAGGTGTTAAGAAATTTCCTTGATAAAGGAAACTGCAAATTTGTTTTTGAATGATCTTTTCAAATACTTTAGATAGAAATGGTAATATAGATATTGGTCTGAAATCATCACATCTTGAGGTCTTAGGCACGGGTACAATTTTTGTTCTTTTCCATTGGGTAGGAAACTCACTTGTGGAAATAATTGAATTAAATATGTGTGTTATATATGGTAGAAGTACAGGCAGCAAAAGTTTAAGGAATGAGGGATGCATTTCATCTAGACCTACCGCGTTTGACTTAATTGAGAGAACTCCTTCAACCACATCCTCGGGAGATATTGTAGTAAAGTTAAACAAAAGTAAGCTTGATGTTCTAACATAATCGGTGAATGAAGTGACACTGAGATTAATATTGGGCGGGACAGAGTAGGAAACGAATTTTTTGTTTAACTCATTAATATCTATCACTTCACTTGGATTATATTGAGACTTTCCAATACCAGTATTCTTTAGGATCTGCCATATTTGTTTTGCATCCCAGTTCAAATCTTCAATGCACTCGATAGGCTCAGCTTCGTCGTTCTTGAGTCGTTTTACATATACTAGTCCTCGTGATATGTATACAGATGATAATTGTTTTTGTTTTTTTAGACTCAGTGCATGATGAAAGATGTTGTTATTGTATTTGGTAAGAGCTTCACGCATATAAAAAAAGTTGGTTGAGTTGATATCAATATCTTGCAGACAAAGTTCTCTCTGTTGTTGTTTACGAAACAATGCGATTGACTTTAAAACAAAATTGCGCTCATACGGCGAATTAAATTTTAGAAGAATTGGAGTGTCTTTAGTATTTGTATTAGGGCGTGAGGGCATGCGGAAAATGTTGTTCATTGATGGCGGTTTAATTTGCAGCGCGTTACAAAGCAAATTAAATATTGATTTTAAGTTCTCATCGGGAAAATGAGGTACGCCGGATAAAATTGCGTCACAAGCCACTACGCGGTTTTCTTGCACGTTTTGGAGTTTTTTTACTGCATTCAGTTCATTTTTCGTGAGATCCGATTGTTTATTTACAGCACTTAGTGTATTTTTAAGAGTGGAAAGTTCACAGTTAAGTGTAGAAATTTTTGTTTTAGCGTCCAAAAGAGCAGATTCGAGTTCGGTTACTTTTAATTGTGTGTTTTCGATAGAGTGTTTTATTTCATTAATTTGATTGTTTATGTTATCCAAAATTCTTTTTTCGGAGTCGGTTATGTGTTTCGATAAGAATTTTATTATATAATCACTTTGCTCTTTTAAACGGTTCTCCAATGCTTTTGACTCTTCATTTTTCCCGACATTTTTTGGGGTGGAGGAGGGGGAATCAGTCGCGTTAGTGTTAAGTTTGCGGGATGTTCCGGAACGAGACATTTTTACAAAGCAAAGAAGAAAAAGGTGCAAAGTGAAATCGGAACACTGTGTAAAATATTTAATTTAATTTATAAAATAAAATAAATAAAGCACTTTAAGTTGAAATTCACACTTTATTCAAATAAAAGGAAATGTATGCAACGTTTTGGTAAGTAAAAAACTCTAATTGTTCGGCTTTTAATGCAAAGAAAAATTGAATAAGAACACCAGACTCAGACACACGTCTATTCAGTAGCTATCATAGTACTTGAACTGATGATTTTCATCTTAAAGATTCATTCATTCATTCTTTTCTGATTGTAACGTTTTGGTTATGCATTTTTTCAATTCTTGCATGCATTGAATTTTTGTATAATAATTTTGTATAAAATAATGCTGATTATAGTTTGAAGTCGCAATCTTAAAAAAAGAACGAATAATAAAAGCCACTAAAGATTGCATTCCCAAAAGATTGCAATCTTGTGCAATTCTGTTCCAATTCGTTACTTATTAAGTGGTGTCTGCTTTCTCAGGTTGTAGGTAAAGTAACAAAATTTTAATAAATTTTAGCAACGGCGTCGTATATTCTATCCTAGAGCAACATAAAATATATTTAGTAATTCAATTATTTATAGATAAACAAATGGATATCTCAAAACTGAAATCACTAGTTCATAAATTTCAACTAATAAACCATAAATGTCTCGCCGTCGCCAATTCTTTGAGTATCAAAAATGTCTATAATAGTTTATGAAATGAATATTTTATGGTATGTTACGTGTTTGTGTGTTTTTTTGTTACAAGGAAGTCAAGATGTCTTGAAAAATATCATCAAGGACAAACCATTTTATAGATAAGAAGAATGTGAATGAATGGACTTAAATATAAATTTTATTAATAAAAAGAGAAATTCCTAGCATTGCTTTGATAGGGATACGGCTATGGTTACCACCTGCTCTGAATTTAAAAAGCTACTTTCATATTTGAGTTTAAAAATGTTGGTATGGTTGAATTATATTAAATACTTCTCGCTTCTAATTAAGAGAAGGGCTAAATTTGAAGAAAAAATACGGAATGATTATTTTCAGTGTGACCTTATAGACTCACTTAAAAAACATTTATTTATATAAACACGATTGTTTTCGTGCAAAAATGTTGCTTATAAAATTGTTTAGTTTTATTTTTCAATAAAAATTAAAATATAATGGGCTATAACTACATAATGAAGCATCAGAGTCATTTAATAACTGTGATGCAAGCCCATTAAAGCTTGGACATATCGCACCCAAGTCTTCGTTTCAATCAAATCTTTAGTAAAATTTAATGGTTCGAATGTTTTACTACCCATACTTAACGTGTTTAAATGCTATAATTGGAAAAAATCATTTTTCCTTAAACCATGGTCACACTAAAATAAGTAAAATTAAAAAAAAATAAAACCTTTGAAAAGAATTTTCATTTTGCAGCCTTCGTTTTTATTTTGTTTATTGTTTTTTTTCCCATACATAAATATATCTTATTTTTTTTTAGTAGCCTGAGGATGTAGTATATGACAAATATTACGAGAGTGAATATATTACTTTTTAATATCGCATTCGATGAGAGGGTGCGTATGGAAGAAAAGCTGTTGACATCGTCAGTGTCTTCGTTATTTCTCTTCCTGCTTGTCGCAGTCATATTTTTTTTATATATATATTTCAAGGGTCAGATGGGAATTTAAGATGAAATCCACATACTTGGTTAGCTTTATTATTTTTATTAGATATCAAGTAAATCGTTCTCTTACGGAAGAGACGATCCGTCGACTTCGATGTCAACGTCGCCACCGCCATTGCCATCACAACTCTACTTAAACAAACGAGATCCTTTATGGGAATAGACTTTAGCTTTAGCTTTTGGTTTAAGTTTTTTTTGTGGTTATGTTGTTTTTGTTGTTGTTGAGGCTGTTAAAACGTGACGGAAATGTTGAAATAACATGACCTTAACTTTTGATGACTGGATTTTTTTTTTGTATGTGCAGATACTGTGTGACTAACAAAGGACCTGATGGGTTGTTGTGTTTCCGCAAGGATATGATGATGGTGGTCTCTCTTTCTTATATATGATTGCGGAATATCAATTTCGTAAATGAATGAATGAATATAGAATTACGAGTCATGACAGTACTTTTATATAAGTTTGGCAATAGAGAAGAAAACTTAAATAAACGCATATTAATACGATGCACATTAAAAAAAAAAGTGTTTACATTTATTAGGGGATTTAATATTGTGGCTGCATTAATTTTATCAATATTCGTTAAAAACGTACGTAATGTTAGTATATTCAACAAACAATTTTAAGTTTATCACAAACAGTCGACTTGTGGCTTTTTGCTATCATGATGAAATAAATATTATGACAGCTTAAAAAAAATACTATACTTTTCATTTCAAATAAAAAGAAAATATATATTTTTATAAACACATAGTTTCCCAGTATTTTTGTTGTTACTCGTATTTTCCTAATTCAATATGTTTAAAATTTATTCGAACTATTTTCTCTCTTAATGATAAAAGTAGGTCACGAAATTTTTATTTTGTTTACGTTTTGTTCTTTCAAAAATCAAATGATTTCTCCAAGGAGAAATAGAACAAAGTTTTATGTTTGTCATAAGAATAATTCCACTATTTTCATAAAAATGACCATACATTTCTTTATTAACACGTAAACAAATTCGGTACGAACTTTTATTTCTTAAGGAACACTAAAACTTTGATCAATTTTGTTAGCTTTAGCACGTTAACGGTTAGTCCTTTTGTTCTTTTCACAAATCGATTTTAGCTCTTTCAACACTATTTAGTAATTTTGATCTACCCATCTTTCTTTGAATTTCAATTAAAACACTTCAACTCTTGATTTAAAAACAATGAGTCTCTATCAGAAAAAGAAAAATTTTTTTCCATATGGAACGCTTTGAAGAGAGTCGGAGAAAAAATAGCGGTAGGTACTTTTTGAATTATTTTTTCGGACTTCTTTTCTCAACATCATAACCAAAAACACAAAGTTTGTATCCCTTATCAGTGTACCTCAACAAAAACGGGTTATTGCAATTATTACTTTCGAGAAGTGCATTTTATTTCACTGCCATGAAAC
This sequence comes from Syrphus vitripennis, assembly GCA_958431115.1. Taxonomy (NCBI): domain Eukaryota; kingdom Metazoa; phylum Arthropoda; class Insecta; order Diptera; family Syrphidae; genus Syrphus; species Syrphus vitripennis. The sequence continues at coordinate 5,432,549 of OY288108.1, read as the reverse complement.
CTAAAACTATGCTCCTATTTCACTGCAAAATCACATTAAAATATATTCCTTACTTTCAAATAAATCTTCAAAAATTAACTTTTAATTTTATTTAAATTGAACCCTTTTAAACTTTAAACATATACGATTAGCAATTATCAGTACAACCCATACTTATATCCATCACATTTAATATTAGAAAATTAACCTTAATGTGTTTAAAATTATTTTCTAAAATCATCAACAAACATTATTTGGATATTGCATGCATTCAGCAATGAAATTTATCCATCAGCAAAATATATATATTTTATATTAATGTACATTGCAATTTCCCAACGGGAAATAATTTTCCACTAATTAGAATGAATATTAAAAACAAACAAATAAACATACCTACGCGTATACAAAAAACAGGTGTCCCAACGCAATTAGGAAACACAAAACCAAAATATAAACAAACACAAACTTGGGAATACTTACTGCAGAATGCAACAACAAAAACCATTTCGTTTCGATCCCAAGCACTGCAAATTCATGAATTCTAAAAGCTACTGAATATTTGAATTATGACTCATCTCTAACAACAGATACTATTATTGTGTATATATTTATCTGCATTCTACAACAAAAACACTCAAACAAACAAAAAAGGATTGTGTAGTTTTAATGTTCTTTTTTTGAGCATTGGAGTAGTTTTTGTTAATAAACAAAAGTTAATTGTTTTTAAATTAACTTTTTTGATACAAAAAAAAATCAATTAAAAATGAACATGAATTTCCAAAAAAAAAAAAATATATGACACACATGGGAGAAGGACTAAAATAAATTCCCTTGAGAAGTTCACATATGGCATAACCTACTACAAACGAAATGTAATGCAATTTGTCTGCTGCATGCATGCAAACTTCAAATAAACTTTTTAATTTAATTTTCTGGAAAATATACTTTTTGGCGCAAGTTTTCTATAGATACATAATATAACCCGCATTTAAAGAACTTCACAAGGAAACATCAAATATGTACATATGTATGTGTGTAATAACAAAACGAAAAAAAATATTAATAATGTAAAAGAAAAAAAATCAAATTTATATAAATTACTTTATTTCCAATGCATATGTGTATGTTGGTAACAATTTTTCTTATTTTTAACCCGCAGCGCATAAAAGCTAGAAAAGATGAATTTCTTGTTCTCTCTTCATAATACAGTATTCGAGGGAGTTCTACAATTCGCTACTTGTTAAAAAGAGGGACTGGCGCACAGCGGTCCATTTTGATAATAAATTTTCCAAAAGTTGGCGTTTTTGATTTCTATTGATAATGATGAAACAAAAAGTTTTTGAAGACTGTAATCATTCCATACGGAAAACGGGGCAATCTATAACCTTGTGTATGATACTAAATGGATAAATTGGGCCCTTGGTGATTTTAAGTTTTTTTTTCTTTGATATTATTAGGTAACTGATAATGCCATAAACGATCCTAAAATTGTATTTGCTTCAATTGCATTAAAAAAATCTGTAGTTTATTTGTTTTACTCTGTAAAATACATGCTAGTATCGACCTTTTTAAATAATGTCACATAAGTATTTAAAAAAGCTATAATTATTCCAACAAATATGTGTAACAAGAACCACTGTAGGGTCCTAGTAATATAAAAAGGATATAGGAATATTACATTAAAAAAAAACAACTTCGAATTGTACACATTTGTTGTTTATCAGCATAAAACAAGAAAAAGGAGAGACCACCACTTCTTCCTTGCTCATTTTTTGGTTGACGTCATTTTCAGAGAGCTTAAAAACTGAGATAGTTCTTTGTATATGAAAACTATAGTACTATCATGGCGAGTTTTTTTTAGGGTTGCAGAGGTCCTGGTGGTGGCGCTGCAAAATGTGAGGTGTAAAATTCGATTTGGGGAGTCTTTAAGCGTCACAAATTGGTGGTAGGGGCAAGAGTAGACTATTTTTTGGATAATTGCATCCAAAAAATATCAATAAATATTATTTAAAACCTCCATAAGCTCTCCGCAAAAAAAAAAGAGTAAGGGTTGCATAGGTAAATTAGATGTCGCCCCATTCGACTTCCACCATGATAGTACTATAGTTTTCATATACAAAGGATAGTTACCGTTTAAAGATGCAGGACAGCAAAAAAAAAAAAAAAAAAACAAAAAAAAAACTACACAACATTCAAAGGGATTACATTTTCATAGGATATTATTTTATTTATTTTGTTGTATAAAGTTTTTGCTCGTTTCCTAGCAAATGCAATTCGTTTTTTGTGCAAGGATATGGAACAAATCGCAAGGCAGTAGTTGAGTTTACCCTCACCCTGAACTTCTTCTTATAATATTTAGCTGGGGGTGCTTCTTCTTTTTCTTCCCCTACTGATTTTCTGTTGCTGTTTGCTGATATAGAACATTGGGTGCGTGATGTAAGTGAAAACTAAATTTGATTTTACTTCTCATCGTTGAAGTTGTTCTCCTCCGTGCCTCCCTATATGATCGTTTGCTTTTCTGCTACGCTGATGCTTATGGTATCTGTTGTTGGTAGTTACATACTTGTTCATTTTGTGATGTTCTTTTTTTGTTTGCATCTAATTTTGATGAAATTTAAGCGCGTAAGCAGTTTATCGAACGTTCAACTATACTCATACGTGTATAATATAGAATTATATTTAAGTTTATTGCTTCGAAATTTCCTTAGAAGTGGGTTGACAGAGGAAGGAAGGATGCAGAAAGGATGGGTTTCTTGTGTTTTGTTGTGCGTTCAATTTAATGCTTTTGTTTGTGAATCAGCGGAGATGAAACTATATTATCTTCGTTAGTTACTCAATGGGGTCATGAGCGTAAGATTTTACTATGTTGCATCCGTTAAGTACCTATATGGAATAGATGACGTTGGTATTATAAAGACAAACTACATTAGTTCATGTTATACAAATAAAAAGGATTTAATATAAGAAACGATCTTATATTAATGTTAATATCATAAAATAGAACAGCGAACATGTATTTTATGATCCCATTTACGATTATTTTAGTTATTATTATTATATATTTTCGCTTTCGCCATTTTATTATTGATTAAAAATATTGATTAGTTTGGAGCAACGTCAAATGTCAGATGGAATTCAAGAAACAATAATTTAAGGTTGACGCGATGAATGTCTTGGCCATTAAGAGTGCTGAGTTTGAAGATGAGTTTGAAAATTGTGAAAGTGAAAATAATTAACATTTTCTGGTTCATTCCATAGAAAAAAACAGAAATAATAAAGAGATGAGCACACAAAAAATTAATATTAGAAATACAAATGTTCAAGTATTGATTGAAGAAAAATTCTTCTTTTTCAAAAACAAGTTATTGATTTAAAATGATTTAAAAAAATCTCCTAAATCTAAAAATAAGTGTGCAAATTTTAAGTATTTTATAAAATAAACTTGTAAACCCACGGGAGGGTTTGATCTTTAGCCTCGACCATCTAAAAAAAGAAATGTTTTTTCCCGGCCTGCTGGTTCCGCAACATGCCTGGGATATTTAAGACTAAAACTTTTAAATTTCAATCTCTTAATTTACACTGTGGTATTGCTGACACTGTCTTTGTTTACCGGCTATTAAATGAAGTCATTGATTGCCTTAATCTGCTTATCAATTTTACTTTCCCCATTGAGATATCTACATATTTATATTTTTTCGATGTTTTGTATGTTTTACGAAACATTTTTTTTTAAAGAAATACCTGCTCTGTAAGTTTATTTTATAACGATTTTCTTTATCATGGTACTTATTTTTCGTTATCAGTTGTCAACTGATAGTTTGCATAGCAGGTATCTATTTTTTCTGATAACATTCGAATTTATTTCTAAACTTCATTCGAATCAATAGATTTTCATTTCCTCTAACCATAAACTTAGTTGGCAGTAATAGACTAGATTTATGTAGTCGATAAATATTTTCAAGTTCTTTAATTTACTGGCCTCAGTTTAGATTCAGGAATATTAAATCCAAATTTTTTGAACGCTTTTTCTTGAATGTAAGCTCAATAATATGCTTTACTTAAAACAACTTTAATTTCTCCATTTCCTCTTTGTTCCAACTGCCTTACTCACATTAACTTTAATCTTTGATTAAAAATTCAGTTTTTCCATTAAATTTTTTTCTATTGCAAATCAAAAACAATCAAATAACACCCATGTCCTTCACTCGAAATTGCTAGCCATTTTCATCTATACTGAATCCACCTAACGACGCTTTAAAACCAAATGTTTTACTTCACACCCTTGATTATGTACAAGCAAAAACAAAAAAAAAAATCCTTTAATCCTTTTCGATACACACGTTCGCCTTTAAACCGCGCCCAATCGTTTCCAATCGTCATCCTCGTCGGCATCATCATTACAGCCATGCTCCTTATTCTCATAATCGTTCAATTTTATATTTTAGTTCATTTCCGCACGATTTTAATGTTTCACTCTATTTCTTTTCCAAAGCAGGAAGTGTTTCCATGCAGCATACTACTACCTAGACGATCCCCCACATCATCCATCGGTTCCTCAGGTTGACTGGGAAGTTCCCGTCGAGATTGGCGGTGAAATACGTGCTGCTGTGCCAGTAAATGAGTTCAGTAAGCATGTAGCTTCGTTACACGCTGATGGCGACATCGGCTTTAGTCGGGAGTATGAGGCCATTCAAAATGAGTGCATATCCGACGACCTGCCCTGTGAGCACTCACAGCATCCGGAGAACAAGCGGAAAAATCGCTATCTCAACATAACTGCATGTAAGTATACATATGTATATATATATAGGCAAATATAGAATGTTAGAGAAAAGGCAATCCTAACTAATCGATACTTTACAGATGACCACAGCCGAGTGCATCTCCACCCAACACCAGGCCAAAAGAAGAACCTCGATTACATTAATGCCAATTTCATTGACGGCTACCAGAAGACCCGTGCATTTATCGGCACGCAAGGACCATTGCCGGATACATTTGATTGCTTCTGGCGAATGATTTGGGAGCAACGAGTGGCGATTATTGTGATGATAACGAACCTGGTCGAACGGGGTCGTCGGAAGTGCGATATGTACTGGCCAAAGGACGGCATCGAGACATACGGGGTCATTCAAGTGAAACTGATTGAGGAGGAAGTTATGTCCACGTATACGGTGCGAACGTTACAGATTAAGCACCTCAAGGTGAGTTAAGCGTTACATTTTTCTCTTTCTTTTGGTCTGTCATTAAATTGCTATGATGTGTATACTTTCAGCTCAAAAAGAAGAAACAGTCGAATTCAGAGAAAATCGTTTATCAATACCACTATACGAATTGGCCGGATCACGGAACACCCGACCATCCACTGCCAGTATTGAATTTTGTTAAAAAATCTTCAGCTGCCAATCCACCAGATGCTGGTCCAATAGTTGTCCATTGCAGGTATGTGTTTCCTTGAGCAATGTTCTTTTTGCTATGGATGGCCAACTTAATTGACTTCTTCGTTTTTCTTATTGTAGCGCTGGAGTTGGTCGCACTGGAACATACATCGTTTTAGATGCCATGCTCAAGCAAATCCAGCAGAAAGGAGTCGTCAATGTATTTGGCTTCCTGCGACACATCCGGGTGCAGCGAAATTTCCTCGTTCAAACCGAGGAACAATACATATTCCTGCACGATGCTCTGGTCGAGGCCATAGCCAGTGGGGAAACAAACCTGCGTGCCGATCAAATCGAAGAGCTTAAAAATCTCACCACCTACCTAGAGAATCAGTACAAGAATATAATTCAGTTCCAAACGAAGGATATTCACATCGCATCGGCGATGAAGCAAGTGAACTCAATCAAGAATCGTGGTGCCATATTCCCGATTGAAAGCAGTCGGGTGCATTTAACGCCGAAGCCAGGCGAAGAGGGAAGTGATTATATAAACGCTTCTTGGCTGCATGGTTTCAGGCGACTGCGAGACTTCATTGTCACCCAGCATCCCATGTCGCACACTGTTAAGGATTTCTGGCAAATGGTGTGGGATCACAATGCGCAAACAATTGTATTGCTATCATCATTAGATGAGATTGTAGGTGTCGAAAGATAGTTTTCCATCTTTCTCTTCTTCTTTTTTTGTGTGTAATGTATAGAGATGATTTTTTATTTTATTTTCATAGAATTTTGCGCAATTTTGGCCAGATGACACGACGCCCATCGAAAGCGATTACTATCGCGTAAAATTCTTAAGCAAGACCAACAAAAGCGACTACGTGAGTCGAGATTTTGTCATACAATCAATACAGGACGATTATGAGCTAAGCGTGAAAATGCTGCATTGTCCCAGTTGGCCAGAAATGACCAATCCAAATAGTATTTACGATTTTATTGTGGACGTGCACGAGAGGTGCAGCGACTACAGAAATGGACCAATCGTTGTCGTGGATAGGTAAGTGTTGTCATTTAAACTATTCAATAGTGTTTTTTATTATGTCATTTTTGCAAAATATTTATTAAAAAATTGCGTACAAGCTATGTACATATAATTATCTGCTGGGTTTACTAACATCCAGGTTTCCATTAAAAATTCAATGTTCTTAAAAGATTTTAAGAGAAGTCTGAGAAATTTCAAAGGGGAATGTTATATAATTTCTAGTTCTGTAGAAGTTGTGATGGGTATAAATAGCTCGTTGATGTATCACCTGCTCAAGACTCCACTTATTTTTGTTTCTTTGCCTTTCAATAACGACAATGCTTGAAATTCCATAATTTTGGCCGGTGCATTACACTTAATTCTCCTAACTTTCTTTAGCATCGGCCAAATCAACTATATTGTTTCAATTGGCACAACTATTTACAGTATTTGAATGGAGCAATAATGCGAAATAATTTAGTAACGTATGGACCCTTCATTGAGGCAGAAATTCGGCCCCAGAATTCAGGATGATTGAGGATGACACCCCCTATAGTTCTCATTTACTCCTTTCCTTACACCTACTTTTAAAGCTCTGCCCCACCATAAAAAAAGGGATCCATTGAGATCCAATACCTAACCTTAATCCCTAACAAAACCCATAACATTTCTGTTTTTTTTTATTTTTTTTTTGCAAAAATGATTTAATAAATAATTATAACAAAAAGATCACTAATCAGGAATTATTATTTTGTTAGTTCAATTTGAAAAATCCATAAAATGTTTTCTTTTTATTTTGTTATATTTTTCAGATACGGCGGTGCTCAGGCATGTACATTCTGTGCGATCTCATCATTATCCATTGAAATGGAATATTGTAATACGGCTAACATCTATCAATATGCCAAATTGTATCACAATAAACGGCCGGGCGTATGGACGTCTAGCGAAGACATACGCCTTATCTACAACATCTTATCATATTTGCCTCGTAATTTGCAGCTACTCAAACGCACTGCCTTGCGAACAGAATTTGAAGATGTTACGACGGCAACGCCGGATCTATACAGTAAAATCTGTAGCAATGGTAATATTAGTAGTACGTTACAAAATTCAAATACCCTAACTAACATTACTATAAATAATGCTGCACTAACTAATCTAATAAATGGTGATGTCATAACAACAACAACAACATCAAATCCAACATTAACATCAACAACAACAATCATTCCAACATCAACAACAATAAATAATTTGGATATTGGTGATGATGATGATGGTGGTGGTAATTATATTACTAATTCAATTAATCAAACATCATCTATTACTAACGAACAACAACAACTAACTGGTGTCAATGATGATGATGATCATGATAATGGTGATGGTATCAATGTTAATATTAATGCTAATGGTAATGTTAATTTAAATGTGAATGGAAACTTAAATTAAATTTTCATGAACATAGCTGTAACGGATGCTCAAAGCTTAGATATTGTAGGATAAACAAATAAATTATTTTAGTTTAACAAATTAACACAAAAAATATTCCTAAGTAAAAATTAAAAAAAAAGAAAAACAAAATAAATTTACACAAAAATAGTAGAGCAAGCTGACACAACCATTCATTAAATAAAAAAAAGCAAATACATAAACGTTCATCCAGTTATTATTCAATTCCTTTAACAAAAAAAAAACAATAAACATTCTATTCTATGTTCCTCTGGTTCTTTTTTCTTTTATCTATTTCTATTCATAAATTTAATAAAAAGAATTATATTATATGTATGTGTAAGAAGTTCAACAATACATCACACTCTTGAGGGAAATGATAAAAAAACCTCTATAAGAAAAATATAAGCGCACCCTTTTATGAATTATGTAATAAAAAAAAACAATGTAGTTAAACTAGAGAAAGAAAAAGCAACACAAAAACAATGTAGTTATTAACAATTTATACGAGAAAAAAAAAACACGGTGATGAGATTGCATGAAATTAATTTAGTTCTTAATTATAATTATAATTAAAATATTTAAAATAATAAATTCTTTGTATAAATGTGACAATGTGATTTGTGTGTATGATGGATGTTTAGTCGTCTGTCCGTCCGTCTGTTTCTTTGATTTTATTTTCTTTTCCGTCCCTATTATTTATCAAAAAATTAAAAATTCATCTAAAATTGTAAATTGTATAAAATTATAATTATAAAGAAAAACAAAATTATATAAATTTTAAATTAGGTATATGTGAAATGTATTTATCGAAATTTTAATTTAAGAAAACTTAAAAAATCATTGTGTGCTTGTTTTAGTTATTTTTATGAATTAATAAATTTGTAAATAATCATTAAGTTAAACAAAAAAAAAAGAAAGAGAAACAAAATATAAATTTACATTAAATACTCTCCATTATTATGATTTCCAAAACAGTTAAAGCGTAATAAAAGAAACATTGTACATTATAGAAAATATATATATAATAATATAAACATAAATATATATATTTATATATATATTATATATATATATATATGCATAGATGAAAAAAAAACATATTTAAAGACTGGTTTTGTACACTTTTTACATAATTATGATTATTATAAATTTAAATTAATTATTAATTATATTAAAGTACACACACATTGTAAAAAGCTAACGTAAAATTGAAAAGAAAAACAAACAGAAATAAAAAGTTTGCAACATTTTTATTAAATTAAAATTTTTATATCGGTTTTTACATTTTTCGAAGTTTTTTATTTGAAAAAAGTATTAGATTTTGCATAGATCCAGTAAACTTTAATTTGATAAAAAAAAAATGTTTGTATTAAGAGTTTAGTTCTTTGCATGTTTTATTTTTAATATTTTTTTTGTATTACATCATTTGTGAGATATATATGAATACATAAATAAATAATTATTATAACGATACATCTCCTAAGAAAATAAATAAAGTTTTAAATGATATTGTGTTCCTTCTTATTTATTGTTTTTTTGTTTTATTTACAGCAATTGGAATAACGTTTTATTGTTTTGCTTTAAATTGCATGGAGGTATTAGGTTATATTACAGAACAACTCGACCGTTATTTCATGTTTTTTTTTTTTGCCTTTATTATTTTACATACTGCAACTATCATCAACATTATCTTTGATTCTTGAAGTCTAAACCTCAGATCCAGTTATTTAAATGACTTGTAAACGATTAACCTTGAAAGCCCCTTCTGCAATTTTTTGTAACAAAATGCGTACAAAGTTAAATATATAATTTCGTTTAAAGACATTGATGAGTGATGTAATAGTGGTGCCAGTTGTGAATAATTCTTTTCTATAAATATTATTAAATCATTTTCATGTTCACAAAAATTTGTCAGGAAGAACTCCAATTCGTGCAAAGTTCAGACCAAGAACTTTATATCGACCGGTCAAAATAAGATTGCAGGGGAAAATATATGCAGTTGATTATGAATTTTCAGGTTTTATCTTTATTAATTTTTGAAGTTTATTGCCTTTCGAACATAAAGTGAAAAATTTTATCTTTTATTCTAAAAAGATGAGCTTTTTAGGAAAATGGTGTTTTTCTCCCAACCCAACATGAACTTAATAAGCAGTCTTACATATTTTCCCCCTAAAGATATGTGAATTTTTCATCCGAGTATTTCTTTGTAAAAGCATTTTACTCTTATACCTAGTTTGCATGTAGGTACTTGTATTATTGTATATATAGTCAGTGAATTTGGCTTTGCGTAGCCTTATACTTTAATTATAATACTCTTATAATGGGTAGCCTCCGTGAATTGCTTCGTCTATAAAGAAATAAACTTGTTTTATATTTTAAAAAATTTAGAGGTTTACATACATTCATTAATAATATTTCAATTGACATAAAACACCGTAACGTACACAAAACAAAATTCGAGAAACTATTTCTGTTGTTCAACCTTACAAGAAGCTAGCAAAAACTCGAAAATAATAAAATGCATTTATGTGTCTATATGGATCTAGGGAATAAGAATTGCAGGTAGTGTAACTTAACACAACTAAGACCTTCCTTAGATATTCCTTGGATATTCCATCTCAACTGGGATGTGTTGACGATGCCAAAAACAACCAAGCTAAGATGTTGTTGAACACTAAGAACTTAAAAGCTCATTTCAATCGCAAAACCACATCTTAATAATCGACAAACCAGACGTGACGCGAAGTACCTTACTTTCATAACTTAAGCCACTTGATGAGTAAAAGATGATTAAAATTATCCATGGTACGCGTGATCTGACGATCAACAAGTAAGTGTAGCTTTCGCTGAGTATTTTCTGTTCCCATAAAAGATGTTATGATGTAAATGGAATTTGTCTGCACCTATTGTGACCTATAATATGTTTTTTTTTTTTTGTTTTTGGGAGGATAAATCTAGCAAAGATTCATGCACTAAACCCGGCCAAGTTGTTTCCATTATTCAAAATTTTAATTTGTCATCTTTTTTATGTTTTTGAAATGTGTTCAAAAATTATCAGCACAACATTATTTATGTTTTCCCCAAAACACAATATTCTCCAAAGTTCTCATAATATTTTACTTTGTTATAAAAATAATATACTATAGCTTTTGATAACTTTTTCGGTGTCCTGTTTTTAATTAAGAATTAAAAAAAAAAAAAACATTATAATTTCACTTAATCGAAACGAGTATTATAGAATAACATTTAAATTAAAATCACGAAATAGAAAAAAAAAGAAAAAAACTAGCATTAATTACTAAGTATATAGTAAACAAAATAAATATAGGCATAGGTTAAATCAAACGGATACAAAACAAAAAGATAAATAGATATTTTATTAAAAGACAATTGTAAATATATGAAAATGAGAACAAATTTATTGAACGAAAAAGAAATAATATTAAGATAAAATATAAATGAAAAATAAATTAGGTACGACAAAAAATTAAAATTATAAATATACATTAAACAACAAAAACAAAAATAAGATTTTTATGTCGTCCTTTTTGAGACAAGGAAATAATTTAGCTCATAAGTAATTGATATTAAACAAAAACAAAAGTAAAAATAAGAAAAAAATCAATTGTGAGATTAAATTCGTGTGATCAGTCTGAACTCTGAAAATGATTTAAAGTCATAAAAATAAAAAAAATATATATTAATATAAAAAAGTTAGTTAAACAAAAAAATGATCTAAAATAAAAAAAAACAATCTATTATAATTATTATTTTAATGAAATAATTTACTTGTAATTTTCAAGAAACACAACACACAAACAAAAACGTAAATATATGTATGTATGTACTACAGGAGCGATCGTAAGAGATTATATTATTTAATTATTATGCAAAAGAATTATTAATATACAACAAACAAAAATATGATGAAAAAGTAAAAAAAAATACAAAAAAGCTACGTTGTTTTATTTTAAGAATTAATTTACTTTCAAACTATAGCATTTTTTCCTTTTTCTATCATACTCGTATATGTATTAAAAAGTATTCACTTATCTATAGATAAAATAGGATTTTTTAAAGTATTTAAAAATTACTACAATAAATCAACGAAGTTCACTTAGCTCTATTTAATAGAGTTGTTGAAAATAGCTTTTAAATGCTTCCTGGTACTATCTTTTCGACTCATCAGTTTTGTGAGGGTTCTGATTAGTTGGGGTCACTGTGTTGAATGCAAATGAATAGTACATTTTTAATTGTTTTGCAGGTGCAACTCTTTTTTTAAACATATTCTAATTTTTGTTGCCTTTGCTTGACCATTTTTTAAAAATTAAAAAAAAAAAATAGGCACTTTGTTGAAATACAATCAAGAACATGTTATATTGCCTGTTTATAATTTTATAGAAAATTTTGCCAGTTGATTAGCTAGTAGTTTGACAAGCAGTATATGTTGGCCCAGTGAATTAAGGAAAAAAAAGTAGGTACCTTCAAATTAAAATAATTGCAACAGTTTTGAAATTTGGCACACTTGTTAAGAGGTATCTAGAGGTGTCGGCGGCGGTTAACTTTTATCTTGACAACCTTCAAAAATAATTTTATAGTAAATAAATTTACTACAAAATTTATTAGAAAATAACTTTTTTGGCAGTTAAGAGAAACATGCTTTGTTTATATAAAAAAAAAGTACATAATGGAGCGACATCTAAAGTATGGGGCAACCCTTTCTCAAATTTTGTTGCGGAGACCTTGGCTATGGCAATCGAAATATTATTCTCCCAATTTCCTTGCTTGAAAGTTTCCCCAAATCAAATTCTACACGTGATCTGACGATCAACAAGTAAATGTAGCCTTCGCTGAGTAATTGATATATTATGAGTAGTAGAATGAAATACGGCTGTTTTTTCGGAATCGTTTTGCGTTCCTTTTTATACTTTTTCTCTAATGGACCTCTTTTTTGGATTTTTTTAATTCTAAAATGCTTTAACATAGGAGCAAGTCTATGCAATTTGAGATTCCAAAAAATCCTACAAAACGGCGCAATTATGAGGTCATTCGGATGTAGCACTCCAAAACCATTCAAAAAGAAATATTTTGGTTATAAGGTGAAGTGCAATATGTGAATGTTTTCTTTAAGCATTTTTTGAGCTTCCCTTTTTAAACCAAAAAAAAATCAATAATGTTGTGATATTTATACAATTATTCTACACAATTTTATTTGGAAACGATTTGACCCTTCCCCTTAGTGCCCCTCTCTAGGACAAAAAATGTAAGAAATTGCGGTGAAAATAAATTTTGTGGTTTTGAAATTTTCAACTACTCTTTTCTTAAACATCATATATTTCTACCATTTGCTATAATGCCTTTTAATTTCTAGAATCCACTGCATTTTGGGACTATGCTTTTTGTTTATGTTTTGGAATTATTTACTTAACCCATTTTGCGAAATTATGTGTTTAGGAATTTGCTCTGCATTTCTTTGCAATCCTTCAAGAATCACTGATTCAATTTGAGGATTAGTGCAGTTTTCTATATCGAATCAGAAGAATAAAATTTAAAAATCCAAATTCAACGAAAAAAATTTGCAAACATGGGCAATGAAACAAAAATATTATCGTATTAAAATAGAATCGAACATACATTTTTTTAGTCAGAATAAATTATCAATAAATCGATTTATTAGTTAGAACACAAAGTAAAAATTTTAATAGACAGACATAAACTTATATACGAGTACTAGCAACAAGAACTCTATTTACTGCACTGCTAAATCATAATATGGAGTATCCTTGCATCGTACCAACACCGCATCCGTAATCATTTGATTCCATTCATTCGAATACATGGAAAAGTCAGCTTTCCTAAATAACTTTACTTTACTCTGAGTTGGAATATTTGAGCACAAATAATAGTTTATGGCAATTTCAGTAAGTTCGGAATGGTAGTTCTTCATTGACCACTCAAGGACACTTTGGCAATTAGTTTCGTCCAACAGATATATCATTATGTTAAATATGACTTTCTCAAGCTCAGGTATAATATACACTCGAGATAGCTCAAATGCTTCGATTACCGATTTGTACTTTTCTACAGGTGGAATGTTGGGTGGCTTGCTGAGAGAACGAAGTTCGATGAGATTAAGAAAATATCGCAGCCCACTGGCAGAATAGGCTTTCAAATGAATCTCTCCTTCGTTGCCTTCGCGGAAATCACTATTCAACATAGAATTAAATACTTCGCTAATTTCCGACAAAAGTTTTTTGTTAAAACTAACAGAAATTTCTTCGTCATTATCGTGGACTATGAATTTCATGTCACAATCGAACGATTCCGGTGATGAATTACTATCGTCATAAATTTGATCGCAATCGAATGATTCTTTATCACTGTCGGGTATGGCTATGTCAAGAGTTGATTGGCTCATTGCTGTGAGAGCATTAACAGCTTCTGCGGTGAATTCACTATCTTCGGTAAGAATCATATTGATAAGCGTGAACAGGACACTGCAATCGGTAAGTAGATGGTACAGAATTCGATGGTTTTTTATGATAAATCCAACTGCAATAGAAGCCCTTTTCTGGCTTTTGACATCATCAGAACGGAGCAAACGAGCGAGTTCACCTTTTCCATAGTGGGTTTCCCCAACATTACTTAAGGTTTCTAGAAATCCAATACCTCCTGTTGTGAGCTGAAACAAATTAAAATTCAAATTACAAAAACATTTGTATGGTGTATTTAAGGATCACTCACTTCACTGATTTTTGTCATTTGGAAGAGCTGGTAAGCCACACCAAGTTTGATGATTTGAGCAAAGAACTGACTTTCCCTGTAAAAGAACACAAATATCGGATTTAATTTGAAATGATAAAAAATCTATTTCGTTATCTTACGACAGAATATTTGTTAATGATCCGCAGAAACAATTATTGATTCCAAATGTATTAATAGCTTCTATGAGGGTATATAACGTCTCCGGTTTACTGAGCTCAGTTCCTTTATTAATTAAAAGCGTCACTCGGTATATAAGATTCTCAATTATATCTATTGTGCTGTTGCCTTGTTTTGGCAACTTAAGTGGTGGCACCTCTGTGAAGGGAACAATTCAATGAAATACTCTTTCAAATCGAAGTAAATTATTTCTATAATATACCTTGGCTTTCGTCTTCATCATCTTCTTTATCTAAGGCATTATCTTCTAAATTTATTTCTGACTTACAAGCTATGTCCAACAGTTTCATTATATCAGAATCATGTGGATCAGTCTTAATATTATCATCATCATCAATACCTTCATCATCACTACAAACGGGCGAATAGGTTTCCGATTCGGAATCCATTTCTATTAAATACAAAATTAAAACTAAAAAAAATTGTTGGAAATTTTTTATTAAAAAATTACCTGAGGTAACTTTAAAACCACCGCCGATTGGTGACATGCCTCTTGAGCTGCACGGACTCGATGGTGAGACAATGGAACGAGGTGAACTACATGGTGATTCGTATTCATATATTGATTCATCACGAAGTTTTTGGGACTGGAAAGAAAATTGAAAGTTATTTTTTTTTTTGACGAGACAAATAAATAAACGAATATAAAATATATGTTAAAATCATGTTGTTGATGTTTTGCTTTTATCCTCTATTTGAGGTGATTTTTATAAAACAGCGCGTTCTAATTTAATTTTTCAATCGCGGCCTAGTTTTATTTATCATATCGGTCTTACTGTTTCGACACAAAAGCTTTGTTCTTAACTTTGTTGGGTACTGTTTTGATAAAATTCTCTCAAGAGAGAGTGATTTTACATATTATAATATTCTGCTTTTATGTTTGTTTTTCCGGTAGGCCCAGAAATGCAATTTTAATGAAGTTTATTTTGTGATCTGTGAGTTCACAAGACCGCAAGAATGTTGCTAAAAGACTGCAACCAATGGTTAAGGGTTAATAGAATTAAGATTTTTTATTGAACATAATAGATAAAAAGATAAAACTGGAATATTTTATGACCAACTCACCTTACACGCAGATTCTATAGAATTATCCGGCAATTTCCTCTTCTTTGAATTGTTTTTCTTTTCCTCTCGTTTCCTTTTTCGATACTCATCGTCACTATGCAGATAAACATCCAATTCACTTATCAAAATTCCAATTAATCCCTCACGTAACATCAAATCCATGCTAATGTTATCATACTGGAAGTTGTTAAGGACATAAAGTATCTAAAATAGTAAATAAAAGAAATGTCAACTTCAAGAATTTAAATTTATTGCAAGACAACTTGCAATTCAATTTTTGGTTTTGAAATGGAAAAAATTGTTCCCTAAGTGTTTACCGAAGAAATATCTGTGTGCGACTTGGATGTTCTTGCAATGTCCAAAAGTTTACCAATTGCCCCAGATCGACGGATTTTCGATCTGTTGCAAGCATCTCCTGACAGCATACAAATTACATTGATGCAATGTCGAACTTCGCTCTCAGAAAGAGGTTTGTCTAGAAATATAGGACGAAGCTCAGTTAAGTATAAGTCAATGAGGAAAAAAAATATTATAGTTTTCTTTTGGTGGAAATACACTCATGTGTACTTGCAAAAGATAATCTCTATATATTACAACTATTCATGCTTTTTGTGCATCAGATGAAACTAATTTAATGCATTTCATTGAAAAGTATACAATTATAAGTACTTTAAAGGAAAACGTCTTAAAAGAAAAATCTTACCCATATTCCGACATATAAGAAGCTCGCATGCAGCAACAATAGCATCTGCAACACCCAAGGCGTGAAGAGCACTAGGGTTCTTAGAAAAATTCGATAGAATCTTGAGGGCAGTCGCTCGATAAGGATTCTCCTCTGAGGCAAAAAACACCACGGCTGCAAGACTATTAGTTCTGTTGACCACCTGCGATCAAAAAATGCATTATTCTACTATAACCCCAGACGATTTAGAGGTTTTATCGAAACTTACCTCCCATGTTTGGAAATTCATGTTAATCTCCGAGATGATCAGCAGACATTTCAGTATCTCACTAGCCAATTCGACATTAGTTTTTTCAATGGGCATTATGTAGTCCATACAGGCTTTCGAGTTCTTCAGATTCGCCATGTCAAAGATATCGCTTCGAGGACCTTCCAAATTGCGAGCTACTTCCTCGAAATATTTCTCCCGATGTTGGTTTTTCTTTAGGCCACCTGTCTTCTGTGGCAACTCTACCACTGGTTCCGGGATTTCTTTATTCTTCATCACACCAACTAGTGTCTTCAAGACTAGAGTGAATCCATCTGCTAGCAAGAAGTGTCTAAAGAACTGCTCTTCGCCCACAAGGAAACGACATGCTCGGAAACACATAATTTGTGTCTGAATATCATCGCTTTCTTCAATTATTTGGCAGACTGCAGATGCTATGGCTGGGCAATGAGTAGACAGCAATTTAGAGTTGTCAACTTTGGCAAGGTTTCCCAGAAGTCTACAAGCCCGACACTGGATCAAGGTATTCGGGATACTTTTGAGAATCGTCGCCAATGGTATAGCAATTTTATTGTCAAGAGCCTAAGTGGAATAATTTTGTCAAAGTTAAACCAGTGAATAGTATGTTGTATTTGTATGTAATGTTGGACTTACCTCTTTGCAGCATTCAACATTTGTACAACAGTTCCCCAGAATACTAAGAACAACTTCTAGAATTTGTTCGTGTGGTTTGTTTAGAAAACGTACCATTGGTTGAATACCATTGCACTGATGGAATAATACTATGCCGTCACGGTCTTTGACCAAATCTGTGCGGAGCTTCACCAAACCCTTGAGAATGACATTTTTGTCTGTGGAATTTTTGAGGACATCAATGATGTGTGAAACTATTTCACGGTTCATTTTGTTCACCGTGATTTAAAGTATTTTTTTGTATAATTCAATTTGTTGTAATTTTGAGTAAAATATGTTTTTTATGCAATTAAAAAAAAATTACTTGAGAAATTTATCTCATGTTTGACAGAAAAGAATTTTTTGCGGCTGTTTAGTGAATGAAAAAAAATGTTGTATAACACTTTAACAAAGAATACAACTATTAGCCGATAGATGGGAGTAAAAAGTGTTATATTCAGAGTTGCCAAGTCAATTAAAAATTTAACGGAAAATTATTTGAAAGCAATTTTTAATTTTAAGGTGGTAACGGTAGGAATTTGAAATTGGAATAAATCGCGAAAGTAGTTAAATAGATTGTAGTTGTTCTTATTTCTTGAAAAATGCTTCTCCTTTCGAGCATATAGCATAGCAGTGGGGCTTATGCATTGGAAATAGCTGCTCTGTCGCGCGGAGTGCTAGGTGATATATCAATCTGGACGATATAGTACATAATCATCTTACATAACGATTATATAGTAGAGAACTCAAAACTGTGGGTCCGGCATTTCTGTCTCTCCGACGCCGACGCACGATCGTTTGTCCATTTGTCTATCGGTCGGTCTGTAACGGTTTTTTTTTTAAATTTTGTGTGTGGGACAAAAAATATATACTTCAAAAAACCGTTATTAAAGGTAATCGCTGTAGCATATCAAAATTTAAAAAAAAAAATCAATGTTATCAAAATGAGTGTATTATTTTTATTTTTAACTTTTTTTTTGCATATACTTTTGATTATAGGTTTTAAAATCGGGCATGCCGATTTTTTTCCTATAAATGTTACCGTCCATTTTTTTATCGTGATCATTAACGCCACCTCGTAGGTTTGCCGATACTTTAAGAAAAAAAAAAGAAGCGTGATTGAAGCAAGCTATATTTGACCATCAATCTGCATCGAGGAAGTTATTTTCAAAGAATATTGCCTGAGCGGACGTTTAGGTTTGAGCCTATCTTTATATTTTGAAATATTGCCTTACCAACATAATGTATGTATATTACAGTTGGGTCCTTAAAAAGTATTTTTCTTTAAAATTAGTCCCAAGAAGGTATAAAATTAAATTTTTTTTATCTTGTTGTTTTGAGTAAACAGGCACCTATCTAATATGCTATCTTCTTCGATATTTTCTAACACTGTGAACCGTATGTAAGCGCTGAACGACAACTGCCGTGTAGAGCTTTTCTTTCAGCTTAGTGGCCATTTTCCGACCACAGAAGATTCGCTATTAATCACAAATCCAAGATATTTATAGGATATTCACTTATTAGAGCTCCACTGTCAGCGAATAATAATAATTGATTCACTTATCACCTTATCCTCAAACGAATATCGAATGCTCTTTCAAAATCAACCAACAACAAAATCAATTAACATTACTATGTAAAAAATATCTTGAGGAACCCCTATATTTTTTCAATCTGATTTTTATACTTTGGATAGCACGAAACAAAGTTTTTGGAAATGTTATTGATTCATAAAAATAAACAATTGATTTTATCAGTGATATTACATTCAAATCTGTTATATACTTGTACCTAGATCTATCTACAAGAAATCTCTTATTTAATCGGTATCGGGTGGATATGTGCGATAATTTAAAACCTAAATAATCACGTCACATGTATTCACAAAGGATCCTTCTATCAAATGTTGATTTTTGTCTTAAACAAAGCTAAGGCGATTTTTAGAAATAAATTATTAAAGTATCACAAACATCAGACAACATTCTTAATGCAAATTAATAACCGTCTGTTAGAAAAAAAATAATAAATTGTGTACTTTAAGCATAAAGTCCATCTCATGATTCATTATCCAAAGACTAATTGTAATTCCCAGACTTAAAAAAAAAACATCAATTTTCGATGGAATTCATACCAAATGGTTTGAATGAAATTCGAGATTCCCATTATCATTATTATAATTCTGAAACTAGGAGGAGTAACCCTCACCCACCTTTTTGAATATAAACAAAGGCAGTGTGTTTGACTCATTTAAAAACGAAAGTTATAGCCTTAAACAGTAAACACCTATTGTGAAAACAGCCGGGGGACACCGAACTGTCAAGACAATTGTAAACCTATTTTAACTTTGTTTATTCGCTATTTTTTTTTTTTTTTTGTATAAACGATATCTATAACAGCTCAGTCTTTATTTGCATTCTTTAAGTTCCAATAAATAAATTGGGGGTTCTGTGAAAAATAAAATTTAAGTTGCGTTCTATAAAGCGATGTACACTGTACAGTGGTGTGTTTGACCGTTGGAAATTAGTCAAATTATATTAGTTTTTTTTTTTTTCTGAAATTTCATGAAAACATTAATAAATTGAAAATATGTACCTAGGTAATTTACAAAAATTTCAATATCTTAAAAAATAAAATATCTCACAAGAAATATATGTATAAACTAAAATAAAATAAAATAAAATAAAATAAAATAAAATAAAATAAAATAAAATAAAATAAAATAAAATAAAATAAAATAAAATAAAATAAAATAAAATAAAATAAAATAAAATAAAATAAAATACATAAAAAGGACTTGGCAATGTTTATGAGATAGGGTCTATGTTCTCCCTAATTGTTTGCTAAAAGTCGCAAAGAAGAACAAGAAAAAGAAGAAAAGAAAAATCAAAATTAGGCACTAGGTAAACCAGGTCCCATATTTTTGCCCGTTCTCAATTCACTTGAGCCACTAAGGCTATTATCACTTACATAGATAAAACTTTTGCTATATCGCTATTTTTTTACATTAAGTTTTGAGGACTTTAAAAAACAACACTTTCATTTTGACGGTATTTGTAAAAAACATGCAAAAAAAAATGTGTTAGCAGGTAGTAACTTTTTGTAAATTTAATCAACCTATCGGAAGATATTATAACTTCAAAAATCTTCGCCAAATGTATGTATATCAACACTGGCGGCAGTCACTTGACGGATATCATCTTTTTTACTTAATAGAAAAAAATGTAAAGGTCAAAATAACGATTTCCATCACTCAAAATCAATTTTACTTAATTTAGTAAAAAAGTAATTCTATTTTGTGCCCTTCTAGGTACATAACATTTATAATTTTTTATAAAAAATGATAAAAATGTGTAATGATAGTTTTAAAAATGTATTGCCTCCAACTAAAATTTTAAACCGATAAAATCTGCTGCTAATATTTTATGTTATGAAATATTTTTTAACTATCTCATATTTATGAATCATCTCAAACTGATGTCATGATCGAAGGTAAAATAATCCACTGTGAGTTTGCGCGCCGAATTACTCATCAATGTTCCAGGTCAGGTCGTTATTTATGACGACAGTAAATCGAGTTTTTTTGTTGTGTTTTAAGACGTGTTTGAATTCATAAACAATTTTTGTATTTGCTCTTTTTGAGTTTCTGAATTTTGACAAAACAAACATTTTAATTTCGGCTTCGAATAAATAAATAATAAAAACACTTAATGTGTGGGTTTGAATGTAAGGCTAGTAAAATTTGAATCGAGTCACGTTATTGATATGACGGGTAAGTTTAATTATACAATCGTTTTTATTTCTAAATTAATGTTTTTTTTTTTTTTGTTATCAATTTGGCCCACATAAACTTTTATTGTTTATTTTTATTTGGTTTTAGTATTTTATTTTTTGTTTTGGTTTAGTACAATCAAGAAAACCATGTGAAGTAGGAATATACAGTTTGCAGTGCGTGGTAACTGTTTTTTGTTTATAATCTAAACAATGCGAATAAAATTAACATTTCTAATTAAATTAAGAGTGTTTTGGTTTGTTTTTGTTTTTAATTGCAGCTGACAATATTTATTTTTTTTTATAAATCTCTTCAATCAATTTAGTGCAAGGTAAGAGTTCAAGTGCAACTAATTTAAAGAAGCATAATTAAAAATTACAATGAAAGAAGATATACACAAATAGAGAAAATATCGGCAGGGAAACATACCTACATACTTGTACGATTAGCTAGTTTTAAGGCCATTTGATGAAACAAAACTTAAATAATTGAGTTGATCATATGAACTTATGTGACAGTTTAGGATGAGAAAAAAAAGTAGATCATAAGAATAAAAATATTAGAGTTTCTTATCAGCAACCGGTTGTTAGCTGGCTATTAGATTACAACGGAAAACGGAATTTGAATTTCCGAACGTAAATGGATAGGTATATTTTTAAAAATATTTGTTTTTATTTAGATTCTATTGCAAAACAATTTTAAAGATTTCGATTAAACTTCGTACCAAATCCAGAATTTTTTTTTCTTAATTTCTTGTAAAATATTGATTTAGTTAATCCTCGAATCTATGGTTTAATTTTTTTAATCATGAATAATAAACCAATTTCAGTTGATAAGCGCCATTTAACCAGAGCTTTTCAGAGTTGTATTAAAAACTTAAACTTTGAACAAACTCCCTTACTTAATTCGATCAAGTTAACCAGGAAATTTTGATTTTTGAATTATAGGCGTAACATGGAACAAATGCAGAAATTTTTTTAAAAAGTGCAATTTGTAGCTTAAATTGCTTACTGCCTACAAATTATTGTCTGAAGATTCTTACTCCATCAAACCATCTTTCTCAATTTCGAAATAATAATCTAGTCAATTTTTTCCTGAGTAAACCCTTTTTGGGGAGAGTATTTGCTCTGAAGAAGTTTCAACTATTGTAATTTCTTATAGATTAAGTTCTACTTCAATACCATTTACGAAAAATTGATAGTTTTTGAGTGAAAACAATTTTCACGAAATTTTTTTCGCCTCAGATTCAAATTTGGCACTTCTCAAATTGCATACAAATTAATTAGATTGGCCTATAGGCACCTGCATGTTTTTTACTTGCTACTATAGTTAAATAAATCAAAAAAAAATCTGTGAGTTTTTGTAAATATTTTTTTTATTATTGATCAAAAATATTTTTTAAAAAAACCGCTACTGTAGTTGTTGAAATAGAGTCCTCTTTTTGGATTTCTCGATTTTCTAACAAACTCATAAACGGATTGCGAACAAATTTGTATATAATCTTAATCATATTACATATCAAACTTCCTATTTTAATAACGGGTGATTGTCTTAAAATAGTTATGAAATTTTTTATATAAAAAAACAACGATTTTTTAAATTTTCTTAATTTTTCTTAGCTCAAAGTTCTATTTGACTTATTTCAGCAACTCCAATAATAAATTTTATGCTTTTTAACATTTTTCCCTAATAACATTCTTATTTTTGTATTTTACTTTAATATAGGAGCAAGTTCGTGCGATCCAGTCCTGCATTTCATTTCTTTTTTATATTAATTAGTTTCACTAATGTGTAAATCTCTTCAATGCCCAAATTAATGAATGATTAAAAATCTTTAAATTATTATTCGTTCTCACTCTCAAAACATCAGATACATTAATTCAAAACAAATTTTAATATTTTCTAACTAAACATACAAGACCTTGAAATGCGAGAGTAGATTAAACAAAAATTAAGCAATAATCACCATAATTTTTGTTTATTAACTGATTAACATTTATCCCCTTTTTTCTAATGTGGTGAAATAATTGGACTGCAGTCGTTATTAAAATATAATTCTTCCTCAAGATAAACAATAAACATTCAAAACCCATCAAAACTTTTTTCAAAATTGTGTAAGAATAAGAAACAAGAACACAAAAATAACCCTTAAATAATTTTTTTTTGTATTGTAAGAATTTTTCAATTTAAACATTTTTTTATTTAAGTTACGTCATGTTACGACATATTTTACGAGTCATTAAAGTTTGATTATTGATGAAAATCCTCCAAAGATACAACAATTTACATCATAAATCTTATAAAAGAAATAATAAAAATTTTAATTTAATACTTCATTCAAAAACTTGGTGTTTTTGTGGTGTACCTTTACTGTATGTAGTATACTGAGTTTGAGATCTGACAATGTTTACTGGAAAATGTAAACTTTATATTTTGGTGAAGCAGCTATAAAATTTCTTTTCTATTGTGTTATTTTTCAGACTCAAGAAGCACTTAACATATCAGTGCAAAAAAAAAAGTTTCAATGAACTCGCAGTTTGTATTTTTTTTTTTATAAATAGTGCGTGAATAAAGCACCTCGCTTGGATTATTATTATTTGCTTATATTACCTACTTGGGAAAGATTTACATATCTTTGAATAGAGATTCCGTGTGAAAATGTATATTATAAGCTTCTTGGATTGTAATTAAATTGGTGAGAACATTTTTAATGGGTTTTTGAAATTAAAAAAAAAAATCAAACCTAGATGATCCCACAATTTAAATAAATAATAAAGAAGTAGTCAGGGTTATAATAAGAAAATAATAATCATTTATTCAATATCAATAGAAAAGGTCATTCAATTATCTTTAAATGGGCCTCTGAAACCGTTTTTGTAAATCAAGAATCATGCTGCCCTGAGGGTGAAGGGATGTAATAACTACCTACGTAGAAAAAAAGAAACAATTATGTAAATTGTTTGATATTGGCACATTTCTGAAAGGTGGCAAAATAACGTGCAAAAATAAAAACAAAATATTAACTTCCAGGGCCCATCTCATTTAACTAAAAACTCAATAATTATTTTTAAGTGAATTTTTGTGTCATAAGGAATTTCCTCTAAAATCTAATTTTGTATTACAACATGCATACATTAACCTGCTTTAAATGTAGATCTATACTGGTGAATTCTAAAGCGCTTATTTCAACAACAGGTTGAACAATCTGCATAAAATTTTTAAATTTTGGTAATATTTCAATAAAACAAGGGTATTATCCATGCCCGCCAATAGGGGAGCTTAGTCTACAGTTTGTTCTTAAAAACGAGTAAAAAAAATTAAATTGATTTTAGTTAAGTTAAGTCCTCGCTATCTTTCATGCCTCCTTTTCTTATTGATCTGTTTGATGGAAAAATGTTCTGTATCGGAAACTGCTTAAATAATTTTGATGACATTTTTAGAACCTGGTTAAGCTATAAGTAGTGAAGGTATTAAAAGTTGTGTTGAATTAAAAAAAAGTATTGTCATGTTTTCAATTTGTGTTTACTTGTGTTACTTAAAGTTTAACTCGTCATCCAAAAAGTTAAGATACCTTCATTAACTTGGGTTTCAATTTTGTATATTCTATCAATTTTCGAAAAAAAATATAAATCAACAAGTTATTATTTAAGTTCATCCTTATAAAGCATATTCAATTGCTTCACTTCAAAATAGATCAAAGTTCAATGTGCTACAACAGCGGTGGGCTATGTTTGTAAATAATACCCTTTTTAACAAAATTATACTCCCCTAAAAAAAATTGAAGATGCTTCCTTGTACATAATAATGAGCATAATAATGTTCATATTGTTATAAAATTTTCCACACATCAAACAAAACTTTGATTTTCCTATTTCTGGATTTTCCCAAACCAATGCGAAATATTCGGAGATGACGATGAAACAACAGTACGTTGTTGTTATTTTTTCTTCTTCGTCACGACTGTTTCGCATCGGTTTGGAGAAGCCTTTAAGGGTAATATAAAATCAGGAACGTCTTCGAGAACAGGGAAATCGAGGGGTTGAAACATTTGACATTTCATTTTCCAAATTCCTGTGAAAAAAAATTAAATCGGTAACTCCAAGAATTATTTGATAGTTTCAGTAATTTTTTTGGTATTTGGTAGAAAAGGATTAGGTTTCAAAATTGCTTTCATTCAATTGGTATCATTGGAATCTTTTGCATTTTTGAATATTTTTTTATGATTTTGCATTCTTCGAATTTTTTGCATTCAATAAATAAAATAATACAAAATCAAATGTTTGATT
Source organism: Syrphus vitripennis (assembly GCA_958431115.1). Taxonomy (NCBI): domain Eukaryota; kingdom Metazoa; phylum Arthropoda; class Insecta; order Diptera; family Syrphidae; genus Syrphus; species Syrphus vitripennis. The sequence continues at coordinate 5,407,029 of OY288108.1, read as the reverse complement.
CAGGTACTCATACCATTTTCCACTCATAGTCAAAAATATATGTTAATCCTTCGTTTGAGCTGAAACTGAAATCAATCCGATGAGGCCGTAGTTCAAATTCAATTTAAAACGCGCTCCGCCACGTCATGTCCCCTTCGTAGTTCTTATTAAGACACATTCCTGATTTATTTTCTTTAGGCCTTCTGATCATTGTATCATAATCCGATTTTTGTTGTCCTTCCAACAATTCACAAAATATTCGGTTTGTGTTGCTTCTTTCCAAAGAAAATCTAGGTTATTCGTTGAACAACGTTATCAGACCAAAAAATTAAATTCATACATACACCTACTCTGAACAAAAGCGACCAAGCACAACAAATGTGCTTTTTGCATTGGCGCCAACCAAGTTCATATAAAATCCACCTAAACCACCCTCAAATAAGATAAAAATAATAACATCTACAACAAACAGCTGATATTATATTTTTAGACACAATATTTTTTTTTTATCAAATACTTGAATTTCATTCATAACAAACGAAGAAGCTTTTCCATCCTTCTAGCAACATGTTGCCAAGAAAATAGAGTGTTGTAGTAAACTTTTCTATTTTGTTGTCGGCGCGGCGGCATTCTTTCCATTTAATTTAATATCCATGGATTGTTCGTTCGTACTCGTATATAGTAAACGTGAAAACCCACCAAAAGTTTGCCGGCATTCACAATACAAAACAATCAGATGTATCTATCTCTAGTAGATAAAAACTGAAACTTGCATCGTACTCTTGCTGGCTGGCTGGTGAGGGTTGGTGTGTGTTGATAGATGGATTTGTTGGATACTATAGTAAAGTTTTCCTTCTTGCCAATTTAGTTTCATTGAAAATGTCTTCTATAACGGTTCGTTGTGCGGAACTTGAATTTTAAATCATTGCCATATTTGAAAAAAAAATAATAAAAATAAATTAGAATAAAATAAATATTAAATTTTTAAGTTGTTAAGTAATTTGGTGTTAATTTTTTTTTTACAGATTAATGCATTAAATGAATGTTGCTAGTTGTTTAATAGAAAAATATTTGGCAGTTGTCTTATGTTTTTTATTACACTAACTCATATTCATAATTTATTACAGAAAAGTTAGAGAGAAAACAACGCAAGTGAATTCAAAGAAAACCAAGTGAATCATACTGTGGTTGAAAAATTTAAATTAATTATTTTTAAAATTTTAAGTAAATGATGATTAATTTTAACTAATCTGCATAAATTATAAAATTCATTAAAAAAACCATTAAAAAAGAATTATAATCCAATAAATAAAATAAAAATAATAAGTTATACAATTTAGTGGACCTAAAATTAAATAAATTAGTGAATTAAAATTGGTTTCAGTCTAATTCATTTAATAAAATCTGTTCGAAAACAGAGCAAGTGCAAGTGAATTAAGCTAAAAAAAAAACTTAAGTTGAATAAGATTTATAAGTGTTTAAGAAATAATGTTGCAAAGTTCAGTGGATTAGTAAGCCTTGCAACTTGCAATCTGGATATATACGTACATATAAAGAAATATAACAAACCACTAAGGTAAGTGTACACAAAAAAACCCAATATTTTTCGAAGGAGACTTCCGGAATGATATAAAATTAAAATAAAATCAAAAAGCGAAATAAATGTGTCATTTAAATTCAGAGAATAAATAAAAACCGTCAACTTATGTTTCATTATTATTTTAAATTTATTATTCATTGTGGATTCACCTCAAAAACAAAAAAATAAAACAAAAAAAAAAAATAAAATATAGCGTGCTCCCAAAAAACATCTTTTTTAAGTTGAATGAAAAATTTGTATAATCAACTTCTTAGACACCTCAATCAGATTAAAAAAAAAATATATGAATTAAAACGAGGGGGCGTATACGTAATATTTTCTTTTAAATTTTTATGTTTTAGTGCGTGTTATACTGACTATTTGTTTAATTGGTTGAAAGATTCACCGATTAGCACTTTGATCAGTAAGCACATCATCTTTTCTCATCATCACCCACCTTTGCGTGTGCTCTATCACCCTGTTTCGCTGTTCAGATGGTGATTGTGGTTAGTTTTATAGCCCTCCTGGAGCACTTTAATTGTGCTTAATAATTGATCTATGAAAATCTGAATTTTAACAACTTAATTAAAATTAACGGTTCAAAGTTTTGATTAATCCCCTGTTGTAAATATTCAGACAGAAAGGAGAAAGACTGACAAAATAGATGGAATTAATTTTTTTTTTGTAATTTTGTTTAAATGATGCTTTAATCTATGGCTATATATTTTTGTTGACCGACTTTCATTGCAAAATTCTGGCCTGGCTGGTAGCAGGTGTGCTAGTAACTTATATTTTTTTTTTGGCTATTGGATAGGAGATTAAGGCAATTGTTACAGAATAAAATAGAAAAAAGTTCATTTTGCTACGTGAGAGAGGAGTATATTATTATTTTGTAACAAATTTTTATGTGACGTCTGGGTAGTGGGTGGAAATAAATTGGAAGATTATTCAAAAAATATTAGAAATTGTGAGTGAAAATAGAAATATGTAATATAGTAAATTGAGGGAATTTAAATTAAAGAAACAAGAAATTTGAATTTATTAGATATATTTTGTTTATTTTGTTTTTTTTTTTTTGTTAAATTTGAAATATTTTTTTAGTAGGTGTTGAATTTTTTATGAAATTATTGATTTTACATGATAGGTCGTATGGCACAAAATTTACAGCTGCTAATGAACATCTTATAACATTTATTTCAATGTTATAAATAAAAATTAATTAGACTTAATGATTTCAATTAAAATTCTTTTAAATTATTTTTTTTTTAATATTAATATTTTGTACCTTACCAAAATTTTCAAAAAAAAATTGGTGCAAAATGTATTATATAGTACATAGTTTACTTCTTAATATTTTTCAAATAGTAGTTTCTTAACCTTATAATTCACCAATTGTTAAATTTTAATCAATCAATCAATCAAGTATTTGGGAATGGAATTTTTTTTATATTTTCACAAAAATATTATACTAGAATTTATTTATATGTATATATTTTTTTAACGGTCTGCTATCACCCACTGAAATGTTATCCACTAATGACGGGACACCTTGAATTTAATAAATAAAAAACAATTAGATCCATCAGTTTTATTACCATATAACTGTTAGTTTGTTAACAGTGCTAATCTATAATCGATGATTAAATCAAATAACAAAAAAATTTAAAATTTGAGTTGTTAATCATGGAAAGAGCTACAGGTCCTTTAAAAATTAACAGTAACTTACCTACAATTTTTCAAAAAAAATCTTTAGGTCGAATTTTCGCAAGAAGTTATCTCTTAGACCGAGATAGCGAGAAAATATAAATCAGACCAAAGTTCCTTATTTAAACAAAACTAATGTGCCACAAGTCAGCCTTGAAAAAAAAAATTTTACAGAAAATTTTCAAAATCTTATTACAATCTTATTACATTTTTTAAATTAAATGTTAAAAAAATGCTCTGTTCTTGCTAAATACTGAATTAAAACAAAGCCTTTTTGATTAGAAACGGTAAGCAGAGTTGCTTTACTTAAACTATAAACACGATTTTGATTCTTATGTTGCTAACTAAAATGTGGGAGTTGTTTCTTTTGTTTGATTTTTTTGCGTTAAATCCCAATTTTTTTGTATTGTTTTGATTATTGCCCAAGTAGATTTTGTCTCTTTTTCCGTGCATTTTATTTAATATTTGTATTTTTGAATACAAAATTATTAAATATTTCATGGAAATCTAAATACATACTTACATATGTTTAGTCATGCTTTATATTTATTTTGCCGGTACCTTTATTTACTTTAATAATATTTTAAATTCAAATCTAAGCTCCATACTTTTTGCTTTCCAGAAATAGAAATTTATAGCGGTTATATTCCAAATATGACTCTAACAATGTTTGCGTGTTTTTAATTTATTACACGTACGAGTACCTCCATTGCCTACTCGTATCACCTCACAAACATGCCCACTCGCATTATGTATATAATATGTTTATGCCAGCAATAAGGATAAAAAAAGATACAAAAACATTAAAACAAATCCACGATTCTAAGGACCTGAATAAATTTATAAGCTATAAGAAACATAATTTTCTATTAAATCTTCTATCCAGTTGTTCTTTAAGAAACCTTTAACTTTTAGCATAAATAAAGCTTCCACGACACACGGTAAACAACTTTTTCCACACAATTGTGAGAATTTTGTGGTTGACGTTATTGCAGGAAGAAAAGTATCTTTAATATCTTTATTTGAAACGACTATAGAGATAGACAAGACAATTTAAGTTTTGTTGACAAAGCAAAGACAAAAGAGAGATTGAATTTCAAACTGACCAGTCCAAACATTCGAGGAAGAGAAACATTTGAAAAAAGAGATGAAGATTGATTTCGGAATACCCATTCCGATTTTTAGTTTGAGAGACTACTTAAAGTGCTTTTGTATTTCGTATATGTAGAGAGTTGCTCATGGAGTGTATAAATACGTGATCAGTATAAAAAAAAAAGATATAAACAAAGCATTCCTATTGTTTGGTTTTAAAATTACTCTTATACCTATCAATTATGAAGGCGTTGGTAAGGGGGAAGTCAAAAACAACTAGCTAAAGTAAACATTTTACAAGGTATCTAAGTCTCTTAAATATCAACGGACCGAACCGAGAAATGTTTAAAAATATAAAATAGAAAATTCCGCTTTCATTTGATTTTTTTCTGCTTTTACTTAAAAATGGGTATATCTTGAAAACTCTATCAGAGTTTGGATTCGAATTTATCATGTTTGAAATCTAAAGAAAACTATATTGAAAAAAGCCTTCGCACTGTTCTAAATACATATACCGAAAAAATGTTTTTCAATGTTCCAGCGATAATATCTCAGAAATCCAGAGTGATAGGATTTTTTGTGTTCAAAAGGACAAGTCTGTTTTCTTTAAATTTGGTTTAAATCGAAGTTTAGATATTCTCCATGGGTGGTATTTTTTAATTTTTATTTAAGACCAATTATAACGGTCCTTTAAAAAAATGATAATTCCACCATTTATTATAGAACCTTGGATAACCCTGATAACTGGAGAAATATTTTATATGACTGCATTTCTGGAGTTGATGAACAAATGTTTCAGTCTTGTCTCGAACGTGCAAGGGAATCTTCAACACGTTCAGTTTACAGAGAACTAAATTTTAATCTAAGAGAAGCAGGCTATTTTAGGGATGAATTTTCTGTCATTGAAATGAGTTTGATTTTCAAAGCTAGAACGGAGATGTTAGAATTAAACTATAGGCCTCACAGATCAGACTTAAACCCGACTTGTACTCTCTGTAACCACCAGGTAACAGAAAACATCTTTCATTTTATGGCGTTATGTCCAATTTTGCAGGAAATCCGCAGGTTATACCTCAACAAGAGTTTTCTCTCGTTAGATGATTGTGTTTCGTTGTTGAACGGGGAGTTGGGATGGAAGTTGCTTATTCGGTTTATCACACATGCACTATCATATAGAAATATATATGCTAATTTTTTTGATTAGTTTGAATGTTTTAAGTCTATTATGGTTATGCTCTAGCTAAACTAAAAGCCCTGTTTCTAATTCTAGATAAAGCAGCTCTTTTTTATCTCAAATTAATAATTTTAACTATAGATCTTAAATTAATCTGATAATATAATAACAAACAAATAAAAATAATAAAATTATGATATGTATTTGTCAATCTTTTTCGTTTTAGTCAAACTAAAAGCTTTGTTTTGTTTTTTTTTTTCTTGTTTTTAAAGAGATTTTGCTAATAATTTTGATAACTGTTATAAAAAAAAACAAAAAAAAAAAAAAAATGTTCTACACTATAAACATAATAATCTAACAAATTCCAACTATTTCAACTTTTATTTCATTATAATTTGTAATGTAGAATCGTTCTTTTGTATAATTATTTTAAACTTTTTTATATTTCACTTTTTCATTTTAAATGTTTTAATGTGTATAATAATAGACTTTTTATTCCGGCAGACGGCACTACATGCCATGCTTGTATTTCTTTTTACCAATTTTTGTATATATATTTGTTGAAAAAATAAAGAAAAGAAGAAGAAGAAGAAAGAATAAAGAATAACTGAATTTAAAAAAAAAAATGAAATAAAAAAAAAAAATTATAGAACCATTTATATCAATTTAAATTTTCTCAAAACCGGTGTTTTTCATTTGATTAATTTTTTTCCAAAGCATCTGGAAATTATAACCAGTCTGATTTTTTGTTTTAGTTTTGAAAAAAAAAATTTGAATATCAGAGAAAATATTTCATCCAAAATATCAATACATATAAACCAATATATCCCAGCCACGGTGCGATGAATGAACTCTATAAGGCCGGTCACTTCTAATATATTATAGAAGTCATCAAAGCTGACTCATAAAACTTTTTTCTTTTATTTCCAGCATTTGATATCACATTATACTTAGTCGAAAAGTCACTAAACTACCGTCGTCACTTCATTTAATTAATAAGTTTTCTAATATTTTAGCATCAACATCAAAACAATTCCATCCACGACCAGTGCGACGCGACGCAGGTTCATTTGGCATCGCACAACTTTACTTTAACCCCAATCACTTTCAATCTCTGTTTATTCAGCTGAAAAATAAAATCTCTCCAACAAAATCAGCACAAAATTTGTGATTTCGAACACAATTTCAAAAGGAAAATGTAGTTTTTATTTTTCTGTTTGTTTTAAGTATAAGTTGGAAAAGTTTTCATTATACACCTAAGCCCCCACCCCTTTTGTTTGGCTTTGGCGAAACTTCTAAATTTCATTTTAAAGTCAGCAATTCGAGTGTAACTTTCGTTTGGCGGAATTGTGCAAACTAATTGGCCATTAAGTTGACATTTAGTTTAATTTTCATTATCTTCCAGACGATGGGGTACCAAGTGGGACTTTGAGTAGAGTACATTGAGCTGTCAAACAAGTTATAGGTACCCTAATAATTTGCACTGAAAATTTTTGGGTAGGCGTGTTCTGTGTATGGATTTTCAGATAAAAGCCAGTTTCTTAAGCTTTCTTATCTCAACTTAAAGCATGACCTTCATGAGCTAACACGAGTAGCATATGAATAAGTCACTCATCAAAATAACAGTCCCATATTTTTCGGGTTTTTCTTCTTCAGATTTATCGATGAACCATAACGAAAATCGGAACTAATTTCCGAAGAACCTTCGTCACATCTAAACATTTTGTATGTTGGTCTTTTAAGCATCGATTCGAAAAAAAAAAACAAAATAAAAAAAATATAAATGAACGAAAGGACGACAACACGCACAATGTGACATCTGCAGAAGAAATTTTTCAAATACCTACCGCACCAGCACCACCCGAGCCATTCATCCTTTGGAATTCGTTGAAGGAAATTGGAACACTTATGATGCAGAAGCGTGTTTGGAATAAATTTCATAGCTTGCGAGGGATATTTCCTTTATTTATCTTATGGGTTAACACATTCAATTCAACAGACTTGTGTGCAAATGGACGCGAGAGACAGATGGGAAGCAATATGAGGTCAAAGGTTGATGCAGAAGTGAAATTTGCATTTGTAATGGCGGGGGAATATGGTAGGGTGTTCTTATTGCGCGTAGCAAAACATAATGTGCACTTGAACTATCATCCAGGGCCGGTAAAAAATTAGTTAAAGCAAGGTGTGAATTGAATGAAGGGCGACAAAAACTCAGTTGTCGAAAAAGTAAAGGAAAAACGTCTAAGTAAATCATCTAATTTATTAATTAAATTGTATCTTAAGAAAAAGTTTTCTTAAACAAATATAAATATATGTAAGAATTGAGATTTAAAATATGTACATAAATGTACGGAACACATAGACTCTTTACGCCTCATTTTATTGGGAATGACATTTTTTCTTGGTTACGAATTTTGGTATGTAAAATCGATTGATATTTCAGCATCATCATCGGCTCGACAACCGAGGTCCGATCCTGGCCTCTTTCCATAAGTCTCTCCACCTATCCCGGTCTCAAGTCGACGACCGACGCACGCCATCCAATTGTCCATGGTCTACCACGCGTCGTCTACCATAAAATGTACCACAAAGGACTTTCCGAGCCGGTTCCCCTTTGCTCATGCTAGCTAGGTGCCCTGCCCTCCGGAGTCTACCGAGTTTAATTTTTGTCACTATATTCGCTTCAAGGTAGATTGCGTACAATTCATGATTGTACCGTATATAAAGCAGGGAATGAAAAGCGTTTGTCGAATAAATTGTCCTTTGTCGACAAAATTAATCCACCTTATTGCAGTTATTTTTAATTTATCGCATTGAGGCTTAAAATTCTTACGAAGTAAAATTGATATTTATTTTCCTATAATCTTATTGCCTTCATCAAACACAACCAGCCATATGTACCTTTATGGCTCCATTTAAACACCCTTAAATCTATTCTCCTTAGCTCTGACACATTTGCAGACCCAAACCAAGAAAGTCAATTTGACCGAAATTATTTATAAATTTAAAAAAAAACAGAAATGCTATAGACGAGTTGTTGCACTCATGTCATGGACATTATAATTCCTCCTTGATAAAACCAGATTCAAAACTTGAATTTACTCGTATAAAGCAAACATTTCTTCTTGACAATTTTTCTTCTTTTTTTTTTATAACATCTAATTGATAAAATCTCAGAATATTTTGTATAAGATAGCTTTGCTATATGGAAGGTACACAAAAGTTCCTCTATTTCTATAAAAAAAACTTTCCTTTGAAAATCCTTGAGTAAATATTGGGATTCTCGGTAAAGTGGACTTTCAAGAGTTCACTGCCTCATGACATGTACTAATTAGAGGATACTTAAGACTTGAATAAATAATGATGTCCAGTCCATGCCTGATGTTCTTATATATACTTGTATACGTGTGTCGTCACTCAGAAGAGGGATATCATTACAATGGCGTAATGTTCGTCGATGGTCAAAGATACTTGACACTCCTACTACTACTGCTGCATTATGGCAAACAAGATTCAAGTATCATCATCATCGCGTATATCTAAAAACTCGTTCAGTTGGGATAAGTGATAATAATTGCGAGCGCATTCATTGTCGTTTCATCAGAATCGTTCGTCATCATGTCGTCGGCAATCGTGATCAACATTTTTAAATCCACTTCAACGATTATATTTATAATTATTTGAATTTTTATATTTTTACCCATTAAAAGTGCTCGGGTGCAATTAAAATTACTCACGAGCAACAAAATTCCATTTAAACAGAGCACTCGGCAGATATGGTTTTCTAGCGAAAAAGGCAGCCAAAAATATAATGGTTCTTGCGAGGCATATATTTCCACCCATCCCTGCAGAGAGGATATTGAATTCCGAAAGATTGACAGATGGTTTCGATTTGGACTTGATTTAATATTATGGTAGAATAAAAGCTTCAACACTCGCAAGTGCTTTGGCAGCTTATAGTTTGTGAGTGAGTATATTGAATCTGCGATTATATTTGCAAGCATTTTGTATCGGGGTTATCTTCGTCAGCCGTGAGTGACTAAAGATAATATTGAGTGCTCACGAAGATACTTTAGCAACAAAAAAAAAAAAAAAAAACAAGGAGAATTTATAGAAAACCACTTAATGTCGGACTTAGTAGAACAAATGGTGCGTGGAGGTTTTTGAAAGCAACTTATATAAGTGTTGTGTGTGCAATATGTGCGGGTACTGGGTAGGTTAGGTATATTATTTGTGAGGTCTTTGGGTAGGTATTTGACAAAGGGCACTTCAAAACATTGCATTTTTTGAGTGCACAATTTGTACTTGAGTGGGTAAATATGTTTTAATAGATTGCGTACGTGGAACAATTAGTTGAATAAATCAAAAAATTGTTCCACTTAACTTGTAAGTACGAGTATATGTAGTTTTGATGTTTACGCACAAATTATATAGACCAATATTTCAGGGCTGGCGGACATATTGTATTTTATGTTTGCTGAATTGTTTTACAGTTAATTATTTACAACAAATGAACATTTCGAACCTTGAAACAATGGGTTTCGGAGGTTACATCAAAATGATGATTTATTTTATAGATTTAAGGCAACAATATCTCCAGCTTTGTAAAACACTCTCGAACATTTAGCACACATCAACAGTGGGGCCTAACTCCACCAAACACTTAAAAGCTATTTATACCATTATATTAGAGCTGATGACGTGCGGTCTATACCACCTTGGAATCACATCCCTATCCCTTACATTAAAGACGAATACGGGTTTTATTTGTTTTTGAACCGGGCTACTTTTTTTGACATTTACCGTCAAGAATTTATTTCGTAACAAAAGTACAGCGCTACAGCAGCAAGTCCCCCAGTTAGGGGGTCCCCACTATTCCTTCTCCCTTACTAGTTTTTTTTTGTTTTATTTTTGACAATTTTTTTGGCATGTTTTTCAACCATTTTTATACGGCTAGATATATTTGAGGTCGACAGATTTTTTTCTGACGATTTTTTAAAGCAAATTTTATTTCTTAAACAATTTTTTCTCCCTAATTTCTTTTAAAATTTTATTTCGATATTTAGCAGCATGCTTTTTTTATTGGCATATCTCTTTCCATGGTCTAGTGAACTAGGTTTCATTAATGTTTTTTATTAATACGGTTATTACTTGCATACGGAATACTAATTTTTATTCTTCTTCAGTTCCTACACTCGTCTTGTTTCATTTTGTTGCAAGCTTATACTGATTAAGACAAGTAATTCACTAAAAATCGTTTTTAATTATGATTTTGTCAATTTTACTGTAAATTGATTTTTATTTAAACTAAGAAATTTGTTTCAACAAAATACTAACATTTCATGCAGTACATTTTCTTCTGGCGTAATTTTGCAGTGCTGTAGGTCAAGGTAGCGACATATAGGCAGATATAATTGCCCGATCCACTTTTTTCGCGTTTTTTTTTCTATCATCTTAAAGTAAGGTCTGATTTACTAATCCAAAGCTTGCCTATAGTACCTATAGTCACAAAACAAAAAATCTTTCTTAACTTTTTGTATGGCTAACAATATCGGTTTGCAAAACAGTTACAAGATAGACATACGCCCTAGCTTTTTGCTAAATCTTCCAAAAACCGTATACATTGCTGTTGAAGGTTTCTTTCATTACTACCCCAGAGAATTGTTGGTAATCTCATCAAAGCCTTAAGCAAGTATTTATGGAGTTGATTGTTGGGCGTTTGAATCAACTCCATAAACATATCTTTAATATCAAAAAAAAACATAAAAATTAAATTAATAGATGAAATGATTTCCCAACAAACAAACAAAAAAAAGGATGTTTCAATGAGTATACACAAAATAGCTGTGAAATGACCTTGTCAACAATATATATAAGTCAGCACTATTCAATGACCATTCCATATAGACAATTATTCCCAAAGGGCTGATTTGCTTTGACCTTTGATGTGAGTTCATATTTCGTTTTAGTTTTTTTTTTTTTTTGTATCAATGAAAAGAAAAACCAATGTTTTGGTAAACAAAAAGATTTGGATGAACATCAATAACAGTTGGATTAGTGACAGAACAAGGACACAAGTACATATATAAAAATAACAACAAGATGTGAATTCATTGTTTTGGACTAAATTCTGAATTTATTGGCACAATATCTGACCGCTTAGATGAACTCCAATCTATTTACAAATTGTAGCATTTTATGAGTATGTAGTGTGTACTTTCTTTTATTTTAATCAACTCAAGGAAGAGTTTATGTTGTCTTCTTTTAAATAGACTAAATGGCATTTATATGTTAAGTTGAGAATACTGAAAAAATAAGAGACACCTAAAATCAGGACATCAGAACTACATAGTTTTTATTAAAATCTTCAGATAGATACGGAAATATTAACATTTTCCTTTAATTCTTTGAAGAATCCTTCAGCCTTAAATAAATTTTGTGGTACCATTTTCTCAAAAAGAATATAACCAATTTCGATAAATAGTATGTGGTAGGAAAGCTATAGTTTCGTAGATATGCAGAATATAATTGACACGTACGCATTTACACACTGTGGGTCCTTTTTGTTTTTGCAATGTTGAACACGCAGAGGAAATGCCGGCGCAAATAAATGTGTGAAATATTATAAATACATAAATAAAATAAATTTGGTTGCGCTACAGTTCGGAAGAACCAGGGACTAACTGACTTAAAACTCTCAACCGCACAGTGGAAATATTTCATTGGATGTGTATAGTACATACCAAAGCAGTTAATACCGCCACTGCACCACATTGTGTACTATGGCTTGAACAATGGCGGTATGAAATGTCTTGGTATGGAGTGCGATGACACGATGCTTCATGTTTCATGAACCCGCAAGATTGCAAAGTGATTTTGGGTGAAGCCGATCGCTCTGCACCACAGTCTTCTGCTGATAGAAACAGAGTTTTCAAAGTAAGAGGCTGAACGTGTTTGTCTCTACATTTATGAAAACATCGAGAATTGGAACAATCCAAATCCGGGTGACCTTTCGACGTTTTCTGATGTCAACTCGCTGAACCTAACAAATGGAGCCTTGGTGTAAAGTAGTGGGCTGAGAGAGTAGTGGTCCTCTTCAAAATGCCGGTAAATGAAGAAGAATCACTGTCAAACATATTAATTAAAATTTTTGAGTTATGTCTCTTAGATTTCGTGTTCTGAAATGGTTAATTGTGACGAAATTCGGCACAAGGCAAAAGGTGGGCTAGTTCAATTATATTTTTTATCTTTATAGCAATCATTTTTTTTATCCATAATTCAAATTTTAATTTCATCTTGAATCGCCAACTCAAGATTTGTTTCTTGGGTTCGTATGGAAGGTACAATAATTTAAATGAAATCTTCATTTCTTTTGTGTCATTAGTACACTTTAATTAGTTTTTTTTTTTACTTAGCGCTCTCAAACACTTAACAAAACATAAACAAATGATATTAAATCTCAAACTGTCTGCAAGACAGTAAAAAAAAACACATTTTCACAATTTCCCTCACTAAATCAATTTTATTTCAACACCCTATCATCAAGTGAAAATCTGTTTTTAATGTTTTTATTCATCATCGCAAGTCATTGCCGTCGTCTTTTCAGTTTTTTGTATATGCTTGCATTTTAAATTTATGTGTCTCCATTACGTATTTTAACTGCCGTCTATGCCTTCTTACTCTTATTCACTTTTTACAGTTTTTTTTTCCACATAAATACACCCCCTACTAAAAGCTTTTCTTTACCACAACTTTGTTTTGTTTATGATGATATTCTTTGAAAACTCAGTGAACTTACACACACAATATTTAAATGAATCCTAATTTAATATTTGACAGCGTTATTTTTGGCGCCATCACGGTTAGTGTATCGAATATGTGACATTGCAGAAAAACGTGTGTCAAAAATAAAATTGAAGAAAAGAATAACCAAATATAGCATTTTGACGTTGACGTCAAGTAACGGGGAAACAATATTTCATAAAATGGTAACTTTTTCTTTAGATTTTTTTGCAATTCATCATAGAATTTGTACTTAATTATTTATAGTTCAAAAGGTAATGTTGCATTTTTTGGGCAATTTGATTTCTTCTTTTGTGAATTCTAATTTTTTCTCTTTAATAGTGTTCTGGAGTGAACAAAGCCAGTCTTTAGTTTACTTTTTTTTGTGTACTTATGTAAGACCTCTTATTGTCCACTTTCAATGTATACTTTGTTTTATAAAGAATAAAGAAAGCATTGGTTCATTTACAAGTTGGTCACTTGAAACACACTAAAAATAAAAAAACTAACAACATACCTCAGAGTATTATAATATGGAGTGCTTGTTCCTATATCAAATACATTGTAACGCCTGAAGCACAGATAGGGGGCGCTAGTATCTACTTTCTTACAGTTTCGGAAAGCAGCGCGGACCTGTCAAACTTCAATCATAGTTTTTTTTTGTATTTTTTTGAAGAGGGATTGAAATTTAAAAAAATTAAATTATTAAATTTAATTTAATTAAATTTTTCTGGAGAGGGATAACTACTGATCAGTGAGGATAACGCACTCTTATTCGAGGTCCGCGCTTTTGCTTCCCGAAATTAGTAAAACTAGCGCCCCCTATAAAAGCTTCACGTTTGAAATTGAACAAGCACTCCATATTATATATACTCTAAGCAACATACATAGTTCTAACTTTAAAATTTAATTGACTTTTCTGTCGAAAAGTGTCTGTTTGTTTTAATTTGAAAAAAAGCTCAAACTTTTGTCATCTATTTTTTCTTACAATTAGTTTTAGTTTTCATCATTTATTATATTGAAATACTATTCATAGCTTAATCAATTGTTATGCTTCAACATCCATACCACGGATATTTCATCCCTAAAAATATTTTAAAGAAAATAAAGCTTCAAAAATTTTAGCAATTGAAAACCATTATTTTCTTTCACTGGACTATTGGTTATTTAGTCCAGAGTACAATACACTTTCATGACTCATCAATTGACTTTTAATTTGGCGCGAAAATTACTAGCGTTTTGATTTATTTTTATCTCAATCTTTTCGAACATCTTAATTTATTCATTGAATTTTCACAGAAAGTACATCAGCCCTATCCATTGTTTGTGTGCCGTAAAGTTCTTCGACGATCTCGGCCGGAACATTTTAATTGCGAGAGCTCAAAAAGTCCATGAACAACTGTATATATTGACTTTCTTTGAGGTGAAAAGAAATTCTTGTATCACTTTTCCTTTCAAATGGGCGGGCGAGCGGTCAAAAGTTGGAACCACACAAAATTCCGCCGAACAAATGGACCGTATAATACAAATTTGCTACAGTAAAAACAAACAATTACCACCAGATGTCCCATGTGTCTGTCTGTCTGTCAATCAACGGAATTTTTAAAATTTTCCTACTCTCCCTCTCTCTACAAAAATGACAGCAACCCGTATTTGTATAGAGCGTCATATTGATGACGCTTATTTTTTTTTTCTTTATTTGTTACGTATACGCCCTGGATGACAGCCAAGTAAATATGAAAAAAGTGCAATGCAATTTCAATTTAAAAAGTTTATTTGTGTATGTAAATATAGAAGCAGAAAATTGATTTATAATTATTTTAGAATGAAGATGTTATTTTTATTTTATGAAAATAAAATGTTATCCGCTGACAGTGTTTATACGTTAGTGAAAAGATACTTTTTAAACCCGAATTTTGGCGAAAAAAAAAAAACAAATATTTAATAAACACAAAATAGAAATCGTCTGTTCTCTAATTAGAAAAACTAATCTTGTTAATCCTACAAAAGGATTTTTTGTTTTTCTTTTTTAGAATTCAGATATTCTGTCAAATAGAATTGATGAGACACGTATATGGTTTTTGTGTGTTAAAATCTGTGAATGACATGTCTTTTAAGTTAACAAAAGAATATGGGTGGAAGAGTTATTAATTGCTTGGATGGCTGAATGCTCTGTGTATGACGTGGTGTGTGTTGAAGTCATTTATAGTTGTAATTGATGGATTGCAAGCGAAAAGTTTGTAATTTTGTTCTTGAGTCAGTTTTTAATTGTGTCAGTTTTGTAGGACGGGAATTTTTTTTTTTCAAAAAAAAACTTGTTTAAAATTTCAATTACATATATTTCAATTGTGTGCATATTTATTTTTGGGCGAATATTTCGACGTGATTTTTCCGAGAAAAGAAAGCTATCGATGTGAATTTTAAAATTTTTCCATGTTCAATGTTTTTAATTTTTTGAAAAACAAACAATGAAAACCAGATATCCTAAGCATTTATTTTTTTTAAGATATAAGTTAAACCCAAATTTACAAAACAACTTAGCCGTAAAAAGAAGAAAAAACTGACTTTACTCCTTGGCAGCTGTACTGATCATTAGATGAGTCAAAATATGGAAACCTCAAATTGAATTTTTGTTGGACTAAGTCTATCAAAAAATGTTGATTATTCTGCTAAGTAGCCTTTGTGCAAAAAAAAGTACAAGTAGAGAAAGGAAATGGTAAATTCCAAAAAATTTGTATTGCCACCTTCCTAAAAATAAGTTAATTTTATTCAATGGAAAATAGTACATATTTAATAGTATTTTTTTTAAGATTTTTTAAAAAATTATTAGCTTAATGCGCAACTAAAAAAGAACATACGATATGTTGAGATATGAGTAAAATAAAAAGTGCAGTGTTCCGACTTTTCTCAAAATATTTCTTTTTTTTTCAAAAAATTGGGTTCGTGTTTCAAGCCTAATATAAATGCACGCATTTTTGGTTTTAAGAATCGTTATATTCCACGCAAACATATTCAATCCTGAATACCCTTGAGCAAATTTGTGCCTTACACCGCCCAATTTTCCGGTCTATGCAAGATCTGATTATTATCTCGGGTTTCCAATCCGAGAATGCAATGCAAATGAAAAAAAAAATAGTAAAATGGAGAAAAAATTGATTTACAACTTTTTTTTTGAAAATTTCCTTTTTTATTTAACTTTTTATGGTTATAATTGGCAGGACAATTTTTAAAATCATAGGTGAATTTTCCATTGATTATTTTTAAGACTCTGATCAATAAGATAAATTAAATTTAATAAGTTTTTTTTAATCTTTTTTCTGTAATACCTTAAAATAGGATTGAGATCAATATTTGTAAAACTGAGAAAAAATTTGAAGAAACTCCACAAATTCGTTGCATTAATCAATTTTTCACAATATGCTGAGTTATGAACAAAAAGAGTCTTTTTTCAATTCAGATGAAAAACTTTTTTTTTGTTAAAATTCATAGAACAAAACCAAATTTTGTAATTAAATTAAACTGAAACATGTTTGCATGTTAAAAATTTTAAGCCTTGTTCTATATTTTTTCATTGTAATACCGTTGTGAAATATTATATTTATGTATAAAGAATTAAAATTAAAACTAGCTATGTATGTATATAGAAATATGAATCTTCAAAACAATTTTTGTTTCTAACACAACAATTTTTTCACAGCTGTTTAAAAAACAATAAATAAAAATGAGAACATATAATTCCCTTAATTTTTACGCCTAGTGAATTTTTGTCAAGTCTAAAGACATTTGCACGCAACCTACATAATCCTTCCTTGTATCACACGCTATTCCAATCACCCAGTTAAGGCTTTACGCCATAAATAAAATATCTGAATTGTAATGTCGCACACATCAACTCCTGATAATCCTTTTTTTTTTTGATAAATAAAACCCACTTCATCTTTTGATTGGAATACATAAATCTCATTACATTACGTGGAAGCTGGCGGGAGGACTATTATACAAGTTGTAGATTCAATTAAAAATTTTAAACAGCAAAACAAACTGCAATTAAATAACTCAAAAGTGTTTAAAATTCAATTAAATTTTTGCAATAAACCCGTCAGCATGCGTTTAAGAGGCGCCATAAAAATCCATCACACCAACCGCACACGGTCTTGACGGAAAAATTTACTCTGTTTTCCTTGCCAAATCGTATTAAGTATGTCACAGTCACATAAATATCTGAGAAATTTATCATCATGCTACACACACTATACAATAAATACAACTTGGAATAGCTTATATTGTATAATGCCACATTCACATCCTTTCTTAAAATATAATAAAATCAGCCATACTGATCATTGTGCTTTTGTATTTCCAGATTCTACAACCGCATCGTTTAGTGCGGTGGCTTTGGCTATTAAAATTGCACTTTCAACAACTACAGTGAACTGGAGCAGTTTAAATCATTGAAGTTCAAAAGTGAAGCGATTTGCTATTGCAAAAACAACTTTAAGTGAAGTATATATACACATCAGGCAAAGCAAACTAAGTGTTTTGCCACTTCCACCCCCTGTAGAGGCACTGAAAGTGTTGTACAACAAAACCTTGCTTCACAACACACACAGGAACTCCATCATCATCATCATACAGTCATAACCCAATTATTATCCCCGAAGGAGGAGTACACTATATCAGCTACAGGAGTACAGAGCAACAGCAGGCACAAGTCGTTAGCTTTCAGGATAACAAAGTTACACAATAATGTTTCGGATGTTGTAATTGACCACCCCTATTCCGGATATTTAGTGTTAATAGCCCCTGAGCCTGGGGTGGATTCGGTTCCCCAATTGCAACAACATCACAAACGCCGAAGACAACTACTGCCATCATCACATCGAATAGAGAATGCCAGTTGGGTTAAATTACTCATCGCAACAACGACCTTGCTCAATGCAACAGTGACTTCGACCAGAATACTAACATCCTCATCGAACAATTCTAGTTTCTTCCGACATCAAGGTGCTGCGGTGGTGGAGAGTATCATCATAGCCGGCGGCAGCAGCATTACGTCGACTGCGATAATTCCCGGATATTCCTCCTCCTCCGATGGCGGTGGTGGAATGGGTATTTCCGGGGCTGGCGTCACTGCCACTGCCGCCGAGGGTGGATCTTCCAATGTCACCTCAAACGCAACCACATCGCCGGAGAATCATTTCAATAGCACAAGCGAGATGCCACAAATTCCATCATACATACGGACAACGTCGATGTTTGTATGCATCTCAATTATGATCTTAGGGGTCATTGGCAACGTAATGGTGAGTGAATAAAAAACAAAAAAAAAAGTTCCAGAAATGGTGCATAAATTCTTGATTTATTATGGAAGTGGTATTTCTCCTGTTTTTAAAGTTGTTTCTAAAAATTAATTCTTAGAACTTTGATATTAGCATGGATTTAATTTGAGTAATGAACAATTATCAATAGAAAAATTTTGCCTAAAATCCTTCTTTGACGGAAAAACAGATTTTTGTTTGTAGGACTTTGATTGTTGGACTTGTTCTCGTATACTCCAAGGAGAACAAGTATTAACTGTTCCCTGTTCCTTCTTCTGTTCCTTCTTCTGAGGGCATTATGTGCCCTGGAACAAGATATACAATGTTATCTCTTAGCCAAAACTCTCTGTACAATTGTACATACCTGCTTTTGTTGAATATTGCAAAGCATTTTTTTTAAATACTGGATCAGTACTTCATCGTACAGAATTTCTGTCAATACATGGCATCGGTATTTTTATTTTCGTATTGAATTTGAAGACTCTTCTAGCTATTATTAAGTATCAACGACTTTTTGGTTTTTATTGGGAGTAACTGTTTGTCCAGTCATGAGACATTCTTTGGCCTAAATTGATAAATCCTCCTCATCAACGTACTTCCTCTGGTCTCCTAATCCATTATCAATAAAAGATTTTAAAGAAGTTAGAATCGATCGGATATTAAAACGTTCATCTACTGACCAATTTTTGTATGGAGACAAAGAGGACAGTCAAACAAATAGAAGAATTCTCGAGGAACCAAAAATTAAAATTTTGATAAAGAAAAAATGAAGCTTTATTTTCTGTATTCTGTGAACAACCAAAAGAAGAAAAGTATCCAATTACAAGCAGAGAGTTGGAAAAGCATGTATCGGGAGCTGGGAGCATATGATTTCTTAATTAAGGGCATATGATTCGTAGAAAAGACTTTTAGAAATAGCCGTTTTCCAGCTAATTTGAAGATCTACCATCAGGAAAAAATATAAATAAATAAGAGAATCTGTCCTAACTCAAATATTTAAAAAAAAATTGAAAATTTTGAAAATATGTTAGTTATGGGCAGTATTTATAATAATGAGGTTTACGTCTTGAAATTAAAATAAATAAATATCAGTTTAATTGTTATCGCATTCAGAATCTTCCGTAGGATATGATCAAAATTCATTAAAATTAGTTAAGTCATTCTGAAAATAACAAAAAAAAAAAGTAATGCTTGTAAAATTCACCTTCTTTTGATATGAATAAAGTTATTCTGAATAAATTAAATCTCATGCATATCATTCCTTCATTCTAGGTGCCAATAGTAATATTAAAGACGAAGGACATGCGGAATTCTACAAACATATTCCTAACAAATCTCAGCATAGCCGACTTGCTAGTGCTGCTTGTATGTACACCAACAGTATTAGTCGAAGTGAACACACGTCCCGAAACATGGGTTCTTGGCCAGGAAATGTGTAAGTATATAAGTATGAATGGGAATGGCCGTTTTCGGGGCTTAGATTTACTCGTATAAGTTAACTTAAGTCATGTGTGATGCTGGTTCTGGTGCGTGCTGTATATGGTATAGGTAGTGGAAGTTTGAAAATAATGCTTTTAAGTTCAAAAGATTCACTTTTTTATCGCAATCAACCTAATGATAGGACTTCTGCTGCTTGAAATTTCAATTTTTTCACTCTTCCGCAAATTCCTAAGCTGAAAGCTTAGGAAGGACGGATGCTGAAGGAACCAAGGAACATCGTAAAAACAAATTGTCCTATTCCTACTTAATATGCAGCGAACAACTTCATAATCAGAGCTAAGGCATCATCACAACAAGATTATACGACCATAGATACATATTTCAATGTGTGTGTATATGTTGTAAATATGTGTGAGTTCTTGAAGTTCTTGAGTTCTATTTTTTATTTTCTATTTTTTTTTTTATATATGTATAAGTGTATGTGCCAATTTGCTCTGCATTTCAGAGATCAGAATCTCTTTAGATGACAGTAAAATATTTGTAAATTGAAAATGTTTTTGAAGGGAGAGATGCACACTGGTAACTGAGAAGAGATGTTAAAATATTGTTCGTACGTGGAAGGCATCCTACTGTATCCTTACTGCATGTACATTGTATGCCCTGAGTGACATTGCAGTTGTTGGAAGAATTGCACAGTATAATGTATAATATACTGTGGATTGAATTAGATAAAATTGATTTTTTTTTTCTAAAACTCTGTCACTAATAGAATTGGCAAGCAGAGCATGAAGAGGATTAACACAATGTCAATCGCCGCCGCCGTCTTTCGAGTTTGCCCTTAAATGTTTTTCATTAAAGTCACATAACTTTTAAGTAATTTCTTATTCACTCATGAATAGAGTGAGTCACAGAGTTGCCATATTAACATTTCTTTTAAATTTAAAAAATATTGATGAAACAATTTATTTTAGTGTACAACGTACATGATTGTCAAAATTACAAGAGAATGTTTTGGAGTACCCAAAATTTGACAAAATCCTAGAAAAGAAAGTGCTTAAAATCGACATCATATACATGTACTTTGAGTGCACTAAGGATGTTTTGCATAACATAACCCAAGTTAGTGACCGATTTTTTAGTGGTACGTTACGCGTGGATAGGTCGGCGAATTTGCGGGGCGGTGCGCGCGACTTCCTGGTAGCCGCCGCTCCGTTGATTTATGATGATATAATTGATTTATAATTATATAATTGCTTTTTGATTTTGAAAACAAAATCTATTTTTTGAAAAACTCAATATTTAAAAAAAAGGAGATTTGTTTTTGTGAAATTTTGTTTTTATGTCTATATTATTGACTACTAAAACTATGCATACCATTTTTTACGAAACATTTCTTCAGAATTATTAAATAGAAAAAATCTATTTTTGAAAAAAGCCTATAACGATTTTTGATAATAACGGTTTGCTGGTTTAGAAAAAGCCACACTGGTTGGAAAAAATATCGAGATGCATATTTTATAGTAAAAACATGAATTGTAAAAAAATTGTGTACACGCACTAACTTAACACTTTCTAGATGTGTTGAAATGTTGGTCGGCTTTGTTAAAGTTTGATTTTCAACTGCCCATTTAAGTTTTCAAACAAACCACATAAATTGTTCAAATCTTCATAATCTTTCCGCATTCAAGAAGTCATTTCAAAACAATTTGATATTTCTTGATTATCTACTAAAATAACTAAAAATACATAAATCTGACAATCAAATGTAAACCTCTAGCATTTATAAATGGACTTATTTTGATAAGCCTGTCAAACAATAATTTTTCTTTGGCAAAACAAATTCCATACTTCAAAATAAATGTCATATATAAATACAATAAATCTATTTTCGCACAACAAAACACAAAGCACGTCCAAAGTAATCTCATGATGGACACTTTCTGCTCTTTCAAATATGCCCTCGTCTATATCCTTCGAAATGCTGTTTTATATAGACAAATGTCAGAAGCATAGTAAAACCATATCTTTCATCGATAAAACTATCCTTCTCTATAACTATCATCCAAAGTTAACAATCCAAAGTTTTATATGGCCAAACAAGGACATTTATTGAGACTTGAAAACATTTAAGGCAATACTCTTTAATGACCTACTTTATACGTATAAACTAAACTTTTCCAGCCTCATTATTGATATAAACCCTTTAAATGGGGATTGTTATTTTAAACTTGAAAAACCTATACCATTGACAACCGAAAGATATACCTACCACTACCTACCAACCAAGGAATGATTTTTTTTTTTTGTTTAAATGAACGACAACAACTTAATGTTATGCGAACCTATTTATCCTTTCGCTTCATAAGGAACACGATATATGTTGAGGGCATTTTTCCCTTTACCAAATAAATTTCTCCCGTTCAATTTCCTAATTTTATAACTTCTCAGATACCAACCAAACTATATGTACCTATATATGTACCTAGTTTAGAAGAAACGATAACAAGTGACTTAATGTTTTCTTTACCCGAAAGAAAAGCGTTACAAACTATAAATCCTTTTCGGTTGATAAAATAGATAAATTCTTTTCTTGAAAACAAAACACATACCTATATGTACATATAATGGGATTCCTCTTATTAGGCTGCCAACAACCTACTTACCTCATGAAGGCATGTTTTCCGGTGCCGCATGATACATTTGACATATTATCGAACTGTTTTCGGCATCATTGCTTCTTCGGGCCCTCATGCGATAGTTAAAAGCTGGATAAAAGGCGAGTTCAAGGTAAAGGATTTGACATAGTTCGGTCAAACAATATGTATTTAAACTGTAAACTGCAAAATGTAAAAAAAAAATCCCGATTCCTTTCTATACATTTACATTGGTAATTAGAAGCTTCTTTTGATAATGGATTTTTTGTTTAGTTTCTTTGAAATGTTTGTTTCGCATACTAAAAAAATCTAAACGCTTAGAAGACTTTCCCAAAGTTTCTCCCTCTTTCTAAAATTCTTTACAAAAGTTTAAAAAAATATATATATAACCAAAGCAATCGAATTCAATCAAATAACAAGATTTTTACCAAAAATTAATAAAATACATTAGGTACAACAATTACAAAATGTTTAGTAATTGTTCTTGTTCATGAAGTGTTTGAAATAACTAAAGATAAAGAAGATTTCCCACTAGCTTTTTTCATGGTGTACATAAAGCAAACCAAACATATTATAATGTTGGTCCCAGGATACTTCCTTGAGGTATACCAATTAAATTTTGTTCTATGTTTCAAATAATGTTGCTCCCTCCATACTCTGCCAGTAGTTGAAGATCTCAATTCTGTTTTGAAACACTACTTTAAATAGGCCCCTTTGTCTTTGAAATGGTAAATGCTATTAAAAATCATTTCATACAAAATTTATAGTAGATCATGCTATTCTCTATAAAAACAAGTTTTGACACTTCTCTTTCTTCGACTGATAAAAATTTCAGTTTGACGTTTTTAAGTCAGAAAGTAAAGGTTGGTTAGAAATTACACATAAGTTGTCAAAGAATAGTTTATATTGTCTACAACTGTCTTAGTAAAAATTTATTCCTAAAAATAAGAATACCTCAATACATCAAAAATACGAAAAACTTATTATTTTAAAAAGTTCTATCATTAAAATTCAATCCAAAAAATTCAGCCACAGACAGAGAAGGATTTCTTTTGGCTTGATTACGTTTTTTTTTTTCTTTTAACATCCGAATGAAAATTGGCTCAGAGGAAGATAGACAGAGTGCTTGGCTGGCAATCAGAAGGTCCTAGGTTCAATACTCAGAAAAAAAATATTTCCAAACTAATAAATTGAAAAAAAAATTCGTTTGTTAGCGGCCATTTTTAAGGACTGGTAAACGAGTCAACCGATTTCTGTATAACTTGATGAAGAGGGTTTTTATGCCAGTCTAAAGAGTAGATTCAACTGTGTATCTTTATTATTCAAAATGATTGCGTTACGTGTTTCAATCAAAAAACCTCGTATAATAGCCAACTGGTTTTGGTTTTTTGAGAAAAATTGAATTTATTGTTTCTACTACTTTTGAATTTTTACTGCGCCGAAACCCCTATTGGGGGCTTAGCCCAGTCTGATAAGGTGTGGCAGTGCATTCAAGTAATTGTTTAATTGCAACTTCTCACTATTAATTAAAGGGACAGTCAGTGCTCTGCAGAATTCCTTTTTACTAAAAATGTGTGTCCTATAAAATAAAGCTTAGTCCAGCCCTGTTATTAACATTTTAGTTAGCACATTTTCCAATTGTTAACGTCACAAAATTACAAGCCAAGAATCCTGCCCATATTAACCCAGATACTTGAAATTCCCTTCTGCAATCACAGCCTACAATCACCATCACAACTATTATCCTAAAATAATCGTCCAGCTACATCGTTATCGTCTATTTTTGGATCATCCCTCTTATCCTTGTTACAAGTGTGCGGTCCCCTCTTAAATGTGTATGCCGGCAAAGTGTGATATTTTGCGGGTGGGTAGAATTGACATCTTCACAATATTCCTGATTTATGCCGGTTTTCTGCTCTCTCACCACTCAAGAATTCAAGAGTGTTCATACAATGTTCTTATGCGCATACAAAGCTCCTGTGATGCTAAATCTTATTGCAAGGACCTCGTTTATAATATGTCGATTTGTGTCTATTTGCAGGTAAAGCAGTGCCATTTGTTGAATTGACTGTCGCCCATGCTAGTGTCCTTACTATTTTGGCTATATCCTTTGAAAGGTATTATGCCATTTGTGAGCCACTCAAGGCTGGATATGTGTGCACGAAAACGCGCGCCCTTCTCATTTGTGTTTTCGCCTGGGGGGTGGCTGCTCTCTTTACCAGGTAAGGATATTATTTTTGTATGTCCGTGTGTAGTTTAAGTTTATATAGTGCATCTCTTTTTTGCTTTGCTTTGAAATGTTTTTATTCTCGTTTTGTGTGTGTATGATGTGTGTCATGTTTCATTTAAGTGTTCTTGTTTTTGTGCTTTTAATTTATTTGCAAGTTCAAAGTTTATTCTTTATAAGAAAAAAAAAAATAAAAATTCGTCCTTCATAACTTTTTGTTTTTTTTTTTGCTTAAGAATCCTTAAATTTTTGTTCGCACACAAAAGGATTTGAAATTTTTATTTTGTCATGAATAATAAATCAATCGTTTGGTGTTTGATAATAAACATTTTTTATATAGTGTCCCGAAGAGATAACTATACGACTATCGAAAACATTTGATAGCCCGTTTAATGGTGTCTCTAAGGGACGAAAGAAATTTCCTAGGCAATAAAAATTCGCCCAAAGAAAGTCCTTGGAAGGCTGTGCTGATGGAGTTCAATTTAAAAAGAAATCAAAGAACATAGACATTGAGGACATTGTTATTTTTTTTTCCTGAATTGAATTAGGTTAGGTACTTTGATGGCTAGTTTTCATTTTCATGTGCTTATAAGGATGTTTGCTTTAAGTTTTAATGGAAGTTTGCTGGAAGTTTAAGATAAAAAGTTGCTATTATTTAAATTGTTACGACATTAGACTTAATAGTAAAATAAACTAGTTAAGCCACTTTTCATATTGAGATTAAATTAAATTAGGTAGTATTTTAACATTTTGTGTACCTAATTTTGTGGAACTTGTTTTGGAAGTTCATTGAGGTCTGGTATTTTGTCTTTATGCAATTATGTACAAAGATTTGGGTTTGTAAGGTTCTCGACCGATGGATAACTTTAAAACAACCATCACGATGGGGCCCAAAGAATTAATTAATGGTCAAGACCCGTAGTATAGAAACCATTTTTAGGTTTTTTAAATGTCAAATATTGAGTTAATATTTTGAAGATAAAAACTAGCATATTGAAATTGCAATTTACCTTCACATTTTGTCTATAGTTGTAATATTCTATTAAGAAGCCTCAATAACAAACCGAAATTCTATATTAAGTTCTTCTTGCAAAGTGCCACCCTCCGACAGTGAGGCACCTTTTTAACATATGAGCATTTTTTTCCTTGTATTAAACTGATATTTTCATCCAAAAAGAAGATTTTACTAAAACAATGTAGAAAATCTTATTGACCGAAAAAAATGGCTACCGGAAAAAAATTTCTTAGCTTGACATTTAGTTCTTTTATCTTTCAAAGTGTTAATTTTTTTTCTCTGAGGATTAAAACTAGGATCTTCCGACCTTTTTCGATGTGAAAGGCGATTTTTTTACGTGGGGTGTTATCATGGATAAAATTTCCAACGTAATATCTCCCATCTTCTTAAATTTTAAATGCGAACAACAATTTTCACTTCTCGTAGGCTCAAATTTCGTCTATCAAAATGATAGGACCATGAAATATTTATTTTCGATGCCATTCAATTCCGACAGAAACTGCGAACACAATTCACGGTTCCAGTTTTCGACGGTTGGAAAAAGTCTGTAGGAAATTTTATTCACGGAAATTTTATTTCACGAATTCGAAAAAAAATCTCATTACCAAACACACCTAACATGCAAGCCGCTGCTGCACTGCTAACACCTCAGTCTCAACCCCTTTACTTGCAGAAAAAAAAACTAATTTTTTATCTTATAAGCACAACTAGCATTGAGAAAGGTTTTCAAATTGAACTTCCATCGTCTTTGTCAGCTTTCAATATTATACCTAACTATAATTTCCCATTTCTTTTTCATTAATCCTTGAAAAGATATCTTTTCTATGGTATATCATCATCAATTACATTGAAATTCAATTAAATGAGATTCTTATTTATTTCCATTGCTTTTAAGTCCTTCCTCTCTATAGTTTTGCATGTCGCCCATTCTCTCCGTCATATTGTTAATATTCTGCCTCTATTTATTATTGTATTTGTATTTTGTGTGCTTCTATCCTAATTTGATAATACCTTCCCACCAAAAACGGATATACTTCATTTCCTGCAACCATTTCCACAGAAGAAAAAAAAATATAATAATACAACATTTTTCATCTGAATATAATACAAAAACCCTAATGCAAACATGATTGTCTTTCCTTTGATTTATTATACATAAATATAAAGCCAGTATAGAAAAGTGTGCTCCTTGTTGTCCTTTTTTATATATATTGTGTGTTATTCTGTCTAAATGTGGTGTTCCATATTGTGTTTTTCTGTTGTGGTAACTAATGATCCTTTGAATTTCAAGTGCGGTGTGATATGTTTGGCCATCATCATCGCAGTAAGAATAGAAACTTCACACAAAAAAAAATAACACTTGTTAAAAAATATAATCCTATACTATATACATACATTTAAGTTCATGCAAATACCATTCAGAGCATAGCATCCTTGTGTTGTCGTGTAAACAAATGTTGTTTCCTGATATCCTGATGCGATGTCCTTCGCATGAATAGGCCGATGAACTTGAAATAAACCAACAAACAAAAAGGGGAGGGTTTTCTTGTTTTTTTGTATCCTAATCGAGCAGTAAAAGTTTTATCATCATATCATTAAATCACTTCTTGGCAACCCATTTTATCATAGTATACCCAGAAACAGATATACCTACTTTATTGTATGTCTCTCTCTCTCTTTCTCTCACATTAAAGCACTCCATAAAGCCTGGAAAGCTGATGGTAAACGTTTTTGAAATGTCATTTATCAAATGAAATTAACAGTTTTTTGTTTGAAAAATTTGATCATAGAAACACAAATTTAACGTAAATCAGCTGTTTCGGGAGAAGGAGGCTCTCAAAAAATAAGATTAACTTTTGGAACATCAAATTGATGTCATATTATTTTAACTTATCATCTGGAAAGTCATTTCAAATTGACTCGAATCAAAATGAATTAAAAATCTATGTAGTTATTTTTCTCCAAAAACAAATTTCAAAATAGAAAAGCTTCTTTAACTGATTCTAAATCACATTTCAAAAACGGTAACCTCCAAAATAAATTTTTTATCAATTATAATATCGGCTTCTGTCTCATTTTTAACTTTTTTTGGAATCATCGGTGTTTTTTTTTTCAAGTCGTTTAAAAAATATAGCTCATCTTCATGGGCCAATGCATTCATTCAATGGCTTCTTAGTATATTTACATTGAAAACATAATTTACTATTTTTGTAGTCCAATTCTCTGGGTGGCCGAATACAAGTATGTGGAATACTTTGACGGATCCTATGTTGCCGCCTGCCTAACGCAAGCTGTCACCACATGGACAATTGCATTCTTTCTAATGACAATATCAATATTCTTCATAATTCCCCTAGTAATACTAATCATCTTGTACGGAATCATCGCAAAGAACCTCATATCCAAAGACGGTCCAATGATGAAGATACGACCAACTAAGCCCGAGTTCAGTTACAAAGCACGAAAACAAGTTGTCCTAATGCTGGGAGCAGTAGTTTTGTCATTTTTCCTCTGCTTGCTGCCATTTCGAGTGCTCACACTGTGGATTATCCTAAGTTCGGATCAAGCTGTTTTTGCTGTTGGCGTCGAACGCTATTACAACTTGTTGTACTTTTCTCGCATCATGCTCTATCTTAACTCAGCTATTAATCCTATTCTATATAATTTAATGTCAACAAAGTTTCGCAAGGGATTTTTGAAGTTGTGCATCTGCTGCAAGCCATTTGCTCAGACATTCCAATTTCGTCATCGTACAACCACCCTCACCAATACAAATACCACTTCATCGAGTTTCTTATCGAGGAGCTCGAATCGTCGCCCCTCAGACGACCTGAGGAATCGAGTTGCCCTTAAAATAGATTTGCAACAGAAAGAGTGTGAAGTGGGAATGCTGTCGAAATGTGAGTCCTCGACTGTAATCGATGAGTGTAGTAGAAAGCTTTCGCTAGCAAACAACCGGCGGAAGTTGAGTTCCGTAGATAACGAAGATGAAGAAGAAGTCATTGCCATTGGAGTGACAGCAGTTGTTCCAGATGACATCAACAATTGCAACATCAATAAGGACCATCCGGACGAGGCAAAGGGAAAATTATTAAATTGTCGCAAAAAGTGCAAGAGACAAATAAGCTTCGATGAAAATGTTATTGTGAATAGCGAACGTGGAGTCAATGGGGAGAGAATTGTTTATCAAACTAGTTTGGAAGATAAGATTTGCGGGAGTGGTAAGAAGGAGCCTAGTGTTGTTAACTTTTTGCCAACCTACAGCCCACGGAATAGTTTACAAAAATAACCGATGGCCGCAATTCTGCGGCCACCTGCAGCATATTTTACAACAACATGACGACCACGATTACTTTTTGAAGAGAGCGTATTTGGATTAAGATATTGAGATTTAGAGATAGATAGAATGAGTGCTGGAGTTGATGTTGTTGTTTGAAAAATTCAGATTGGATGCTCAGGCGAGATATCGATTTAATATTTCACTTTTAAGTCAAATTTTTTTCTTAAATAAGACTTTCCAAAAAAATTAATTTTATTGAATTTAAGCAAAATGTTTGAAAAACAAAATGTTTTTATTTATTAACTTTACTTTATCTTTAAATGTTTTTTTTTGTATCTGAAATTGTTAGCAACCCAAATTAAATTGATATATTGTCCTCGAAAACCACGAAACATAAAATACCACATTATCTTTACCGTTTCACCAAAAAAAAAACATATTTAATCGAATTCGGCAATCTTTTTTTGCGATGTTTACCTATTTTTTTTTAGTAAAAGTTAGAATTTTTCGAAAACAAGGGCTAAAATTGACATGACAAAACCATTATAAAAAATTGGTCAAAAATTCTGTTTAAAAATATGTGAGAAAACAAAAAAAAATTATATTTTTTGAACCCCAAGATTGTGAAAAATATTTTAACAAAAAACAATTCTCAACAAGATCTTTTGACAATTTTTTTACAAATTTTTTGTTTCGAAATTGCGAAAAAAAAATTTTTTTCTCGAAAATTAAAAATTTAAGCTTATACATTTTTACACTTTTTCTCGTATAAATAAAAAAAAAATACTACAGAATGTAGTAGTTTTTATTTGTATGTACGCGAAATAATTTTTTTTTTAAATTAGGAAAAACATTTTTTTCATAAAATAAACTTTGTCGAAAAAAAATTCCCAAAAAATCGTCAAAAATTTATTTGTCAAAAAAAATGTGTCGAACAAATAAGCTAACTATGTTTTTTTGCGTTTCAATACTTTTGGAAAAATATTCGAAAATGTTTGTTATTTTCAATTCGAATATAAATATATATAAAATGTTTGAACATCTTTTTAAAGATATTCAAATAAAACATTCAAACACAAACAAAATGAAAGATAGATTATGTATTATTATTGGACCAGACCTAAGGCCCACTCAAGGCCAATTTAATTTAATATAAATAGGTCACGTAAAAAGTTTTAATTTCTCTTTTATTTTTATGATATCACAACAATGCAAAGGAAGTGGACGGTTGCAACGTTTGACCTTGCCTGCTTATACAGAAAAACAGGCAAGGCGTAAGCTTTACGTATTTCTTCATCGTTCATCCCGAAAGAAAACCAATACAACTCAGAAATGAAATTTTTGAGAAAGCAAAGCAATCAATTGTCTTCATAAATAAAACTATCCACTCAAAAAAAGCAAAAGAAAGAATTTCTTTTACTAAATTAAAAGAAATTCCAAGTTTTATTGACTTTTCTTTTGCTTCCTCTTAAAACTAAAATTATGTTGGTTTCCTGCCGGAACAACAGAAAAAAAGATTTATTTATTTTGTTTCTAAAAAATTATAAAAAAATAGCTGTTTGTATATTATTCTCTGAATAATTTTCTTATATGGTATCACTTTAAAATTGGCAAAGGTTTCAGTCAAACATCTGGGTATGATTATAATATTCTGTTTTTCAAATGATAAATAACTTTCATCAGCTCCAGCACTAAATAGGATGCCTGTTAAGTACAGTGGCCTTAGGGATAAGAAATTCAAGAAATTAAAAAGAAATAAATAAACAAAAATGTGACGGTAGCGATACAATAAATCTATATAAAAATACAACTGAAAGTTAATGAAGTAGTTAATGTATGTTATATGTTTGTATACGATATATTGTTAAACAAAACAAAAAAACAAGATGGATGGGAACTGCTTTAAATAGTAATCTTTGTCGTCGTTATTATTCCATTTTTTATATATACACCTGTTATATTTTTTTTTTCCAAATACCTATTAAAAAAAATAAATTTTATACTAATTAAAAATTAGTAAAAATAAAACGAGGCATGTTAGTTCAAATAATAATAATAAATTGATGAAAAAATAAAAATAAATTTAAGAAAAACTAATGATTGTTGTTGCCAGATATCAATGTGCTCAAATATATTTTTTATTTATAAACAAAAGAAAAGAAAAATTATGAAAAATACGAAAAAAAAATGTTAGCTTTATTTATTATACATGTACAGAATATTTATTGTAGCTTTAATTGTTGATCATTTAAAAAAAAATAAAAAGACTTGAAAATATAACATTTTTGAAGTAGTCAAAATAAATAAAAACAAAAAAAAAACACTAAATAATTTGTTGTGTGTTTATTGATTTTTCTCTCTTTCACTCATTCTATCTCTTCTTGTCATGTAATGGTTTTTTGTTGGTCGGAAATTGATTGGATTTTTCAGTTGACTGAGTGCCCCTGTAAATGTCAACATCATCCGCCATGGTTTACATCAAAGGCATGCATTTGATTGACATGTTAGCAAACATATATGGGCGGACAAGATAAATATTTTTTATTTGGATTAACAGTGTGTGATGATTTTATTTTAAGAATATAAAAGTAATTTTTGAATTCATTTTCAAAAGTCTTTTAGAGATTTGGTGTATTATTGTTTTCCATTTTTTTTTATTGAGGATGAGCATTCAAACTGTAAGAGCAATTTAAAACAATCAAAACCAACGGTGGCATTTTTTTTTTTGGTTACAACTACTTGACCCATTTCATTTTAAATAAGTTTTGCACTAAAATCAATTGCCACATATCCAATCATAAAAGTTAAGATCAAGCAAGTGTAGCTTTGTAAAACCGATGAACCATATGTGAATAAAGTTTTTGTTAATTAAAATTATACTCCAGGAAAACAAATGAATTATGTAATTCAAATTAAAAAATGAAACATTCTTTAAAATTTGATTTTTGATCTTCCTCTCTTTCCTAACTTTTTTATACTTAACTCATATGTATTGAATTTTTGGTGACAAATCCTTCTGTGGAAAGATACTCGTAATTTTCACAATTTATTGAATTGATTAGAAAGTCCTTGTCAATGTTTTTTTGTGTGTTTTCTATGCAACCAACTTTAGGATTGCATTTTTTTTATTTATTTGAAGAGTTCAATTTTAACGATGTCATAAATGATTTCGGTATTGAAGAACACAGGCTGAATTGAATATAGGAAAAAAAAAGGAAATAAAAACAATTGTGCACCATAATTTTTTTTATTCTTTAATATTCATGTTTATAGCATCTCAGATAATATACAATCATATAATAAAACTGATCCTTTTGAGTACAGGGTAACTCTGGTTCAGTACTTCTGATACCTATAACCTATTGATATTGATTTTGTCGTGAAATATGTACATTTGAATTTTTGTGTTCAATCTGTTTGGTTTCTAAAATCAATCCTATGAGTATGAGTCAGACCGCACTTGATCAACTATCAAATTATTTTCGGCTCATTTTTTAACGGATTTTTCAAAGACTTTCATATAAAGATCTATTACAGAAAAAAAGTGGTTATAAATTGTTAAAAATAATCTTCAACAAATTCTCAACAAAACTTGTCAATATTGAAACGTACCGGCAAATTCTAGAATTTACCCAATTCGGAAATGCAAGGCAACAGATACATGAGATTAAAAATTAGAGATGATCTATCTAAGTTGCAAGACATTTGAACCTACCAAATAAACTAAAGCTATTTTCTTAATGGTCATAATCATAACCATATTTTTAAAGATTGAAAAAGATTTCTTTTCGTGTTATTTTATCACTATTTCGGATGACTTTGCTCACCCAATTCCATCGTAGATCATTGAACTTCCAAACAATTATAATTAATTATATTCCATTTTCAAGATATGAGTGCAATAATAAAACAACGTTTCTATTTACTCCCCAACTGCATACAAATATATATATATAAGTCAGAAGAGTTCATCTTCATATCCCCAAATGACATGAAATTTAACACAACATGACACACTTTTATTTAACAGCATAGAATGGAATGGTATTGAAAACATTTTCATTTTGTCGTCCATTGATATTGAAACCCAACGCGGAAAATCCACATAAGGATATACTTGTACAGATATAAAACCCTTTTCTAAGCATTGACATTATTGAAAAATTATCTTCACCCTGCAGACATTGTTTTCGTTTTATGTTTGTGCGAACAAACGCCATGGTTCGTTCATCTATACC
Source organism: Syrphus vitripennis (assembly GCA_958431115.1). Lineage (NCBI taxonomy): Eukaryota > Metazoa > Arthropoda > Insecta > Diptera > Syrphidae > Syrphus > Syrphus vitripennis. Next base: position 5,373,547 of record OY288108.1, on the reverse strand, counting down.
TCGATATCCTTTGAAAATCAACCAGCGAATTCTTTGTCCTTTTATCTACATTTAATTGAAAAGAACTCCATAGCTGAAAAATACTTCCCTATCAGCAACGTTGTGCGGTTGTATTTTTTCATTCACAAAATCGGTTAATGTTTTTTTTTATTGCTATTTAAAACCGAGAAATGAGAATTAAAAAAAAATAAATTCACATGAATGGATTAATTGTTTTTTTTTTTGTAGAATTAAAAATTCATCGAAGATGTGGTCCTTGTCGTGTCATCCCAGATTAGCTATAGAGAGCCTACTTTACCCAAAACCTTCAACATATAAAATATAAATGACCCACATCAGTAGCCTGAGCAAGCCGTTGGATGCGGTGTAAACAAAATCTAATTAAAACGATATCAATTATTATGGCCATTCCTGATACAAGTTGACATTTCCGGCCAACATCAATTTAAAATCATCAATATTTTATATGTTTGGGACTAGAATTTAATTAAAAAATAATTAAAAATTCCTTTTAAGTGTTTATACTTAACATACATATGTAGGTATATGCTTTTTTTTATTTTCATTTTATTGCTTTTCAAATGGAGAAAAATCGAAGAACATCCATATACAAATAAATGGTGACTGACAACTGTTTCGATGATTTCTCATAAAAAAAAAAAAAAATATCAAGGACTCAAGGGAAACAGTATCATTCTCACCACACTGTTCTATTCTGGTTATTATTTATTGTTCCATTTATATGGTACAAGTCGAACAAGACATAAAATACACAACAACGTTTGTGTTTAGCTTAAGTGATGGTGGTAGTCGTGGTCCTGGTCATGTTATGGTTGTCATAAAAGAAAGTTAATTTTGGTGGAATAAAATTTAAGAAGCCTTTTGAGTTAGACGCTTTTGGTCGATGATATTAATCTACGTCAAATGCGGATCAAATATTTTAATTTTTAAGGCTTCAAATTTTTGGGGGCGAAAGCTTTTTTTCTTTATCATTCCAAAAAAATTTTTGAGATATTGTCTTAATGAAAAATTTATTGAGAACAGTGCAGTGATTTATTTTGTAGGTTAAAGCTTTAGGTTTTATTCCTCCTATAACAGTTTGTCACAAAATTGAAAGAACGACTAAATATTTCTTCTGATAGGAACGAAATATTCAGTAGTCAATTTGATTTTTACTATGAACTTCGAAATTGGTTGACGTTATGTTTTTCGTACTAAAATTTTCTTTTATGAAAAGGAACTATTCCTAAAACTACACCGTTAATATCGAAGTATTAATTTTAAATAGCTGCATTTAAACGTGACCTCAATCATGACCTCGATAATAACCTTGACCTTTATTTCTGTTTCTGAGGGAATGGTCATCTTTGTATTTTGAGAAATTTTACAAGAAAAAAAGTTATTTTGAAATAGCTTCGCAAAAACGCAGTATCCCGTGGTCAATCTACACACTCTTCTCTACATCATTATCCGAAATTGTACATTGTATCAGTTCATCTTGTATTTTAATATTACTTTAATTAAGTTGATATTAAATAATGTCTTGCTAAGCAAGTGTCAAATATGATTCCTATTTTGATATTGATTTGATTGTTAGCCCCTACCAATAAAAGTTGTAATATTAATTAAAGTTTTAATATATTTTTAAGTACATAAACAACTTTAAAATTTTGAATGATATGTTATAACTTATAAGTATGTAAATAATTTTGTATCTTTTATCTCCCCTTGAATTTTAAGGAAACCTCGGTAGAAATATCAAAATTTGACATTCCTGCCCTCTGTTCATGGTTCTGATTTTGTAAATCCATCCTTGTATATTTTGTCATCATTGCTGAAAGATATACATAAATTCATGTCACAACATAAAAACTAAGCAAATTATTCTTCTTTTTTTTTCTTTTCTTTTTTGACAAATTATTCGCTCTAAATATCAAACATTGAACACAACACATGTCACACTCTCATAAAACGATTTGAATCCTAGAATCCTTTTTTATAGATAATGGGAGATTCTGTATTGTAAATAATAAAAAAAAAACTCTTTATTCTGCTTATCCTGCACATATTTTGTAAATAAAAATTGAATATTAAAACGTAGTGTACAGATTCGTTATTATAGCCCGCTGCAAATTGTATAAATTGTAAATGATATTAAATATATATTAAACCAAATTATTGTTAAATTAACGACTTGCCCTTGTTAAATATAAATAGAAAAAAAAAAACATGAGAATGTGATATTGCATGCTAAAGTAGTGTTGTAGTGAAATAAATTAAAACAAAACAAAAATAAAAACGGATAATACTATTTTGTAAATATAAAAATATTCTAAACAAAAAAAAAAAACAAAAATCATGGCTAATAAAATTTTGTAGAACGATTTTTTATGTACATTTTGATTAATAGACTCGTAAATGATTTATATTATATTTAGCATATGTGTATGATACGATTCGTGTATGTGCTCACTCTTCGCATAGTAATTCGAGACGAAATACAAAATGCTGACGAATAACATCTTCACCTAAAATGAAACAAAAGGCAATGAACTGTTTCAGATTTATTTTTGATTTGATGGCTTTTTCCAGATCGTATTGAACAAGTTTAAAAATTGGAAATAACAAAATAAATTTGTAAACACTTTTGACCTTTAATTTATATCGAATGGAGAAATGAAAAATAGAAAGAGCTCCCTTTAAGTCCAACGAATAGTCCTAATTTAAGAAACAGCCTTTCTAATCACATTTTGTTTTATTTAAGAATCTAAGGAATTTCGGTAGTTTATCTTATCGTAACTGCGAGTGGAATTTTAAAGACAAAAAAATAAAACAAAATAGAACACAAAGATACAAGCAGAGTCATTAATCGTCATGAAATAATGAATCCTTGTATAATTTATTGACTTTTTAGGTCTCTTAAACATTTTAAATTGTGTTAAAACGTTTTTAAATCATTCTTGTTACACAACTTTGTTGCGAAATAAATTAAAAAAGGGCCATTTTGAGTAGACACAGATTTTGTGAGAATGGATATTTCAACCCTTGTTGTGAATAATTTAATGAAAAATTATTACTTACCCACGATGATACACAAACACATGATTGAGATACAAAAAGTATATCTGCTTCCGTTGTTTGCTTAACCAATTTTTATCCCGACTAAAGGACATTTTTTCAATTACTTAAAAATTTAATTTTAAATCCATAAATTTTCCCTTATTGACCGAGTGAAATTGTATTTTTTTTTTGTTTGGTGTTGAAGCTCTGCCAAAAGGCACTTTTATTATTTTAAAAATTAATGCAATCGAACTTGAAAGATATACAAAAAAAACTATAGCAAACAAGCTTTATTTTTTTTTGTTTGTCTAAGGTCACTTCAAAATTAAAGAACTTTTATACATCACTACCCCTTGTTGTGTGATGAAAGAAACTTATGGTCAAATTGAAACTTGAGCGTATTTGCTAGGTCGTTTAGATTCTGGACTATCTCAAAGATAAACTATACGATGGAGAGGAGGTGTAACTCAAAAAAAATTTAAAACCATTGGTCTTATCTTTCATTGTGTAAAAAATTTAAGATAAATCCTAAAGATAAATCTTTGGTTAGATGTTATGTGCATTTATCGGTCTTCATTAAATTGCAATTAAGGAAAAATAGGTATTTTAGTTCAAGGTTTTCATCTTTTCTGAAGTTTTTAGTTTGTAAACTAATATTGGTTAGGAAAATAGGAATGTAATTGCTACCATTAAAACGTTTATCCGAAATAATTTTTGGTCTATTTTAATGTTCTATACATTTTTTTGGACTTCAACAAAATTTATTATAAAATGTTTCTTTGATAAATAAAATAAAATTATTCTAGATAGAGAAAATATTAAGTATAGGTTATAACAAAAGGTGTTTTTTGTATGATAGAATACGCGTAGTAAGGCTGCAGGGCTTTAACATTTGATACATTTTTTTCGCTCAAGTAATGGGTTTTTTCGTCGAATCGCAGCATTTATCCTATAATCACGATGAAGAGCTCTTTTTAAAGGAAGTTTAGAACACTTTAAACAAGTCTAGGGCCCAACCATTCAGTGCTGATCTGAACCAGTGTTGGCTAATCCTGCAAATTAAATGCTAGATAGCTCACTCCACAAGCTAAATTTTAGTGGTGTGATTTAGAATGGTCTAAAAAAACTCGTGAGAAAAGATAAATTTAATTCTGCATATTTGGTGGTTTAATTCGGAGTTGACTTTATTATTGCAATCAAAACCTGCGATTAAGATAATTTTTGAAAAAATTCAAATTCAAATTCTGATTTTCACTTAACAATAGAAAGCGTTAGACTATGACGCAAAAATCGTTAGCTATTCTCTCATTGCTAGGTTTAGAGAGTGATTTACTTTTAGAAATACGTTTTGAACAATATTTAATGATTGTCTATTAAAAACAGCAAGAAAACGTCTTTCAATCAAATTGTAGACAGAAATAATAAATTGAAAAATATAGAAATTGAGGGTGGTAAAGGATCCGAGTGACTCTCTTAGGAAATTGTTTGACAAATTTCGGTAAAAAAAATTCGGGGAGAGTACGATAATTCAGGCGACAAAGTTTAATGACGGATTTGTATAGAACAGTAACAAATAAGCGTTTTTTACTATATGAGGGGGGGTCTATCTCCCCCCGTTTAGGCGGTAGGAGCAATTTTAAAAATATGTACGTGGAAAAAAATTAATTAAAAAAATAACGGTAAAACTTACAATTAAGTATTATACGTTTTAAGCCAACATTCTATTCTATTAGCTAATTTTTAAATCAAGTGAAAACGATGCATAGTTTTTGAAAAAAATTGTTTTAAACTCAAAATTTGGGCAAAAAAAGTTTAAAAAAATGTTTAAAATGTAACTTTTTTAATTAATATTATTTATGATTATATCGTACCATTTCCCTACCTATCTTGAAGTGACCAGAAAGATTTTGAAAAGTAAAATAACAACCTTACTAATGAAATATTAGAAACTTTCTTAATATAATGAGGTAAATGCCGGACTAAAATAGAATATTTAAATTTCTGTTTAAATTTGTATTTATTGTTTCTTTCAATAATTGTATTATTTTTAAAAATTTTAAAGGATTGTCAATCGTATCCAAAAATAAAAAAAAATAAAAGTTCTAATTTTCTAAAAGCCATCGTCTATTAAAAACGCTCCCAATTCCGTCACATTATTGATTACTATCCGAAGAGTGTACACACACAATTATTTCCCATTCAAAATATTGATTAAATAAATTATAAAAACAAAAATCAACAAAATTTCACACAACAAAACAACAAAACGAACAAAAAAAAAACAGCCCAATATTGCTAATAGCCTCATACCAAATGGAAACCTATATTGATGGATCGGAAGTTGCCGTTTGCCTCACATCTGCTGACACTTTTTGGACAGCTTTTTATTTCATCGGAAGCATTACGTTGTTTTTTCTGCTTCCATTTATCATCCTGCTGGTACTATACACCATCATTGCTTGGAATCTTATGGGTAATCCCGGAGTAATAATACAACACCACAACAATCAACCAACATTGCCACCATCATCATCAGCATCATCAAAGAATAAAACACATCCGCATCAACAACAAAATCATCACCGTCACCCATCACATCAACCCCACTCGCATCGAACCAATGTTCTGAAATACCGCAAGCAAGTTATATTCATGCTTGTCGCCGTTGTGTTAAGCTTCTTCCTGTGTCTGCTGCCGTTTCGCGCCTTTACACTCTGGATAATCCTAATGCCACCGGAAAGCATTGTCGCCCTGGGTATCGAAGGATATTACAATCTTTTATATTTTTGCCGAATTATGTTGTACTTGAATTCGGCACTGAATCCGATTCTCTACAATTTGATGTCATCGAAATTCCGTAATGGTTTTCTAAGATTGCTAGGATGCCGCAGCAGTAGGAGGGTGGCTCTCAAATCACTCGATGGCATGCGGAAAGGTACTTTCCATACGAACTCCACGAATCTCAGCACTTCTAGTTCGACGAGTATGCGACGGGAGGCATTGCGAGTGAGTAGTGTTAGATCGCGTGGTGAAAGTTTAACCGGATCCTTCGAAGGAGAGGTCGAGGTCACATCAATGAGGGACAATAGTTGTTCTGGCAATGGAATTCAAATGAATGTCTGCGAGGATTCAGCAATCGGTGGTGTCGCCGTTGTTAACAAAAAGAAGACTGCAAGAAAGCAGAAGAGCTTCCCTGATATCGATGAGCTGGAGGAAATTGAAGAAGCGATTACGAGCATCCAATCTGATGCATGTGATGCTTGTTGAAAAAGTGGCATGGTCTTATGTCTGTTGAGGGAGATTGGGATCAATTGGCATCCAGATGCAATGGGTAACCATCAACAATAAATGGAAGGTAATAATAGTTATACTTCAGCGCAAAATAGACCACCCATCTTTTTAAATTTTTTTTTTTGCAGTTATCAGAATATTATTCAGTCGTGTAATCCAAACATTAATTCTGATGTATTTAATACTATTCACTCATTTTATCTAAAGATCAATCCAATTTTTTGATCTTATGTCAGATGAATATAATTGTATGTATTCATTTTTGGATTAAAAGTTTTTTGATTCCAAGACTGAATAATATGGTGGTTATTTTAGAAATGGATAAATCTCAATTAAGTTTGAATTCGTTGATGAAAAAGTATTACTTACATCTAAACTGTTATATTTTCTAAAAAGAGGGTGGTTAAATTTGCACCTCAGTATAAAAGTCTCATCGAACTATGTACTTATATTAAATTCTCTTTCGATTTTGTATTATAAAAATGTTATTTTTTTTATTTATTTTGCATTAAATCACCATAATACAGGTTATGACTACTACAATTGGACGAAACCTCATCTACTTGGTGTGGAAATACTTAAAGGAATGTGCTAAAACAAAATAAAAAATGTTGTGCGAATATCTAAGACTGAAGGGAAAAGGACTAAAACAAAAACTAACTGTGGAGCTTTTGAGTACGAGTACATCATAAAAACAAAACAAAAAAAAAAACATTTTATAAAAAATAAAAAAATTTATATATTTTTTTGACGCATCCATTAAAATGGCTGGCTATGAGATTATAGAATTATCCTTAGGAAAATTACAATAAATGTAAATTTTTTTAGCTAAATATACCTAACTTAAAGAACCAGAAACAAAAAAAAAGAAATTGAAATAGAAATGAGTGTGAATATACATATACATAGATAAAACAAGATTGGGGCATTTGCATTTTTGTATTTTATGGATTGCTTTATTTTATTTATTTTTGGAAATAGCCTTGAAGCAAGATAAGTATTTTTGTGTATAAATGAAAGTCAAAGAATCACAATGACAGAGCAATTCTGGATTTCTCTGGATGAATGAACACGAACAGAGAAAAGAAAAGTAAGTCCGTTTTATGACGTTTTTTTTTGGTATGGAAAGTATACCGTTCAGTGGCGGATTTACAAATTTTCAAGGTATAGGCTATATAGTTTTTGCCGCCCTTTCCTCTACAATTGTAATGTCATACATTATTTTTACAATGCAACAATTGGGTTTAAATTGCACGTAAAATAATTTTTCGCTATATTTTTGAACTAAACGAAGCTCAATCGTGGTATGTCCGGGGTAATATATACTTTTTTTTTTTTTTAATTGATTTTTATTTTCTGTTCATCTTAAAACTATGTTAAAACTAGACAAAAATTCTTAAAAACTAGTTTAATTATCATATAACTTAAATTTAACTTACTGGCCCTAGGCGGGCACTCTAAATTAATCCATTATTCTTAATTCTATGATGCCTTTCGGCCTACGAACTAACTTATAACTAGAGATCTTTGAAATTCACAAAAAACTTGGTTTCAGAACCTTTTTTTTTAGATTTTTATTTAAAACTTATAATTAAATTATTCTAAATAAAACTACTTAAGACTAATACTAAACTACTTACAACTGCTTAAAAATACCTACAATAACTTAAGACTACCTAAAAATACTTAAAACTTGAACAGTCACAGCAGCGATTTTTGATGTTATATATTTTTTTTTTTTTTTTTTATACATAATATGTTTATGTATTTTTTTTTCGGTGCCACCCAACTGTCCCTACTTAAATCTAATCTAAACCTATGTAAGCCGGCCATGGCCAACCATCATTATCTATTTATTAGCTATCAGAATCCAATTTCAACCACCAAAACTGGTTCTCCTGCTTCACCCTATCTCTTCGGTCCCGATCGGACACAGTCCTACTGAACCGAAGGCGCTCAGCTCCGTCTTGTGCAAGCACGTCTCGACCGTAAAGGAGTCGCCTATCCACAGTTCTCCGGCTGACGTGGTTGATAGGCGGAACTGCTTCTCTATCCTGTATCAGCCCTCGACTGTCTAGGTAAACGAATGCATCTGGCGGAATAAAGCCGCTTAAACGCACATTGTCGTAGGATTGATCATTGGGGTCCAAAAATTAAGCTGTTGGTCGAGGACATAGCTCTTGCAATGTGACCTCGAATCAACTTTATTATGAAATTATCTATCCTGTTCATGTTGGCTCCGTTGTATAGAGCCTGATTGGAATAATAATGTTTGTACTCCGACTCTGGTGTTCTGTGAAATCCAAGGCAGTGGCTCAGACACTGCCTCTCAAACACCCGAATCTTTTCCATTTGAGATGGGGCAACGTTAAACCAAACCGGGCACCCATAGGCAATCATCGGCTAGATGAGGGCCATGTAGCAAATCACCTTCACCCTACTTTCAAGCCGGCTGCTAAAAAACAGCCGTTTCGTCAGGGCAAAGGCTCCCCCGGCTCTGGTCAGCGCAGCATTTACATGTCTGTCGAAATATAAATACTGATCCAACCAGATGCCAATGTAATTTACTACACTTTTATTCGCCAGTGGTTGTCGGTTTGGCCCCACGATCACTAGATTCTTCCAGTTCTTTCTCGTATCCCTTGAGGCTCCATGCAATGGAGTCCTAAACAGAATAGTTTCCGATTTCTGGAAGTTGATTTTCAACTTTCTTTATCGATTCGAAAATGAGCTGTAACTCTACCTTCGATATTAATAGGGAATTTGACCCATTTAGCTCGGCGACTGTGGCGTTTGCCAGATTATCTTCATTGAATCCGGTGAAACCGAGATTCTCCGATCGCCATTGCGTTATTTCGTTCCGAAGGTAGAAGTGGTTAAGCAGGGCTCTGTTTTCCAGGTCGTGGTTCGGGCGAATGCTAGCATTCACCTTATATACTTGCTGGAACGCAGCCCCCACCGCCTCAACTTTTTCTCTCGGATCTTCAATAACAAAGAAATCATCGTCCAAGACGGCTTCCTCCGGATCTATGCCTGCTGTCAGAAGTACGTCTCTGTTGTCTGTCGTAATGTATACTATTTACGCAATAATGAAACGTGAATAAATAATCTTTATTGCGCTTACAAACCGTTAAAAATAATCGACTCAGTCTACTATGAACTATGAAAACCCACGTGAAAACTTTAACTTCACTTAGGATACAAAAATTCCCATGAAAATCATCATAATTATATAACTTTTAAAAATTCTGGTGAAATTTCTCTAATTGCTTAAATTACTAAAATTCACGCGACATTTTAAATTTACTGAATCATGAATTAAAAAATATTTTATTTCAAAAAATATTTAATTTTGTTAAAAAAAAATTTTTTAGCAGTAAGGTTAAAAGCAAACAAATTATTTATGTATTTATTTATTTATTTATTAGAATTACAATGTGAAATTGTAATGATAATTCTAGAGGAAAGCGTTAACAGTAAAGCCATCAGCCTTAACAACAACAACAACAAACAAATTTTTTGCATAAACTACCTATTTTTAGAGATTTTACATCAATTTTTATCCTTTTAATTTTTCAAATGGTCATTTCTTGAGATTTGAAAAATTTAAAGAATAGCATGTACCTTCTTATAAAAAAGAAATAAAAAAAAGATACGTATCTTAGAAATATGACTGCCTGTATTTTATTCACAAAAAAAAAATACAAAAGTATGGTACTTGCAAGACAAAAAAGTATAATTGTATCTGTAAAACATTAAAATTTGCACAATTTCGCACAAATTGAAAATCAGATATACGAAATTATTTGAAAATAGAAAATAATATAGCTATACCTATACATATGTATATGTATCTACACTTCTACATATATCAAAAAATCTACCTATGTAAAAAAAACCTTTAAATAAATCCTCAGCCCAAAGAACTCTTTTAATTTTTCCCCTTGTTGTTCAAAAAAATTCACCAAATTTGCCGCCCCTTACAAAACTGCCGCCCTAGGCTCGAGCCTACTCAGCCTGCTGGTAAATCCGCCACTGATACCGTTTGCAATAAATATAAAATAGTGTTTCAGAAACAGACTGTAGACGGTTTAAATAGTTTCAATTAAGGGATGGTAAAATTAGAGCAACAAGGAAAAATAAATTAAATCTACATGGATTAAAAGACAAGGAGGCAGTTTAGGACAACATCAAAAAATGTGTCAAGGAAAAAACTTTTAAACACTTTAATACAATTTTACTTGAAGCGTCACATACTTAAGAAAAAAATGGATATAAAAGTATTTTTAAGGCAGGTTTTGTAATATTTTCATTTTTAAACTTATCTCATGTAAATTTTGTACGAAATTCTTTTCGTAAATAGTATTTTATTGTTGCTTAAAATCTCGTTATAATATAATGTACTATAGTATTATAGTTATAGTATGATTTACATAAGTTGAAGTGTAACGTATGTACTATATATGTACATATGTATATTGTATAGGTATTAATAATATTTTTTTGCTACATTTTAACTTTATCTAAGCGCAACGGATCTTAGTAAAACTATTATCAAATAAGGTGAATTTGCCAGGCAATATACCAAGCGTGTGAGTCATTTTCAAACATGATTTTTAAACTAATTTCAGATCACTGAAAATTGAAAAATGAAAATCATTTTTTTTTTTTCAAAAGAACGGTTTTCGAGATATGCGCAACTAATTTGTTTCACTATATCTAAATTACTAGCATCAATCTCTTAAACTATTTATTCAATATATTTATGTACCTTCCCACTGCTTAGCCAAACCTGGAGGCATATATTTTTGGGATATTTATGTGTAGGAACTATGAAGATGGTACAGCTTTTGAAAAAATATTTTGTGACATGCTAACAGCATCATAATATAACTGAAAAATTGACCCAAAACTTATTGACAATTTTTTCTTGAGAACTGTAGCATTTTCTCGAGGTTTTGCGGTAATTGACAACGAAAAAATAGAGCTAGGGAGCTGCGATACTATGTATATAGATATTCGTGATAGTACGTAGTCCAGTTACCAGTTTTCATAGGATGAGTGAAGTCAAATAATTCCAGATTAACTTTCAAATTGTTTCATTTCCCAAACGAATTAACACTTCCTCATGAAATAATTTCAACTAAATTGCCACGAAATTATTTCGGAAATTTGATTCAGGTAAATATAATTTGTATACTATTGTGAACTACATTTATTATAGTTTTAAATAATTAGTTCTGAAATTTAAGAAAATGCGCCATTTCTGCTATTGAAAACACTCTATTTGTGATTTTAAATACATGATTTAAAAAAAAACTAATGCTTTAATTACGGTTAGGCCTAGTTTTTTTTATAGTTAACTCATTAAGCAAGTGTTGTGTAATGTTTGTGTCTTTCTCCCTAAGTTATATGTAGCGTAACACGCTTATAATGCTATTTTAAAGCGCAACTCGCTGATAATATTATATAAATATATTATTATGTTTATATAATATAAGTGGCAGAAGGTGCCTATACGAATGACTCAAGTCAACTTGTAAAGTATGATCAAGAATGATTTTATTATTCAAAATTCACAACTATTTATACTTAAAAATTATCGATATATTCTTACAAATTATTGGGGACAATTCTATTACTCATTATAATTTGTTTTCTGGAGTAGTGTAATAAAATACATTCTGTGTCATTCATAATGCATCGTCATCAAAGCGACGTCAATGCTCTCAGTTTCGTTGGTCAAAGGGGACAACGAAAATAGGTGTTATGTATCAATGCAATAATTGGTTGTATTGCAGAATTTATTTTATTGTGTGGATTTGTTTACATGATTGTTTTTGTTTACACTTGAATCAATTAATTAATGAATGGTTATTCTTATTACACTACATCCCTCCCCTTTAATAAAATGATATTTGTTTACAATAAATATTATTTTTTGTATGTGGACATTTTTGTGTTTATTTTTATGTATAATGTTTAATTCTAGATTTAATTAGATTGTTATTGTGAATAGTATATTCCTTATTGTCTATTAATATTGTACTATTTACACCATTTTGTGATATTATTCTATATGGTCCTCTAAATGGTTTATCAAATTTTCTTTTATTTTGATTTTTTAAATATACATGATCTCCTACGATAAAATTTGATCTATTAACATTTTTTTGAAAATTCTGTTTTTTATATTTATCATTGATTAAGTTGCTTTTTGCTTGTTCATGAGCATGTCTTAATTTACATTTAAATTCATTCAAGTAATTATCAATGTTATAAATTGTATCTTTGTTTTCGATTACTTCACATGGAAGTGTACATAACTTTCCAAATACTAGTTCAAATGGTGAATATAAAGTGCTACTGTGTGGTGTTGAGTTATAGCAATAAGTATAATATGGTAACCATTCTTCCCAGTTATTTTTATCTCCTACGCTCATAATATATTCATTAAATACCCTATGATTTCTTTCTATTGATCCCATTGTTTCATGGTGAAAAGGTGTGGAAACTATCTTTTCTATCTTTAAAAGTGTACAAATATTCTTTAGCAATTCATTAGTAAATTCTGTTCCTTTATCTGTTTTTAGTTTCTTAAAACATCCGTATTTAAGAATAAATTTTTCGACTATTGTTTTTGCTACAATATTTGCTTCTTTAGTTTCTATCGGGAATGCTTCTACAAATTTCGTTAAATCACATTGTACTGTTAATATGTATCTATAACCATTTGATGGTCTAAGTGGCCCTACAGTGTCAATTGTTATTGTTTCAAATGACGTACTGGGTGTATCTGTAATTACAATATTTTCTTTTGTGTATCTGGTTATCTTTGTTTCATTGCATGTTTCGCAGTTGTTAACAAATTTCTTAACCATTTTGTTCATATTCTTCCAAACATATCGTTGTTTTAATTTATTCACGCATCTTCTGATACCGCAATGACCTCCTATTTTCGTATTATGGTGTTCTTCTATTAACTTGTGCATTTCTTTCTCATCTTTTATCTGTTTTGGAGGAGTATATAATATTATATCTAGATATTTATCTTCTTCTATATTTTCTTGCAGCTTATTAAATATATTTTTAAATTCTTGTATGCATACTTTATTAAATATAAGACTGTTTCTTGCTAGCGCTAGTCTTTTAACACCTGCATTGTTCATATTGAATATTAGCTTCCTCAGAATCAATTTTATCTCTGATAAAGATTTATCGCTAAATTCTACAAATACAGTGTTTGCTGCTATTATTATTTCATTTCTCTTTCTCTTTGTAACGTTACATTCTTTAAATTCTATCTTCTTTAATCGCCTTATGTCCGATATTGATGTACAGTCCCAAATATGAAGGTAGCTAGTCTTCATATTAGAGTCCAAGGCTGCTGCACAATTTTCTTCCTCATTTGGTATCTTTTCTTTATTCTTCTTCATTGCTCTTGTTAAAACGTCAATATTGTATTTTGGTAGCATCTCTTTTAACTTTTCTATATCAATTTTTATTCTTGATAGGGCATCAGCGTTTGTGTTCATTTTTCCTTTTTTGAATACTATTTCAAAATCATAGTCCATTAAATCAACTCGAATTCTTGTTAACTTAGATGATGGGTTTTTGTGAGTAAATAAACTGACTAATGGTCTGTGGTCCGTGTAAACTATGAATTTTCTACCGAAAAGATATGGCCTAAAATATTGTATTCCCCAATGTATTGCTAACAATTCTTTCTCTATAATGGGTTTGTTTAATTCATGTTTATTCAGGGATCTACTAGCATATGCTATAGGTTTATCAATTCCAATTTCTCCCTGTGACAAAACTGCTCCTAAAGCAAAATTGGAAGCATCAGTCGTTAGTATGAACGGTTTTTCAAAATCTGGATAGCTAAGTATAGGAGGAGTCATTAAATTTTGCTTAAGTATGTTAAAAGATTTTTCACAGTCTTCTGTCCAAGAAAATATTTGTTTCTTTTTTAAAAGTTGGTTGAGAGGCTTTGCTATTTCTGCAAAATCCTTTATGAATTTTCTATAATAGTTGCAAAAAGCTACAAATCTTCTGACATCATCTGCATTTTTAGGCAGTGGATAATTTTTAATTGTTTCATATTTTTTTGGATCTGGTTTTATTCCATTTGCTGTTATCAAATGCCCCAAATAAATTACCTCTGGCTTCAAGAAATTACATTTTTCTATATTTAATTTCAAATTATATTTACGAAGTCTTCCTAAAACTTTTATCAAGTTTTCGTTGTGATCTTTCAAATTCTTACCAAAAATTATCACATCATCTACATATAGAAAAGCTGAGGCTTGTAAACCACTAAGAGCTATCGATAACATTCTCTGAAAACTATTTGTCGAGATTTTTAATCCGAAAGGAAGTCTTTTGAATTGGTAATGACCCTCATTAGTTGAAAATGCCGTCAATGGTCTGGAATTTATATTTAGTGAAATTTGATGAAATGAGCTTGTCATGTCTAGAGTAGAAAAATATTTTGCATTACCTAATTTGTCTAATACATCTTCTAACCTCGTGAGTGGAAATTTGTCATCTACAACTTTCTTATTTAAAGACCTAAAATCTACTACTAATCTCCATTTAGTTTGTCCATTTTGAGACTTCTTTGGAACTATAAGTAAAGGTGAATTATATGGACTAACTGACTCTTCAATTATGTCATTTTTTAATAACTGAGACACTTGTTTTTGTATTTCGTCTAATTGAGCGTTTGGTAGTCTATAATTTTTTATGTATACTGGATTTTTGTCTGATAAAGCGATGTCTTGTTCGTAGAAATTATTTGTTGTTAGTTTTTCATCATCATCATGAAAGACATCCTGAAATTCTTCACAGATCTTCAGTATAGTCTGAGCAGCAGATTTATCTAAGTTGTCTATTTGAATTTTCTCTGTCAATCTTTTAAATTTTTGTTTGTCTTTAAATTTTGTATTATTCGATAATATTCTGTATTTTATCAAAGGTTCTATACCTATCATGGAATTCTCAATTGTTTCCTCTTTATCTGTAGTATTTAATATCTTGATATGCTTTATTCCTTTTGCAGGTAATATTGAATTTGCTAAGAAAATTCCCTTTTTGATATCATTCCCGATGAGAACGCTATCTTCTTTTAAATCTAATTCAATACTTTTTATTATTTCTGTTCTTGGTGGAATTGTTAATTTTCCTAAATTCCTCAGAGACATATTTAATGGTAGTACTATTTCTTCATCTTGTACTAATACTACAAGCACACAAGTTTCATAATCTATTTTACAGTTATAAGCTTTGAGGAAATCTCTTCCTAGTATACCATCAGTATTTATATTTAATTCTTCATTGACTACGTGAAATTCATGTTCTACATTACCTTCTCCTATCATGAGTTCTAGATTTGATACACCTTTAGAAAATATTATTTTGTTTGTAATGCCGTTTATTTGGCATGTCAATTTCTTATTTAAATCTTTTACCAGATATTCTTTACAAACAGAAATATCTGCGCCGGTGTCAATTAAAAATTTGTAAGTTTTGTTTAAATGTTTTATTCTTATGCTAACGAAATTTGTATCATATTCCCCATAGAAATTTAAGACCTTCTTTGATTCCCCCGATTCTGCTGACCGGGGACACCTATGTTTTCCGACCTAGTGTTGTTGTTATGGTATCCTCTTGCAGTGCCTCTACTTCTAGCATTACCTCTATTAATACTGTTGTTTCTTTCATAGCTATTTCTATAACTATTGTTATTGTATTGTCTATCATTGTTATTATTAAATCTAGTATGAGAATTTTTATATCGGTGTCCACCTCTAAAGTTTGTTCTGAATTGCATGACATTATTTTGTCGTGAAGAGACTTCAACTTCAGTAGCTATCTTTATAGCTTCACTGAATGTGCTAATTCTAGATGCTTGTATAACTTGTCTTGTAGCTTCATTCAGTCCGTTTTTGAAAGCATTTAGTCCTAACTGATCATTTAACTTTATTATAACTCTTCTATTTGATTCACCTTGTTCAGCTATTTGTATCTCATTTAATTGAGATATCAGTAATTCAATTTTTTCTGCAAATCTATTTACTTCTTGAGTTCCTTGTTGTGATCTTGCTAACTCACTATGTATTTTCAATGGATTTGTTTTTGGTTTGTAAATTTCTGTCAAGGCCTTTTTAAAATCAGGAAAAATTTCTGGCTGATTTTCTAATGTTAAAAGTCTGTTTCTTACTTTTTCAACTATTTTTGTTGCTATTACAAATTTGATCAGCTTTTTCTTCTCTACGTCCTCAACTAACGTATCGTTATAAA
Organism: Syrphus vitripennis; assembly: GCA_958431115.1. Lineage (NCBI taxonomy): Eukaryota > Metazoa > Arthropoda > Insecta > Diptera > Syrphidae > Syrphus > Syrphus vitripennis. Next base: position 5,356,891 of record OY288108.1, on the reverse strand, counting down.
ATTCAATTAGTCCTAAAAAATTTGATAAGTTCTTTGACTCACCATTGAATTCTGTTATAAGCTTTGCAGCTACTAGTATTTCAAACTTTGCCATAGTTTCTAATTCTTTCTTTTGTTTTTTTAGTATGAGCAATTCTAGAATTTGTTTTTCTATTCCTCTAAAATTTGTTAATATTTCTTCTATTTCTTTTTTATCTGATAGTTCTATAAGTATCTCTTCCTTTGTATTTTCAATTTCCTTTTTGATTTTATTTATATATTCTTCAGTATATTCCCTATTTGGATTTTTCTTTAAATTATTTAATATTTTTGACAAAGTGTTTAATATATCCATATCATTTTTTTTTTTTTTTTTTTTTGTTTAATATTTTTGACAAAGTATTTTAAAATATCAAAAAAAAATCTTATAAAATTATAAATGGTTTATTCTGTTTCTAACTATTTGTTTTTTAACATACTTTTTATAGTATGAATGGATTTTTAAAAATAAAAAAATTATTAATATTATTAATATATAAATATTTATGTTATTAGAGTTAAATATTTGTCTTGAGCTATTATTGCTTAGGTTGTTGTTTATTACTTCTTTCGAATTGGGCTGTCCCATCCTTATTCAAAATATGTAATTTTTTTATCAGTATGTTCTTAAGTTTTCTGTCGGTCGTTATATTTATTATTCTGTACAGCTCTGCTTTTTGCTGTCTTAACTTAACAGCCTTGCCTCCTCTCTTCCTTCGTGTCAGCTTAGTCTTATTTGAGTCTTCTTGCGTCTGTTTTTTTTTTTTATTTCTTTCCCTGTATCTTTCTATTGAAAGCGGTTGGGGTCCGGCAGTCTTGCTTGTTGCTGTATATGCTGGTGCTGTATGTTCCGCACCTTCCGGGATATACTCTATTATCTTGTCCTCTGAGTTGTCCGGGGAGTATGTCTGGTCTAGCTCTTCGAACAGCGTATCTAGAATCTCTTTGCTGTATGACATCAGTTATTGGTCTGCTTCCTGTTTGTTAAATGTATTTTTCGTTAACCTAACAGGCTGGCAAGATCGCCATGTAATGTTTGTGTCTTTCTCCCTAAGTTATATGTAGCGTAACACGCTTATAATGCTATTTTAAAGCGCAACTCGCTGATAATATTATATAAATATATTATTATGTTTATATAATATAAGTGGCAGAAGGTGCCTATACGAATGACTCAAGTCAACTTGTAAAGTATGATCAAGAATGATTTTATTATTCAAAATTCACAACTATTTATACTTAAAAATTATCGATATATTCTTACAAATTATTGGGGACAATTCTATTACTCATTATAATTTGTTTTCTGGAGTAGTGTAATAAAATACATTCTGTGTCATTCATAATGCATCGTCATCAAAGCGACGTCAATGCTCTCAGTTTCGTTGGTCAAAGGGGACAACGAAAATAGGTGTTATGTATCAATGCAATAATTGGTTGTATTGCAGAATTTATTTTATTGTGTGGATTTGTTTACATGATTGTTTTTGTTTACACTTGAATCAATTAATTAATGAATGGTTATTCTTATTACACTACAGTTGTAGTCAATTTAGATCCAGAGTTAACCCAAGAAGTTTGGTGAAATAAAACTGGAATAACATAGAGTCTCTGGTACAAGACCGACGCGACGACGTCTCGGAGTTTATTGATTCCGAATCTGCTGGCGTTAAAGTTGAATCTAGTTTTCTTAATGACATCAAGACCAAGTTAGAGACTTTAAGCGAATATTATTTTTATATTACTGGTCGAGTCAAAAATACGTTGTTATTCCCAAAAATTTACTCTTTAATTCAATATAGCGGCAACCCTAGCTGCAAAACGTTTAGTGTTGAATTGAGGAACATTATATTTTTTTTTATCCCGCGGGAATTTGAGAATTGTAACAGCATATGTGACGTTCGCATTTTGTTATTGCTGAAAGTTTAAAAGATATACCTGCACACAAAATTTGGCGATTTTCCCCTCCCGCTTATTTCTAATTTAATTTCTTTTTTCTTTTATCAGAAGTCCACTTACATAATGTGATTTATGATAAGTGGCAGTCATTGTCAAGAGGCTATTGGGGAGAGTACGATAACTCAGGCGACAAAGTTTAACGGCGGATTTGTATAAAACAGTTAAAAACAAGCATTTTTTACTATGGGAGGAGAAGGTCTATCTCCCCCCGTTTTGGCAGAAGGGGCAATTTAAAAAATATGTACGTTAAATGGAAAACAAATAATTAAAAAATAAAGGTAATACTTACAATTGAGTATTATTCATTTTTTCAAAGCCAACACTTCTGTCTATTAGCTAGTTTTTAAATTAAGTCAAAACTATGCATAGGTTTTGAAAAAAAAATTTTTAAACTCAAAATTTGGACAAAAATAGTTAAAAAAAATGTTTATAAAATGTAATTTTTCAAAACTTTAAGATAATCTACTAGTGTTTTTTTAGAATTCATTGCTCTTATTTATTTTTGATCAAAAACTGAAAACTAGATGATTTTATGTCTTCTAGTTCTTGAGAAAATTGAAAATTACCAAAAAAAATATTTTAATTAAATTATTATTTTTCCTTGCTTGAGTGTTTACGTAGTCTTATTATTATAGTAATAATCTAATATGGATTGAGATATACTACGATAAATTAATTTTTCTTAAATCCAGTTTATTTAAATGCAAAAGAAACTTTGCATGCGCCCCACCTTCTACCCACCCCACCTTGCACCCACCCCAAATCCTACAGTGGGCCCAAGCAGGGGGGTTGCAGGGGGGCAGCATGTCCACCCATACACACCCCACTGTTGCATACATATAAACTCGCACCTACCATTAATACTATCAAAATAAACATAAATAAATTAAATAAGTAGATGTGGTTATTTTCAATTTTCTCAGAAACTAAAAGGCATAAAACCATCTAGTTTTCAGTTTTTAATTGACAATTAATAAGAGCAACAAATTATTAAAAAAAATTATTTGTAAACTTATGGTTTTGAAATTTTGAGTTTAAAATTAAATTTTTCAAAAACTATGCATATTTTTGACTTGATTTAAAAACTGGCTAATAGCATAGAATGTTGGCGTTATTTTTAATTAATTTTTTTTTCCATTTAACGTATTTTTTAAATTGCCCCTACCGCCTAAACGGGGGAAAATAGACCCCCCTCCAATAGTAAAAAATGCTTGTTTTTAACTGTTCTATACAAATCCGTCATTAAATTTCGTCGCCTGAGTTATCGTACTCTTGCCAGCCTATTACACAAGCAAATTCTATTGATAAAAAATTTCACTGATCACAAATCATCGCAGCTGGTTACGACCCAGGTTTTTCAAAAAAAAAAACGCTGTATTCAATTTGGTGGTAAAATGTTAGAACTGTTGTTTTTTTTTTTAATACCTATTTTTAAATTAATTTTCGGTGAACTCGGTCCAATACACTCTTTTTCTAGGTAAATTTAAAAAATTGCCTTTTAAAGTCATTTTCCTGAAGCCATTTAATCAGGTACAAATTCTAGTCTATGATAACATTGCCTTTTGAGTATTTGTATTTTTATCCACTTTTTCCACACAGAAGTCAAACAACAATGCCTTTCAAAGAGCACAATTTTAAAGACACGCTTTTTAAATAAAATTCCCATTATCAATCATTGTTAAAATGTCATCCCCTAAAGTATCATTTAACGAAATTTAAGTACCTTTTCAAAACACTGCAATATAAGACGACTTTTATGTTTATTTTATCCACCCATCAATCATAAACCTGTCGCGAGTGAATCAAATCAGAACAGCAGCATGAGCAACCAGGCTCACACCATCAATTAATGCATCATCCATTTAGGCAAATAAAAAAAAAAAAAAAACTTCAACTTTATTACTGCTGTTCAGTGTTCACGTTCAGGTGCACATCAAGAGTAAACATTAAATAATTTATTATCAACAAAAAATACTGTTTTTATGGTATAATTGACTTTAAATGAAAATCCAAAAATAAGTGCTAGGACGATTAATGATGTTTTCTCTCTCAATGAAATACACCCACCCAAGGGATGCTCATGATGCTCGGATATAGTCCATCTCTTTGATGTAAAAGACCATGAGGAGCTTCTAAAAATCTAGGTTAATTGCTTTTTTATGAAGTGTCAAATATTTTCCATCAAAGAATATTTTCAAAATACATACGTAATATCTAATCATCGCAGTCAATGCAATTTTGTGCAATTTGTCTCTAAATATGATTCAAGTTCGTATTTAACTAGGTAAAAGCAATAAAATTGATTGAATCCAAATATTGATCGGAAATTAATATTTATCTTGGATATTACTTTTGCATGTCAAGCAAATGAATTATGGTGTTATGGTGTACCGGCACATAAATTAAGATGACAAAAATCGATGAAGGTGCTTACGTGGTTGGAATACCAAAAGGCTATTTGTTGATTATTAGTGCCGCGTAGAGATGTCGATTGTGTATCTTTAATTGCATGCTGGCCATCTTTATATTGCCAAGCGAGGCTTGATTTTCTTATTTTCATTGAACAGCTTCTATATTAGAGAGAGGGAACATTTTGATTAGTGAAAATATTTGGTTGTTTCTTTTGGGATCCGATAAAAATTAGTTTCCTATAACAGTCAAGGTATTAACGTTACTTATTATTGTGTCTAGAATGAAACAACTGGTATATTCCATTCCTATGAGCCCAGATAATAAATTATGATTTATTATCTGTGTTCAGAGTATATAAGAATAGGTATTTATTATAGGCATAAGTACATAAATGTAAGTATAAATAATGGGTATATAGGCATTTGGTACAAGTATGATGACAACAATTAGCTAAGCTAATACGTTCGAATAGAATTTTCAAAGTTTAGAGCTTCAAATACAGATTTTTTGCTATTAAGTAAGTCTCTTCTTTAAAACTGTTTTTAATAATTTAGCAATGTTCACTTGATTTTAACTAAAAATTAACTCAGTAAAAAAATGGTTTTTCAAATAGTATTGGATTCTAATTATTTTAAAGTAATATTATATTCCGGAGTTGTGACGAAATACAAAACACTTTCTTAGGCTTCTTGATATCATATAGCTTCGTGTTTTTTTTTTGTATCGTAGACAACGACCGACGACGCCGAGAAAGGTTAACTAGGAAGTTCATTTGAGGTTAATTGGTTCAATTAGAATAGACATGCGATAGTAAATAAATAAAATGACTAATTTGATCATCGATTCGATGACCACTATGTAGGTCAGTTAGCTTGAGGTCAAAGGAACTTTTAATTTTGTGCACGCATATCTACTATAATCTATAAATATTTATAGATAATCTGTATATATGTATTTTATGTACTATATACATACATTACGTATGTACATATATAGATACATATGAAAATGTGAACAAATTATTTAAGACAAATCTAAATTTGTTTGCGATTCTTTGAAGTAATTAATATAACTTAAATTTAGAAGTGTTTTTTATGACTCACGAGAGTGTTTATTTTTGAGAATATTTTTTTTTTGTTTAGTTATTTCGTTTAACTGTTAACTGTAACAACTTAAAAATCCTTTCATTAATGTGTTGATATTATTTTAAATTATATAAGTTCCGTTGACAGTTATTTATTTTTCATAATCGGTTTAAAAAAAATGTTTGTAAAAGAGAAATCGTTTGGATCATTTTCTTTATCGAAAATTTTTCTTTATAATACTTATTAAATTTTGAAAATTAAATAAATATTGTTAAAAAAATAAAAGTTGGATAATTGATTACAGAGTTTTGATTATTAGAATTTTATTTTTTTATTCTGTAAAAATTCTGCATTAATAAAAGTTTGGAATACAGAATAATGAATAGAAGAGTTCGTTCATATCAAATTTTTGATCCAAATACCTGACACCTAAGTATTTTAAAAAGCTACCATCTAGACAAAACTGTTAGATAAAGAAAGGATACCAAAATGCAGAAGAACTTCAAATCAGCGTTAAAGGAAGTTGCAATACGCAATATATGAAGATGAACATGTTCATCAAACTTATTCATGTTTATTCATATACATATTATGTACATACTACTAATAATTTGATTTTTGCTATTTTTGAAATTTTAAAAATCCAGAACTCGACGTTTGAAAGTTCAAAAATATTATAATTATAGATGTGTGAGAAAGTATTTATTATAAATTTATGTGTTGTAAATATGTACTAAATTTGAATTGAATTTTTAAAAAGTTAAATTTTAATGGCAAACCTTCCCTCAGCTTATTTTATGGAATGAGTGCTTAGAATAAAAAAATGTATTTAAAAAACAACGGTAACAGTGACGAACATTTTCACTTTTTTTGAAAGCCAGTACTTACTATAGGTACATACTACTTCAACTGATCCTACAACTCCGAAATTCCCGCTCGTAAAATATTTACTCATGTGTTCCCTTATTTGATTATTGGTAAATTATTTTATTCATTCATTCATTGGTTATCTCGAAAAATTCTTCAAACATTTAGAATAAAAATTTGTTTACGAGCAATAAATTGTGTTAGAAATCATACATAAATACTTTTTGAAACAACATAAATAACTCAAAGTTCAACTACCTCTCAAACGACGCGACGATAAGACATCAGATACATACATTATACGTTTTGTGCTAGTCTAGTCAACGAAAACGTAAAATTATTAAATAAAAAACTTGTTAATTTGGTCATTATCTTATGTCACACTTATAAGGTGTTAGTGACTTCTCCATAAGACTTAAGTACATACGCGTTGTGAAGAAATATTCGAAGTAGATAATCAGTAGGTACTCAATGCCCCCACTCGCACTCAGGTGGGACATTAGTGCACTATGGATTTATTTCCCATGGAGTTATGTAACTGCGCCAAAATTATTGCCTATTTTTAGGAGCTATACATTTAGGAAGATACGTGGTATTAAAATTTCTTATTTATCTTTATAAGCATATAAATAAATCAATCCTACATCATACAATAATAATTTTGCATTTAAATTTATCCTTTGTTGACTAAACTACTGAAGCTATAAATTTTATCGAGTGTTTTGAAATACATACATTCATACATAAATTATTATGTATATATTTTATACGGTATTGAAGTTCTATCAAAGTTGTCAAAAGAACGCGTCATATTTAGTATTTATGGAAGAAAATTATCTCAATGTCACCACTCATATTCTAATGGAAGGACATATAGCATTGAAAAGTCCTTTTTCTTTTGCAGCCCCTAATTTATGTCATATCTATGTAAATGAATCCATTGAGTTTATTTGGTTTTTAACTTAACGCATTCCTTATAGAGGAGTGTGTAACAAACTGTCTTCGAGTTCATAAAGTGTTTGGTGAAATATTTGTTGTTATAGTTTTTTTACTGATATGGATGAATTCTAGAATTTACTGGTAAGGTTTTTTCAGCAACATTGGTAAAAGTTAGAAAAGTCTTGTTTTCATAATTTTATCTGTAATTTTAGGGACACATTTGTAAATTTTAGTCTTAAAATATTATTCTTTCTGAAAATTCGTTGAATACGGGGAGACGTCCTAGGTAAGGTACTTTGAATCGTAAAAAGAACTGCTTACGCCTGCCTGGCGACTAAACAAACCCTAAGGGGAGCAACGGAGTTGCGTGAGCGCGTCAGTGGCCTCAAAAATTGAGTTAAAATCGGCGAAGCGGTCAGGCAAAGTATTTTTAATTTAAAGAAAATAAATTTAACAACGTTGCTGATAATTTCTAGATGAATAGCCGGTGAATTCTAGAATGTAATCATTTCGGGAATTAACAGTAACAAACATGATAACACATAATATTTTGAATTTATGTATATATCAAAGATTCGTTTAGAATGATGTTATATACTCTTATAAATAAGGATTATGAGTGTTACATCTTACATAACAAATAATTAACATTGAATGACTTTGTTTCGGCAAGCATTTTTTCAGCTTTAAAGAAAAATTACATAAATGTCATCTTAAAGTGATGTATTAAATTACGAAAAAAACGTTCACATTACAAAAGTGGTAATTTCTTTTGACAGCTGACCACCAATTTCAAATGTATGACGTTGGTTCACAATCGAATCCAAATTTATGCTTATGTCGTTTTCAATTGGCAATCTGGAAGCAGAAAAAAGCATTCTGAATGCGTTCAATTGGGCAAAAGTGACAGTTCTGATTCTAAAAAAAAGAGAAAGAGATTCTGGATTTGAAATCAGAAGCAAAAACAGAATCACTCACACATTCAAAGATTTAAATGTCACACTTGATAAAGGTCATATTTTTTTAAATTTACAAATTGTGCAAACAGTAAAAAGATTGCTTGAAATACTAATACAGTCACACCAAACTTCAAATTTTTCAGATTCGAAAAAAACTGTTCAATTGGGATTCCGAATCTTAAACCAATTCCGGATTGCCAATTGAAAACGACATTAGCTTAAGCGCGTTCACGTTCACTTACTTTCCGAAATAATTTCATGCAAATTTGATTAAAATTACCTCATTTGGAAATGTGATTTTGAATGGGAAATGAGATTATTTGGAAATTATTCGGAAAAAATTCGGAAATTATTCATATCATATTCGGATCCCTTTTTTCGCTCGCTCGGATTATAAACAATAATCTAACGATTTCAAACTTTTTTCTTCCAAAATGCATATTTTGACGACACACCAGATGGCATCTTCAATTTTAAATTGAATTTTGTTTTTTTTTTTTTAGAAATTCAAATAATGAATTGTATGTTTTTTCATATACATACATTTCTCTAATGACATTCTTGTTTTTGTATTTTTCTTTTGTTTTTTAATACTAAACCATTCCATAAATTTGCTCCTTTTGAGAAAATTGTTCCCTATTGAATTTGTTTTATATTCGAGCTTCAGAGAAGGATTGTAATTAACTCTGTATATTTACAATTTTTCTTTCTGTATTTACTTACACTCTATAAATGTTTTAATTAAAACCAGAAATTGAACACTCTTATTACTTTATTATTTTAAATCTCCAATGCAATTAATGCGATACTTAACAATATTGAGCCCCACAATCTAACTGAGTAATCAATTTCGAATCAATTTAACGTGTTGGTTCGTGAGTTGAGGTTGAGAATGAGAATGACTGAGGTTACAATAGCAATCTCCAAATGAATACGAAGGACGATAAATCAGGAACGGATTTACCCTCAGCAGGATTCCCGGTACATAACCGAGACTTTTAGCAACCTCTTTCTTGCTTCTCTAAATAACAGCTCCTAACTCCATATCCACCTACTCGTACCACCTATCCCTTGGGAATGAATCAATTCAAATACTCTTTATTCTACCGTATATATCCCTTGTTTGTTTCAAGGATCTTTCGCGAGTTTTTATATACAATCACAAAATATAGCCCATATCCTGTTACTCGCCTCCTTCGTACTTACCTCTCTCTCGTACGTGGATTTTATGGCCTGCCAATATTTCTTTCCGCATTCGGCTCTTATCGTGTGAATTGTCGTATGAATTACCAAGGGAGGCGAAGACGACGACGATGTTCCAATTAGGTTTTGGGATTCACTATGCTGATTTAAATCGAGAAACATGGTGCCGCCATTAAGTGAAAGGACAATAAGAACCTTAATTATTTTGAGAGTTATGAGAGAAGGTATAGAACAACTTCCTAGACACAGGCTATCTGCATCAAGTTTTGATTAATTTAATTACCGCAGTCTTCTACCAATTTCAAAAATTGATTGACCATAGATAACTCGTTCATCTATATTTGGGTAGACCCACGCTACTATTTCTTTGGAAGATTTGTATATCTGCAGATGATGTCCACTAATAGCCACAGTAATTAAATTCGCGACTTAGTAAGGGAAGAGATTTTATATTTAATACATTTTCTGAGGGCAAGTTTAATTACATGTGTATTGATTGGAGAGGGGCAGTGTTTAAATTAATTACATTTTCAAAGGCAATATTCATTTTGATATTTTACCTACCAATTCTGAATCTTTGATTTCTAATTTTTTTTTTGTGGGCCATGGAATGTATAGAATTGAAATGAGCTATGTAAGCTTATTATAATCGATGATAAATGGTTGTGTATTACGTAAGCGATTTTGCACATTTATAATAGAAACATTTCTGAGTAATTAGATCAAGATTACACAGGGTTAGGGAAGTGTAACTTAACAAATCTTTATTGGTATTTAATTCCAGAAGTTGAAACTTAAATGTTGCTTCAATTAAATTCATGAGGATTCTTATAAACTCCGAGTCATCTGATTATTAATTTTTTGCTATACATTAAAGAGAAAAAAAAACTACATAAGTAATTAGAAATTTTGGGTTAAAAACGATTTTTTTTAATATTTAATTTCTTAACAATAAAAAAATTGAATGCCGCTTCAAGGTGGCAATTGGAGGCAGGATGAAGCAGCACTTAAGTGCCAGTATGAAGAATGATGTGTCATAGTATACTAAACTTACGATATTCAGTGTTCTTTCACGTATTATCGTAGATCTGAATTTACGTTCAAATCTGGACCAAACTACTGAATAAATTTAGTCACCTTAATTCCCAAATCTGTAACTGTGGAACTGTTGCCTAATGATACTAATTTGTGTTTCCTGATTCATTGCAATGTTTCGTGTCGCTACCTTTATTACCGCTACTACTACCAGCATATTGCTCCATTCAAGTTACCATTTGCTTCTTATCTTAAAACAATTCAACCGCAATACTCGCAATTTCAGAAATGCCCACCAACATCGGACGTACCGTCAAGTACAGAGATATTTTTTTAACCCGCACTTCACGAATGTGGAATGCTTTACCCAACTCTATTTTTTTTCTTATTCAGAAACTTAAAAACAATGGGGCATATTCATAGTCAAATTTAGAACCGAGTCTAACTGGCCTCGAGTCTAAAGTTAACACACAGGTTAGAAACAGCGGCTATTCATAAAGAAATTCGCGGCTCTGTTTAGTAAAAAACGGAATTCTACTACAATTTTGGTACTATTGCCTTTCAATCCATTGAAATCCAATCCTTTTTTTGACAGATAAAAAAAACAACTTAGTCAAAGAGTCAGCCGTTTTTAAAGTTGAGCTCCAGTTTATCTTTTGGACCCGGGTCCAAATTGTATATGAATAACATAAACTCCAGGTTAGCTTAGAAGAGACAAAGAAACAACTTATCAGACAACTTATGCCCCAATATGCATCGGCTTCGCCTAATTAATCCTTCCCTAATTCCCCGCACACTATCAATCACTATAAGGCTATTCATATTATATAAAAAAAAAACCTATTTGTTTTAAACATGACATCAATTAAATGACACAGAGTGTAACTATTAAGGCTTCATACTGTGCTAATTTTCCATAAATTTAAAGAAAATAAAAAAAAAAACGAAAACTTTGTAGGTCAGCTGAATTCTTCAGCACTCATATCGTACCGTAGCCTATGGGAATGTTATGTATTTAATGGTCAAAGTCATAATATTAATGTGTAGCTTCGAATTGTATCCATTGTGTGATAGAAATTATATTCGATGATAAAATTTCATAACTTACTATCAACAGAAATCAAAGGTTACGTTTAAGATTGTTTTATTTTTTTTTTTAATCCAAAAATGTTACCGAAGAAGAATTGTTATCTATTTTCGGAAATATAGAATAGGAAAAAAGGAATGGGTAGGTTAGGGATGGATATACAGGAATGGATATAGAGATATGGATATGGATACACACAACTATAAGTTTATGGGAGAACAAACTATATCTACAAGCTGACAGTTATTTATTGTTAATAAATGATATAGGTGGGTATGTACTTTAGATTATTAAGTTTTGTGGTTTTTCAATTTTTTATAGGATTTTATTATTCAATTAAGTTGAAATTTAAACAGTCTGCATTAAGCATTAAACAATAATAAATAGATGAAGGAATCTGGGTCCATCAAAAATTGGAGCCGAAATTCAAGTTTATGGTTCCTTAATTTTTTGCGAAAAAAAATGTTTTGACACTCAAATTTTTTTTATCGAAAAAAGTTTCATTCACCGCAACTCGACTAATACTCTTCCAGTTAGAAAGGTAAGGATGACCCCCAGGTGAAACATACCCAAAGTTCCCAGGCCAGGGTCCTCGTCTAAATGCGGGAGACTTAGAAACACTTTTTTCGAACTTTCAAAGAGCAGCTACGATTTATATTTATTGGTTATACTGAATACCTACCTGTTATTATGTACTTTTTCCTTAACTGACTCCAATAATAAGTACCTAGGTAATTGAATTTAATTTTAAACAAAAATTTTTAAAAATATTTTACCTATTCTTATAATAGCCACCTAATAATAATTATAATTGATAACCTCTTGTCTCTTTGAAAAATTGATAGCACAAATCTTTTTAGAATATTTATTTTTCTTAACTTATGTAGGTAAATATTTATGTACATATGTACGTTTGTATTTTAATTTTATGTAAATTTTTCAAAATTCAGAGATTAAAACATTTTTTTTTTTATTAGATGAATAACTTGTTTTCCGTAGTACGATTTAAAATAGAATGAGATGTTTACCACATTTGTTTTTTGGTTGTCTGGTTACAAGTTTATTTAGCAATTTATTCTCATATAGCTTAGTTAATTAAAATGAAATTCTGCGTTCCATTAATTTTAATTCTTGCTACTTTGGTAAGTTTTGCAGAAAAAATACAAAACAATTTACTATGCATTTGAATTGCAAGAAAATAAAATAATTATCAATAATTTTTAATTAATTTTAATTACAACAGGCATCAGCAAGTTCGGAAAATCAAAATCAAATCAGCAATTCTGCTAAAGAAAAGGAAGAATATTTTAAAAGTAAAGGGGCCTGAACCTACTATAAAAAAATTAAATTTATATATACGTATGATTGTTTTTCCAACAGACAGTACAGGGAGTATATATGAAATGAAGTGCTCGGAGGAACTCAAAATTCCTGTTTCGCTGTTAAAAGAGTTCAAAAAAGATAATTTCGATCGCAGTAATAATTCAACGTATCAATGTTTCTTTCAATGCTTGTTTGGGAAGATGGGATATTTAGAAAAAAACAACGATATCAAAGTGGAGTTTGTGTTCAATGAGTTTAAAGTAGCTCATGGATCTGATTATGATCGTTCTAGTTCGATTCGCTCTAAAATTGAAGATTGCGCAAAGGATACCTATGAAGCGACCAATGAATGTGAACGTACTTATCGCGGAATACAATGCATTGTAAGCCTTTCAAAAAATTCCTTTTGACATGTTGACTTGTAAAATTTAAGATCACATTGTAATATTTTATTTCTTTTTTAATAATGATGAGGAATAAAAACAAATTTACTTTTTATTTCATAAAACTATGTGGACATACTATTTAGTTTGTATCTTTTTAGAGATAGGTACAACTTAAAATTTACTCAAACTCCCACATCTCCTTATTAAAAAAAAAACTACGTTTGAGGGTGATACTGCTGTATTTAGTTCAAGTGAACTAGGAGTGAATTCAAAACGCGCTTAGCTATTGAATTAAAATTTAGTTGCTCATTTTAAATAACGAATCGAACGTTCGACATAAAGCAAACGTTTAGGAAATCGAAGATTTAAAAATTTATGAGGAAAAGCAAACTTCGACGTGAGTCGCGAAATGAGTGATTTCAAAAACGATCGCTTTGAGTCGAACGTTTGATTTATTATTCATAACATGCGCCTCAATATCGTTTTATTAGATTTCGAAACTTAACTCACGAAGTGTACCATAATGACCTCAAAGTTCGTATTAAATCAGGAAAAAATCATTATAAAGGCATGATAAAAGCATTTCATGAATTGAGTTGGATTCCAAAGCTCTTTTTCCATTGTTATTTAAGGTCCTTAAATTTAATTTTTGCACGCAGATAAAGATTTTTTGTGCAACTTGTTTCTACAAAGATAATCATCACTTCAAATATCACATTTAACCGTGGCAAGATTAGCCTTTAACACTCGTTTGTTTTTTCTTAATCTTTGGAGCAAAATATTGTTAATTGGAAGCAGTGGTTTTGTAAGTGTCACTTTTCGTGTTTTTACCCTAGTCAGGCTGATTTGTTCCAAGTGGACTAGAATAAAAAAGCTCGTATTTTAACTATTCATCATTATTTCGAGAACTGAATACTGCGGAGACTTTTAAAGATTACTAGATTACAATTTGAGTTTACCTCGTGAACTGCGCACTACCATGCTTAAAATCCTCACTAAAACTATCTGCGTACTAGGCTAAATAATGTGCAACATTCAGCTTCTTGAGAGCCTAGCACATTACAAATAAGTGAAGTAAAAAGCCCAGGTTCCATTAAGGGCTCACATAAAATAACAAAAAAGACTGCTGTTCTGTTAAATTATATCCTTTGCTAGAAGTCAAGCTTAAAATGTGACCTTCATGTTTCTTGCAACGAACAATTTAATAAAGAGAGTTTTGCCCTAGCTTATTTTTTTTTTCTTTAAGGTGACCTAAATTAAAGAGCAGAAGCCTGTCCGATAACGATTTCAAAAAAAAAAAAAAACAGCAAAAGTGAATCAGAAAAAATACCATTCTTTTGAATTCAAACAAACTAATTATATTAAAGAAAAAAATTATTTTTATTTCCCCTTGAAAACATATTTTTTCTTCCTCACTTTTTTTTTTTTGTTTTTGTTATATTGTTTACTATAAACTCTCACTAAAGTTTATTTTATTTTTCATTCACGAATTCTCAATTTATGTAATAAATTATTATTTATAGTTAGTGTGTCTTATTCCTTTTCTTCTTATTGGTTGATTTTTTTTATATATTTAATTGTTTTCCGCTGTTTTCGTTTCAACATAAAAGAGAACAATTTATTGCAGAATATTATTTTTTGTTTACTCATATCTCTTTTATGTTTCATTCGTTTTTTTTTTTTGTATTTCATGTTTTTTTGTTTCTTTTAAATAAAAAAATATATTTAGGTTACGAGAATATTTGCAAAGTACTAACGAAAACAAATAAAAACTAAAATACATAAAATTAATATTTTAATAAAAAAGGCGTACAATATAAAATAAGATTAATATATATGTAAATGAAAAATAAGAAAGACCGCGCAACTTTTAAACAAATTGGGATTTTTGAAGAAAAGTAAAAACAGAAAAAGATTGCGGCGAAGATTGCAAATTAGAGTGACGAATCTTGTTTGCTTTTTTCAGTTAGAAAGTAACTAGGACGTCTTGTTTAATGCTGTGTTCGATTTTTGTTTTATATTTATATATATATTTTGTATATAGGTTTTAGATTAAGTGAACATATTCTTTAATTATAACTTTAGCCCGACTTTAAACTAATTTTAAAGTGGAATAAAGGATACGCTATAAATATAATTTTTGCCTTTTTTCTGGTTGTTTGTTTTCTGAATGTTGTGCAACTAAGAGGAGAATGCACTTTTTGGGGATTGGCTGACGACGAGTTGCCTGTCGTTGGCGTGGGGCGTCATCGTCGGCACGCGTTATTTTTTTTTATTTGCAACTTTAAATGTTTTTATATGGTTGTTGGTTTTCTTATTTATTTTTAATAAATTTTCTTTTTATTATTTATTATTATTTTTTTTATTATGTGTGTGTGTGTGTAGTTGTATTTTGTTTATATTTTAAAGCATTCAACAGCAACCAGATTTGGTGGTTTCCACTGGACGCCCTGGATCAATCTTAAGATTACTGGCCGGCTCGGTAGAGCTTGACGGCGGTCCAACGCGGTTTTTAATCTCAGCTGCCATTGTCATGAAAGCTTGTTCCACGTTAGTTGCGCTCTTAGCTGATGTCTCAAGGAATGGAATGCCTAATTGGTTTGCATATTCCTGCAAAATAAAAAAATATACAATTAGCTGGTTTTCTTTAAAAAAAAAAAATATAGGACCGAGAGTTCGTTACAAATTTTAAGGTGGACAGATTTTTATATTAGGTACAGTTGTCAGCAAAAGAAGAAGTACTCTCGGTGTGCTGTGAAAAATGTTTGGCGTTGCAACTCAACAACCAGTAATCAAAACGTTTCACATTTTTTGAATTTATTTAATCTAACCATTTGAAAATCGTGGCATAAAAAAGTGATTGAAAGGTCCATTTTACATCATTTTCAATATTTTTAGACTTTTTTTTAGATCCAAAATTTGTTGCGAACTCTTAGACTTACAATTATTGATATTTGTTATATTGATTACTTACGGCAGCAGTGGTATGCTCAACGACCTTTTTGGTGGTCAAATCACTCTTATTTCCTACAAGCAATTTATTTACATTCTCACAAGCATAACGCTCGATTTCTTCAAGCCACTGTTTGACATTATTGAAAGACTCTTGGTCCGTGCAATCGTACACAACAATAATACCATGGGCGCCACGATAGTATGACGAAGTAATTGTACGAAACCTTTCCTGACCAGCAGTATCCCACTAAA
Organism: Syrphus vitripennis; assembly: GCA_958431115.1. Lineage (NCBI taxonomy): Eukaryota > Metazoa > Arthropoda > Insecta > Diptera > Syrphidae > Syrphus > Syrphus vitripennis. The sequence goes on along the minus strand of OY288108.1, from coordinate 5,340,411 downwards.
GATAATTAAACAAAAAAAAAATACACAACTAAGTAATACGATTAAAATTAATGTTACTGTAGTTCTTACGATTTGCAATTTAATAGTCTTTCCATCCAACTCAATTGTTCTAATTTTCTGTTAGGAAAAAAAAATACAAAGAATTAGCTTGTGATATTAAAATGAATTTTTTATATAATCTCATCTTACAAAGTCCACTCCGATTGTGCTTATGTAACTCTCTGTGTAAGTATCATCCTATATGAATATAAAAAAACATGTATTAAGAAATAGTTATTTCTTTAGTTATTATTTAACTTACGGCAAAACGAAGCAAAAGGCATGATTTTCCAACTCCAGAATCACCAATCAAAAGCAATTTGAAGAGGTAGTCGCTGAAAGACAATTAAAAAAAAATATATTGATTAAATTATTTTTCTTGATTATTTCAAATGATGTTGAGATAACGATTAATGAAACCGTTTAACTTCTACAACTAGAGAGGTTTTGCTCTTGGAATAGAAAAAATCAAGAATCTAAATCTGATACACATCTTATTAAACTGAAAACAAGCAAATGAACGAATACTGAGCGAAGTGAACATACCATTAGAAATCGAACCAGGTCAATTGGATGGAAATTGGATAGTGCAATTATTTTAAGAGAAGAGGCTTAGGAATCACCAATTATTTGAAAACAAGCTTTTACTTTGCTTTTGATCTTTACTTATGATTATTAAACGAGTGTAATTCAATTTTTGCTATTTACTCCAAAAATAAGTTTTTTGAAAAAATAGATTTAAATTAAAAGTATTTAGAATTTAATCGTTCAATTTTGACAAAAACTTTGGGGTGTACAAGCCTCATACAAATGAAAATTGAGATAATAACAAAAACAAGTTTTTAGGTATAGATTGTGACCAGCGGTGGTTTTGTTTTATTCTATGAAACGTGGAAAATTTTAATTTACGTTTTATCTGGGTTGATCGTGCATTGGGACCTTATTTTTCAAATATCCAGATAACCGATACTAGGCAACGTTTCGGATTCAACTTCTGTTCTTTGCTTTAACATAAAATAAAATCGTTTTAGCTTTCGATGGAATCTATTTATGTGCTAACTTAGAAGTAGTCATTTTTGAACAGGTCCACAGAACAAAACTCTATTTTTTTTTTATTTACCCCAAAAAGTCATTGTTATAAATTTTTATTTTCGAACTAACTATTAACTATTTATTTTCCTTTTTTATTTTAAATAGAATATAATATACTCGTACATACAAATATTTTAAAGCAAATTCTTGTATATGGCTTAAATAAACAAAATTAAAAAAAAAAACGTATTGTTTGAAAATATTTACTTCCCCATAATATTCCAGAGGTTAAGGTATGAGAATTGTCTTTCAATAAATTACTAGGAAATTGCATTTGGACATTCATAAATGATTGCAGTGACTTAAACGTTTAGGGAGAATTATTGGTAAAAAGGACAGACATACACGCAGGACAGACTTAGGTTTTACCCTTTTAATTACATACATTTTGTGATTGCTATTTTGTGATGCCTTGTCCGAACACGGAGAAGAACATTATTTTCATGAACGAAAAGAATAAAAAAACAAGAGAAATGTTTCCAATAAAAAAAAGGAGTCGCTTGCTTTATTTAAACGGAATTACTTTTTTCGAAGTTTTAAACACGTTGCCAATACAAATAAATAATTTGATTTGCCCAGTTTTTTGAATTCCCGAAAAATTTTAGTACAAAATTTCAACAAATTTTGTTTATTATTTTTATTATCGATTATTTTTTTTTTCATTTAAAAAATTGTGTTTACTGAATAAATTTATATTTTATTAAAATTAAAATACTGCACATATTTTTTTTTTCTATTGGAACGACAAATATCGACATGAATGTCTGCCTAAGGAAGTTTGCACTGTAGATACATTATATGAACTATGTGAAATATGTACATACGTATATTTGTTCAATCCGAATCCCTAAGAATTTACATAAAAGCTTAATGATGGATCGATTCAACTGACGACAATCTTGACGGTTCAATTTATGCCAATAATAAACAAATACCAAAGATTGGTTTTAGTATTTCAGTTGATAAATTTGTGAGTAGACATACAAAGACGATTGAATGCAGTCTCTCTTGTCTGAGAATGGTGACTAATCTCTTAGAAGTGGCGTGTATTTTAAAATTGAAGCAATGCTTTCTACCTTGAACAAAGTATCATCAAAAAAATTTCTTGTCCTATGAAATCACCCAACTACATATTTTCTCAGTCCCATATGAAATTCTATTACAACTTCAAGGTTTATGCAATTCAAAAGAAAAGAAGACTTAACCATAATGTCACAAAAGTAATAATTATTTGCTTTCACAAAATATTAAAAAAAAAAAAAACATTAAATGGATATGCTTCGTCAAACATTACTGAGACCTTTCATGAAATTTTACCTACTTGCTTTGTACCTTCATGGTGCATTTTTATGCGTAAGCAAATAGTAATCACAACTAACCCGCATATATTTTTGGTATTATATTTTGAATGTAAATAAATTATTTTTGTTCACGAATCACGATTCTCCTCTCTTCAAACTGACCCTCTTGAAAATAAGGGCGCAGTATAGAATTATGAATCATTTCTAATTATTTATCTGTTTTTAAATGAATCAAGGGTTGTCATGTCTATTAAATAGATACTACTGCGTGACTACTCGGTTTTTTATTGTGCAATTTTCCGAAAAGGAAGACAGAGAATGCAATAAAAACAAACAGTATTACGTCATCAATAGTTATGCTTATATGATGTAAATAAAAAAATAAACAAATGCACGTTGTATTGATAAAAGCAAATTTTCTATAATTCTCTAAAATGGTTCGTTAAAAAAAAGCCGTATTTTGGTGAGAATGTAGCACAAACAATTATCCACAGCAACTTTGTGACAGAGCGATATTGTTAGACAAAATAAATAAACAAATATAGATAAGTTTAACATCCTACAGGGTGTAAGATGTTGCCTTAATTAGCAGTTCAAATTAAATCCTAGAAAAAATCGGTTAGGAAAGGTTAAAATGAAAAAAAAACTTGGAACAAGCCATACTTTTTGAGGTAGTTTCTTGCAAAATGGGCCTCAATGAATTGAAACAACAAGAAAAATTCCAAATCAGCTTATGGATGCAACATCACAATAAAGTTTAGGGAATTAAATGTCCAACTATTGTTTGGTAATAGAATCAAAGGTGCTAAGTAAGTGGCATCAAATAGGTTCTATTTGATGTTTAAAAAAACTTATTTACTGGACATCATCAATTGATGACAGAACACTACTGTATAACATGTGCTCTCGACTTCAATTTCTCAAAAAACTCGCAATTCCGGAGCAGTTTTTTTGAAATTTTGCCAAAGTAGTCGGTAACCGGAGTGATAAAATAATAGATGTAAGAAAACATAAACAAAAGTGATCCAATATTTTTCAAGCAAAAAGTCAATAAATCACACTTTCATAAAAAATGTGTTGACTTCGCGATTCTTGCAACTAACTATTTGCCAATTACACATTCAACATTATTATGGTTCATCCTTTTCTCTAAACAGAGAGGAACAATACTCAATAAGGTAATATAAAAAAGAATTATGGGCCTCAAATAAGTTTTTTTTTTTTGATAAAAAATTGCTAAACCGGCACAAGTTGTTCTGCTCTTTTCTGTAGATGGAATTCAGAAGATGAGACATACCCTTCATAAAAAAGAATTTGTTATTTTATATTTTGATACTAACAACTCATAGCGTCACTTAATGAAAATCACAGAACAAACCAGGGGCCTATTTCACAGATTTTACATCATACAATGTATGATTGCCAAAATTGACTACAGACAACTCAGTGAAAATTTAATATTTTTAAAGCATTTTGTAATTCCTGTTTATGCGAATAGTTTAGTTTTTTATTGCAAATTTGCACTGTGCATCATATGAGGCAAATTCGAAAAACATAAACTTTATACATTGTATGTGATGTATGTTCTGTATAATTGGGCCCAGCTGAATTAGCTAGTAAAGTAAAAGATATTCCGCATATTGACGTCAACATTTAATTCTATTTCAAAAGAAGATATCCATTTCTGCTCAACATAGTTTGAGCGAATTTTATTTTATTGTAAAATTTAACTCACCTACATACAATATTGTTATCTTTATTTAGGGCTGAATTCTTAACATCATAAGGAAGTATAATAGACAAAAGCATTCCCAAATTTGTGGTTTTCTTTTTGGCACAGAACCAAAACATTTGTTTAATGAGTCAGATGGCTTTATAAATGAAGAATTTCAACCACAGCGACAATTACGGGTCCAGATTTTGTCATTTTCTATGTTGATCATTAGTGAACAAATACTATAATAGCCGATTCATGTTACTTTTGCTGTCAAATTCATGTTTTTTAAACCATTTGAGTTTTTCGATATTGCGATGTAATCTCGACTTCAATTCAATCCTTACATGTAAATAGAGTGTACTGCTTAACCTAAGTTTAAGCAAAAAGGACACTACCACTGAATATTCAATAAAATCGTATGACATTTTCGGAAGTGGTTTAAAAAATTATGAATTTCAAAGAAAAGAAAATAATCACATTTTATCAATTTAATTTATTTTTCACTTGAAATCTTAACTTTTATAAAAATTTCACCGCCCCAATTTTTACAGCAGTATTTCAATATTCGGCCAAATTGCACCTTTCTTAGAATTAAATGTTTAAATTAAAAAAAAAAAAACTAAGTGGTTGATAACGATAGAAGTATCAGAATTCTTTGTTTTTTTTTACTTCGAATTAGGTACATAAAATAACAGTAATTAAACAAAATTAGATCGCAAACAACTATACCTATTTTATTTTCAAACTATGAACATTTATAATGTGCTTGCCTGTCAAATTAAACAAACGCACGTTTAGGTCTTTAAAAAATCAATCACTTCTCAAATATCAATAGACTCGTCGTTGACAACGACGCAAAACTTTAAACAACAAAAACAAAACAACAAAAAAACAACAACAAAGATGGATAGAAAAATAAGCAATTGAAACAGGTGGATGCTGCTTAGAGTGCCAAGAGTAGGTATTTATCGGATGTCAAAAGCCTGACTCTCGAGTGCATATACCTACTCGTACACACAATAAAAGCGCACACAATAAAATTAGAAATTTAATCGTTTACGTCGCCGACTTCTCGTCGTCGTCGTCGTCGTCGTCTCTGTCGAGTCACACTACTTGGTCTTGGACTTTTAATTATTAAATTAAATTACGACTCTAAAAGTTGAATTCCAAGTTAACTTTTTTAGTTCAAACGGGCCAGATAGGTAACACTCTTACTACGAATAAAATTTAACCTATCTCAGCAGAAATAATATTTATAAATCTTTATCGTCTCGTTCTTGGACGATAATATAATTTGTCGTTCTGTCGCTTTTGTGATATTGGCTCTGTCATAGGCCAATGCTTTCTGCTGCTATTTAGCATGACAACGTATCATTTTAGGTTAGGTGAATATTCGGCGAACATCGAATGAGTTATATCTGGTGAATGATGGCGATAGGCGATTAATCACGCCCTTTTTACTGCCTAAACCTTTGGCTTGGCTTTGGGAGCTCCCACAGCTGAGAAAACTTAACATTTTAGAAAAATTGACTTGTCATGGATGCATATTATGGTTTCTTTCATGAATTCATGTTGCCAGCTTCGTTGGCATTTCAACTTTTTTTTAAAACTATTTTGTGGGCGAAGTTGTGATTATATTATGTAGTGGCTCTGGTATGGGCCCCTAGAGAACCAAGATAAAAAAAATTAAATACGACAAAGAAAAATCGACAGAATTGTATTGAATTTTTTCCATAATGCGAGGTGGGAAGTGAGATTTGTTGTGACGTGACTCATCATGGCGAAAATTTGCAAAGAAAATTAGTGAACAAACTCGAAAACGATTCCCTTGAATCTTGAAAATATTGTTTTGTGTGCGTTTTTTTCTTCCCAAAAGCAACATAAAGAAAGAAAAACTTCAATCTCATTAGTGCGCAGTAGAAAATAAAAAAAGACTTCATTGCAATCGAAGCAGAGAAAAAAAGAGAACCCATGATTACTTTGGAACAAAGAAAAAATTATTCTAGAAATGCACTTTCTAATGATTCAATTGGGACAAAATTTCATCTTTTCGAGAATCTTCATCTTGATCATAGGAAAGAAATTTAAAAAAAACAAGATTGAAAATAATTAAAAGAAAAAACTTACTATTCCGGATTCATCGCAGACATTTCCTGGGTGATTTTTTTTTTCTACTTTGCAATCGAATTCGCTGACACTGTTAAAAAATTATATTTTCCTTTTTCCACAATCTCCTTACACAATTGTACACACAGCAAGCACTCTGATTATTTATTGATAATTAATAAACTAGTTTATTTTGTTTTTTGTTTAATCCTTGCGAAAACCCTTTTTCTAAATTTTAATCTTTTTTTGATAGGTGTTTCCTGGATCTGTGGGTATGTTTTAAAAAAATTTTCTAGCAAAATTTTCGTTTCGTGTGTTTTTCTTTCTTTTTTCAACTTTGGGGATAGAACAATGGCGACTGTGATGGCAGACTGAATGATGTAGATGTAGCGTAGAAATATGTATGATGCGAGTGGTGTTGTCTCGTTTTGGGTTTTTGGATTTGCGTGACGTGTTGTTTATGTTGTCTCTTTCTTTTTCTGACACATCATAACATGGTGTTGTTGTGTTGATGTGTGTGTGTTGGAAAAGTGCAAAATGCCAACAAATCGATATTTGATTATTTTTGTATTTGGGTGGAAACACAGTTGGAAATACAGAGTGGAGAGTTTATTATCCGAAAATTTGGATAAGCATTTTGATGTAGTTACACGAAGACTTTTAAATTTGATTCCGAAATTTTTCTGTGAAAAATAAAGAGAAAACAAAAACTAGCTGTCAAACGAGATTACTTTCGTAATTTGCAAATTCTTATTCTTATTTCGGCTATAATGAGAACTTAGTACAAGCTATTGCTGAGTCCTACGCCGCTTAAATCTTCGCAAAATTTTGGAGAACATTTTGTATTAGAGATAAAATTTAGCTCGATGTGTATACTAGGCTTAAGCTTTAATAGAGGTCATTGTAGTTATTATTATAGTATTTTTGTGGTTTTTATAAACCCCAGAGGAAATGACCAAAAAAAAAGGTTTTTTGGTTTAAGGAGCATTACAGAAGAAAGATGGACTTCCCATACAAACTATCGATAACATGTATGTATGTAACTATCGCTTGTACTTCATCTCCATCCCCCGTAAGGTAAACTCCGGTATTTACTTAGACAAACCTGGGAATTGGTTGTACCGAATACATCCAAAAACCACCTTATTCCTTCCCATTCTTGATGAATACTTTTGCATCTATGTCTTAACGATTGTATATACCGTTATGTTAGGTGCTAAAAAAAAATATTTCAATTTCGCCTCTAGGCCATTACCTAAAAACCTTAAATTTAAAATTTTTCTATTATCGTATGGTTTAGACTGATTATTATCTCGAGCTCAACTTTTTAATCGGCCGACTTGCCGAACACAATAACTAATACGAGCCGTTATGACCATATGAGCTCTAAGTGCCAGTTCATTTGTAAAATGTTGATTTAGATTTCGGCAAACTAGCTGCAATTCAAAGCTGGTCTAAGCATGAATTTGACTATTAGAACCTTAAACCAAAGCTCTAAATATTTCTGCAACTGGATCTTGTAAATCGCTTTTATCAATCGCATGGGTGGAGAATGCAGAACAAATTCTTGAAACTCTTAAAACATCAAAAGTGCTTTCTTTAATACTTTGGAATGCAATTAAATTTATTTATAACAACATCTTCATTTCTGTGTGTGATCACATACACTCAATATTTTTTGTTCAATGGCATTTTTGATATTAATTTGTTTATACATCGCAAGCATAACACTTATTTATATATATTTTTTTTTTAAATCGTCTCTCTCTTGTGTCTTTACTATAAATGCAATGAAACACGATTTTTAAATTATGTATACTTAATTGTTGTGTATATTATATTAAACTAAATTGTTTCACTTGTTGAGATAAGGTACAGGAATACAATAATAACAAAGAATGTACAATAGATTACAATAGATTCCTCAATATTGTTTTTTTTTTTTTTGTTTTTGTTTCGTTTACGTTAAAGTATAAATTTTATTATAAGAAATGACTGACAATTGCCTTTCTTTTGCGCTAAATTTTATAATCAATTTATTTTATATTTTCCTTTTACTAAATTGTCCGCAAGTTAATTTCAGCTTTCAGTGATAGAATAAGATTTATATTTGGACCAAACTAAAGCCAGTAATGAATGATTAATTTCCTTTAAGGCTAAAAACTATATTATCCAAATTAAAGGGGTTTTATAACAATAATTTTAATAGGAAATAGGGATAAATATTTTTTTTTTTTTGTTATTAATTTGATTTGGTTATTTATTCTAAGGAATTCAGCGTGAGCAATTGTTTGAGAACTTTCGTTTGTGACGTCTCTCTGATTTCACCAGCTAAGAACATCTCGTCTACAACGGTATAGACTTTGTAGAAATTAAAAACTAAATCCAGCTCGCATACGTTGTGGAAGTATTCGTTTAATACTTCAACGAAATTATGTATGGCTTCTAAGTAGCAGAGATTGTTGTCGTTGACGTCAACGCATATACAGAAGTAGAGACCTGCGTACCTCCGATAGACGATTTTGAAATTGCGGAACTGAAATGAAAATTCATGCAAATTGTTAACTTTATTTCAAAATTTATTAAAATTTATTAAATAAAAAATATTTCATGATTGTTGACAGTCGTTTTTGATTCTGAAGTCTTCAAAATGTCATTAGAGAAAAATATTAAAAGCATAAAATTCATTATTTGCGTTCCTAAAAAAAAGAAAAGAAGTCTAAGGTCGAAAGTGAAGATTCCATTTATGTATCATAAAAATATAAATTCTGAAAAAAAATATAATAATATTATATATTTCAGTATTATATAATATTTAAGTATTTTTACAAAAAAAAAAATTGCTATGCAAGCTTTTAGTACTTAATAATAAACAATCAATTTATGATAAATTTTAGGCAACAGTTTTTAGAAACTTAATAAAAAAATAATGAAATTTATTTTGTTCATCAAACTGTTTTATTTAATTTACGTTAAGTACATACATACGATTTGTAGATTTTAAATTATTTTCTGATCTAGCAATGCTTCTCAATAGCTACCAGTTAGCTGACAACGAAAATGTCCAATTATCTTACAATACTAAGTTGTGCATTCACATGGTTGGCATATTTTCTCCCAAATAAAACAATAATAATTTAATAATAATTTCCACGACACAATTTTCCGATTTTTTTTTTTTTTTTTGTCATCATAAAACACGAATTCAATTTAATAAAGAAATTGAAGTATAACCTCGTTTTTGTATTGCCCGAGTGAGATGATTTGAAAAACATCTTAAAATGTCCAATAAGTCTAACAATCGCCTGAGAATGAAGTGTGTTCTGACAACTGTGATACATTTTTGACATTTTTTTAAATCTCTACCAATCATCTTCTATTAAGTTCTATTATCCTCTTATACGAGTATATAATATATTTGTACGCACAACACAGATTTATTGATTGTGTGGTGGACGATGGCGAGTACCAATTGATGAATATAATAATAAATATGATATGTGGAAGCTAATTCACCTCTGAAATGTCTCTATTTAACGTCAAATAATTTTAATCAATACTATTTTTTGAGTTTAGGAGCATTATAATTTCACAGAGGCTTTATAATGCCTTATAATACGGATGATGTCGTATAAAAGTTAAAGAATTGAGCACATTTTAAAATAAGATAGAATAAACTCCAGGTTATCTTAGAAACAACTTAAACAGGAGCGAGGTGGCCAAACTTTGTCGTACGTTTTCCACTAACTTTACTCAACGAATCAACATGAAAAATGTAATTAACGGAAAGGTTATTATGACCAGATGTCCAAAATATGGGTTTTATGTTTAAAACAGGTAAAATCTATGTAGAAATTGCATACGAATTACAATATAAAGCGGTACTCGTCTTTACTTATTAAAAAATAGTTTTTTTGTTTGGAATGTATCATTAGATCCCACGGTTAAGAAATAATTTTTTGTCACTTCGATTTTTTTTTAAACTGTGCAACACTCTGCGAAGCAAGTATTTCGCTTGACTTGGTTGGGAGCAGCTGTGTTCTCTCGATATATGGATCTAGAGTAGATATGATTGGGTAGGTGAAATTTGGGGAACTCAATTTGAACATCAAAGCAGCCTTTTAAATTTTAATAATAAGTTTTAATTAAAGTTATAGATGGCTTATGCTTAAGTAAATAAGTATTTAGTTTAAAAATGCCTGTCGAATGAAATTATAATAATCAGGTAACCTTGATAGGTATATCGACTACAACAAGAGGGAAGTCAATTCAGGAAGTTCTGACAAACCTTCAGTTTGAAAAACTCTGAAGTTACAAATGCATATTGTATGAGGGAAGTTCCACTGAATTTGGGGCAATCGATTAGAAGGCTACCACGTAATGTTTCAGTCGCCTATTTGGCGGCGGCCTTATTAATAGGGGAAAGCAATGAAGTTAAGATAAATATTGACATGAAGGTAGAATTTACTTTATTGCGAGAAATTGACCTGCAAACAAAACTATGTAACAGCTAATCATATATAAAATTAATTTGCCAACAAGAAAATAGCCCACATAAAAAAACACGAATACAAATTCGAATCGGAAACAATTAACAGATAAAAAATTTTACTTTTTTAAACTAGAATCGACGACGGAGGAGTTCATCAACCCCTCCTGTGAACTACGACCTTCCGAATTTTTATTATCGACCTATCAATATAATTTTTCCCTTCCCAGACGAGAATACGCCCCACAATCTAGTGTCAACATTCACAAAAAAATCGACTGCAAATGATAATAGCTAAATTTAAATTCCCTGATAAAAAAAAATACCTCAACGAAATTGGTGTGTTTTGCATCTCGAACTGTGACCACTGCATGGACTTCTTCAATTAATTTCTGTTTTTCGTCATCGTCGAAGTTCATGTACCATTTTGCAAGGCGGGTTTTTCCAGCTCGATTTTGGATGAGAATAAAACGAATCTAAGAAGAAATGTATGAATATTTATTTAGAATGATGTTTGTTTAATTGATTAACCATTTTATTTGATGTTTTTTGACTCTGGGATTAGTTTTTTTTTTATTGGAAAATTGGCAGTCACTACCGTGCACCAAATTTCTCAAAGGAATTAAATTAAAATTACAAAATAGTGTACATCAAAAACTGTCAAATTGTCATCATCGACAGTTTTTTTCTTCTGTTACGTAGAATGTATATGGGCGTTTGTGATTGTTGTGTTTAGAGAAATAGATGTGGTGAATTTAAAAATTTAAATGATAAAAAAAGTTTGGTTCATTCAGGAAACGAATCAGAACGGATAGAAAAAACAATATAATGAATATGGTGATATATATCAGATTTTTCTACACAGCAAAAGCAAGATATTTTTTATTTAAATTCACCTCTTCTTGTGATAATGTTTTTACCTGTGAGATATCAGAAGAAGTTAAAGGTGTATACTTCTATAGTTTTTTATGTTGAATATGTCACATTTAGACTGGTATTCACCGAGCGCTATTACTTTAAGAGCCTCTTAGCTAAAAAATCCTCCCTTATAAAAATTTCCTGTCAATGAGCTAATGATGGAGGATATTCGCATCCCGATTCTGGCAAACCTCATGAGTCATAACAACCTCACAGGGTTAGATGAACTTGATTTGGTGAGATCGATTTTTTGTATTATAGCGGCATTACCAGCTTACGTCCTTATATGAATACCAATACAATTAAAAAAAAATAATTATAGATATAAAATAAGAATACATATCTTTATATTCAACATATTTTTTGTGAATTTTAATCTTAGAGTATTATATAATATGGAGTGCTTGTTTCTATATCAAATACATTGTAACGCCAGAAGCACAGATAGGGGGAGCTAGTATCTACTTTCTTACAGTTTCGGGAAGCACCAGCGCGGACCTGTCAAACTTCAATCATAGTTTTTTTTGTATTTTTTTGAAGAGGGATGGAAATTAAAAAAAATTAAATTAAATTTAATTAAATTCTGGAGAGGGATAACCACTAATCAGTGGGGATAACGCACTCTTATTCGAGATCCGCGCTTTTGCTTCCCGAAATTAGTGAAACTAGCGCCTCCTATAAAAGCTTCATGTTTGAAATTGAACAAGCACTCCATGTTATATAAATGCTCTAAGATTTTAATGTGTTCCAATTCCATATTCGTTGTTTTTAAAACGAATGCCTTGAAGCCAAGTATTTTAACTGAACGCTTTCATGCTTTCAACTCACCACACTCAAAAAAGAAAGAAAAATATCCTACCCTCGCTGTCATATGCTTTCATACCTTTCAGTCAATTTTTTTATTTTATTAATTTATTTGTACTCCTCTGTTACCGAATTGAGGTCGAGTTCTCGTATTAACCAATTAAATGTTAAATAAAAACAATTCTCGAAATTACCTAAGATATATAAAAATTTAGTTAAGCTTTTAAAAGGTACCCCGATACAATTTTCTTAAAAAATTTAATTCTTTAACTTTGTTATTTATTGCATATTTTGTGATAACAATATAGAACTATGGTATCCTATTTTCTTCCGCGTGGGAGATTCCTTATCAAAGCTGGAAATCTTCGCGAAGCTCAAAAACAAACCAAATGGCCAGTACGATGGACATTTCGTCGTTCACTGACTACAAAACCACAAGACAATAAAGTCGATTCCTTGATCAGCGGTGCACAACTTCAACAAAAATCAAACTCCATAACAACATCGAACAAAGAAAACTCATTAAAGAGACTGAGAAGTCCTTGGTTCAGCTGGAGTGGCCTGTTGCTACGATGGGCTCCTATGGGTTTCTGTATGTTTGGAGCCATCGAATGGCAATGGCATCGCAATAAATTACAAAAGGAGAACGTACCTAGAACTGCATCGGATTTTCAGGCGAAAGTCTATTGTTCCCTTCCCTTGCGGATTATCAGTCGCTGTTGGGGTTGGCTGGCCAGCTGCTACATTCCCACCAACTTACGTCCATTTGTCTATGGTTGGTATTCGAATAGTTTTGGTGTAAACTTGGAAGAGGCTCTGCACTCCGATCTGACACACTATGAAAGTCTGGCAGACTTCTTTACGAGGCCGTTGAAAGAAGGAGCCCGTTTCGTTGATCCCCATTGTGCCTTAGTTTCCCCAGCTGATGGAAAGGTCCTACACTTCAGTACGGCTTCAGAGTCGGTTGTGGAGCAGGTCAAAGGAATCAACTACAGAATTGACTCATTCCTTGGACCAAACAGTTGGGTTAAGGGCAAAGACAGCTCTTCTGCGGACTATGCGGAGGCCATTCGCATGAACAAGAACGAACAAACAGCGATATTCCAGTGCGTGATATATCTGGCTCCAGGAGACTACCATCGCTTCCATTCGCCCGCCGACTGGGAACCCCAGATTCGTCGCCACTTTACTGGAGAACTTTTGTCTGTCAGTCCGAAAATAGCCACCTGGTTGCCTGGACTATTCTGTGTGAACGAGCGGGCTCTGTACATTGGAAAATGGCAACATGGATTCTTCAGCTTCACTGCAGTTGGAGCAACAAATGTGGGTTCCGTGAAGATCTACGTCGACGAACAACTCAAAACCAACCGCTGGGTTGGGCTTAAGGTTGGCACCCACAAGACTTGCTCTGAATTCGAGGAACTCCAACTACCAGAAGGCACAAAATTAGGAAAGGGAGACCTACTTGGACAGTTCAACATGGGCAGCACGGTTGTGCTGCTGTTCGAAGCTCCACGAGACTTTAAGTTCCACATAAAGGAGGGTCAAACAATTCGAATGGGCGAACCTCTGGGTTATGTCGAGAAGCAAGAAAAGAAGTAATCACTTCAGCGTATTTGTGGAAATGAATTAATTTCCAGAATAATCCTTAGGCTATTCTAATGCTGTGGGTTTATCCACTCAAAGAGTCGAACATACTCGCCACAGTGAATACAGAATGCTGCATGTATTTTTTTACTCGTGCTTTATATTTTTCTAGTTTAAGGTACAAAGGAAATTGTGTGTTGTACATTTTTCGTGATACTAGATAGATTTCAATTAGTTTTTTTTTAATTTCAGAAAAAAAACGCTGATCAACTACCAGTATATTTCAATCGAGTATTTTTCCTTAATTATTTTTTTTGTTATCAATTTAAAAAAAAAATTATTTATTTTTTTTTTCTTAATCTTTGTCACTTATTATTTAAATAAATTTTGTTTTGATTTAAAAATGTATCCAGTGGTGTTTTTTGTTGTTGTTGTTTTTATTGCTTTTGTTTATTTCGAAAACAAAGTTATAGCCTTCGAATAATAATAATGTAGCGTCTGGTTGTTGTTGTAAATTTTGTAATGATAAAATATCAATGTTGCTGATGGGCACTTTGTTTTGTATTAATTTTTATGAATGGAAGGAAAAATAAAAAAAAAATTATATGAACAAATAATGACTTATCGCCTTGTGTGGTTAATATTTGTTTGAACTTTGGTTGATGACTATTTTACAAGATTTCCTTTAATTTAATTTTGTAAAGCAGAGGTATATTAAATGAAATTGAATAAAGCTGATTCGTTATTCATTCTCATTTTGTGAAAAAATTCAATCATGTGAATTGGCTCCTCTGTTTTAATATATTTTTGAGGGGCAGTTGGCCAAGCGATAAGTTTATATTTCTCAATTTTTGAAAACCTTTAAGAAATTGGAAAGTTTTTAGGCAGAAGGTAACATGCATTAAAGTGAGGAAATTTATTTATGCATGTGGAGTTTGGTCAAGGTAATTTATTTAAAGTTATGCATTATTTTTTGATTACTAATTTTCTAGGGTAATTCTTCGCCGAACCACTAAGATGCCATTCGAGGGGATGTTTACTTCGAGGTAGATGATCTATCAATAGTGACGTTTTGCCCTAACCGGTCAAAAGATCCTTTTTTGTTTGTTGATTGCAAATACTAAGACCAACAAGTTTCGCCTGTTCTTCAATAGCCGTAAAGGAATCTATAACGGCAAATTGGGAGTGGGCGATGATATTTATGTCGTCTGTAATCTATTTTCCTTAAACTTGGAACTTAAGCTTTTCCCTAGAGGCACTTTTTTGTCTTCCCCATCATGTAATGTCAAATTTGATCAGAACCTTATAGTTCCTACAAATTTCAAATAGATTTTTTCAAAGTTTTACGTGATTAAGCAAAAAAAGTTTACACTCGCTAATATCTTTCGGAATAAGAACACATCGAACGATCAAAATTAGTTCGTATGATTTCTACTTATCAGTTCCGAAGTCCCATGAATGCCAAAATAATAATACAAATAATGAAAATTAAATCTTTCGATTTTCCATTCATGCCATTTGAACTCCTACTCAACTCAATGTGATAAGTTTAGTTCCACAGCATGTCTATGATAACAAATGGCCTATTCAAACATATTCATGTTAGGGGGTGAATGAGCTGATAAAGAAAAAAAGTAATCAATTCGACTTATCGGGATTTTATTAAACACAATTTATAAGCTGTATTAAAATAAACAGATTGATTAGATTAAAAATATTGCATAATAGAGAAAAAGGTCTAAATATATTTGATTCTGATAATATTGATTGAAATTAATATGAATTCGCCCGCCGATGGATCTAAAACATAATTATGCCATGGGGAATTTTTCTTCCTCGGAATTTTTGCCATCTTCAAAATTTGGAAATACCAATAATTTTCTAATCCTACATGTGAACTCGAACTTGGCCAATTAAAATGAAAGCCTAACGCCCTTGAATTTCGAATGAAACTTTGAAATCAGTTCACTTTCCCAAGTTTTGAAAGAGGGAAAAATTACGAGAGATAGCCCTTAATATTTCGGTCAATATAAGCAGCAAAATTGTTTACACCATGTAAATATGGCTAAAAAACTAAAATGTAAGATCTAAATCTGGGTCCAAGAGTATTCAAAAATCTAATACATTATGTACCGATCTTCAGTAGTCTTTAATTGCATGTCTCATTCCTCACATAATCCAACCATGATCCACTATAATTATGGACATTTTTATATCCCATATTTGTTGCAATTTCGGCGGCAGCTGCAGCTCTTTGTCCAGTCCGACAGTGCATTATTATGTACGTGTCAGCATTTGGTTTTGTTCTGCCATACTTTTTCCAAAACACCTCCGGGTCGCAATCACAATCATTCATTGCCAATTCATTTCTTAACACACATAAGGGAATGTTGATTGATAGTGGAATTTTGCCAAACTTTACTTCATTCGGTTCTCGAACATCTATAAGAAGCTTCTCTGGATGATTGCACAGATCTTTGATTTCATCATAGTACACAATTGGGATTCTTGTTTGAGTACAAAATCTTAGCATGGATTTATTGAAGGTGAATAAATTGAGACCAGGAACCAGAAACCTCAGCTTCAACTTCTTCAAAATTGATAACTGAAAAAAAGTTCAAAACTTAAAGTCTTGAAAGCAGATCAAACAAAACAATTGACTGAACATTTCGCAGGTACATCCATTTGGCAGCTATGAAGGGATATTTAGATCTGGAAGACATCATAAACGATTCAACAACAGATCTTAGAGATTATTTCCACTTAAATTCTAGGAAGTTCAAACTTTGAAATTTAAACCAAAACAAAAAATATTTTTTATCTACTTTCAACTTAGTTTATTAATTCAAAATTCCAGAGTCTGCATAAACGAGTTTACCTGTAACTATTGTGGTTCTTTTGGAAGACCCTCTCTGTCTGCCCAATCCAACCATGATCCAGCATAATTGTGAACATTCTTGTATCCCAATTCTGCAGCTATTTGAGCAGCATCTTCAGATCGCTTTCCACTACGACATTGCATGATAATATAGGTCTTTGCATCCGGTTTGGGACGTCCATATTTCTTTTGAAACTCTGTTGCACTTATATTTGGGGATAATTCTTGGCCAATAATTCCCAATGGGATTTTTATAGCTGTTGGAATCAAACCAGTACCTTCGATTTCTCTAGGTTCTCGAACATCGATAAGAAGTTTCTCTGGATGATTGGGCAGGTCTTTGACCTCAGCATACTCGACAATTGGAATATTGACTTTCGTGCAGTATTTATTCATGACGATGGCATTCGATGGCAAGTTAACAACTGGTTTTGTCTTCAGATTAACACTCGCTCTCACTGAGTTCCATACTCCTGAGCTAACACTGAGTATAAAGAGATTTCTTATCAATTGATGATGGTTTCGAAGAGCTCCTCCTCTTTGGATCAAAGTGATTCGAGAGCAAGTCGTTATTGCACAGGGAAGCATTGTTGCAAGTTTGTTGGTATTATTGCTAAAGTGATACAAATAATGATAGTTGATTGGTTTTGTTTCAATCAAGTTTTTAATAATAAACTTTTCAGTTGTTTTTATGATATAACTCGTAGTCTCTTAATCTTCCAACAACACAACAAAAGACACCTGTCACCGGCTACAAAAAATTACAAAACTGAAGTGTCAAATGAGATATGACATTTGTTTATTTTTCACCATGAAACCCAAAAAGTATGCAACAACTTTTCTGTGGACAGTAGTACAGTACCGGGTCAACAAAACTGCAACGGAAAACTTCGTTTTTAACTTTCTTCTAGAGGAAACTAAAAAAATTTCATTTCCCAGCATCGCTCCCTCTAAAACCGGACCAAACAGTAACTGTGATTCAATTAACATTTTTTTTTAATTCACGTCTGATCGTTAGCTTTGCTTTGGATATGGGGAGATATCATCGTCAGCGAATATTTCGCGTTAGTTTGAGAGACGGAACCTACTACGTGTCTAAACATCTCCCATTTATATGAAAAACATAGTACTATCATGACGAGTATTTTTTAATGTTGCCCTGACTCTTGTGGTAACGCTGCGTTTTTTAAGGTGTAGAATTTGATTCGATTTGACTTTAGATGTCGTTGGATAACAAATTCTGAGAATTGTTTTTATTTTATCTAGATGTAAAATAACGTAGGTATACATACCTTGTAAAGTGTGTATGGCGCAAAAGAGGGTTATTCGATTATTTTAAGCTGCTAACACCGATGTCAAAGAAAATCTATAAATCTTTATAAAATCTTAATATGTGCCAAAAATATTTGTTGGATTAAGTGTAGGATATCGTGTTGTATAAATATGAAATATTTTGCAGTAAACAGATTAAACCAAAACTCTAGCTTATGTTTCGAATTGTATCAGAAGAACTGTCCACAAAATGTTTACTAGAAAAATAATGTTCGAAGCACATCTTCTCTGAAAAAATGTTGTCGTTTCAAGTGCAGGTAATCACGCTATAATGAACTGTCAAACGAAATTACCTTATTCGTATTGTGAACGCTTTTTTCGTAATTTGCCAAATCACCTCATTTCGGCTTTAATGAAAACGTAGTAAGGATTATTGAAATTCGAATTTGAAATGCTAGACCTCATTGTATTGAACCAGAAGAAAAATTGGTATAGTTATGTTTGTCATCTTAAAAGCTTAACTGTAATAGAAAAATAAATATTTACTTGTATACGATTACCTAATAAAATTGGCCTATTGTCAACGGTTTCAAGTGGTACCACTTTAGCTACGTTTCCTTTTGTCCATTTTGAATCAGATCTATATCATATGTATTTACAATTTACTGGCTTACTCAAATATATATGTATATATATGTACAATTGTACATACTTAAGTACACTCTATAAGCTTTGAAGTGGCTGGCTACTGGCTTGGCAACCCTCATTATGATTTGTTGTTTGGCACAAGTCAAAAGAACCCTTTTATTAAATCGATATGTTAATCCGAAAACTGTTGTTCATTTATCTTGTGACGGAGAGTCATTTGTTATACACATGATGGTTCTCAAAAATATTTAAAAAAAAAAGCTAGAATTTAAAGATAGAAGAGTTTCAATATACATAACCATAAATATCAATCTTTGTTGTCTTTGTCTTTTTAAATCTAAATCCTTTTCTTACTCATTTTGGTGAGCCTCATTATAAGTCATATGTCGAAATAGAGCCCACATACATATAATATTTTCAAAAACTAATTCCAAAACCCTTTGTCTATGTTCTTTCTTTTGTTCTCATTAACACCATCAAAAGGCTAATTTTTCTTATTCAACTCGCACTCTATAGCCTACAAGCCCCTTTTGTGTCTAGTGTGGCTCAATTTCCTGAATAATTTATGTTAACTTGTATTTTTGACAACCCTCTTCAAAATAACCTACTTCAACAATATCTGCCAGAGAAATACCACAAACATAGAGGTGTAGAGGTAGGTGGGTAGAACGCTTGCCCCATTAAAAAATATTGAAAGCATATGCCAACGACCTAAATAACGAAATATCCAAGAAATTGTGAATCTGAACTTGTATGACCCTCTTTAATATTCTGAATGCAAAAACAAAAAAATCAAAATATTATTATAACTTGGCGGCTATGGTGTAGTTACGTATATGTACCTAATTCGATATTAATAATTTAAATAAAAAAATACGTTTTTATTTTTCCAATTGGTTTATGAGACAAACACAAGTGCATTAGCACAGAAATTATAAAAAAGGGTTTATTTGTTTTGGTTCTCCTTTTTGTTATGTCTCTACTAATCCACCAGAAGTGAAAAGTTAATTTTTTTTTTGTTAGCGTTTTTCTTTGTAGGCGATATTTTGATGGAAGTGCCAGATGCTCTGCAAGAAAAAGGTAGTCTTATAGATTTTTATGCAAGTCAAAAACATTTTTTGATTTATTTGTCTTGACACCGAAGTGCTGACATCCATTCTTTTTGTCCTAGTTTTGTTATTGTAGTTTTTACGATCTTTATAATTCTGGATATTAATTTCATCTTTTCCTTCTATCCTATTTCTCACACTCGATATATGTAAGGATTAAATTCGAAAAGAAATTTTAGTTAAAAGTTAAAATTGTATTCAAATCATTTTTTATTCATTGTTGTTGTTTCGTTCTTTCGAGTTTAAAAATTAAATTTTCAAAGAGAATAATTCGAGATGAGATTTGAGCTTTCAAAAAATTATTTAACACGTTATTGAACATATTACCATTACTTTTTTAATATTTATTTTTCTATTGTAGGTATTTTTGTTTAAAAATTAGTCCTGGAAGTTTGTGTGTAATCTCGAAAGCCTGAATTAAAATTTTTAACATGGATTTGTATTAACCATGCTGAGATAAGTGAAATCTGTTCAAATTTCTTGTGTTACCGCTTCGCAGTTGCCCAGTGCTATTTAAACTCGTATTTGCTTAAAAGTATATGGTTAACCAAAACTTTAATAACAACCCATATTTTAAGTATTGTTATTCAAAGAAATAGCTTAAGGTATTTAAACTCAAAACAAGGCGTTGACTTCGGATTTACTTCGGATTTACTTTAGGTCCACACCGGGTGAACAACACTTTCACTTTTCTTCTTGAATTAAAAAAATCAGTTTAAAAATTAAAAATTACACAAACATTTTAGCCATTTTTAGCTCTAACGAAAAAATGCTATGTTATATTATTATAAAAGTTTTTGATATAATTTTATCAGATACCGTTTATTAAAAAACAAAAAAAGTTTTCGACAAATTTAGGAAAAAAAAATAAAGAGTGCGAGTCCAATTTTCATCTTGAAACAAAAAAATAAAGCCAGATAAAGGTTGATAACCAATGTTTAAGTCGAAAAAATAAAAATTTTATATAGTCTATTTTTTAAACTCTTAATTTGATAATAAAGCTTTGATGCAACTGGCCATAAGAAATTGTATTGAAATTAATTCTTGTAGAACAGTTTGCTTCATGTTTCATTTTCTGTTCAAGTAATTTTGATTATTATTTTTATTTGGACAATTTTTAAACGTTCATCAAATATTGTTATTTTTTGTTTTTGAAAATTTTTTCAAAACACTCACTGCAATAATTTTTTTTTTGTTTATCAATAAAATATTAATGAAATCCAAAAAAAAAAACAATGCAGAATTACAGATATAATATCCTTTATCTAACTAACTACTTTGCTTTACTTTTGTTTTTCAAAATATATCCACGAAATTTCTATATGTACCTTCAGGCCTACTCTTAAGACTAAACTTAACTACTTCGTTTTATTTAACAGAAATTGTTGGATTATTGATCAAATTTAGATTTTTTTATCTTCTATTAGTTTTATTTGATTTTGGGAGTTTTAGAATGGGACCTAACCAACAATTTGGTGACCTAGCTTTGGGCCTCGATCGTATAATCGTATTGCAATTGATTGAAACTACACATTCGTACTTACCTTAGATAAAGAATTTAATCAATGGAGAAACTGATTGGTTTTGTACGGCATTTATTTCTCTCTTCAAAATTCATACATCGATTTGTTGTTAAGTTTTTTTTTTATTGTTTTTTAAACAATGTTATTGTTATGGTTATTTTCTGTAGGTTTTGTTATTTCTTTTTTTTTTATATATTATATATGTAAGTAGATATATATAATTATATTGTTGTTGTTTGTTTTATGTTTGTTGTTGTTGTTGTTGTATTTATTAAATATAATAACAATAATTCTTGTAAGTCTGCATTTTTTGTGCCAGCCATAAATTTATTTATTGATTCATTTTTTTTTTATTTATAATTTATTTCAAATATATATGTAATATAATTCCTATGTACCTATAATATAGTTTATAAATATTGCGTTTGTATTCGCATTGGAATATGTATGTGTGTGTGCTCTTTCGACTTAAAAACCTTTCATAAAAAATTCTATTAAATGTTATACAAGTTTTTGTTGCTTATTCTTAAGTCTGTACCCTCAACACCATGTCATTTTTGTTTTATTTTGTTTTTTAAATCTATTTTCTTTTTTCTTTTTTAATATTTTGTTTTGTTGTGTGAACTTAGTTCTGTTTGTTTAGTGTGTCTTAAGTGCATTTTGTGTATGTTGCTGTTTTTGTATGTTTAATGTTTTATAATATAATTTTTGTTCATATATTTTATTATAAAATACACAGAATGTTAGTTACAGCACAGTTTTATTTTTATCTTTATTTTGTATTATTTTTTTTTCTTTTCTTTGAAACAATATTATTTATTTTTAAACATGTACATACATATTTTCACAAATGACTTAAACAATTATTATATTTTTGTTGTTGTTGTTGTATGTATGTTTGGGTAGATTCTGTGCTTTATTTGATATTTTGTTTGTTTGTTTATTTATTATTAAATTTGTTGCCTATAATGATATAAATATATTTAACATAATTTTATTGTTGTTAATATTATTTCTGATGATTTAACTATATAATATGATTGTGTCGTTTGTGGTGTGTAATTCAGAGGGTATATGTTAATTTATTTTATATAAATCCTTTGAGATTTGCTGATGGGTAGACTAGACACGGCAGGATTTTGTGAATGGATGTACATAGATACTTCTATAAGTAAAGGAAGTGCGAGTGAGAGAGGGGTGGGGGTGACTGGGGGGGTTTTGGGTGGGCACGGTTATGGTGTGTGCTTACAATATTGGCTAGTAGGTAGGTTGTTTTTTCTTCAGAAAGGTACATTGAATGATACTTTCTTGATTAAAGACATCACTCCGGAAAAGGATGTCCTTTGGGTGATGGTATTTAAAATTGTTCGTTCAGTTGGATATAAAAAAAAATGTATATAGAACAACAAAACAAAAGAAAAGGATAAGATATTTGCATACTTTGTAGACATCACATAATATGCATAGATAATGAGTATTTTCTTTGAGATGAGAAATAGTGTTGTAGTTTTACAATGACGATGTTCAAAATATGACTGTTTATTTTTTGTATAATGCAGCACATTATTTTTATTGTATTTAATCTGTACAGTGAGGAGAATTTAAAGAAGTCACCATGAATTTATTTAAAACATATATATATATATATATAAAATCTGGTAAAATAAAGTAGAGTATGTATAAGTCCTTAAAGAAAATAAAGTATTTCGTTTCCATAAAGAAAACAAAAATAAATTTAACTAAGATCCTTAACCTTTTTCCTTTCACGGAAAGTTTTAGGTATGTATGTATCTGCTCATAATGATTTAATAGAAATTAAAAAATTGAAATAGTTTAAATGCAATGGTTTTACTTTGACTCGTTGAATCAAAATAGGTCTTGGACTTTTATTCGACAGAATATGGCGTGTTAATTAGCATAGCTAAAATCTGGTTTGCACCAGGGAAGCGTCTTCAATCCTTTGCTATTTATAACCATTTCTGATCCCGTTCCATACAGGTTTTTTTTTCAAATCGAAGTCAAGTTAAAAATTAAAAGTGGATTTGATTGGATTTTCTCAATTTAGCAGAAATTAACAGCAACAATGATACCACCGTTTTATACAACTTTTATTTGAATGTTTTATGTTTTATTTACTAACTCTCATACCATTTTCAAACTGAACTTATTCATATTTAAAGGCAGAATCCTTCTAAGAAAATTTTAGGTAGGATGCACGAACCCCATTTTAAAATAGTTAATATTCGAAAATAAAATTAATGGGGTTCCTGTTGGTCACGCAAATAAAAGTTTATCGATAAAGGAACTTCAAATTTGCGTTGTTTTACAAAAATAGAAATGAATTTTAGAAATGGGTTTATTAGTTTTTTTTTTATGACCTGATTTCATATTAGTTTGCAAATATACCCGCATTAATGACTCTTAATAATATTTGTTGACCAGGAATTGGCATAATTTTATGAGGCCAATCACCTACCTACACAAAGTTTCCGATATGCTTTTTCTGCTAAATGGCAAGCTATTTATTTAAAGACATATTCCCAAATAAAAGTGATGCAGTGTGCGTGTTTCAAAATTATTAGAACAGATTTGATTTTTTATTATAGTATGTATATTTTGTTTACATCTAAGTTATTGATATCCATATGGAGTGTCGTAAAATTCACGAAAATCCAATAAGTTATCAGACAAAGTCGCACAAAATCCACAAATATACTACATAATAACATCACCAATTTTATTGAGTGGCAATTCGTCAATATCACCACAAAATATCTATAAAATCTTCCCTTTATTGAATCGATTTTATTTTTTTTACAAAAGCATTTCCAACGCAAGTTTATTTTTTTTTTTCTGTTGGAAGGAAAATATTTAAATTAAAAGGGTCAGTGAGCAAAAAAGGATTTAAGAGATTGCTTAGTGCACTGATACGTAAATAGTTTTTTTTTTTGGAGAGTCTGTGAGGGTCAGTTGCATTGTCAATAATTAGAAAAGTGTTTTTTGAATAATTTTCAAACGGAACGGTTGAAATCAAGATGTAAAAATTATTCCAATCTTTTGTGAATGCAGTGAATTCAATGCTTTGCGTTCTTTTGCATTATTCACATTCTTTTGCAAAAGAATTCAAAATGAACTCAAAAAGAACGGATAAAAAGAATACAATTGATTGCAAAACAATGTAAAGGATGCATAAGATCCCTAAGATTTGATAAATTGATACTTGAACAATGATTGAAGAAAAACGTTTGCAATACTGTTTTAGTTCATGAACAACTAAAAACTACGAACTGAACTGAATTGTGTATTAACAGTTTGTTTGCCGTTAACTGAGGAGTCCAAGAGAAATCGCCTAGTATGAAACTTTAGTCTAAATGCTTTGAAAAGTTATTTTGAATTTCTTTTTAAATTAAATCATTCAAAAAAAAATATTTTTTTTTATTAAAATTAAATAATATGAAATCAATTATTATCGTTTTAGTATACCTTAGTTTTTCCTCCTCACTGTACCTTCTGAATTATCCCATTAAATGGCATAGGTATGTTTATTTTCGATTTAATTTTTTTTTTGTTTTAAACAAAACTTCAATAAACTCTGATTATTATTTGTTTAATAAATATAATATTATAATATAATAATATGTATGTATAAGCAATCTGTTTTTTGTTTCGTTTTCAATTTAAAATTCTAATATTATATTTAATGCAAGATATCTAATAAAATGCATGCGCTAATACATTATTATTGCGATCACACAAAAAAAAATAAACTTTATTTTCTTCAGAATTTTGCGCATTTCAGTGGATTGTATTTTTGTATTTCTATTTTTCTTTTTTTTTTTGTTTATTTTATAATTTTATTGTTAATTTTCTTTTTATTCTACTATTTGTTTAACAAACTGGGAAAAAAGCTCAAGGTTGCTCCAATTATTATAATATTTTTTCTTTTTATTTATTTTGTATTTGGTTTTTAAATTTTTAAAAATATATATAATATATGTATTGTATGTATATAATGCATTTGGTAAAACATTGTTTTTTTTTTATTTAAATTTAAAATTTAAATATTCTTTGTTGCGAAGACGGTTTATTTTATTAATTTTATTTATCGGGTATACTCTTTTTTTTGTGTTAAGAAAGTGCCCCCCTCAAAAAAAAAAATTGTTTATGGACAAATAACAATTTGTTTTCTTTTTTTTTTAATTTATTTTTATTTTTTGTTGAATTCATTGTTGGCAGTGTTTATAGTCGACAGAGCAAAAACGTACTTATTTTTTATCTTAAATTTTTAATAGTTCCTTGTAGAAAATTGAAATTAAAAATAACAAAAAACAAAAAACAGCTTAAAATATTATGTATAAGCTACATAAGAGATTCTTTCTTACTTAAAGTAGAAAAACAATTTGCAATATAAAAATAGTTTTATTTATGTAACTTTTTAGAAGCCGGTTTATAAATTATATTATATTGAAGAAATAATATAAATCAATAATATCTTTCAAGGTTCACACATAAAGTCTAAACTTGTCTCGCTATCACAGTTCCCAAAATGATTTTTTTTTTTGCAAAAATTCATAGTTAAATTTATCACCTGGAGTTTTTTTTCTCTTAAGATAATTTCAAAGGCTATAAAAATAGTAATTTGTTAAAAAAATGGGTGTTTTAAAATTATAGACTGATGTCGGATTTACCTAGAAAAATTAATCAATAGAAAAGGGAACTACTAAAGTAAAACTTTAAAACCAGACCTTGAAATTCCTGAATGTTGATAGCGGATGCATCTTTTGAAATGCTTCTGTCAAGCATTAAAAGAATATTTTTGTTACACCGCATATGAGTTGTTTCAGATATATTAAATATTGAATAGTGTACTAAAAAATTAAATGGACCAAAATATTATCCAAATAAAACCCAAAAGACTAGAAATGCTATAATTATTGCAAAAAATAAAAGGAAGTTGTGTTTTAATAAATTTGCAACACTTTTTCGTAGCAAAATTAATTTATCTTTCTTTTCTGGTGTACACAATTTTTTCAGACTATGTATTTATATTTTCAAAAAAATAAAATGTTTTTCTGACGGCCACTCTGGGTTTATTTCGGATCGGGTAAATTAACCATAAACGCTTTCTCGCCTATGTTGGGTTTCCTTAACATTATATTTCGGGACTGAAGAGCACACCTCCACCAAGTAAAACTGACATATTGTGAAGCCACAAGCAAGAACGAAAAAAAGAGAGAGATGATTCATTTAACTTTTGTTGCAATATGGCTCCCTTTTGGGAAGCTACTATTCATTGGTTTTTGACATTTAGCTTCCCAAAGTGTCCGTCTATTATGGTTAGCTCTTAACATTAATGGGCTGTTGTATGAAGATTTCTTAAATATTTATTGCTTCGAAGAATTTAAAAATGACATTTATGTTATCACGATACAATTTAAGTTCCAGAATTCCAATAAACGGACCAATTAACTTTTCCTCCAGATCAGATCAAAAGGTATTTGTAACGAAAAATAAACCATTTTCTTATAGTCTCTTGGCGTTATGTAAATACTCAGTAGAATAGTGTGAAAGAGCTTTTTAATGAAGTTTGACATCTCACATATTGCTATCTTACTTGCACTTGTAAAGGGCTAACCACAAAAGACGGACCCTGTCAGAAGAATCCGAATGAAATTGATTCTATCAATTTCGTGAGTTTCGTTAACTTTTACTTTCAGAAATAAAGAGTGCATACTTTTGCCAAGTAAAGGTAGAACTATAATAGTTGGACGTGGTAGGAAGCCAATGTAAAAATCGAACAACAATTAGCTTTCCGAACACTCAAATGGAGAAGTCAGCCATGTTATATGCTTCCACCATTTTGATTTTTGTATCTATCTCTCAATTCACTTTCGCAGGAGCAGTCGATGAGCGCTCTTGCTATGGATAGCGAAAGTTAACGAAGCCTAACCAAAGGCACCCAATCGCAATCATGGGCGCGTCATATAAATTCCTCGTATTCGTTCGTTTTTTACGACCACTTCAGCTGACGTTCGACGATTATAGTTCTACCTTAAAAC
This sequence comes from Syrphus vitripennis, assembly GCA_958431115.1. NCBI lineage: Eukaryota > Metazoa > Arthropoda > Insecta > Diptera > Syrphidae > Syrphus > Syrphus vitripennis. The sequence goes on along the minus strand of OY288108.1, from coordinate 5,312,869 downwards.
TGACATTTGGTGAAGTAAGAACGCAAAAAAGGAAAAGATGATTAATTTTACATCCATGCAATATGGCCGTTGGTTTGTGCATTAGCTTCCGACAGCCCTTTGTTCGTTCAGTTTGAAATACAGATGATAAAATCCAGGGGTGGTTTGCAAAAAGGGACATTGGTGAAACCATTATATAAACATTTAAGTGAAAACCTGCTTTTAGTGGACTTAAGGCAACTATCCAGGCTTTGAAAAGAAAAGTTTTCGACGGAAAACCATGAGATCTGATATGGGTTACACTTAGGCCACGAAGAGTTCCGGATGTCTGCGTGCATGATCACGAACATTTACGAGCAAGTTAAAACAATGGTAAGACGTCCGGAGTTCTTTGCTCTTTACCGTCCTTGACTTTTAAAAATTTAATTGTTTAACCGAGTCGAAAAATATCAATACATAGTATATAGTTATATAAAATTGCCGTAATATTTTCTATAAATATTTTTTGTGTATGTTTTCGGTCAAAAAGGAAGTTATTTAATAAAAAAAATTATTTAAAATTCTAAATGGCGCCCAACGCTAGAATCCGAGAAAGTATAATTTAATTTCCCTATCATCGCCAAACGATTGGTAAACACGAAATGCCTTTCAAACATTGTTTTATTTCGAATTTTTATTCCTCATCATCAACTATCTTACCTACCTAATATAATAAATTGGTCTGATAGATAAAATATAAATTTGCTTTAAAATTAAAGTTAAAAAAAGTAATAAAAAGGAACTACATATTTTTTTTTTGCTTCATTTCTAACCCAGGCCCAATGTTCTGAAGATATTATACTCTTGTCTGTTCCTCAACTATCTCAACAAAAATATTTGCTGCCTTCTCCAATGTGAAATCATCGTTTCATTTGATTTTTCATTTTCATTTTTCGTTTTTTGTATGTTTTTCTTTTTTATACTCTTACAAACTTCTACAAAATTACAATTAGGTACGTTTCTCTAGACCTCGCAAGTATCTTGGACAAAATCACAATTTGTTTGTTTTTATTTTTTCTTATTTTTTTTTTTTGTTTTCTTATATTTTTTTTTTATTTATTTTGTTGCTTCTTAGATTTTAAATAACAAAACGCTTCCTTACCGAACGTTTTCCCTGAGCCGACTATAGTAGTTGTTTTTTGTTTTTGTTGTTGTTTTGTAAACGGTAGCAGCAAATATTGGATTGTATCAAATTCTCCATCATCTTCATCAGCATCATCATGGTTGTGAAGAGAGTGGATTTTTAATTTATTTGTGGGACCGACAACGACCATTGGGCGTTTATAGTCAAGGTTTGAGAATTTAGGTACTTCACTCAGAGAACTCAATATTTCTGCGGGGTGAATTGCCATTGCTGGACTGGGAATCGGTTTTCTTGAGGATAGATACATGATGACCGACGGCTGCTCCTTCATTGCGACTAGGACATCCAATGATGGAATCTTGCTTTTGTAAAAATCCTCGACGTTGGTCGGCAAATGATATAACTGAATCTTGCTTAACTAATTGATGTCTTCTTGGTTCTGAAAGAGAAAAAAAGAAAAATAAGAAAAAAAAATAGTTATAGTTTGTCTTTTATATTATTATTGCTATTCCGATGGATGGAAACATAGATATATGTATATAGCATGGGTAGGATATTATAGTCGTATAATAATCCTATGTAAGGATGTCCAAGCGAATGAAATTGGCTTGTTGGTTAAAGAGGAAACAACAAGAAACCATAAATAAATTGGAAAAGATGAAGTTAGGGATTTATTTTAACCAAAGTTTGAGGATTTTATATTTTGTTTTGTGTTTATGTTATTTATGCTTATGTTTATGTTTATGTTTATGTTTTTCTATTCTATTCTATTTTATAAGCCTAAGCCTGAGGGAAAACTTAAATGGCTTAGAAAAAATTGATTTCTAGTCAATATTATACATATTTACTATTGAATTGAGTAAAATTACATAAATCATATAATGAAAGTTATGGTGTTGGGAAATGGTTAACAATATTTTAACTTCGACGTTTAATCATGGAATAAGCGTAGTTCCATTTTATTTTATTCAAAAACAACGACAAATCATAATTTATTTTCCTGTACATTGTTTTGAATCATTTTATTTTATGGATTTTATGTTATATCAACTTATAGAACTGATGATATTGGTTCTTATTTTTATCTTTTTATTCAAAAACAAACTATTGAATATTGAGTATAAGAAAACATTTAAATTGACGAAGGAACTCAAATATTTCGAGGTTATGAGAAAAAAAAGTTGTACCAAGGAATTCGGAACTTGCATAGGTAGAAATGTTAGCAGATCCAGGTGTACCTGCTACTACTGTTCGGCTGTTTCACCGTTTTTTGTTTCGTAATTTTTTTATTTGGCATTTTCGTATATTGCATTTCATGTTTCGCAAATAACGTTTCTTTTTTAAATAATACGCAAATTATAATTTTGCAATGAACAGAACTATCTTTTTTGTTGATTTCCAATTTATCAGAAACGGTTTTACAGATTACGATCAAAATTTGTATGTTCCAATAATTATATATCATCAAAACTTGAATGCATTCAAAATTCCCATGTTTTTTGGATTTATGAAGAAACCTTTTTTTAATTCAAGATTTTGAAAACGGATCGATTATTTTGTTTGAAATTTGGTTTAAGAACGTGCATACTTTTTTTTAATACTTAGAGGTCTTTTACCCAAAGAAAATATTAAAATAAAAAAAATTTGCAAAAAATCGAAAAATAATTTTGAATTTTTTACTAATTGCTCGAAACTTTTGTTAGGAATAAGATAGAGCTATTAGAGGCCTTCTAATAAAAATTGAAATCGAGATATAAATCAGAATTCACAATTCGATGGTAAGGCACGAAATTTTATCTGCATATCTGTAGTTTAATTCAGGCGTAAGCTTCTGGAGCGAGAAAAAATTGAATTTTTTCCTTGACTCCAAAAACTAGAGTTTTTGTCATAGAACCGTTAAAACAAATCTTATTTATCAAAAAACAGCCTTAACGATTTTGATAATTTTGTGGTTGCATGTAATTAATAATTATTTTTCAAAAAAGTGTTATTAAAACGTTGTCATAAAACCGTACTTTTGATTTTCGAATTTCTCATAAACGATTCGACAGGTTATTATAACAATTTTTAACAAATAGGGACTTTGTGATCTTTATGATACTGCATACATACAGTATTAAAAAAATGATTTAAAAAAAATAAGTTTTTTGAAAAATCAATAATTTAAAAAAAAAACATTTTTTTTAAATTGGTCCTTAAGTGTATTTTATCAAATACTCAAAATTTGCGTAGTCTATGTTCACAGAAAACTCCTCCCAAAACTTACCTGGCCTTTGATCGGCGAATGATATGACGGAATCTTGTTTCTGCAATTTCTGCCTCTTAAGCTCTAATGGTGAAATACTACTATCCTGATTGTTCAAACAATTCTTACGATGTTCAATGTACGAGTATTGAGTATCTTGTTTGCATAACGTTCCACGCCTTGAATCAATCGAAATTGTATCCTGTGTCGAAAACGAATCGTTGCGTTCTTGTTGCGAAATAAATCCCCTTTTTGTCTCAATATAAGATATCACCGAATCTTGTTTCGTTAATGACATCTTCGAACCATTACTATCTTGTTTGCAAAGCATTCTTCTCGAACCGTCACTCGACGCACTCTCTTGCTTTATAAGCATTTGTCGGGATCCATGGGAGTCCTGTTTCAGAAGCATTTGTTGTGATAAATTACTATCTTGTTTGATAATTAAATTATGACGTCGCAATGCATTTTGCTCGTAGATGTAGGATACGACATTTGGCTTCCGGATAGGACTGCCCGGACTCTTTTTTGAATTTTGTTGGTATTGAGATGATTTGCGAGTGCTGGCTGATGACGAAACGAGCAGTACATTATCATAGTAGCTGTAAGAGAAACCAATTGAGGTGAATGAAGAAATTTTGAAATTGTTGAAAATTCATACCGTAAACGTCCACAGCATGAGCGAGATTTGATGATAGCCGCAAAACCTCGTCGATACTTCTTATTGAAAAACGCATATAAAATCGGATTGATGCAGGAATTTGACGATCCCAACCATTGTGCTATTGGCGTTACAGTGTTAAGAATTTCTCCCTCTCGCTGTGTTATCTCGCCACCTTTATACAAAAAAACAAAACAATAGTAAGAAATATTTCTTATGACAAGCTATTATAGTCTGAGAGGTAACGTTGAAAATAATGAAAACATTTTTTAAATATAATTTTTTTTGGTAAAAATTGATGGATTTTTGTTCTAGTCTAGTATAACAGCCACAACTGTATTTATTAATTAAGTGAAATCGTTGCCTGACCCCAAATAAAACTCTACCTACCAAACTATACTATTTTCTTATTCCAAACATTAACATCACTTACCAAATTTAATACGAGCAAATATCACATACAGCGGCAACCAAGAGAGAACAAACAATATAACAACAGCCACCAGCATCTTGATTACTTTGACCTTTGACTTCTGTTGCATCTGTTCCATTTGGCCATCATTGGAATCACCCGGAATTGAACGTGTTGAAACTTTTATCCAAATCAAAACATAACACAATGTTATCAATGCCATCGGCAGCAAATAACATGCCACAAGTTGGGCAAGCAGAAAGTACAAATTGCCATCGGTGCCGGGTGGCCAAACCTCTTGGCATAAGAACATGTCGGGTGCCATTGGAAAGGCATCCGATGCTGGCACCAAATCAAAGAACAAAATCCATGGTATTGTCGATCCTAATGCAATGACCCAAATGCAGAATATCATAAAACGGGCACGACTTTTGGTCATTTGCTTAAGTGGCCACCAAATTGCAATGAATCTAAAAAGACACAAAGAACAAAAAAAAAATTATTTAAAATATTGTTTGTTTTTTTTTTTTCATAGGAATAAAAATTGAATTTGGTTGTTAATTGAATCACATTTTCTGGTGTTTGTTGTTTCATTATCAAAAGATCAGAACCCAAAGCCATCATAATTTCATTTGAATGAAAAGGATAAAAAGGTTATAAAAAGATAAATGTCAGCTAAGAATTTATTAATGAAATTAATGCTGGGGTATTCTTTAACGATGGAAACGTGTGGGATTATTTTCTTCAATTATTTTGAAAACGTTTGAAACTCTGTCCATTAGATAAGGAGTTAAAAGTAAAGAAAAAGAAAATATTTAAAAGGTTTAATTTAATTAATTTATTATAGAGTTCAAAACTTAAGAAGTGCGGTTATGGTTCTTGGGATGGATGTTTGATGGATGATAAAATATGAATTTTGTAAAAATAAAGTTGGATGTTGGCAGGTTTTTATAGCTTTAGCATTCGCCTTGCTGTTTTTAAATGCCTGATTTTTTTTATGGCGTACTAGATCGGTAATGTATTTTAGTGTAAATGTTAAATCCATCGGATAAAGGTAAATGTTAAATGTTTAATTTCTAAAAATTAAAAATTAGTTTTCAAACTGGTGGGTGGATGGCTTACTAGTATTTCTGAAAACTTTCTTTATTGAAAACAGGGAAAAGGCAGGAAATCCATCAAAAAAAATTTAATGCAAAAAAAAGGTTAATAGGTAACACAGCTGTGGACTTACCGCAGATCATTTCGTTACATCAGAGTGAACTATATTGGTTATTGGCAATTATTATTCGCGTGTTTTATTGCCAATCAACTATATGGATCAACCCGATATAATAAAACTATTTGGGTTAGCTTGGTAATACAAAATGTGGAGTAATATGGGCGAAAGTATTAGGCTATTGTTGCGAAAGTGATTCAATGAACCCTAAAAATAAACAAATGAAACAGATCTTTTTTTCTGAACTAATCAGACACCAAGTTGCTTCGAATGTGAGACGAAGGAGAATTCTCAACTGGATTTTATAGACAAACATGGAGTGCGAGGAAGTTTTGAATATTTTATAATTTATATCTTAAACGACAGAGATAAAAACATGAATTTGTTCTTGAGAACTTTGTCTCCCGTTATCTTTTTGGGCAAAAACTAAAGAACAGATGAAATGTTCAAAATTGTATTCTGAAAATTGTTTGCCTGCATCCTTAAAATATGTCAAAGTATTAAAAACAAATGTTTCTAAACTCTGTCGCCAGAGTGTTATTGCAGAATGGAGGGGACCTACAATTTTTATGCCGAATCAGAAAGGCTAGTGTGAGAGGCGGAATAAGTTATGCTCTTAGAGAATTCGTCAAGAATAAGGCTGGCAATCGAACCCATACATCCACACTGGTCATTATGCAACGGCTATTACCGAAAAGGCAAGCAGACGCATAATTTATATTTTTCCCTTTCCTTAGTGCGTCCTCTCATTTATTTTATGAAGAATTAATAAATAAACTAGAACCTGTGTTCATTTCAATGACTTTCATTAAACTTATAAATAAATCAGTGGTTGTTAATATACCAAATTTAACTAGCTTTTTTTTCTTATCGTTAAAGCATTTTAGTTTCCTCAACAAAAAATCAAAACGAAGTTTCAACATTTTTAATGAATTAAATTTTATAAGAATAAGGTAAAAGCCTTATCGCTTATTAATTTGACTTTAGTTAAATACTAAATGTAACAATGTGGTAACCACAAGATTTGTTTTTTTATTTTGCTATAAATGTATACAAAAAATGAATCACTATTTAATCGCCACAACCAATCTGCTTCATTTAATTAACGAGAACCCACAAAATATACAAAAGACACATAAAAGTTTCACAAAATAATCTCTCATTATTTTTTTTTTCTCCAGTCTATGCGTATAAGTTGAAACATTATATTTTATTTAAATGAAACCATAAAAATAAATTTCCTCGATTTAACTCAAAATAAAAATCTCATTAATAAAATAGAAAATGAAAAGAAATTTTAATGTATTGTTCATTTTTCACAAATCATTAATTAACCAACTAATCATTTTTAAAGCACTTTGTCCTTGAAGCAAAATCAACAATAAAAAAATTACTCCGCAGTTAATCACTTAAATTCAAGGGTCTTTTTTCATAAAAAAAATTTAAAAAAAAGAAAGGATTCGAACCACCACGACAACAAACGATTAGAAATAATAATATCCTCATTTAATTTTTAATCATTCTTTTTCAACACAAGAAAACAAAAATTGAAAAAAGTTAAAGTTCACAAAGTTCAAGATGGTGTTATTTGTTTTTTTTTTTGTTTTTTTTTCTAAAACAACAAAATTATCTTTATCGTTTATATTTTGCTTGATTGTTTCTTTTATATTATTTATCAGTAAGGTTTATTATCATACTTTTTTTGATGATTATATTTGGCAGACTGAAAACAAAGTTATGCTCGTATCCAGGGCAGAACTTACGTATAATGTTGATGGCAAGAAACCGGAAGGATTTAATTTTCAAAACAGGGCTACTTGTAGTTCCGTTCGCGTAAAAAACATATAAAACCAATTTGAATGAATCAAGGAAATTAAACCAAATAAAATAAAACCAAATTTGCCAGACTTTCTGACTCTTTTGCCATTTGTAAAGCATAGTTTAAAATAATTTCATCATTGCTGCTTGAATTAAAGCAGCAAATCATAACTCATGATAATTTTTTGAAATTCAGAGTTACTATTTATTTCTTTTAATTCAAAGCTAAGTTTTGATTAGGAGTTTCATGATATTGACATGAGCCTAAATAAGCATTAAATGTACAGTGAAAATTATTGTGATTTTCTATCGAGAATATACGAAAAACGTGAGCCGATAAAAAGTGTTTAACTTTTGAAGAAAATTTTTCAAAATCTCATTTTTTATGATTGTGTAAATTTTTTGTAAAAATCTATGCTTTTGAAAAAATTTCTAGATTTTTCAAAATGCCATACTGTTAATAGACTCCTTTTTAAAAATTTTTAAATGTAATTACTAAAATTGATAATAAGAGTTTTACCTATATATTTTTGTAAATCGCCCGATTTTTATTTCCGAAACTCATTAGTAAACAATTTTTAGAAATCTTAATGTTTAAAAACCCAGTTATTTTAGAAAAGCTTTATTTCCATTTTCGGAGCTTTTTTCGGCAATAATTCCAGTTTTGGATTTTTAGTCGGGAAAATTTACCAAATCTCACCGAAGTTACCAAATCTCACGGAGCCCTACTTTCATACTGAAACTTACACAAACTTGAACCGGAACTGTTTATTTATATTCCCTATCCAAGCTCTTAAACTCCTTTATTTAAGATTAATCATTCCGCGTATTTTACTACCAAAACTTTTCTAATCTATCAAGCCATAATACTACGTATGTATGGTGTGTCAGGGATATGTTCCTTCTCTATTTCTTATATTCTTATAGAAAGAAGCTGGGTACAATAACCTTTTTGTCTACATTGACGTCATTAATATTAAACGAAGCTTTGAATGGAAACGTGTGGATTGTGGATCGATGCTTAGTGTTTGATATTAAGCAGCAAGGAAGCTTAGGCTTTTATTAACGCTATCATTTAATTTCCATCCTATACTCTCGTTACAATAATAATATCCTTATGGGAAAAGCGAAAAGCAAATGACAATAAAAATGAACTATGTAGCAGCTATAAAGATATGATATTTCATTGCTTCTAGTAGATAGTGTTGTCTTTGGATTCTGGATATCTCATACACCTCTTGAATATTTCTTTTTTTGTTAGTTAATTAGGGAAATTTGTCTTGTCTTGTGTGACCTATAATAACTAATGTATCCTTGCTATTTTGGTGTTGGCGGTGTTGTATGACGATGTAGGGTGCGTGGCGCGGAGTGATGGTTGCAGGAAAACGACAATCGTAAGCTAAACCTTCTGACGAATTATATTAATTAAATAGAATTAATCTTATGGTTCAAAGATTTGGCAGAGATCCAAGATCATCCGTGGCACACTTTCACCACTCAAGCGTGTACTTTTATATATTTGACTCCTCGAACAATTATTTCTGCAGGATTTGAAACAACTGGCACGGCGCGGCGGCACGTGGTCGACAATAAAATAAACTATGAGAATAATCACCAAGAAAAGTTGTCTCATTTATCAAATTTCGTAAATTACTCTTTCTTCGTAAATTAATTTGTTAAATGGAATGCAGTGCAAGTTAGGAAAATTGGGATATGGTTGCTTTATATTATGGAAGCCTTATCACATCATAAATTAATTGTATCTAATGAACAAATCTGAGTCATACGAAACTGCTTATATTTAGAAAAGCAAATTATCAAATGAAGAGGTAAGTACCTATTAATTTGGAAAGGTAAGACTTACTTAGCAGACATTTGGAAACTCTAGCCAATAAATCAGAATATGAAATCTGATGAAAGTCCCATAACCCACAGATCCCTTCTTATGAAGTTTTCTTGAAACCCACCTACTTACTATATTTTTCGGAAGGAACTCATATTTGCATTCTTATAATAGTGAAAAACAGTAAATAAAAAAAAAATATACAAAAAAGACATAACTTTTTCGTGGCGGCAGCATCAGCAGCAATATATAGAAATGAGCATTAGTGACTGCCACAACCAAAACCATTCTCTGCCAATTGAAGAAAAAAAAAAGAAGTCCTTCTTCTTGCACAGGGACACTTTCCCGAAGAGATATTTGATTGGTTTTCATTTGAATGGAAATTTTCTTCAATTTATTTGCACACTTTTTTTTTATTATGTTATTTTCATCCCTTCTGCAATCTGATGCTATATTGAAAATTTATTACCGCCACGTCTTTCCACGATAACACTTCCGGCTCCGGTTTAAATGTATATTGGAGAATTCTTGAGAGCAAAAAAAAAAAATTCACGTAAGAAAATTTTATTCGTAATGCAGTTTAGGTGGGTTTTGGTGTTGTACAAGATTTCAAGATTTGCAAATGCAGTTGTCGTATACTTTTTGAAAGTTATTTTTTTTTCGATTTGTGTTTATTTTTTTTGTAATTTTTGTGTGATTTTGTAGGGTAACCTTATAAATATTTGTATTTGGCAATTTATCAAAATATAAATTTGTTCATGGCCACCACACAGCAATGACAACATGTCGAAATGTTCGGTTTAATTTTTTTTTGGATGTTGAATAGGAAACTTAAATAACCTGAGTTTTTATCGAATGCAATTATTATGTGAAACATGAAAGTTTAAAATTTGTTTCTTAAGATATAACGAAGTTACGTATAGTTAAGAGTTTAGCTTTCAAAAATATTTTAAATTATGTTGGTTCCGTGCCATGATCAAATATTCAAAATTTAACATTTATATTAGGCTCCCTCCACTAATTTTACAAAGTTATTATTTTCATTTTGAAAGAAGTTTAACTTCGTTACCCAGTAACAATTAATTTTATGTTGTTTTTGTGAAATATCTTTTTTTGCATAAAAAAGGCAATTCAGTAGGGCTATTACGGGGTTATGATAAATGGGATTAAAAGTTATTAAAAAGGAAATTTTTTTGTATAACGAAAATTAATATTTTGAAATAATGTTTCATGATCGATTTATGATTTTATTATTTATTTTTCAACAGATTTTACCTTGAAACAGTATTTTTCAAAAACATTAATGGAATCCATTTATTTGATAAAATAGCGATAGAACTTATTTCTGACATTCAAAAAATGTATACACTTTTATTTTAAGTCATTCCGCTATTTTTACTTGCCACTATTGGTACAATGTGAATTTTGAATTTTGAATTCGTAAAAACTTAAGGTGCCCGTGGCTTTTTTTAACCGGTAAAAATGGGTAAAACATTTTTTTTTGAATCGCTAAAATAAAAATTGGTGAAAAAAATTGTCAAAAAAATGGAGAAAAAACTGTCAAATGAAAAATGGCCGGTTAAGAAATAGTGAAAAAAATCGTCCAAAATAAGTTTATCAAATAAATTTCTTGTCGGAACAACCAAGTGGAAATTGAACTGACTACCAAGCCATCAGTCTTTCTGTCTGCCTATATATACAATGGATTTTTTTTTGGCTTTGTGGAGATAGATTTAATCTTCGAATGTGAGTATTTATTTCAAAAATCAAAGTGCAGAAACTCGCTAATTTGTTATTTCATTATTCGATTGGGGATTTTTTTCATTGGGGTGTTATTGGGGAGTTATATATATAAGTATATAGAAGTATGGAAGGGTTTTGTTGGATGACTTGGTATTGAGAGGAGCCTGTTGAAAGCATCCAGAATTCCGGATAATTTTTAAGATGTCAAAACTGAGATCTTAACTAGTTCTTCGAAAAAGTATTCTCCGAGTAACCCCTTTTCCGCCTCTTCACCTTGACATCATTTGCTAAGATCGTATATAATAATACCTATTCTACTTCTGCTGTGACTCATTAGGATGAGGACTGCTTGGTTGTAGGAAGTATTCTGTTCTATCGAAGATTTCTGGCCATATTTCTTCGAAACCCGACGGGTGTGAATTTGAGACCATTTGTTGTTTGCGGCTTTGGTGAAAGCCACTTCGTAAAAATCAGAGCCCAAGACACTGATGCCCAAATCAATTTCGAAACATTGTCAAATTTTGTTTAATCGTTAAAAAAAATGGAAATATTGCCAAAATTCACATAATCCCCAAATTTGTAGAAATATCGCCCAAATATTTTCAATGCATTTTGAAAAAATTTAGAGTTAGTGACGCAATTTCAATGAAACAAAGGCTAAGGCGTTTTTCCCTGGGTTTAAATGCCAAATTATTTCTTACACAGTATGTTGATGTTGATCGAAAATAGTACTAACATAGGTTTGGCACTGAAGTCCTTTAAAATAAATATGAAAAATCCCTCAAAATCCACAAGTTAAATGTTACAAATTCCATAATCTGCATGATTATCTTCCTTCCTAGAATTTATTTAACATACAAAATAAATTATTCCTTCTCAAATAAGAGAAATTCTTATGTGAATTATTAAAATATTTCTCATTCCAAAACAAAAAATGTCTTTTAAATAAACTCTTATACAAAAATTCAACCTTGAAAATCTTCATAGGAAATTCCATACACAATTACATGAGCTTAATATTATACTCACTGTTTTACAACATACTTTTGAGCGCGTGCAAAACCGTTAAATATTAAGATTACATATATGCTATGATTGTAGGAATAACTTTACATATTAAGTCATCAACTGTCATCTTTTAAGTTATGTGAAGAATTTTCGCTCGTCTAGGTCAGTCTATAGAAACAACAAAAAAAAAATAAATTACTTTCAGAACAATACATATCTATGGATGTTACATAATACTCGTGTGTCTATCAACTTAGCGACAGCCACATCTTTTAATAGCTGTAATTAAAAGCTCTAGCCATAAAGTCTTGGCATAAAGTCTTAAAAGAAAATCATATTAAATCCCATTTTAATTGCCATTGATGATGCTGCATATTTTCGCGGGAGAGTAAAAGTCTCGTATTTTGTATTTGGATTTCTTGTGATTCAAAATATCAAATCTTCATTCCAATGATTTTCCAAAGAAGAGTAAAAACTAGTTAGGGGATTTCCGTTACATAATTTGCAATTTTATTTCGTAGAAATTTGATTCAAATCACTTCATTTCGATATGACTTTTGTGTGTAAAGGGAATTAGAGGAATTAAAATCGAAATTAGAAATTTCTAACGAAATATGATGTTACTCCATTAATCAAAAATGAAGGTAAGTAATATGAGATTGGAATGTTTTGAAATTGGTTTGGTTGAGGTTGTTATGTTATGTCTTCAAAAAAAAATAAATTATATGATTAGCTTATTCGATTATTATGAAATGCAAAGTTCCGTAGTAAGAGCATTCAATCAGATACTATCTTAAGTGCCGGTGAAATGAAATTAAAGTTAACTATTGACGTTAATTAGTTTATTCTGGAAGAAAGTGTTTCGTTTACCTATGAAATAAGTGTGTACAAAATGTCAATCTAAGTTTGAAATTAATTTCAGATTAGTTTATTTTTGAGTTCTATTTTTATCAATATTTAAGAAAATTCTAGAATTACTAAAAGACAATAAGTGTGTTCAATAGATATAAGTTACAATAGTTATTAATAAGAAATTACCACCTCCTGACACTACCATTTTTAGTGATATTGGATTTTTACTGTTCGGCGAACATTATATACAAAAAATAAAAAACTGCTTTAGAGATTTATATGTTATGTCTTTGCCATTAATTTTTGGTGAATTGTGGATTTATTTTCCGAAATATATTAAACCAACGAAAGAAAATTCATAAGCTTTGCTGCAGCTAGAGTTTCAAGGCCATTCGGTAGTTAAAAAGTTCGAACTTAAATAAATGAATGGTCACGTCTTTACGTCTTATTTATTTTTGAGAATCCAAAATTAGTATATACATAGTTATAATTATACATAGTATTCAGTTGATAAACATTTTTGAAATGTATATATTTTGTTCTGGCTAGTAAAAATTTTACAATAATAAAGTTAAAAAATTGTGTAAGATATTAGCCGTGTTTTATGAACAATTGATAGCAACTTAGCAAAAATTTTTACACACAAAAACAATAACAAAAAAGTGATTATAAAAACTTTGTTATTGTTTCTAAGCAAAACAAAAAGTGAAAATAAATTTATTTGTTATTGTTTGTGTGTAAAAATTTTACTGAGTTGCTATCAATTGTTCATAAAACACGGCTATTGAAAAACTATATACATACTCCCAAAAAATTACTATGAATCATAATCAACTTTTTTTTGTTAAATCAATTAATTAGAAATAAATTAATAAAACACCATCTAAATTTTCTTTTCACATTAGACTTTTTCATAGATCTTAATTTATGAGAACAATAATAAATAAGTACAAATCCTAGAAACGGTATTTTTTCTAAAATAATTTAATAATTTAATGTGAAATTCAATTTAAAAAAAAATTGTTCTACATGAGTAAAGTTATTACAATATTCAAATGCAATTTAATTTGAAATTGTTTTTTGCTATACAGGGTGCGTCATAATTAATCGTCAAAAATGAAAAAAAATTAGGTACAGAGTAGCATTTAAACAGAGTTTAAAAAGAAAAACAAAATACTTTTTTATTTAAAAATAATGAGTGTGATGTATGTATATTATTTGTTCGTAACTTGCTCGCTTACTTACATCCTCGGAAAAAAATAATAAAAGTAAATTTCAAACACAGGTTATACTCACGGTATGGTAAGTGGTATAATTGGGGGTTCGGGAAGTTTACCCTACTTTTTTATTGAAAATAATTATATAATTTTAAAATGTTTAGTTAATTGCGTATTATGTATACGTACAAAGGCTAAAATTGTAAGTCCGAAAGGCCTAGCCTAGGTTTCGGAGGTTATCAACCTTCTCGACTAAAATCCAGAATCAAGACCGCTACTGAAACCAAATGCTACGCCTCATATAAAGAATGACAACACATTGGCAACATTTTTTAATAAGTAATATTTCAAAAGTGAACTAATGGACACTTGATGCATTGCATACAAGTGGTTATTTTCTATCACTCTATTTTCATCCAAAGTCAGCTCTTTGTGCTTTCTACAATTTTCTAAACCTTGAATCTTTATAGAAGGTTGCCATTTTCGATAGATAAAATCAGAACTGTAAAAAATATCTCTTCATTATTTTTCCTTGGCTAGGAATATGTACTATACTATACTTAATTTGAATACAATCTATCACATCTTTGTCCTCCGTCCCTTAAAGATTTTTCTAGCTGCTGTTATCAACATATTGATCACTATATAGGATCCTTGAAATGTCTCATATGCCAACGATATATGTATAAGCTTAGCCTTCAAATAAAATCAAATGAAGTAATCAGATTTTGAGACACAAAAAAAACCAAATAAAACTAATGTATCCTTCAACAGAGAGTCATCAAGTGTTTCATTTAGAGTATGTCGTTTGTGACTGTTTATCCTTAAGCTATAGAGTCAAGTCATAAAGAGAATTCTACAAAAAAAATCTCTGCCATTAACTACTTCTTCGTTGCATCGCTTGTCCCTTCTTCAATCTCTCAGAACAAATCCTAAGACAATACGAGTATCTATAATAATGTACTCTACCAAAATAATTCAAAATTGATACCAAAAAAAACTTACCCCACACATCTTCATATACTCCTTGTGAGTAATATGTTTAAACTAGAAAAAAATGGTATGGCGGAGAATGATACGCTTTCTCAGGGATGGATTTACGAAACTTGACGAATAATTTTTTGTAATATATCTTTGTAATACTAGGAAACAAATTAAAACAAAGGTATTTGATGTGGTTGACTATGAGGTTTTTTTGGAAAAACTGGCAGTCGACAACACAACCCTGAAACACGTAGGTATTGCCGAAGAAGCATAATCCCGAAAGCCCACAATCCCAAACCATCATAATTCTGAAAGGCCGAAACCCCAAAAATAATATTTACAAAAAAAGTTGTTATAAGTGAACAAAAGTGGTTAGTCTTGGTTTAACTTTATTCGTCAATTTTATTGGTTCAGCTGTGATTCAATCTTGTTTTACCATGGAATTGGCTTGTATGATACACTAGATCCTTAAACTAGAGAAAAACCTCAACTAGCATACCGATGTCGGAATATAAAAAGTACTGAACTACGGTTTAAATGTTTGTGCAAATTGTAACTTGTCCTTAATAATACGAGAATGTCATAAAACATTTTTTTTTCAGTAAAACAAGCGTTCTGAGAGCCAGTTGCACAAAGCTGTGGTTTACTACTTTCTGATTTCAAATAAATACAACAAATTTTCGAAATTTATAAACAAATGCATACAAACATTATGAATAATACAAAAATATAAAAGCATCTACATAGGTAATTAAAAATAAAATTAGATTTTTAATAAGAATTTGAAAAACAGAAATTTGAAATACAGAAATTTGAGCAAACAATAAAGAATTTTGAAAAACCAGACACCAACCCAATACTAATTTCTCAATTCATTGTGTCAGTAAAAATATATTCTTTTCCTTCTAACATTACCTAACTTATTGTTGACTTTTTGTACCGAATTGAAAATGAGGTTCCAATGAAAATATGTAGATTTAATTTGTTTGAATAATAAAATTTAAATAAGTTTTTGAGAGGTGCTTACTTCCAAAGGACATATGAACTATATTTATCTCAATTAGATAAAGTTTTTGTTTTTTTTTTTACTTTGGAAGTGATAATTTATTACAATTCAAAAGTAATGCTTATGGGCCCCAAGGACCTGGACTCTTCGCGGATGGTTCTTATTCCGAAAAAAGAAATCAAAAACTTAAAATGTATCATTCTTCACCAAACCAAAGGAAAAATTCGTCGGAATTTACTTCATTTCGGATATTGGAAGTTAAACAAAAGAAGGATGTGGAGAAACAAAAGTATTATCTTAGCCGGAAATTCGTTCCAATTCACAAATACGCCTATGCTATGAGTATCTACAAAAATGTACATCTAGAATGTTTTAAACATTTTGAAACTCATTGTCATTATTGTTTGTTAAGCCATTAAAAATTGTTTTTGCTCTGAGGTTATCCATACATAGTAAAAGTTAAGAACATTTCAATTTCATTAAAACATGATTGCTTTGGAGGGGTTCTCATACGTATATGTACGAGTTGAGTGTATAATGTCACGTCCTGATGATGGCAGCCAAAACTTTTATTTTCGTTTGACATGTGACATTTAACCATTTATTTTTGTGGCAAAAATTTGGAACTCTAATATAAAATGCCCAAAATCATCAACATTATTCGAAAATAGAGTTTCTCCTGCATCACCATCATCTATCGCCACACAAGCGTTACACACTACACTCGTTTGTTGGTGGTCAATTTATTCAAAACCTACCGCACTCTAATGGTTTGATCATCAAATACAGTATTTCCGAGGACGACAAAATAGAAATGATGGAGTTTTTTGGCCCGAATATATCCGTAGCTTAGACATCCTTGAGTGAATGCATAATTTCTAGAATAATGGATATGGTACCTACTATATAAACGAAACGTATGTGTTTTGTACCAGTTCAGTTTATGTGGTGTATAATAACATGACCTCTAATATCTCATGGGGGTGGCAGTGAATGAAGGAATCCACTTTGGTACAGGAAGGAAGCTCTGTTTATATATAAATTCACGTCTTGATACTTGAACACCATGCGAGTGAGTGTGCTCCTTTTGTAAAAGGGTGACTTTGGATTAGATAAGTGAAAAACACCACGCGAACTTGACAGTTTTGCAGGATAATATCACAAGAACGCGCATCCTTGACAATGCAAATTGTGTATGGGAAAACAAAGTTTTTGTTGTTAAGATGAATACTCTTGGCCTTAAGACCACTATCTTTTTTTGCTTATAGGAGCGGAAAAAATGTTTAACAAAGCAAGACTAGAGAGAGATAGAGAGAGAGAGATAGTATATGGTGTTTTTTTCACGTTCTTGGTCTTGAGTCGTCGGAAATAATCTCCCTTAGAGGCCATCCTCTCGACAAGGCTGAAGGCAAGGGAAGCTACAAACGAGTATATTTAAATATTTTGTTTTTGTTCTTCGTTTGACATATTCGTACTCCTCCTTTATCCGAACTACTCTAACATACTCACTCCCACTCCTTGTGCTAAGTTTGCACGAAAAATCGGACTAGTTTAATGTCTCAAGAAATTCTATAATTCATTCGGAATGTGATTCCTGTCACCTGTAGAGAGAATACACCTACTACAACTCCTCTGAGGGTGTTTTATGGACGCTTTTTTATTGAATGTTCCTAGTGCCATCTATCAGGATTTTATTGGTTATTTATATATTTTAAGGATGTACAAGTATTATAGGACAGTATAATATTTTTAGTAGATGTCTAAAGCAACTTCTGGATCAAAAGGACATTAATAAATGCAGACATTTGTATCAATATTATATCTTCAAGAAGGTATACTTATACAAAAAGTGTATTTAATGATGATCTGTGTGATGTCAATAAAGCATTTTGTGTATCATTCAAACCACGCCAAAATTTTGTCATTATAGTTGTGTGATTTTTTATGTTACATTTTTCGCAAGCAGCAATCGATAAACAAAATATTTTTTGGGGAAGGACATTCTATTATACCATTTGAACATACAAATTTGGTATAATTTTGATTGTATGAGATAGAAGGAACCGGAAACAGGATTTTATTGAAGCTATTATTTATATCGATAAGATCATAACGTTTTCTGATTTGTCAACACTTAGTGCCCTTGGCATCAGCATGAGTTGTATGATGCGAGGTCCTTATTGCTGATGTATGTACTATAGGATGGAATAGAGAAAGACTTTTTGAATAAATATAAAATGTATACGGATAAAATATTCGTAAACAAGAAACAATGAGAGGAACTTATAAAAACGTATCTGGTATGGATTGTGTCAATGAACTCATTGTTTTTCTTGTGGAAGAATATATTTTGGAATCAAACGAAATTCGTGTTTTATTTATGCGGTATTGTTTAGCATTTTTCCAATTTTTTTTAAAACCATTATTTATTATTATTTTTATATTTTTAAATTTGTTTATCATTTTTTTAAATATTTATTTTGAATTTATAATTTTTGTTTCAGATTGTTTTAAGTTTCTTCTCAATTTTTCTAATTCAATAGTGCTTTTAAACTGTTTCACAGTTTTTATTTTAGAATTTTTATGTGAAAAAAGAGAAATTTATAAGAGTAAAACACTTTTTATATTTTTAGCAATTTTCATTCTGCTGTCATTGTTTTTTTTAATATTTTTTTGCAGAAGTTTAGTCGTTTTTTTATAAATCCCCCTTCCACTTGAACGGGATAATATAGACCCTTCCCCAATGATATTTTTAAAGTATCATCGTTTTAAAGCTTTTTTTTCTCAAATTTAACGTTTTTAATTTTTCAATTCAATTTTCACATCCCCTAAATTGCTTAAAATTTTTTAAACTTTTTTCACCAATTACTAATCACTTTAATAGAAATCAATATTTACGAGTATGTTAAATTTTATCAATAACACTGTCCTTAAGCTATCCCCTGCTCCAATTGATATAAATATTTGTCTATATACTAAAACTTATAGGTATATATCTTATACCTAACTTCTTTATTAAAAGACAACGTTCTGCCAGTTTAATTCTTATGCTTGCCGCCTAAGAGGAAGGTATCGAAATTCTCCCAATATTGTTGAAGTTTAGGAGGGTGAATACCTAAATAGTCCTCAAATATGTTTTTAATATTCACAACGCAATTTTGCCATCCTCTTGTTCCTCCATTTACGTCTTTTAATACAAATCAACAAATCTTATATTGGAAATCTTTTAACACAGCAGATCGAAATAAACTCAAACATTTACTCAAACCAAATTTAATTAAAATTTCAATAACGACCAGTTCTATAACTTATACACTATACTTGCCCTTGTGTTAATAAAAATGCCTATCGACAAATTTTACAAAAATCTATATACAGTCAGCCACTCACGACATTTGTAAAGCAATTAATTTTCCAACCTTATAACATCATGAGAATTGAAATCGGGGAGCCGGGGTTAGAGGGATGGATCTTATACAAAAAAAGTTAAATTCTTTTTTGTTATTTTGCAAATGTCAATTTCTTATACAAAATATTACGTCAACATACTTATGTCCATCCAACTGTCCGCCATAGGTTTTGGTGTCATTACCTTGACACAGAAACCCACCTGCCTTTTTTCCATAAACCAGATTACCCGGTCACAAATTCAAAAAAAAAAAAAACTTAATTTGCATATGAATTTCCAGTTTTCAAAGTCAATCAATCCACAATACATATGTATATACAAATATAAAGGAAGAGAAAAAAAATTGTATCCGCCATCCGGCAAAACGGCAAAACTATAATCAATTATCCCCGCAAAATATCCTTCAATGTCAAATAACTGACCCCGCTGATTGAGTAACTTTTTTTTCGATTTGTTCACTCGACGTGTGCCTCCAGGCTGGTGGCTGCTGTGCTGACACAAAAAAAAAATATCTAAATTTTTTTTTTCACTGAACATTACAGTGCTGAGTAAAAAATAATGTTTTATGTTTAGCATGTGACGTTCACGTAATTCTGTTATCATTAAAAGTGTTAAAGATAATCAAAACACCGATAATAAAAACACGTCTGATTAAAACGAGCGTTCAACTCTCAATCCTTTATTTTCTCCTTATTCTTCGGCGCTACTATTAGTAGTGTCAAAACAGGGTACTAAAATACAGGGTTTACACAGTGTAGTAAAATACAGGGTTTACAAAAGTAAAAAAAAAATCATTTAAGTATATTCAATTTTTATAAATTTTAGTTTGTGGATGGCTGTACAGGAAGCTCAATATTTGAACTTTTTTCTCCTTTAATTTAAAGTTCAAATATTTGTTAAAATAAATTATAACAAAAACGTTTTTGAATATTGACGTTATTTTTCAGAAAATCATAAGTCTTATGCTCCTTTCAAAACCAATATTATATCGTAAATACCCCAAGTAACACTCTCGTAGCTTTGAGTTTTTAATATGTTCTAAAAAAGTGTTAAAGGAGTGAACTCGGAGACTATTGCTCTATTTTATACTCCGTTGTAGCATCTGACATTTTCTTTTTAATCAAATGCTCTATATTTGAGTTTTAGAACAACTTCAAGCTCTATAGGCTTATAAAGCTTGTTGCTCTATTAATATGCTCTATTACAATTTATAACAAAACCTTGAACGAGCTTTACTTAATATTTCAACTATATGCTTTAAAAAGGCCTTATTTGAGAAAATAAATGTTCCTTAGAGCCACTCAGCAGCTTTTAGCTTTTAAACAAATGTCTTGTTGATCAAAAGACATAAGTGTCAAAAAAAATTATTTAACAAAATAAATAGCTGTCAAGAGGTGAAAAAATCGTTTAATCATTTCAAAAACAGCAAGGCTTATTGGAAAAAGGTGTGCCGCAACAAAATGTTAGAAAGTTTATCAAAGATACGAAAAACTAAGGTGTCGACCAAATTGGCCGTGTTGAAAGATGAGCTAGCTTAAGTGTTGACAGTGTTGAGGATTTAAGGGAAGATAGCTTGGTTGAGAGCTCATCCCAACTGAATGCAGGTGATTGATGAATTAATAGTAAATTTTTAAAATACAAAAATACATATGAAGAATTTTACCAAAGGCGATAGACTACGAGCAATATACAAAATCTTTGTCATCTTGTAACAGTAGTAAACAAAATTGCTATTCTGGAGACCAAAAAAAAACCAAAACAGGCACAGTTCAAATAGTAAACTTATATTTGAACTTTTTGTTCTCATTAAACAAATGCTTCGAAAAATATACACGACGAAATAAACACAATAATGGCGTTTTCAATTGGCAATCCGGAATTCGTTTTAGACAAATTCTCTACTTGTTCAGAATCAGAACTTTAACTTTTACCAAGTTTAACGCATTCAGAATGATTTTTTCTGCTTTTAGATTGCCAATCGAAAACGCCATAAAACAAATTGACTGTCATAACCTCATAAGTAGCCGTTTTAGAACATATTGCTTTAAAAGAGTATAGTGTGTATACAAAAAAGCGAAAGAAGAGCTTCGGGTACCAAGCCAACACCAAAGTGAACAAAATCAGAAACAGGGTGATAACTCTTCACAGATTATATTTTTTTTAGTTCTGTGCGGGAAAAGTGTGCACTCTTCACTTTTTTATAAAATTAAAATAGCTTCTTTTTATTTTCTGAAAAGAATCACGTGACAGTTATAAAATTCACGTAGAATCATATTTTTGTTACCTCACGTGTAAAAATCGTATTATGTATTTAAATTCTTTCGTGGAATTTGTAAACTTCAAGAGGAATTAATAAAATTCAAGTGGAATTTATAAAATTCATTGGAAATTCATAAAATTCACGTGAAATTCAAGCGGAATTTGAAAAATTTACGTAAAATTCATAAAATTCAAGTGGAATTATATTTTTGTGCTGTGTTTTTGAATTTTCTAAATTCTTTAAATTTCAGGTGAATTTCATGAATTCCACTTAAATTTTATGAACTTCACGTGAATTTTATAAATTCCACGTGAATTTTATGCATTTCACGTGAATTTTATTAATTTGCCGTGAAATTCGTAAATACACTTGAAATTTAAGTTATCTCACGTGCAATTTTCTGATTACCTGTATGAGTTTTTACGTGAAATTTATAAAATTATTTCACATTTTTGAATTATTTTAAAATTTTGTGGAACCAACGTGAAATCATTGAAAGAATCGCAGTTCCTTTTGCATGAAAAAGGTAAAACATCATTTTTGATTTTTTTTCAACCGAGGCACCCTATATATAAAAGATGGCTGATAAAATTTCTATAAAAAATTTTTTGTAGACATTTGCATTATAGAAGCTCTAAAAGAGATATTGTTGTGGTCCTATTAAAATGGCTGTTTTGGGAGAAGTTATGAAATCTTTCTATACATTTTTTCCATTTTTTTTTTCATTTAAATAGTAAAAAATTTATATTTTAAAGGCGCGTTGTACAATTTCGAGGTGCAACATCTACGTTTGTGATAAAAATAAAGTGGCACACAAAATCATTCCTAAGCATTGTCTTACTCATTAATTAAAGTATTACGATCGTTTATCGTAAATATTTTGCTTAATATAGTTTTGAGTTTTTCTTTGTAAATATTTATGTTTGAGAAATTATTTCAAAGATCATTATATACAAGCAAACAATTCTCTTTGTGTTCTTTTATATTTATATTTTACTAACACTTAAGCAAATCATTTTCATGTTACCATTTCAAAGGGAAAAGCTTTAAAACTATCTCTCGATAACGTTTAATAGAGCTAAAAGTGCTCTTAATCAAAATATTAATGTGATTTTCTAGAACATATAGACATTTGAGCATCATATTTAGAGCCCGAATAATGCTTATTTTAGCTCCCAAACTCGAAAAAAAAGCTCTAAACAGGTTCTTTTTCAGCTTTATTGAAGCTATAGAGCAAATTGAAGTTAATATGGCCAAATAATTTAGCTTTATAAGCGCTGCCAGAGCTAAAAACGAACTAAAATTGTGAGATTAAGACAGAAACAGGAAGATTTTTGGTACCGAATTTACCCTTAATTTTGGCGTGGGGTGTTTTTATGAAAATTTCCTTCTTTTTTTATGCATTACTTTGTTTTATTTTTTATTTTTATTTTGCAGGTAACTTGGATTAAAGAATGCAATTTTTCGGTTCCCTTTTGGGCTAAAGAATAAAATGAAACCTAAGAATGTTATGAAGTCAGTTGCCGAACATGGCTTACATATTTCGCACAGCACTGTATTACATCTAGCTGCAATACATTTTCATTGCAATAAAATTGGTAGATGCCATTTAGTGTTGCCTAACCTTGATAAGTTTATGTTGGAGGGTTTGGTCGGGCCAAGTCGAGCCGAGTCGAGCCGAGTCGAGCCAAACTGGACATAAATGGCAAACGAAGTGGGGTTGAATCTGTCAGACAGATAGACAGACAAGACGTTACGAAGAGAAGAATTGTCTCCGTTTAATTTCTTTTGTTTCTGTTTTGTTAAGCTTTTCTTTTAGGTTATGCAACAGACAAGTGCACAGCAGTAGCAGGCTACTGTTAAAGACCTGCACCAAGCATCACAAAAACCAGTTTCCTTTTCTCATTTGTTTTTTTTTTTTTTTTGTGGAGGATGTGAACCAAATTGAATGACAATCAGAATCAAATACCAAAAACTTGAGAAGTGGGTAACCGACTGATGACGAGAACAGCATGTCAAATCCGGAAACGGATGTCTATATGGCTCAGACATGTTGTTATTTATATCTTATGTCAAAATAAAAAAAAGTCGTTACTATAAGTTTTTTTTTGTTTTATTTTTTTATTATTTTTTGTATAAAATTATGGCGGCTTGTGACTCGCTAATAACATTCTTAACTGTAAAATGATTGTAAGTTCCTCAATGATGAACCAAGACAGCTGGATGATGCACTGGCACAATGGTCTTAACAACTGGCACTGGATGCAGAGCAACGACTGGCTTGACAATTGGTACAACGGTCTTTACGGGAACAATATGTCTAACCACTGGAGCTGGATGAATCACCCTGTTGTTATAAATTATATATTGATTACAAAATAATATCCCTTTGGAATGTCAAAGAAGCTTTATATATTGTTAACTTACGAATGGCTGACATGATGTCCTACTGGGACAATTGGAGCATGGTGCACCACTGGAGTAACTACCACACCTGGAGCGGCATAGGCGATAGCGATGATTGCGAAAATGGCCAACTGCAAAAGCAAAAATTTAAGGAACACACGTGATTTAGTTTGGAAACCTGATGTTGGTCGGTCATGTGATGATGGTGTATATAGTTTTTACTCACCAACTTGAACATATTGAAAAGGTGGATTTTGTTTGTTTTTGGTGCTGAGATAATAATTTAATTTAATCGATGAAACGACGATCTGTGACTGTTTGATGATCGAGTATTGAGAGCGCCTTTTATACACCAGCCACAGCTCTGGGTTCTATGTCTGTAGGTTTCAATAACTGCCATGGATGGCGTCAGTGGAATTCAAGGAGACAAAACATATGATTTGCACATTTTCACTCGCGTGGCGATGCCGATGCATTGTTTATGCTAAACGATTGAATTCAAGTTGATGCTGTATCTATGCATAGAATATGATTTATGCGTATAATTTCAAATATAACTTTATATCTACCACCTCTACCCTTGATCGGAACTTGTGATTTTTAAGATTGAATATTTTTTTGCTTTAATTATATTTTTAATAAGAAAAACAAAAGTAAAAAACTGATTAGCCCCAGCAGTTTGTAAGTTTGTTTAACTTGGTTCGTAGTAGGTAATATGTTGACATAAATTCTAATTACAAAATTTTCATATTATCGCAGTTAATCGTGCATATAAGAATCTTGGATCAAATTAATTGACTTGGGTGATAAGCTAAAAAGTTAGTTAACTCTTGATGATGTATATCCTCTCCATCGATGATGGGATAATGATGCGGTTCATTGACGATTTAGGCTAAAATGTAATACCTAATCAATTTTGAAAGGGTAATAGATTTTATAAGTGTTTATTTTCCTTCATTTTTGGGGAACAGAAAGTAGTCGTTAATTCCAGAAGAATTACCCAAGTTTCCTTCCTTAACCCACCAGCTTATTATATTTTTTTTTTCTTGGGCTAGATCATATATACCCTCCTTCATTTTCAATATTATATAGTATACTCGTTTGTGCTCTATTTTCATGATGATTTGACCTCATTTCAAGTATAGGTAGAGTGTGTGTCTGATGGAAATCGATTTCCTTTTCAAAATTATTTATATATCACGATTCTGAGTGCGTATAGATAAAATTGTATGTGCAGTATTTATATGTACCTACAAGTCTCAAGAGCTAAACCACTTTTGTCACATGGGCTCATTTATTCAACCTTTTGTGTATACATTTTATAGTGATTTTAATGTCAAGTTTTATAGAAAAGCAACGATATAGGAGATTTTTTTTTTTTTTAATTTCTGTCAGTTACAATGGGTTGAACGTTTTAAACTGACGAGAGCTTCTCGATGATAGACTTTTTGAAATGTGAAACTTTGTAAACTCACATCACAAATCAATCAAACTGCTGGTGCTACTGGACAAATTAGGCAAATATCCACATTGCCTATTCTAATATGTAAATAGACAGATATAGGTACTTGAAATGTCTAAAGTTATAATATGTATTTGCATGGATTTATTTGAATATAGGTTTATAGTAGGTATAGGTTTTATGTCAATGATGAGTCAGTTTGATTTGGTTTTGACCACTGATATTTATTCTATTTTGACCAAGAGTTTGGAAATAGAAGACCAAATTTTTACTTTATATTTGCACAATGCAAATTGTGTGTATGTACTTACATAATCTTGTCTAAGGTAATGAAAATCAATTGGTAAGTGTTTTTGGAATACGGAGGTATTTGATGTTGAAACAAATCTGAATTCGGAATAAATTTGGGCGTTATCTTAATGATGTACTGTTAAATTCAGATTTCATTTAAGAAATTGATTTTTTTTTGTTCTGAAATGAATTTTGTTGGCTTAGCAGAAATGGAATTTTTACTTGTGGCTATAGATAATACAAGTTTTGGATTCGTAAAAAAAAGAACTCTAGAGAATGCAAACAAAGTGGGTCCTGAAATTCTGTCTTTTTCGGTCTGCCTGTTTGTCTACCTCTACCTCTAGCTTAAAATATACTATACGTTTCTTTTTAATTTTTTTTTATTTATTCATTCATGAAATGCTTATACCTATGTATATGTAAATTAAGACAGATTATCTTATAAGTTAGATATAAGTTTAAATTAAAATAATTTTCTGCAAATTAAAGGGTTTAGGTAATTCCCTAGTGGAAAAATTAAAATTTGTTCCAAAAATAAAGAGGTGCAACCATAATTTTCAAAAAACTTTTTTTTTCGGATTTTTGAAAACGAAATCAAAAATTTAATTTGACAACCGAATATGTACTTTAAAAACAAGTTGAGCCCTTGAAAAAAAATTTTCGTTTTTTGATCAAAGGGGCTTATCGGTCGAAAATATTGCTGCTTCAAGTGTTGCTGATGATCCAAATTTATCGATTTCTTGATAACCGATCTTTTTTTGACTGTTTCAAAAGAAACAAAAAATTCAAAACTACAACTTTTGATGCCAGTCAAAATAAAATTGGTAGATATATGTATTATCTTAACTTTAGATAGGTAGGTAACGGTAAAAATGGCGTCCAAGAAGCAATTTTGTTAAAAAAAACTCGTTTGACCTATAAATTCAACTTAAACTTATCAATAATTCATTGATTTAAATCATTTTCTTAAATTTCATTTATTTTAATTAAACATAAAAAAATATCTGGTATCCATTAAGAAAAGAATTAACTTAAATATCCTCATTAGTCTATGTTTGCAAACATTTTATGCTGCAATATTTATTAAGACAATATTTAAACATCATTATGATTAACATCCTGTGGATTATTTTAACCTTTTTCGATTTGCTCAACAGTGAAATATGTTCATCCATAAAAACCCTTCTACAAATTGGCTGATTTTCTTGAAGAAGCAAACAACCAAATAAATTTTGCATGAACTTTTGCCATTTAATCAATGCGTCTACTATATACTTGCAGATGAAAACGACTTGCTGGGTATGGGATTGGTTAGATACAAAAGATACAGCTTCCAGCTCCTTCACATGTTCTATATACCTACGTGTATTTTGTTTATGCGATCCTATCCTATTCTATGATGACGGTATAGCGTACATCCAAGGAATGAATAATGAGTTTGTAATAAATCAACGGAAAAAGAGAATAAACGCCAGAATGAATTTATTATTTCCGGTTCAATTTTTCCCACGTTTCGTACAACTTTTTTTTTTTTTTGTCGCGCGTTCTGTGAAGTTTGTTAACATGTGGCGACTTCCTTGTGGTCATATTATGTCCCACACCTTGTTTTGATTGAATGATGTATGCATTAATCAGGTCCGTAACCTGAATGACGTTTGGGGATGCTTTACGTCTTTTTTTTTTCAAATAATCAATTGAGATGGTATTTTCGGATTAACTTGCTCTTCAGACGAATAAAATCCTGCTACAATTACCAGCATAGGGAATTAACAGCGCAATAAATTCAATAAATTCTGTCTTAGGCTTGAACTCATCAAGAATATGTTTTAGAGATAAAGCTTATTTGTTTATGACGACGTGATGTCTCGTTCTGTGAACATAGCTAAGTCATAATACTCTAAGTGGCGACAATGAAGATGGTAACTTAAAAAATAATAAAAAGAATATAAAATTTAAAGAGGACATAAAATTTAAAATAAAATTCATCAAAAGGCAGTAATATTGTCACTATAGGTACATATGGGACTTAACTGTTTGGCAAAGTGAAATAAGATAAGAGTGACGTTTTATCTGGTATTTTGTCATACGTGTTTGGAAACTTTGTTCACAGACGAAAAAAATAACTCATGCTTTTTAAATGATACTGATGGCTTGACGACATAAAATTCTAGGATGAATCATATCGTTTTTTCTCCGTGCCATATCCAGCCTGATTTCTGGAAGACAAATTGTCATAAAAAAAATGTTAGACGAAGTGATAGGTTGGATTTTTGTGTATTTAAGAGAAGTATGCTCGTATCCTTGAAAGTTTGTTTTAAAGGTCTTTGAAAAAGTCTATCGAAAGCAAGTATTTATTTCTCCTTTGGGAGACATATGAGAAACGTTTACAAAGAATATACTCAGCTGACCCTAATATTTGTTTTGTAAAATTAATATTAATGAAATCTTTGAAAGCTTTGTGGACCTGTCATTTATTTTTTTCTTCTTAAACAAGAAATGTAAATTGAAAATGATTGTATGTTTTCTGTTACGTTAAGAAAATTGTGACAAAATCAAAGGCCATTTGATTAATAGACATATCAAGAATGGAATGTAGCTAAGATTCTACTTTCAAACAAATTTCCCACGGAAGGAAAATCGAAGATATCCATAGTTTAAACAAAAATCTTGACGTGCCTTCGAAGGACCTTCAACATTTCAAGGATTGAGAATTTTTAAATGAAAAATTTGGACTGATGCGAACTGCGTTTAACTTCTCAAATGTAACAAACAATATAGACAAAAAAGAAGTAATCATTCATAACTTATAGCCCGGAGCAGACATCGTGGCTGTTCTATTGAAATTTCAATAGTTTCGGTTTTTATTGAAAAATATTAATATTTGTGATTTTTAAAAGATGTTCACGTCTTGTCAGTCTTTTTAAAAAAATGAATTTTAAATTTTCGAGTCTAAAATTATAGACACAATTTAAATAATTTAAATTTTCAATAACACTCAATTAAAAAAAAAACTAAATTACATTTACATCATAAAGGACCAATGGAGTGTTATACAATAATTTTATGATTCTTATAATTTCTTTTGGCAATCATAAAAAAAAAGGTTTTTCGCCAAAACAAAACTTTTTTCGAACAATTCTAGTCCATTATTTTAAATTCCTCTAAAGTAGGAACCAAATTAACTTTAATTAACAAAATTTGATTAAAATGGAATTAAAAAAAATAGATGGTTTTTAATTTTAAGGGGAAGTTAATAAAAAAAATTAATAGTATTTTTCTGTCTGGAAAAATTTAATTTCAAAAAAGGAATAAAACTTTTGTATCTCATCTATGTACCTCTTAATTTAACAAGGGAATTCAGGCAATTTATTTTGGGAACATGTACTGCCATATATTACTTACATACATTATTAGAAAAAATAAAAATATAATAAAACTAAAAAATAACAAAAATAGATATATTAAACAATTTTTATTTAATTGGGCCACAAAATGCGCCACTTGCAATAGACTGTAGTTTTTTCCAGAACCTTAAAAGGATTGACAGTCAGCTTACGATACAATTTAATAATCTAAATATCTTCTCGATACTCAACAGCAATCGTACTATCAATATTTATTGTCATAATTAAACTTTAAGAATATCTGTCTAGCCAATTTGGGAGTTAGTAAAGACACAAACGGACATGCTGATAAAATTGAAGACACTATAATTCCTGTTTATCTTGACCTTTTTAGTATAACACAAATAAAAATTATTTCATCACAAACAGTATAGCTGACTAAATTGCTATTTACTAAACGCAAAGTCCAGATTAAAATAGACTACAAACCGAAACTCATTAATTAGAGTGCTTGCTCTATGTGACTTTACTATTATCTTAAGTAAAAATATGGCCTAAACAAACCTATACATACATATGTACGTATACATCGCAAAAATTCTAATTCCTAAAATTACATAGCCTCACCCTCAAAGCAGCTTTCAGAGCTATTAATAAACAAAAAAAAAATGTTATAAACTCTTTAACTCTCCGGTTGAATATAAAATACATAGTATAAGGATCTACATAAATTTGGCTACATAAAATCCTCGTGTAATCCAATTATTTAACTCCATATCCTGATGGATGAGTCAAGTCGAAGCAGTCTAACTGAAGTAAACTAATTATACATCTAATGCTTAAGTGCCTTTAGCTTTATCATTTATAATCTCATTTAATTTTAGTTGAAAAGGATAATCAATAATACAATAATTTACTTTTAAGAATTAGTTAAAAATTTATTTCTTTATTTTTTTTTTTTGCTATTTTGCTGCAATTTATCATGGGAAAATAAATGTTGTGAGTAGGTTGTCACAAGTGTTTTGTTTAATTACAAAATAAACAAAGTTTCGAAAAGTATAACCGCACCACAAAAAAGTGGAATTTAATGTAAAATTTACAAAAGTCCTTTGAGTGGCAAATTCATACCACAGTATTCAAGCAACCATAAAACAAATTAAAAAAAAAACGTCAACATAACTAGGGTTGCCATCGATTTTTGTTTTTTAAAGTTTAGGTTTTTAGGTGGCCGAAAAGCATTCTGTCAGCATTCATAATTTCAAGTAAACTTCATTTCTCAAAAGTAAATATAACATACGAGTAAATTGGTAAAAGTAGATAACTATTTTTTCTCAAGAATAAAGAGCCAGTGTTGCATCCGAAAAAAAATAAAAAATTATCGCAATACTGTTAGTAGTGTTCGTCTGTCTGTCTATTATTGAGTTTGTCTGGGTTTCTAAAGCCGAAACGAATGGCTGGATTTTCTTCAAACTTGATATAATATCGTTTTTAGGTTGGTTTTTTTAATTTTCTTTAAGACCAAAAATAACGGTTTTGCCAAACACAACTTTTTTGGATATTTCGGAAAATCATAATTTTCTAAAATCTGGCTCCACAGATTTTGTTTTTTTTTAATTCCATTTTATTACCATTTTTTCTGATTTTAGCTTTTTATCAAAAACCGTTTATTCGATTTTGATTTGTACAAAAATTAAATTTTTTTTTTTGAATCTTGAAAATTATTATTTTTTTTGAAAATCTAATATTTTTTCCAAAACTAATTAATTAATTTTTAAAAATATTTATCAACGTCCTTTTTTTTAATACTCACAAAGCAAATTATTTAATTTTTGATTTACTCATTTTTGGTTCAAAGAATTTTCAATTTTTTTTTAATACAAATTTTTAAAAAGTTCAACCAGTATAACATATCTAAATTTCCAAAAATATGCATTCATCAAAAATAAAATAAAAAATATTTTTGTTTCAAAATTCAACATTTTCAATTTTTCGTGGACAAGCACAGCTTAGTTTGAATTCTTTTCGTTCCTCGACTTGTGATTTTTTATGATCCCAAGTGGGACCTCAACTCTCTCACTTTTCTACTCCACTTTTGTGGTAACTTCAGTTACCAATCGAATATTTCCAAACGACAATAAATTCGATTATAGGCCAAAAGGGATCATTTATGAACAACCCCATGGCAACCCTGTCCACCTGCATCAATAACCTGACGGCATGTCAAAATAGCATTTTATCATCACCATCGTGATGATGGTTCAGTTAATTAATTCGGTAAATTGCATAAGTGGCTCATAGCTGTTACGAAACAACACTTCTTATACCGCGCACTGCGCGTTTGTCCTTCAATTTTTGCATAATTTAAAATTAAACCTAGCACAAATATTGCACTCCTCGTTCTTCTATGCTTGCCACAGAGCTGAATGTAAAAGGGTTAAGGGCAAAGAAGGCCAAAAATTTACAATTCCTGTAGTAGGTAGCTATATAATTTCATATTCAAAAGATGGTTTTTGATACCCGCCTGTTCGTCCTCGTATTAATTTATATTCATTTCATAAGATCTCTTTTGCTAAAGGTGATGCTACGCTGCTGATGGTGGTATGTTCCTTCACTAAAGATTTGAAGTACATCAAGTTCACTACTTGTGGGACAAGTTTATCAAGCGTCAAATAATTGGAAATTGTAATTCACCAGAAATATGATTTATTATTACAACGTTGGGTTTTAGTTCGACAAGTACAGGGTTATTGAGCGCATCAAGCATCATGTATATAGGACAGGTTGGTTAGTGATTTACTTGAAGGCCAAAAATAAATTTTGTGTGGATAGATGCAAAATGTTAAAAAGCCATGAACAAAATGCTAAAGAAAAAATAAAACTTTCTTTGTAAGATATAATTTTGAATATTTACAGAAAGACTATTTATATTTATGCCTTTAGAAGCGTTTTTTAAAATGATTCAAAGAAGACGTGTGTACGCTATG
The DNA here is from genome assembly GCA_958431115.1 of Syrphus vitripennis. Classification (NCBI taxonomy): domain Eukaryota; kingdom Metazoa; phylum Arthropoda; class Insecta; order Diptera; family Syrphidae; genus Syrphus; species Syrphus vitripennis. Next base: position 5,280,606 of record OY288108.1, on the reverse strand, counting down.
TTTTGGCTGGCTATGCTAAACTTAGACTTAATTTATGACTTTTTTTAGGAACTTATCTGTTTGAATAAGAATTTTTTGAAAACTACTTTAAAGACTTAAAGAACATTTTTTGATGCAAAACACTAAACAAACTAAAATTTTATGATTGGAGTGAAAAGATTTAAGGACTTGGAGCTTAATAACAAAATGACCAGTCTGTTTTCTGCTTTTTCCGCTGTTTTGAAAAACACGGTGTAGTCTCTGTCTCGAAAACCAGTTATTATTCAAGAAATTTTTAAACTTTTGACATACATTTTAATATCTTTCGTTTTCGTGTACAACATTTTTTCGTAGAGTTATACTATCAGAGTTAAAACGCTTAAAAGTATATTTGTTTCTTTTATTTTGTCTAATGATCACAGTTGAGAGATATGTATAAGCAAAAAACAGCAGAATAAGAAAAGAAAGAATCGACTCAAAATGGCTTAAAAATAATATATGTAAGATGTAACCCAATTCAAAGCCCAAACTGTCTGGAAAAAATATACATAATAGTTTTTTTTACAATTTAATTTTTTTTGTTATTCTTATGCCGCATTCAGACTACTGGCAAATGGTCATTTTTTTGCTATTTAATGTCATTAATGACATATTCTTGTGAGTAGTTAAAATACTTGTCCAGTCATAAACAAAATAACGAAGCAAATGTCTCTACATTTTGTTTTTAAAATGGACAGTAGCAACATTTTGAAGATATGTATTGACATTTCGGGAAAAAGTGAAACTGCTCATTTTTTAATGTCAAGTTGTGGCAAAATTTTTTGTAGAATAGTTAGAAACATGCATCAGTTTTTGTTTCAGGTCATTTATTTGTTGAATCGAAATAAAATTAAAATTTTGCTTCTAAGTTTGTATACAACTTTTTGACAGATGCATGAACATGATCATGACCACATGTCCTTGTAAGTGCACAAGGAAATCTGGCCATTGCTGGATCCTAGGTGTTCTAATTACTTATGGTCACTGTCTTATATGTAAACGTGCCACGAGAGTTTGCGTAGGAGGTGCAGCATGCACAATTCCACACCTTCTCTGCTCATGCCCTGTTCTCTCACAAAGTTGTAGACTACACTTAGGAGACTTCAATTTCAAGCCTTGAAATTCAAGGAGCCAAGTGATATACTGTCTAGCTCGCTTCACCAGAAGCTTCGAATGTTTTTACTTGAACACCACGTCAATAACCTAATCTGGTAATGATGAACCAAACTGAATATGGTCACGTCATGTCCAATCAGAATTTTATATTAATTCGCATTGAATCATGATGTTTTTCGAGTATCAGCTGTTGTTTTTTTTTTTGAAATTTGAACAAACCACCAGATTTTTACTTGAATCTCAGAATAGAACCATGAAAAAAATTGCTATATTTCTAGACCGTTATGTAAGTACAAATTGTTCATTTTTACTGAACATTATAATAAATATTTGACTCTAATTTAAGGCTCTTTGAAAAAATCACCTTGAAAATGTACCTCCAATCAATTCTAAACTCAAACTGGGTCAACTCAATAGTTAACTTACATATCCTAATTTATTTATCCCTTCATCACCACAATTCACAAAAGCAAAGAGAGAATTACATTTGGCATAGTCACATATGAATATACTTTGTATCTACATATAAATTATAACTACAATCCTTGTTAGCAACAAAAGTTTCTTCAATTGCATGTTTGACTTACTGTACTATTTCAATTGCACATGCTAACATCCCATAATGTTGCAGATGGCATTTGAGCTTATATTAATATGTTACATATGTATATGTAAAATATGCACGAGAACTTACCTGTCTAATGATACAGCTATTAAACTGTAAACTGATGCCGCCACTGAAACTCCTTGAACGTATGTAACGGTCTTACACATAAGCCAGCCAAGAACCCAAGCTGTAATGGCAAAAACATAAAAAAAAATACAATCAGTAATCAAATTAAAGTCAAAATAAGATTTATAGAATGAAACTAATTATGTGTTGACAAAAATTAAGGATTCACTTTGCACGATTCACACAGAGTTCTGATTTGATTTTTGTTAAGCTATACTATACATACATACTATGCGTATAAAATTCAGTCTACAAAAAAATGACATGAACAAAATTAAAGGAATTACATTTTCACACCTAAAATTGTGAACAAAATTAACTTTGTACATACACTGAAAAAAAAATCGTAGAATTGATATTTTTGTACGACAAAAGTTTTCCAAACAACACAACACTTTTTTAATATCGCTTTGACTAAAAAAATAATATTTTAATGTAAATTCGATAGTTAAAATTATCAAATTTACTTAAAAAAAGTTTTTTTTTGATATGATAGATATATCAATTTTGATATTTTTAATGCTGGATAAATTTTGTCACACAAAAATATGAACTCTACAATTTTTTTTTCGGTGATATACCTACCTACCACGAAAATAGACACTTCTATGCGAAAAAGCAAATACGATAATGACATTGGTTAGCATAAGAAACAGAATAAAAAAAAGACCTCTTCATTCTGATTTCCTCGATGAAGGCTAAAATAACAAATTAGAATAAAAAGGTCACGTAATCGCATTCAAGGTATTAGATTAGAAAACGTGCTAGCTTGAAAGCAGGCGGCTTTGTTAGACAAGACGGAAATTCAAAAATGAGGATCTTCTTATTCTACAACTACTCATGTCTACAGATTTCCTTGCGCCAGACAATTACACGATGAAAAATGCAAAAGGACATTTTCTATAAAGCAAAGAAAAAAAAACAACAAAAAATGAGGAAAGGAAAAGTCTCATCACGGCTCATCCTCTTGGGAAGTTCCTCTGCATCCATGTAGTACGATTACATTTAAGTTCATTCAACTCTTCATGTGGGATTATTTTATGTGAGATGATGAGACTAAGGACGTAAAGGATCCCATTTCTGGTGTGATTTTGTTCTGATACTATAAAGTTATCGGCACTTGGAAGCAGGGACGACAATTTATTTCACACATCAAGTGGATTTGATAAATTACAGGAAAATTTTAATTTTTTTTTTTTGCATCTCTAAAAGGAAAACTATGCATAAGTGAGAGCTCAGTCCTTACAAAGTTCTAGTTGAAAATTAAAATAAATTGGCTTCGTCAAATGTTTTAAATCACCTCACGCAATTGAAACTTGTGACTTAGGAACGAAAACAAGAGGATGATTTATTTTAGCATCCGTGTTCAAAAAGAGTCCATCAGTACTTTCTTTTTCATTGGAAAACACACGTCTAATCATTTTAAAGCAATTTTGTCGTTAATTCTATATTTCGTTACCGGATTTGGCATCATCTGACCAATAAACAAGATATACGAGGTTAGTTGTAATCTTTGTTTAAAGTTTTTTTTTTTCAGAAAAATAAAACAAAGAAGTTGGAATAAAAAATATTGTTGGCCAAGTGGAATTGTCGTTTTATTTTGCCTTGAAAGTTGAAAATAAAAATGTTAATGAAATGCCCATGCCTATGTCTCTAAAAAATTTAATGAAAATAAGTTTTACCTCGAAGAACAAAAATTTTGCAATTGAAAGTTTCAAAATAAAAAAAAATCGCATGTCTGATATTTCATGTGTCCATGATGATAATGAAATCCATAAGTTGAAATGAGAAACATGGGCAACATTTCAGAAACTTTTAGTAAACTATTATTTTTGTCGAAATATTCTTAAAGTGATGCGAAATGGGTATACATTTTAAGAAATGCCTAATTTCGTTTCCTGTTGGGACTATTCTGGTTTTGACTCCAACAACTGAACAAGAATATATTACAGCAGAATAATTTCCATGGAGGTTATCAGCTAAAATTATAAAAATTGTGAAAAAAAAGAAGAATACCGACAATAAAATTCAAATATCCCTTCCCGCATAATTCTAAATATGAAATAAAATTATCTACTACATAATCGATGTCATGCATCGGATATGATGCAATACAAAACAAAATATAATCATAAAAGTGGACCAGGGGTGCTATTCTGGTTCTGTGAAACATTCTATCGAAAAGATTTTCACCTTTCCACGCTAAATCCGATTCTGGTTTCTGTAAAAGAGCGTAAAAAAAATTCATTATGAATAAATTGCTTTCATACGTAACATCATCGTATAGATCCAAAATAAAAAGATTGGATACCAAATTCATTTATTAATGCTTGTGAAGGAATGCACTTTTTCAAAGAACCAGTGTTTCTTATTATTTCAAACAAAATTCTGAAAATAGAAATTATCACATTTTTAATTCTCCTCCTTTCGTATCAAATTTGATTAAAAAAACTTTGTTTGACTTAAATATTTGTAGGTTTTGGCTATACAGAATTAATGATGTTTTGTTGATCTGTTTAATTCCATAGAATAGTTAAATAATTTTTGTAAAATGAGAAAATGTGTACCGGTGAATCATTTTTAAGTGATACACGATGTTTTTTTCTTTGTTTTTTTTTACCCAAAGCCCGTTGAGCATGGAAGTATTTCAAGACCTTAGAATTTAAAATTTCAATTTAATAAAAATGTTTTTTAATAAACGTAGATTATTGACTAAAAATTTATAGAAATGATGAGAAAGTGACCAGATTAATTTTTTTTTTTTATATTTTGAAATTAGTCAATAACTTTAAGTGCGAAGTCCAATTCATTTTGCAAACAATTCAGTTAAGACCTGTTTTTACTAGCATAGTCTCGGGAAATTAATCATAACCAATAATGTTTTTTAAAGTTACAATGTACAATGTAAGGGTACTTCTTTTTTCTTTTTAATAAAAAACAAAATCTAATAACTTTTAAGAAGCACCCTTAAATTGTACATTGTAACTTTAAAAAACATTTTTGGTTATGATTTCCCACATTTCTAGATGTGTGTTAACCCTGAAAAAAAGGCGAAATGTGTCATCCAAAAGAATTTATAGGATGGGGAATAATGTGGTTCTATAATTTCAATTGCTAAATCTAACGAAGATCATTCGCGTCATCATCCGACGATGTACTTTTTGTAGTACTTTTGTAATCCCTCCTTAGTGTTGCTTCCACGGTAACACTTCACCTTAGGGTTATTTTTATTAATATTTAAATACTTAGATTGTCAGGTTGAAATGTAGAGTAGATTAAACTTAAAATCCCATTCAAGTGAGTGGTAACTCCTCCTCACCTCTTCTACAGTGTTGTGGAAATACTTCTTAAAATCAACATTATTATATGTTTTTTAAAGCTTAAGCCTTCAAAGTTTGCCAAAATACCATGCCTTAACGTCCCAGTTATTAAAAACGTTTTACAAAATTTGTTTCATTTGAAAGTCTTTGACTTTGACTGTTTTACATTTTTTTTTACATGCGTTTTGGTGCAAGTGTGACTTGAAAGACCAAAATGCTTGAGGGGGCAGTATTTAAATATAATGAAGTCCTAGAAAGTTTTCTGGTTCTAGGTTCTTAAAATGTTGAGTCATTTATGACTCCTCCATTTAATATCTCTAACACACTGTCTTTGGCCACTGTCTGGCGAACTTATCTAAAACTAGTTATAATGACAGAGTATTACTTTATACCTAGAATGATAGACTGTAACATAAGATGCTCTATGATTTTTTTTAGATACTTACTCCTATAATTACACCAAAAACAGTTCAAACAATATTTTTAGAAAAACAACTTTATAAATAGGAACCCTTTACATTAAGGAGAATGTCAAAGCTGTAACCAGGAAATCTAATTTTCCAAATTAATTTCTCATCATTTCTGCTTTTAATGGCTTAAAACTTTTGCCATTCCGCATTCCTGTTTCAATAATCAAAAAAAAGTTTATCAAAACTGCAACCCGCAACATTAATCTCATAATGACTTTCACTTTGAAAAGACAAAAAGAAAAAAATCTCAACACCCAACTTTAAATTGAAGCCAACAACATTGCTAGAATCCTTTCGATACATAAAGTATACCAATTAGTTTCTTTCTACATGGATTTAATTTCACAAAGAGCATCGGAACCTAATTTGAACGTAACACAACAACAACAACCAAAAATACTCACAAACAAAAACCATCACTGTACATAAGGTAAGGATATAATATACACCCCCGCAGAATGATGACGGCAACTCCATCCATATTGCCCGCTCTACGACAATAAAGACCAAAATCGTAATACCAACCGCAACCTATTCATTTAATTCCGTCCACACTAAAATGTTTTCCACTTCAAATATAAAAAAAAAAAAAAAAACAACCTGAACAACAAACCTACGAGTATTATCAACCCTCAGCAAAAAAACCGAAAACAATCTAAACATGAAAACGATTTCCAAGTACCGGAACAGAACCGAGCAAGGGCTCATGCTATGTTACCACGCCATCACCACCAAGCACTTCACAAAGTCATTTAAACTATTTCTGAACACCTCGGCTACTTCCATTTTCGCTCGTGGGAACTAAAAAGTTCCTTAAATAGGAGCAATAGGGGGATGACGTCGCTGGGCGATGGTGGGTGCTTCTTCAAACTCACAGGACTATGATGGCGACGACGACGCACGACGAGGAGTTCTTGTAGGATTGTATAGTATGGGACATTGTGAGGAATGTACTTTGACAAAGTATTTTATGGCTCGTTCTGGTGCTGCTATCTTTGTTTCCGACACGTTACGTAGGCGATGGCAGAAACATCTTTGGCATACGAGAAGTTTTGTTCTCTGCTGCAGCCTTTTTTGTGTGCGGCAGAGCAAAAAGTTAACTGAAGAAATTAATTCAGAAAACTTAAACTCAAAAGTGCATCAAAAGAACTTACCTGTCACATCAGTCTGTATAGTATAATGTAGATCAGTTTATCTAACTCTTACACATTAAAAAAAAACTGTAGTGTGGAAAACATCACATCACAAAAATACAGACTCATGGAGTTGGTGTCAACATGGGCTTAAGTTTTACACCTTATGTAGTTTTAAATATGTGATCGTTCCACGAAGAAGTCAAATCAGACAAAAAATGTTAAATTTTCTTTTATAAAAAACCCTAAAATTAAATTAATTAATTTTAACATATTTAGTAACGTAAGTTATTTTTTCAAAAACTTTGAGTTTGAAAATTGATTTTTCAAAAACTTTTTATAAAAAAAAACAGACTATATAAAAAACGAATTTAAGAATAAAGTTAAAGAAAATTCTCTAGAGTTGAAATTGAAATTTGTTTACCCCCAAAAATAACGATACTTGTCATAAAACCGTTAAGGCAAAACTTATTAATCTCAAAAACGACTTTAACGATTTTAATAAAAAATTTCTTGAGTTAATAAAATTATTTGATTAAAAAGCATTTTACAAAAAATATTTTTTGGTTTCTGATTTTCTCATAATAGGTTTGACGGATAGCGATAACTATTTTTTATGAAATACATAATTTCTATATAATTAAAATGATATTGAATATTAATTTTGAATTCGTGACCAAATTTACACCTCTCCCCCAATTTGCATTTTGGTCGAAGTGACTTGAAATTTACTGGCATCAGGAAAAAATATTCTTGTTGAAATATAAATAAACTAAATTTGAGCTTCAAAGGTGCAATGGAAAAGTATCGGTGCTTTCACCATAGATTTGCGCCTGATTTCCATTATGGTTTTTGAATATAGATTGTAAGTGTATGCTTATTCAATCATACGTGCATATATGCTAGCTTAGTTGGTTCCTAACGTTGTACCATCAGGATTATAATTGAAAATCAATAATTGCCTCCTAAAAAAGAAATCAATTTCCACTTACCGAATCCCTGAAATTAAAAGGTCAGACTACTTATCTTGGAATGATTTTTTTAAGAAAATCCTGATATTTGATCTTATTTATTTAGGTACCTGCTTATTTAATGATGCTTAATTATATGTCCCAGTATTTTGTTTTAATACGATTATTTAATAGGAAATACATTTCTCTTAATAACTTTGTACTTCTACATGCATGTTCCTTTTTGTTGTTATGGACACGTGTGGTAATAATTACATTTTATGATTTCCTCAAATTTCAAGTTCGACAATTCAATGTCACAACCAAAAATGTGTATCAAAAAAAATTTAAGAAAAAAGTAATAAAATCTTCAAGTTCAAAGTGCCATTAATCAATTTCCAAGGCCACTTATGTACATATAACTTGCAACTTAATTTTGGTTTGAACATGAAACTGACATAGCTTGTTTGTCCTTAACCAACAAAAACATAAAACAACAAAAAAAAAGTTAATTGTCCTTAAAAAGTTTACAGTTTATATTATTTCAGCTTTTGTGGGTTTTTACGATGCATGTGCGCAGATCTTGAATTAATGTTAGCACAAACATTTCCGCATCCTTGAAACTTAATAACCCCCCAAATGAATGACATGAACTTAATATTTGTGATTGTTATAATTTTGAATTCATATATAAGTACATAGTACATGTACATATGTATGTATATATCAACATTTGATATTCAATTTCATCAACAGAAAAAATAAAAAATCTTCCATCCCACTAACCCCATTTTCAGGCAGCTATAAAGGAAGCTGATTTTTGAAATTAGACTCACAAAAATGTTTGTTCGATGTGACTATGTATGACATCTTATTTTTCACATAATGAGTTTCAAGTATGAGGATTAAATTATATGGCCTTGTATGATCCACACAAAATGAGGAATAAACATTGTATAATGTCACCACCTATAGGTACAGTAAGACATGCTAATTTGAACATTCAAAGCACAGGGCGGGAAAAATTGATTCAATAATTTATGTGCAGATGCAACGTTTTTCAAAAAATGCAAACGAACAAAAAACAATATTAATTTTATTCAATTTCATGTAAATATTTACATTCTCATTTCCATACATCGCTGGAAGTAAGTGTACTCAAAATAATGCAAGGTGTAGCCATAAAAGGTTGTTAGGGCCATTTTATTCACAGTGGGCTTAGTTTCTAATACAAAGTTCAGAGGTTCCGGATAAATGGCGCCAATCAACGAAACTATAAATTCTCTTAAAAAATTACATTTTAGGATTCGCGTTTTGGAATAATCATTGACAAAAGATGACCCATTGTGAACAAACAGGCCCTTATTGCCAAAGTTGATCAAAATTTATCATCTCGCAAGCTCTGAAGGTATTTTCACTTATCAACATATTCAAAAAGTGAAAAAAAAATAGGTTTTTAAAAAAAATTTTATTGTAGGTACAAAAATGTAAACTGTTGAATTAAAAAAAAACTCTTCAGAATCAATCTTGTCCACTTTAGCAGGCTTTACTGTGCCATTGTTATTTTGGGTCTTATTTCCATAATGGGCTCACATTATTACACCGTAGTCCCTTTGTTTTTCGTTATAATACAATAATGCAGGACGGTTAACACCTAAGATTGAGTTTACCATTTTGTGGACATGTACATATATTAAAGTACCTACTTCAAAGAATGGGTTAGATAGATTTTGGTATAAGCTAATCCTATAAATAAATGTAGTCTAGCCCCATATTCCAAAAGGGGTTGTAAAAATAGAATTTTTATCATGAATTATGCAGCAGGTGGATAAATACATAGATTCAGCAAGAATAATTTGTTCACACTCTTTGTCTCTAGTATTACCTAAAAGTATTTACATTATTTTTTCAATTAGTCAAATAGCTTATAAAAGTCACGAGAATGAATAAAAAAGGGTTATCCCTACAAGGTTTGATAAACTGAAGTTCGATAAACTGAAACAAAAGAGTATTAATTTCACTGTTAGTTTATTATTTTGCTTTGTAGTATTTTAAGTGACATAAACAGACCAAAGTTTTGGTATTATATGTAAGAACATACTTCTTTTTATTTTGATAATTTTTAAAATTATTTTTTTAAATTGTTAAAATAATCGATTGTGTACATTTTATTTGCATCTATTCAGGTAATATTGTCTCATAAGTGGAGCTGGCCACGAGACCGAGACGAGTCTAATGTTCGATTCGGTCTGTGATTCTTGATTCTTGATTCGAGACGTACTCGGTGATCTTTCCAATAAAGGAAATAATTCATAACAAAATTAAATATTTCAATGTAAATGTTAGACAGTCTGAAGAATAAAATGGTTGCTTCTCAATTTTCTCATAAAAAAAACTATGTATATCGAATAAATTTTGAGTTGGTACCAAGACGAGCCTTGCATTATTCAATTTTGACGAAACTTCAAATGTCTCGTTTTGCCTCGGTATCGTCTCGTGGTCAGTCCTAGTCCTAAGATTAAATTTAAGAAATTTTGCTACAATGGCTACACTCAAGAAGAGTTTGGGGGAGGGGGGGGGGGCGATAACCATCTTACTTGAATGTGGTTTTGGGTTTTGAGTGAAATCTAGCTTTTATTTCAATCTGACGGCTTGAGTTTTTGTGTATTAATATTCAGTCGAAACTTTAAAGAAGTATTGCCACGAAGGCAAAACACTGTCAAATTCTGGGGAATCTACCGTAGGCAAAAATATTGTAAAAGCCAAAATTCAAGGCTAAAGTAAGATTAAACTGCCATATTTGAGCAACTGACCCAATTGTTCTCCTAATTTCATCCAATTTTTATCCAATTTTTTATAATTTGTTGAGGGATGAGCCGATTCTTTTTCTTTGTCTTTTTTAGTTTCTCTTATTGTTTTTGTGATACGTTGAAATATTCAGTTCTATGCTTTGATAAAACTATTTTGATGATTTTCTCTAGTGTAAAGACTGCTAAGAGTATAAGCAATTCTCAGTTTAAGAAATGCATTCTCGTCTCGGTATCGTCTCGAAGTCCAATATCCATACCGCCTTCCAAGAAAAAGGATGCGCAATCAAAGTTAATTGTGTCTGCACAAACATTGAACAATGTTTGGGCCTGTAATTATTAATTCATATTATATACCTAAGTAATATACATAATTTGAATAGAAAATACTTGAAGGAATCTTTTCAGGACCTATCATATTTCTGTGTTGATGAAAAGCTTACTAAGAGATATTTCTTAGCGCAAAACAAGGTGATTAAGTTACCAACAATAAGAGCATATATTTATTTATAGAGCTATTGTAAGCATTGAGGATATCTTGAAAAATTTAAACCATAATTCGAAGATTTGTTTTCGTTTTCGTATACATATCTACACACATATAATGTATAAAACCTGGAAGTTTTTCAAAACAATACAAATTTGGAAAGCAAACATTAAGAATACAGTGGCCTAACTGCACACAAAACTTTCAACCTTGAACACATACAATCTTTTGACATTTTGAAATGGGCGTATTTTTCCGCAACGCACATGTGCGTTGCAGGATTTTAAAATTGTTCACCTGTGAGAAATATCACATGAAAATAATAATATGAATTTTGTTAAGAACGATTTCTTGAGACTATCGGCAGAGTTATTTCTGAATTTATTTTTTAATAAAAGATTTCACTAACTATGCTAAGTAGGGATTTTAGAGGTTAATGAGATCCCCTCCGCCGGAAGTTCACAAGCTATCAAACTTTAACATTATAACTAAGTATATAGCATGTATTTTATTAAGTTCTATTGTTCAGGTATTCGGGAGTAAAATACTTCAAGAAAATAAACAGTTACTCATATCATACACACCAAGCTGAAAAACATCTATATGAGATGAAAATGGCTAAAGACTTGAGTAACCTCATGCATTTTAAAGATGCATTCCTAATGTGATGGCAACTGATGGAAAAACTTTAATTAAGAAAAGTGTCGTAAATGTTCCCACCCCACAAACCAAAAAAGAAACGACCAACCGCTGAGCAAAACAATAAAATGCATCCGCATTATCTTCATCACTAATTCAAAGTTTTGAAAACAAAATTCAAAACAAAACAAAAAAAAATGAATTCCTTCATTCTGTCCATTCCAGAGGGTAAATTTTCATTTGGTTGTCGTCACGGAAAATACTTTAAGATGAATTACTTATTTTCTTAGATTCATTTCTAGTTGGACGCATTCCAAACTATGCAAACTTTGCGAGGCATGCCACAAGGCACAAATCAAAAGTTCCCTGATAAAATGATGTAAGGACAGAGAAAAATAAAAGTAAAAAATAATTCTACCAAATGGTCCATTTATTTATACCTACATATACCTACAGTAGTGAAAGAATTCTTCTTGTACGCTTGCATTTAACGTCTTGCACTTGAACCTATAAATGCATTTAACATCCTTTTCTGTACATACATATATTTTTGTATGAGAAGAAGAATATTTAATTGTTTTGCCATATCGATCCAAACTGACCAACTTTATTTGACGTTTTCCGCAAATATTCTATTTAAATTGAACTTGAGAAAAGCCAGTATTATAGTCTCTGTGACATTCCTAAGGACCGACCTCCTTCTATTCCTGTAAAGTAAAGCATTTGCAGTTGGTTGATTGTACTTTGTTTAGGGATATAGGGTTTTCATTTGATATAGCCAAATGGATAAATGTACCGAAATGTCAGGATGCCTCTAACATCTGTGGGCTTACCACTTCTTGTATACGCACATGGAACACATAAAATATTATATTATTTGATCGTAAAATTTAATGCATCGATAAAATTTTGCTTCGGGAATTTTTCCAATACCTATTTTACCTCCTGTTGTATCCTTAGAAGTTTTAAATCCAAGTTGAGTTCTATCATGGTTGCCAAATGCAAAATATTTTTTAAATTTTTTAAAATTTTGTACTAGGTTGATAAAGAGAGTATCAAAAATGCTGATGTACAAAGAAGATGCCCTGAAAACCCAGTTTATGAGGAAATAGCAGACGACCCGAGGCACCAACAATACTCCACCTGGATCAAACAAAGGCAACAACACCTGCATTTAGTTGGCCTCAGACATGGAACAATCTAAAATCGTGAAGTCTCTCGACGTTTCCTGAGGCTAGCCCGGCAAACCCCACAAGTGGAGTCTTAGGGTGAAGCAGTGAAGTGGGACCAAGTGAGGACAACCGTCGCGTTGGTTAAAGAAGGGGTTTAGTTACCCAAAGATTCTAAATATACTAAAATATGTTTTTATAATAGAAGAATTTATAAATTCAAGAGAGGGTATAGGTACAAGTGAATATGGACCCGCTTTGAAATTCTCAAATGTTTTGGGAAGTTTTCAAATCCCTGCAGGTATTTTATTTGAAATCGGCCTTAGTGCTTTTCCCAAATTTTCATTGATTTTCTTTAAAACCACAAAAACTTTTAAATTGATACTCCTTGATACAAATAAATGTACAGGTTAATGGAATCTATAAATTACAAGCAAAAGTTTTGGTTCAGCGTTGAACAGTTTACAATAGGATTCATGAGAAATTTACAAATGCGGTAGCCATAAAAATATACACACTCGTGTTCACATTCAAAATTGCATATATTTTCAAAATGTTTATTTACGGTTGTGCTTTTTCGAAAGGGTTATAAGATCTTTTTTTCTGTTTATAGTATACAAAATATGGGTACACATGAGCATTGAACCCTATAACAGGGAGTATCTCAAAAATAGGAATGATTTTTTTTTGTCTACAAAGTTATGGAACACGTGACAATAAGAGTCCAGTACCTTTTTATTCTTCTTGATATAATATTAAACTTTGACCTACTGAGTTTGCCCAACATAAATAAAAAAAATTAATTTTTTTTACATTGATTTTTTTTTATGATGAACATTCAATTTAATATACATATGCTAGATTTCAATTATTGTAGAAGTAGGCTTGATCGCTGGAATATAAATCAATGTTACTTGTCAAAAGTTTTTGGTTTTGCTGTTGTGTTAAGCGATAAATTATATTTTTCGATTTAACAAAGCGAACAGCATTTAAGGGAATATAAAATATCAAAGATGATAGGTAAAAACTTACAAAATAGCAGTTGAATGTAAACGATATGAATAAATTAAATAAAAGATTAATTACTAATTTTTTCATAGGAAAGTAAAAAGTGAAAATTGTTTTCATTAATAAAATACAAACAAATATTTTCAAAATGGTTTTAATTAAATTTACGGCTTGGAACCATCGCCCAAAAGCCCAAAACAAATCTATTATTTCCAATAATCTAAAAAAAGAATAACTGCATTTTTTTTTTTTTTTATAATATGCGCGCGCTCAAGGGGATTTTTGGTTTACCCTTTATATGTATCAACACAGCGCGGGCGTGAAGGATAGGATGGGAAGGGAAAGGTGTGTGTGGCGCGAGGTACTGAGACTGAAGGTGGTGATTGTCTCAGATTTTATCTCCAGGGTTGGCGGCTGGGCTAAAGCGGAGAAATTGCCGTGTCTTATATCTATGTCCCTTTATAATTCGCATTATTTTGTTCATTGTCATATTTGTTGGGCATACTAGTATTTACTCAATCACATGTTGTTAGTGTTATGCCTGAACAACATGTAATGAGTAAACCAGCGGCCCAACAATGATCAATGATAATGGAAAAAAACAAGACATAGAACTACGGTTGGGATCGAACCTGTGACCATTTGGTTGACAGGCGACCGCATACCATCGCGCCACGGCCAACCCCTAAACAAATAAGTTTTATAATCGATAGTAGTATGTATTAAGATTTTTCAATTTTTTTTTGGAAAAGATTTAATTTTTGATGATAAGAAAAAATTGTTAATATAACACTTTATAGATTTGGTGAAATAAATTGTAAAAAAAATCGTTCGATTTTTATTCTCTAATCACATTTTTCAAATGAGCCAAATAATATCAAAATCGTGCTATTTTTGTATAATTGTCTTATCAAGTTTTTCAAAATTTACAAAAACAAAAATCTGATTATTATCTCTAGTTTGAATTTTTGACGAATCCAAAATTCACCCTTTAATATCTACAGTCGCAAACAAAAATTGAATTATATTAGTTTAGCGCTTATTTGAGGTTATTGCCTAACGCCAAATATACGAAGGTCGCCATCTGATTCATCCAAAATTGATTTTAAATAAATTGTATGTGTCTGGCTGAGCTTGTGCACTAATCTAGAAACTTTAAGGCAGAACATTGTCGCGTCGTCAACTATGTATCATCTCATGTATTGGGAAGTAGTGATTTAAATAGCTGTATTCAACTTCAATTTTATCAATAAAAATCATATTTATTTTTAAAACTTTGTTCTTACTTTCAAATTTAACTACTTTCTATATGACGTATTAAAAAATTAATGGTTTTAAAGAACTATAACGAAAAGAAAAAGGATAAAGGAGTGAAATTTATCAGATTATCAAGTTTTAGTTTTGTTTCCAATAATCATTAGATAAGACACCTTTATTAATCTGCATATACAATTAATTAACATTACTTTTCAACGCTTTCGAATAAGGAATTTTTTATACTGAAAATCAAATCCTTGTGGGGATTAACCCAAAAAAAAACTTCCAAGTATTTAGTTACCAACATTAATTCAATAAATGAAACAGGGTTAAATTGTTATATGGCAAATAAGCAAGAAATCGTTAAAAGCATTAGGAGCCAATTAAAAATAAAGAAAAAAAATTCAACCCCATGTTTTATTCCAAGTTTAAGGTCTTTCACGCTTAAACAAAAAGAAAACCATCTTTCATGTTCAAATTGCTTCAATTTACATCAACACTTTAACTCCTTCTGATGATGGTGGACCTTAGGGCTTTTAACTATAAGCACTCAATATTTTGGTTCAGTAATTTTTGTTAAGTGCTATGACATTGGCATGCGGTATTATCTTCAAATCATCTATATAAGGGACTATATTTCTTATAATCAGACGACACGTTTTCTTAATAAAAATTAACTACCTTTTTCACAAAATTTGATTCTGATAATTATTTTTGAGGGGAAGAGTAATGTGCTGGACATTAATTCATACATTTTATTGTCGATACCAAATTCTCCCGAATTTGTGAATTTTAGGATAATGTCAATTCAAATTGTCTCGCATGCCATTCATGAGCATACACATGGCATGTACTAAAATTTTGTATTACCTCCTGAATGAATTACCTACCAAAAATTGGTATGTACGACATTGGTATACTAAAATTGAATCACAAGTCAATCGGGAATCTTATTTTTTTTAAATCGCTTATTGGCGTAAAATAAAAACATCCTCGTGTAAAGGAAGTTTACAAAATAATCGAAGACGGAATACAAGCTCTTTCAGGAAATTAAAACCATCAACCTAAGGAATACACGCTAGGAAATGAAATCGGCACACAATCAATATGTATACGAGTATATGAAATTTGTTTTGATGTCTTCATCTCGTCTATATTATTTTTATGTATAAAAATGATGGGAATAGAAAGCTTAAAGGCATACAATCTTTTTGTCATTAACATAAACCAGAGTGTTATGATAGGTCTATAGCTTATGATTTTTAATATTAAAATAAAATTCATTGGTCTTAATCCTTGGAGCTGAAAAGTCAATTAGAGGTAATGACGGGTCACTATTATATATGCGTAGGAATTGAACTGTTTAATGAAGCATATTATTTAGTATGGATTTTAAATCCATCAATGGTCAAATTAAGACATATTATAAT
This sequence comes from Syrphus vitripennis, assembly GCA_958431115.1. NCBI lineage: Eukaryota > Metazoa > Arthropoda > Insecta > Diptera > Syrphidae > Syrphus > Syrphus vitripennis. Next base: position 5,264,069 of record OY288108.1, on the reverse strand, counting down.
CACTTTCTAACTTTCTATTTATTAGTTTGAAATATTGATATAGTTGATTGGAGATCTGGGAAACAGTTTTAAATAAAAAGGCTGGTTTACCAGCATTTATTTAATGGAAATGGATTTATTTGAACTATTCCAACGAACAAGAGATAAATCATTACCACATACACGTATTTTGAATAATAGAGCTTAACGCCAAACTTTGTCAAACGTTTTTGAAAAACAATGTGAAATGTTTTTTCCTTTTTCAAAACAATGTAAAAGACTGGTTCCACGGTTCAGTGAGATCATTGGCTCGGTGAAAACCGGCTGCGAAAGCCGTACTTTATTCTTTCTAATCATTTTTTTCTTATTTTTTTTTTACCGATTAATGATCTGGTTACTACACACACAAAGCTTTATCAAAATACTCGCTACCGTTTTCGATTGGGATTTTTGAAAACAAATTTGTTTAATATGTATTTATGTATATGAGGAATGCAGTTAGTTAAAAAAATTCTTGTTCATAAATTATAATGGATCAAATTTATTCTAGTTTGAAATTTAAAATTTTTGAAACCTGCTTTTTAACATTTGTATGTGAGGTACCGTTATTTTCAAATATGAAATAAATTTTTGTACAAATTATTAAATATATTACAAACAAAAAATTTTACAAAATTTCGAAAACAAGTATCGATCCGTTTTTGAAATATTTCATTTAAAAAAATAATTTTATTTTTCAAAACTCAAAAATTTTAATTACAATCAGGTGAACGGTTTTTGAAAAAGTCGAAAATCAAAAAAAAAAAAAAGTATTCTATGGGAGGTAACGTTAAATCCCACATTTTGGATTTTTTTCATCAAAAGGGATTTTATAACTTATTTATTTTTTTTTTCATCGTGGGAGACGTTGTTGTTATAGTTTCAAGAAAATCCATCCAACCACTTAGGCTGAAGCTCAATGGACAGGCAGACGGACAAAATGGCGAGACCCACTTTTTTCGACTTCCTTATCTATGCCAAATTTGATTAAAATCTCGAATTCGAATAATCGAATTATAATCAAAAGTAAAAACGAAGAAATCAGAAATCAAGAAAATCAGAGCCACTACGTTAATTTTACCCACTCAATATAGACGTTGAGCTTTTAATTCAAAGTTAAGATGGCCTCACCAATGACGCATTGACGGTATATCTTTTGAGACTTCTTTCGTTCGTGAATTGGAAAAATTTTCTTACAATAAATACTTTCAAATTAAATTCCGAAATATTCTATTTTTAAAATATCCATGTAAGGTTTAATGTACATACATAATTATATTTGTAACGAAACATAAATATCTTCGTTCGAATTGACAAATAAAGTTACGAAATAATTGGGAATTCTCCATTTTAGTTTTAAAATAATTATTTGTTCTCGACACATTCGTCCAAGCACTTGGGTGTTTTTTTTTGTCAACCACAGGTTTTGAGTTTCAAACAAATTAAAACCCAAAAAAAAAAAATAAAAAAGAAATTTTATTGCTTTTTAAGTTCTGAAGTGAGGTATCTAAAAATAATACAAAAAAAGAAAAGAAAATAAATATAGAATTCTATTAAAAATAACAAATAAAATCCTTTGTCCCATGTAACAAACAATCGTTTCATAAGTAATACATATAACCTCTCAAAACGAGAAAACTTTAAGTCATTATTTTGATAGTATGTAATTAATATTTCAGTCATTAAGTCTGATGTGAGAAACGTAACATTCTTCGGTTGTTATTCAATTCCTATTACGCTCTTTATTTTTACTTTTCGAATTGATTTCTTTGTTTTCTTTTTTTTCTTTAGGGTTATCACGTTACCACTTATATTTATGCTACCTTTGAACTTATTAAATAAAATTTGTCTTTTGGAATCTCAGGTGATGACAATCAGAAAGCTGATAAGTTCATGTTCATTCTAAGGGAAGAAAATACTTTTCTTTTCGATTTTCTTTAAATTGATATTTTGGCAATTGTCTTGCGAAACTATGTGGAAGTGTGATTGGATTTTTTTCCACACCCACGCTTGGCTCCCTAGAATTGATTACAAAAATTCAATGTGGTTGTTATTTTTTTATACTTACTTATGATACAGTACTTACGAGACATTTTTAAGAAGGAAAATGTAACAAGATGCTGAGACTTCAGAATTTCAGTTGCTTATTTTTTTCGTAGATGTTACAATGAACATAATGTACATACATGATACATATGTATGAGCAGCTAGAGTCAATAAAAAATACTTTCAATAATAGAAAACGAAATAAACGAAGGCTGATAGGCTTTCATACCAGAAAGTCAAAAGCTAAGTCGATAGTACAAATGTATGAAGGTAAAATGGAATAGAACTAAAATATTAGTACTATCATGAATTTTTTTGAAAAGTTTTGATTAACAAGACATTGAAGAGTCTAAACTCCATACTAATATTTTGAACGGAGATGTGTTTTTTAAAGGTAACAAATTAACTTTGGTTTTAAAAAATACATTTGTTTCTGTTTGATGCACCGCAACTTCCCTGCAGCCTAAACTACTAAAGTGATTTCCTTCAAATTTGCCTGGAACTTAGGATTTGTAGACAATTCCTAGAAGAGAAATTGAAATTTTTTGTAGCTCCAAATACATATAACAAAATTTACCATATATAGGTAACCGTTATGATAAAACGTATTTATCTTGAAAATTACTATAACGATTTTGATGATTTTAGTGAGGTTTTGCAGGTAATTGAAATTATTTAAAGTATTTTTCAAAAAACGATGCCACCCGATTTTTGGTTTTCGATTTTCTCATAAATGGTTATATATATTATATATCAAAAGAGGTTCTATATATTTTTAATAAGATATAGTAGATATGAAAATTTTCAAAAAAATAATTTTTTGAATTTCTGTAAATAAATATTTTAAATATTTTTCAACAGCGAAAAATTGCATTCTACTTTTTTTAAAAACGGCCCCATTGATTTTTTAAATTTTTTTAAATAATAATTAGTTCCTCTTTCTCAATCGTTTTAAGGTTACATATTATATGAAAAAAAGTATTTAGCAAAACCAATAATAAAAATTTTGAAGCCATAGAATATTTTCGGCTTAGCTTCCTGGACTATTTGAAACCGATTCCTTTTTGTTACTGTAACTAATATAATTCAAAACTTATTATCAAAATAATCCATGTGTATTTTTCTCACTGTTTTTCTTATGTGTTAATTTCCCCGAAATAACCAATTACCTTGAACGATCTAAGATAATATTAGAAAATAAGGATATGGGTTTTCTATTACAAAATTATTCAACAAAAAAAAAGGTACGTACGCAAACCATTTTCACATATTTAATAGAAAAAAATGCCTAGCGGAATTTTGCCACCAATAAGTTATAATATAGGAAAACACTTCAAATAGGAACAAAATCGAGATAAGCCAACACGAGCATCCAAGGTTCTTCCACCAATTTTTTTTTTTGGCACATCCACTTTATGATGAGAGAAACTGAACAGTATAAAAAAAAATAACTAGAGCCTAGCGACGAAGACAATATTTCATTACCAATGTCGTTATATTTATATTCCAGGCACGTATTCACTGTTTTCATAAATTCCATCCTTACACGTCGTCTTGTCGCGAAAATATTATAATTATTATGTTGTTGAACCGAATTGAAGTCAAACCGAATCTTCTTCAGCGGCATCCTTAGATTGATAAAAAAAAAAGAATTTTTTTTATTTTACCGTAATTAAGTGTGGTCAAGACTCGATTTCGGACTTGATTACTATATAAAACGAGACTTATTACTTCTCTACTTTATTTTATTGCTGAAGAAGACGTCATAGTGATTCGTGACAATGAAATCCAAAGAATAGATATTTCATTCCAAAGTATATTTATTTTTACGCAGTCTTATATTATACAAGGAAGGATACTTTTTCTGTTTTTGAGATGAGGTAGAGAGATAAATTATATCAGACATTAGTCTGAGTTCCTCGAACTCTTAGTGGGTCATTTATAAAAGAATTCTTGATTTCCATATTTTTTATATCATTGTGTTTCTATATAATATTCTTTTGTATACCTACAATTTTTGGTTTGTGGTTGATTTGATTCAATGTTTTGGAAAAAAAAGAACATAGAATAAATTATTTTTTGGAAAATTATCATAAACTTGGAAAAGGCAAAAATATGAAGTGAGGATGATGATGGGGTTTTGCAGTTCTTTCTCGGATCATTGAAATGAAGTATCTATTTATTATGCGGAAATAAAATAGGTTTACGCCAATATTTCAAAAAATTGCTGACGATTTTATCACTAACTCTGAGGTTATTAGCTTCTTTGTATTTTTTAAGGTTATAAAAAATAAAAACTGATGTGTAACGCTAACATGGTAGGTAGGTGGTCTGATATGCAATCGAGTGCCCCATTTTGATATCATAAACCCATTTGACATATAAATTAACAGTAAGCATTTTGTGAGAAAAACAGAGAAAACTATGTCCTTCAAATCACCAAGAAGCATGTTAGCACAGTCTAGAGAAGTACCGATGGCAGTGTCCAGACTCGGGAGCTCATCTTGAAATTGTTATTCAATTAAGTGGATGATGAAGCTGAAGCAATGGCTTGAACAGTCTCTACACTATCTGTGAAAATAGCAGCATTCCAGTTTTCCCATTAATTCAGCTTGAAAATGACTTGCATGAAAAAAAACTTGCAAATCAGAAAGCTGAAAGACCTAGAGACATTTGAGGATTCAGAGTAAATTCATGAAATGACACGACACTTCACCTTTAAACCCTCAGTAAAAATGATTATGTCGAAATCTTTCGTCATTACATCTTCCAATGGATACTGAGGTACACAGAAGCATAAGTATGGAGTAGTCAGTGCTTGTTAAAAACAGGTCTGCAAGAATTAGATTACTATGTTCATTGTTCATAACATTTAGAAAAACAACAATCTTTAAGTTTTAAACGCACTGCAAAATACCATAGGTATTTAATACGCAAGTCAAGTGGAAGAAAGTGCAAGACAACGCTCAAAGTATCCGTTGGGTTTAATGTAGATCCCCCGTGGTTCCAAAACTATAGCTGTTCGTTGAAACGTCTTAAGTTTATTGATTTTATACGCTTTACTTAGTGCTGGCCACCACACGATCGAATTGTACGTTACGTGCACATATACACTTTCTATTACAATATTTAATTTCCCAGGTAGGTAATTTGTATTTAAAGACATGTGAAGTAGGGTATTTCAGTTTTGGCAGTAAATAGCTTCAGTTCAGTTTTACTTTGGTTAATTCCTAGTCCACAGCTTGTGGCCCAGTTTCTAACTTTCTTCAAACCCATTTCCGCGATGTCACTAATCACGAAAGTGAACTTCATCACCGAAACTATTAGTACCAAATTATCCATATGCGTAACCGCCTTCATCTCTCTGACCTAACGAGATTTTGTTAATGACAAAAAGCCATAGAAGAGGTAATAGAACACTACCCTGGGGTATTCCTCTATTGACTTCCTAAAGTAGCTTGAATCCTTCTATCACTGAGCATGGATATTATATGTTTCCATTCCATTCAAGTCGATAAGTACGAGTAATTCTTGAATGGATTCTATTAGGGCGTTGTTGAAAGCCCCTTCTACATTTAAGAAGATAGCAAGAGAAGAAACCTAACATGAGAAGAACAAGAATAAATTATTCCTATAATGCACCCTAAGACATTGTCTGCCATCTTTATTTGCCATCATCGTCATATTTTTTTTAATTAAAATCACGTATTCGTTTTTTTTTTTTGTAAGAATGAATACTATTCAAAGAATTATCAAAATTGAAGTTATTTTAGATTTGATCACTTACAAATCTCATAATTCGCTCGGATTTTGCCTCCAGAGTATTTATCCACATATCAAAAAATAAATTTTCTATTAACCCAGCTTAGATGCTTTCCTTTGTGTGTAATTTAAATTCCACACACAGCATCATGAAAGGACATTCCAGATACATAAATACGAAGATACAATCAACTTTGGTGGAATGAAAAAAATCCTCTTCTTACAATGTCTACCTAGTAAGATACACACTGACCAATTTGTAAACTAACAACTTTAAATCCCCCATAAAATAAACCCTAAGATGCCATACGTATTTCTTCCAATTTCTTCACCATTTTTTCTTCAAATCTCAACAGAATAAGTAAAAAAAAAAAAACAAGAAAAATAAATAGAACGAAAATAATTTTTGCAAATGAAGACCAACAAAAACTTTTGTTATTGTTTCATTGATTTATATTAAGGCCGTTGAGGATTCCGACGGCATCGACAGAGTCAATTTTGTGTTCGATCTTCGATGAAAAGACACAAATAATAAATTATTATCATTATTATTATTTTACTTAGAAATTGAAAATTGCAAGACAAAAAAAAAATCTAACCTTGAATTATTGTAATAATTTCGGAGAAAAATTTTCACATTCAGATTTAATGAAGGAGTCTTTTCTTTTTGTTAATTTTACTTTCAACAAGAAGATAAATCAATAAAATATATAAATTTGAGGAAACTGGAAGCAAAAAACGTCTACAAAATTATAAAACATTGTGTTTTTAATGAGAGGTAGGAAGAAGAGATAAAAGTCGCTTGATTTACCTTATGGCTTTAAGCTTAGTAACGCAGCTCAGGTTTGATATTTTCAAAATTTAAATTATGCACTCGTTGTTAATGAAGTGAATTAACCGATGAAATAAATATCTTTTTAGTCAGGTGAACAGCGTTTTGGTTCCAAGAAGAAAAGGTGCTTAAAATAAAAGATGTTTGAAAAACTCATACCCTTCCTATTATTTCCTCACTCCTCGGAAGATGTAGTTAACTTTTGAGTTGTAAGATTTAATTATTAATGTGGGGCATTTCACGTGACAACTAAAAAAGTGGTGGGTCTTGAAATCCGTTAATGCTTTTAGTTCTTAATATGAATTTAGATAGGTTTCAATTTTTGACACCTGGTGTCTTTTAAGGCTTCGCCGAGTTATGGGAAAAATTTGAAAGGAAGATTTTTCAAAATTTATTGGTAAGCGATAAGAAAAATTTCAATGCTGGAATATACGGCAAATCAGATGTTCTTTTCAGTTATGACATCTAAACTGGAAATCGATATTTTTTTGGGGTAACAAAAACGGAAGTAGACATTTCAAAGACATTCTTAGGGAAGTTTGACAAGTATGATATTTTTTTTGCTTTTTTTCAAACATTTTTTTTTTTGAGGACGGACATATTTGTTGGCAGTTTTTTTTTTGTCAACAATTTATTTTTTACTAATTTTTATTCTCGTGAAATGTACTTGGTTGTTGCACTGAAAATTTTTTTTTGCCACCATTTTTTTTTTTTTTTTTTTGAAGTCAACCTAAAATTAAATCCAAATTAAAAGAAAATAGACCTTCCATTTTTGTATTTTGAATTCCCCATTATTACAGTTGTGTAAATTTTGATTCAAATCTCGATTTTCTTAACGAATCCATAACTTTCCATATATTACCTAAATAAGTTTAAAAAAAATGTATTAGTATATACTCGTGTGTTCAACTCCCAAGGAAAGCTATTTTGTACGACGGAATTCTCTTATACCTTTCTTCTTGTATCTTCGATTTGCATTTTCATTATCTTTCCGCAAAATCTAATGAAGTAATAATAAACAATCGTGAGGATATATTTTTCTCAAGTTAATTTAAAAATGTAAATGTATTTAGAAATAAAAACAATAAAAAGAAACACAATCATAAGGACTTATGGCCCACATTTTCTTATTACCTTATTATTAATTTTCTTTCTATATACCTATGTAGCTACAATTTTTTAATTTTTATTGCAAACAACAAATTTAGATTAGATGTCGGGACAATTAATCCATATGATAAACCCTTATAAAAAAAATTCTTTTCATATCTGAAGTACAATGGTGACGACTGAGGGTGAAAACAAAAAAAGCATAAAGGCTTTTGTTTGGCTTTATGTAGCTATATGAAAATAGATTGTATACTTTGAACAAAACCTTACAATGTCCTTTTGTTTTGTCCTCTCTCAAACGTTATATTGTGCAAAAGTAATTGAGATGGTTTACAGTCATGACATGTCAAATTTATTTTGAATGATAATTGTGATTCATTTTTTTTTGTTTCATTGTGAAGAACTCATTATTATAAGAGAGGTATACGAATAAATTATGGTATAAAATGAAAGAAAAATGAATAAAACTCAGAAAATTATTTTATATTATATATTATATAAATTTACACAATTTTTTTGACTTTTGAGCTATTAAATATAGATGTCCACAAAAAAATTTGTAAATGTAAATAAAATGTACTATGATCGGTTGGTTTAAAAAAAAAATCAGATAAAAAAAACGTGAGTTTCAACCCACTCCAATGTACCAAAAAAGTTCTAAAAATAGAGCAATCCACATATCAAACATTTCGTTATAATTTTATTTGAGAATTATTATAAATATTTAAATGATATATGTATGTAGGCAATTCTTGGTATTATCCAATTGTTATGTTTCAAAGGACAAATGTTTAAGGTTTCAATTATATTTTTATTGAATGCTAAGATAAGAACCAGACGTAAATGAATTTGTTAGGAGTTTTCCACTTAAGAAAAAAGGTCTTTTTTTTTGTTATTTTCTTGAAAAATTCTTTTGCGGATAATAAGAAGCCTTTGCACAAGGGAGAAATATTTGGTTTCCAAATGAACATTTTAACAAACTTGACAATTGTCCTCGTGCCTTACTAATGTAATCCAATATTGTTTTGTTTTAAAATGGTTAAATATTACAGAAAATTAAATTATGGAGAGTATAGGCACGTAATTCAAAATGACCAGAAAGAAAACAAAAAGAAAGTTTTAATTCAGATCAGAATATTTATGAGTTCACTAAAAATATACTTGCACTTTAATGTTCATATGAACCGTTTTTAAAATACACTCATAATTTTCATAGGGTTTTAATGGGGTTAAAAAAGATAAAACCATTTACTATTTTGAATCTAATGTCTGAAACACTTTGATCTTATAAAAGAGTGTGCAAAAGTAATGTTCCATTTGTTGTGGAATTGCTTTTTTACTAAATAAAAAAAAAGATTTTAAGTAATTAAAATATTAATTTGGACTTTTTTAATTTTTTCTCTTAAGTGGAAAAGTTGATATCGATATATTGATATAGTCGACGCTATTTGCAAAAATTATATCATCTTCAAATAGAGTGATTAAATTTGTCAAACATTACACTTTACAGCTTATTAATTAAATTATACTTAGATTTAAATCAACTTAGGCTAATCTTGTGCTAGCAAACCTTGGCATAAATGTTGTGAGATTACTGCAGTCGTGAGATTACTAAATCATTTTGATACGCAATAGTAAAAGTTTAGGAACATTTTTTTTCAAATTCAATATGATATGAAAAAGTGCGTATACGCCTCAGTGTTCCTGTTGACTTTTGTTTTAAAGAATAAAAAAGTGAAAAAATGTTTTAAAAAATTTTGCTTTAAAAAGTGAGCGTGTTTTGGGTTCGAAGTTTTATTTCTTTTTATAAAGGTTTAAAGCGGTTTTTTTCAAAAAAAATTTTTTTTTGTATATAAAATTTCTTAAGCAAAACGGAAGTTTATATATTTAACAATATGCATTTAAGAACGGAATTTTAAAAACAATATCTATCCATTTTAAAAATATTGACTTTCAAAAAGAAATGTTTTAATCAAAAAAATATTTTTTGTTTTAAATTTTGATATTCAATAGTATCGGATCTCTTCCACAAAAATTTACATCTCAATCCGTCAAAGCGTTTGGGAAAAAAATAGAAAATCTATTTTTTTAAAACTTTTTTTTTTGAAAAATGATTTTTTACCAAATAATTTTTACAACTTGTTAAAAAATCCTTTAAAAAGAAATGAACTATACTTTAAGAAAAATCATTTGATGCAATTTTGATGATTTTTTTAATTTCAAAAACAAAAATGTGTAAAGTTCTTTTAAAATAATTTAAAATAGTTCAGATTTTATTCAATCAAAATGTGTCATTTTTTATAAAGAAAATTGAAAATAGGTGTAAAAACTTCAAAAAATGTGACCATTTAAAAAAATGCATTCCCGAATTCCACAAAAAATAAGAGTCTCCCAGAATACAATAATTGTACCTTTGTAGTAAACTTGCCTCCAAAGTCATCCGAATGTTTCGCTAAAGTGCAGTTCTGACGTAGTACGTTCATTGTCATTATCAAATACTAAGCAAAAATAATTGTTTAATAATGTTGTCAAGATCAATAATTGTAGTAATGTGATGTATGGTACAGATGCCACTGTTACATGAATTTTGAAAAAAAAATTAAAAATTAACTTAAAACTAGCATACTTTTGAGTTTTTATTTTTTTAAATAAAAAAGCCAAGTATTTTCAGATTAGTCGTTTAAATAAAAAAAAATGTTTTTTTTAGTTTCAATTTTTACGGTTTCATCTTCTTTTTATGGAGCAACAAAAATTTGAATCTAAAAACCATAGCCCCAATGATATATACATAGATACTAAATCAAGAACTGATTTATTAAAATATTTGGTTTCAAAGAGGTGACACCCATCTTATTTCCTGCGTAAATAAATGAGCCGCATCGAAATATAAATACCTAAAGGCTCAAAAATGACTCATCGAATGATTACAATTTTAATGACTACTTGTTCTATTCTTAGTTCATTACATTTGTATATTTACTCTTTAGTTGAAATATATAGTCATTGTGTAGATGTAGATTTAAATATTCTCTTCTTTAATATTAAATGTTTAATATTTTAACCGCACAGTCTGTAGCCGTCATGTTGTTTGACTTATGCATTAATATTTCAAGAATAACCTATTTGAATTTCTTATTTTAGCTCTTTCTTAATTATGTGTGCCTTTTAATCGGCAAAATTATACTCCTCACTCCATACCAAACTTATCATAAATGTACGTAACGACAGACACGATATTATTTTATGATTAATTAATAAGGTCTATTTGATTAAATCTCTTTGGTTTTATCAGACGACGACAACGACGACGAGTTGACATCACACCTCTAATTGCTTGATTTACACTTAATAAATTTCTTATAACATGTACAGAGACAGTTACAGGTGAAATATTATTCCTTGGTTAAAAATAACAATAACATTCAAAATATTTGGGGCAAAATGAATGTCCTTTTCTTTATATAAAACTCAGGTTAATAAATATAATAATCGCTCCCTATAATACTATAACATTAATTCTTCTTCAGGTTAAATGTCTTATGAAAAAAAAAATGTGAGATTATTATAACATTAATCTTAAATATCTATTTTTATCGCAAATTATCAAAAAATGAGGTCAATGCTCACATAGTAAATAAAAACATGTGTGTAGCTAAACACCAGAAAAAAGTGTATACATAAAAATCACCTTTTGCACATCAAATCAAAAGAACCTATTAATCAACTAAAGTGACGGAACTCAAAGCACCTTTCTTCACTTCTGTCAGAAGTACGGAAGATATATAATAAAAAGGACCCCAAAGGGAAATAAAATAGATCTGAAAATTATTCATGTTATAGGAAGGTGTATTCTTTAAGGGATGGATAGGCTCTTACAACAGTTAAAGAGAGAGTTCTTCTAAGTTCTATACAACTGGATGATGTTTTTTTTTCGCACTACACGAGTTTCGGACATCCAAAATAAGGTCCTCTTTTTTGAGTAATGACATTATTGTTGACAATGAAAGGTGTGACATGCATGTAAAAACAGGATTTCTATTACATGAAACAAAAAAACTGTAAAACACTCATAAAAACAAAAAAAATGCAGACCTATAATATCTACTTATTCAGTTTTGTCCGTGCTTAAATTTGTAAAATACATAAGAATACACAAAAAATGACGTGTTAACATTGGCATCACTGGACGAAGTTTAATTAAATTCTTTTGAAAACATAAACGCAATGCTTTAAAGACATAAAGACGCAATTTAGTTTTCTTTTTTATGGGTCTTATGTGCAAGTCTGGGTATACTGCGTAGAAAAAAATAAAACAGCCTGTACTGTACGAATATGTATCAATAGTTACAATAGGCAATGAAAAATTTTTGGACAGAAAGACCTTCATAATTTAAGTCGTAATACACTTTTGTGTTGCGTTATCTTTGAAGAGGATTATTATATTTTGGGACTTAGTTGGAAGGAGTGGCATTAACACATTCCAGCTGGCAGATCTTGAGGAATTATGATACCGTTTATTAAAGATGTGGGTTTGATATGTTTAACTTAACTAAGCAATAAACGAGAGTTGTAAAAATGCATTTAATGACGTTGGGTTTCATAAAACAAAAAGTTTTAGTGCAACATAAAAAATTTACTTTAAAAAATAAATTTAAACTTGAAAAACAAAATATTTGATGAAAGTTGAAAATGTGCATTCAAGAAAATAGAAGTAGAAATGAAATTTAGTTAAAAAATATTTTATAATAAACTACACTGTGGCGAATACGTTTTTTTTTTGCCAACAATTTATTTCTTATTTGCTGTTTATTACATATTTTGACTTTCTGCTCGAGGAAAAGGTGTAGGACCTTAAAGGATGGCGAGTCTTAAAGTGAAGGAGTTAAGTGGAAGAATTGTAGTACTGGTAGTACTCAATTGTAGTACTGGTCGACATCATAACAATCATCGCCAAAAGAAGAAGAAAGTATAAAGTATTAAAGTTGCACCAAAAAAAAGCAGGGTTAAGTTATTTTGTCAAAGTTGATTTTTAATGAAACTCAATGAAGAAACAAATAAGCTTGTAATTGCTTCATTTAATGCATTCTAGAAAAACAAAAGCTTATTTTTAATGTATCAACCTGGATACCTATTATATATGTACATATTTATTTATTTTATCACAAACAAAAATAATCAGTAATAAAGTCCAATCTAAATAAAAGTCATTACATGATAATAACAATACAGTACATTGAGATGAAAACAACGAAACAAAAATTGATTATAAAATAGATATGTGTAGATAAGTTGATTGAAAGTGTCATTATTCTTTATATTTATTATCGATTTTGTTCCACATTATCGGGTAAGGTGTTTACCACATCTAAGAATATATATGTTCACTTTGGCGTATACGTAACATTTTTTTTCAATAAAGAAATTTTAATTTCTTGTGTGAAATGTTAAGTCTAGACCAACATAATTTAGAAAAATTTGGTGACTAAAACTGTTTACTTGATGAAAATTATTGCCCTTGAGGACAATGTCTCGACAATATAAGAGAATTTTTGTTTGTTTCCAATGGGCATTTTTGAAATTAAAATTGATCACATATGTATGCAGGTACAGTACATACCGATAGAATTTTGGGATAAGGAGTTTTGGATAAACGTCTTTTTTTGTAAATATCGAATTTTTCTATTAAGGATATTAAATCTTACAGGATAACTTCAAATATCATCAAGTACCTAAGAAATGTATGTTTTTTTTTAAATATTTTTTTTTCTAAATTTTTTGTAAATATTCGTACCTAATATGAAATAAGGAAAAAAGTTATTTGAAATAAAGAAAACTTTCATTCATTCTTCATTCTTATTCTAAGCATTTCGATTGATATATTTTTGTCTGATCTAAACTTTATTTGCAAAGATGTAAAAAGTGTTGTAATGTATACTAAATATTAAACTAAATATATGTATAACATGCATTATATCACTTATTCTTATACCTTACATTGATAAGAATACAGAATGAATAATATTAATTGAAACGTTATTGGCATTTCCAAATAATGCCATTAATTAAGCATCTACAAATGGTTAGTAATTTGATTTGGATGTTCAATAAAATAGCAAAAGTTAAATTTTATTTGAAAAGTTTTCCATTTGAACATGATAAGATAATTGCTAAATAAAAATAGACCAAATTAGAGTGTTATTTAATAAATGTACCTGGTTGTTAATATACATATGTGCATGTCAAAAATTATTTAGCAACAAATGTTGAAGCAAATTTAAGTGAAGACAACGTAAACCGTATTCTTCTCATTACATATTTATTTTTTTGTATAGGCAAGCCACATTGCTTTTCTTATGAGAAGTATTGCTAATATTGAAGCTTTCATTTGGTGAAAAATAACAAGTTCACATACAAGATCTTATCGAAATTTGTGGAGTCATTTTAGAAAAAAATATGATTTGCTTAGACAGTTTTTTTTAAACAATATTCGTTTGTTATGTATGAATCAATATTTTTAAATCAATGAATAATTGTTTCCAAAAATTTTTAAAAAAGTGTTACAAAAATTAACCGAGATGGTTTGATTTAATATTTCAATTTCCAAAAACAAACGTGATTTTATGAAATAAAAAATCTTAACTGTTTATTTTTAATTGAATAAATTTTAATATTTTTAAATAATTTTGCATGTGAAATTTGATCAAAATCAGATGAATCGTTTCCGATAAAAACCGGTAAAAAATGGATTTGGATTCGTGAAAATTCGAGTACAAGATTTCTTTTAGACCTTAAAGTTAATGACCATAGAGAAATAGAAAATAGAAAATTCCAATCCAATTTTTTTAGTAACGCACGTGACATTTTGCCCACTTTTTCGTGAAATTGCCTATTCACGTTTCTTCGGATTTCCGCATACAACATATTAAAGCTACAAATGTGATGATATTTCCAACCTTTAGGTTGGAAGGGAAGTGGTTTTATAAGGGTGATTTGCGAAAGATGTGACAAAAAGCTATGGTGTGTAAATTGAACCAGTGCAAGATAACAATCGTATCAAAGGGATCATATTTCCTCCGTTTAGACCGGGGATGTTTACATCTATAAAAAAAATTAGTTAAACAAAAAAAAACTATTAAAATACAAAAATAACGTACTATTTTTTTTAAAAGCCAAAATATCATTCGCGTTCTTTTATCAAATAGTTATTGAAAAATTAGTTTTCAAACTCAACATTATGGAAAAACAACTAATATTTTTTTCCAAACTAATTTCAATTTTCAATTTTACGTTAAGTATTATTAATTTTATATTCAATATTCAATATTCTTATTAATTTGTATTCGAAAAATAATATTCATAAAGGTCACGTAACAGGAAATAACTTTTCTCTTATTTATTTTGTTTCTAAGAGTACACCCAAACTATGTATTTTTCTGTATGTATCTAAAACAAAAAAAGTTTCATATACAACACATAACAAAAATCAAATATATATATATATATATATATAAAATATAGCTAATTGATGTCATCTCCAATCTATGTATAAAGCACTCCAAAAATAAACAAAGATAAATAGAATTATTATTATATCCCTATAGAAGACAAAATCCTCAACTCTGTGGTTAGAAGCCACTATTGTTTTTGACTAAATAGACCAATCAAGTCGTTTAGCTTCCTCATAACAAAACAAACAAAACAAAAAATACCCAAAAGACTCTTTTTGGACATCTTCCTACATTATACTCTGGTGTAAAGGCTATGCCTTTCTCTTTCCCTTAAATCCTTATGGAGGTATAAAAAGCTTAACCTATAACCACAGCAACAACAACAACACTTCAGTTCCAAGAAAACAAAATACTATAAGCACATTTTCTTGGTGTAAAATAACATTTTCTGCAAGGAGAGACATCAAGGCAGATAAGTGTCATTTAATCCATTTGACATAGCCGCCCATCCCAACTAATTCAGCAAAACCAAAAAAAAAGAAGAAAAAAACTTCAACCTCCATAATCCATTTTAATGTCACTCTATATAGCTTTCCACCCTCCTATCAATCCAATTCAGCTGTGTTGTGGCTCCTACCACCAAAAAACTTATTTATTAAATATACTTTGCGAATAAGACTCTATATATGGCCCATTAACAGATATTTGTTAGGTTATTTTTAAATTATGTTTGTAAGTTCTGTATGATGTTTTTTTCTTTAACACACATATTCAGAAAAAAAATGTCTCATCCAAACAAAAATACAGAAATTATCTCAATTTTGGTATAATATAGATTTTTTTTTTACTTCTTTCAAGGACTCCCTTTCCATCAACAACCATTAACCCCCACCCCCCAGTCCCCAGTCCCAACCCTCTCTCAAAGGGTGAAGGGTGAAATTCCTTATCTCTCATTCAAGTGAATAACTAAGTATTTTTGAGACTCTTCATACTCTATGACTATGTACAAGTTTTATACTACATATATAAACATTATAGTCTTTTCCGAAAATTCAAGGCAACAGAAATATCACAGCACAAAAAAAAGAGCATACTACTATGTACAATCAAAACATAGTGTAGTAAAGTCCTTGCTTACTAGAAAAAAAAATCCTCCAGCTCATTTTATTCACTCTCGCCCTTTTGCAAATCTCTCTGTGTACGATTTTTATCCAGTCTAAGGTCAGGCTTGAAAATTTTTGTTTTCCAGAATATTAAACTATGTAGAAAAAAAAAAAAACAAAATGGAAGTAGGTATAGGTCCTTACAAAACCAGAAGAAAAAAATTAACTCGAAGGTATATAGCCTAGCCGCGATATACTATAATATTGCAAACAAACCTTAAATTCAATTTAATATCATACACCTAGTCTCAGGTGAACAAAAAAAAACCTCCATCTATCTAATATCGTAGTAAGTTGGTAAAGTAACACACATATCTTTTTTCGTCCTGTGCTGATCAATCGAATGTAGGTAGTATATTATTTACCTGCCAGAGACTAGAGTGTCAAATATATAGAAATAACCCTGACGGTTAGGTCGTTGAGCGAAATATTTAGGTCAATTTATCCAGCCACAAATAACCTTGAATGCAAAACAGCCTTCTTCCTCTTTTCCACCTTGCTTTCCTTCTTTTTTTTCTCTCCTATATTTTATAAACCATCGCACCCACTCCGTAGAGTCTCTCTCTCTCATACTCTCTTTTCAAAAATTTTAGTATAGTATACCTTTAAATGGTGTTCGGTGAGTTCGGAGAGGCGGAAGGTGTAGGGGAAGGGGGAGGAGGTAGTGAATTGCAAGGGGAGGCTTAACAGTCACCTCTCACTCCTCAACTATCTATATTTATGGTAGAAGAACCTAAAGAACCATGAACCATTGATAGAAGAGGCTATATACACTCTCATATGTAACCCCGTTTTTGTGTTGTTGTTGTTGTTATTGTTGTTGGTAATGCTGGTGGTAGTGTAGTATTCTGAGTGGTGTTGTTGTTTTAGCAACATTATAGCCAGGTGCAAAGTTCAGGTAACTGGAAAAAAATTAAAAAATTAGTATATGCATCTACCACCTCATTATCTCTTACTTTTCCTCGGAGGTAGTTGTAATAGATAGTAATAGTATTTCGTAATTGTATTGCACGCACGACTGACTTAAGAACCTAGAGGTATGTAATATCGAGAGGGGGAGTGAAATTATATTTAAAAGGACCTTCAACAGCTGCCCCACACAGTACAAGTATGAGTGTTACCTACATGAGTCTTTAGAATCCTATTGACTTCCTGACCATTTTACGAAATCGTTGAAATTTGACAGCTTTACAAAAATTGAGAGCAATTTTTTAGTACAAGCTTTTTGGTACAAAACCTACTTTATTCTTTAATTTTCGAATTAACTCACCCCAAATCAGCAATTTTGTGCATTTTTAATAGCAATTTTATGGTGCATATAAAGTACTTCTAATAGAAAACTAAATAATAGTTGATTTAAATTCTGATGCAACAATATTATGTCAGTATTAAAGAAGCCGAGAGTGTTTGCTTCTATAAAAAAAAATTATTGGAGTAAATACACTATTAAAGAATCAGGGAGTATTTAACTCTAATTAGAAAATCTTTAATGGAGTAAATGCTGATATATTAAAGAGGCAGAGATAATGCGGATGTTGAGGCATTTAGTTCGCAAAACTTGGATTTTGACCTGGAGGATTGATCGGATTGATTGTCCTAAGATTAATAACTTACGCTGTCAGCTTGGGAGAAGTGATTGCAAAAATACTACCTGGATTAAGCACGATCGAAATTATAGGAAAAAAAATATTCGTTCACCCCTTAGACACCGCATGTACTTTGGGTGGAGAAAAGTAGGATTTTAGTCTTAAAACCCGTTTTGCTCTTATATCTAAATTTTTCAATTTCACTTTTATTGTAGAAAAAAATTTCATAGAACAATAAATTGTATTCCAAAATTGTCATTTTATGATAAATATGTGCATTTAATCTAACCTTGTGGCGCAACCTATTACATTATTTCTTCCATGATAATTACTTTCTATTGTATGCACATGCACAAGTCTGGGAAGGAGGGATTGGGCTTGGAAATCTGCCAAAAGTGATTTAGTTGCTGTTACAAAAGATCAGAAGACCTTTCTGAACATCTACTTAAATTAATTTATTATTGTAACTGACTCGTTTTTCACACCACAGACAATGAAGACCACCTGAACCAAGTGTAGATTGCAATCAGATGTAATTAATATATTTTTTAAGTAAATATATATTTATTTCGAAACCGAACTGATGTATGTATGTAACTGAGGAAACAAGAAAAGCAACTTTTATTAGGAAAAACTGGAATATGTGTTCTTCATGGATTTTTTTTATAAAATAATTTTCCCCCAGCTCTATTATCAAAATTTAAAAGTTTTTGACAAAGTTCCTGGGCTTTTTTTTATTTACTGAAAAATATTTGTATAACAATCATTCTAGGCAAAAAGTCAAAATGTGGTTGCAAAATTCAAACTTTCCATTTTTGAATTTAATTTATGTTATAATTACTTCCAATTTTTAAGAACATTTTTTATTGAAAAATATGTTTGTTTGTTTTTCATTTTTGTCATCCAATTAATTTTCAATTTTTTTAACTTCAGCCAGGACTCCTTTTGAAAACTATGAGAGGTAACCCTGAGTATAACCCTTCCACCTCACCTCTCTGTCTCTTTATTTTCCATCACCCCATACAAAATGTTAGGGGAAGAGAAAATATACTCTCCCTATACCCACCTCTCGCAAACATCACACACCTCCTACTCATGCTCAGACCAGGCCTTATTATTTGTACTCATCGTACAACATATACCCACTTACCCAGCAGCAGGCAGACCACGAGGACGACATAAAAACAAAAACAACAACAATCATAATATAAATATAACTAATACCAACAACCAAGAGGACGAGGACATCGCATATCGACGATACAACTACACACTCAATTGCAACTTCTATATTAATATACACGACACGACCCAACTTCATGCTACATACATATATACAGAACAAGATACATTTTGGTGCTGCACAAACTTATGCCTAAGCTTAATAAAATTAGGTCAGTACTGTGTCGATGATCCTTTTGCACCCTCTCTCTGCTGTCTTCGTCCTTGTGATAGTTGTTGTTGCTGTTGTTATTGTTGTGCCGTGCCCTCGCCTTGTCGTGTGACTATGCACATGCTCCACCATATCTATCATTTTGCACCTCTCCTCCTCTTTACCTGTCCTAGCACAATATACTTTTCTGTATATCTAACTTACCTATATTTAATTTTCTTTTTTTATGAAAGAAAGGACGAATGTTGAAAAAATGTTGAGAAAAAGTGGTTCTTCTAGAGTCCTACTGCCACTTGTAAATACATATACATGGATGAGTTGCGATGAGGAGCATAATTCAATACACTTTGATATGACATATATCACAATTCACAACACAACTCCTACTATACCATAAAGCACATAAAAGAAGGAAGACATTGAAATAGAGAGAGAGCAAGGAGAGAGTTTAAAAAAAAAAGAAAACTACTAAATCCTGACATGGCATGGATAGGATATATCTAGAGGTGTACACAATAATAAGCATTTTTCCAGCTCCTTGCAGCCAAACATATAGCATAGCTGCTACCTCTTCATCATCTTTAAAACACTTGAGGCGAAAAATGCATAGAAGCAGAAAAACAACCTCATTCCTTATTTCCTTTCAACGTCTCCCCCCGACCCTCATCACCCCCCTCCCCACAATTCAACACACACCTTCTCTCATCAACAAAAAAAATGATGTGCCACATGACAGAAATTATATAATCATCACTTCTGATGCATTTTTTTAACAGAATTCATTTTTTATTCTTGCAAAAAATTTTAAATGGTACTCACGGACAAATATGTTGCTCATCAATGTAGCTGGCAAACAAAATACAATCACCAAAATATCAGCAATAGCCAAATTTACAATAAAATAATTGGTAACTGTTCGCATGCGAGGCGCTCGAAGGACCACAGCTATCACAAAACTATTACCAACCAATCCAACTATGAATACGATTATGTAAGCAATGCAATAAACCAGGGTCATAATGGAGGAGTGCCGATAAAGATAATCCGCATCGGTTAGGCACATCTCATAGACATCCTCACCCGACGACGAAGACGACGAGGACGATGATAAAAAGGACGACGCGACAGATGATGATTGATTACTACTATCCATGGCTAATTTTAAAGCTTGGCTAGTGCAGCTGCTGCTGCTTAAATTAGATAATGATGATGATGATGATGAACTTCGATTGACCGCTCCGGGAGCTAGTTGTAATACACTGTAGCTGAAATTGTCCACCGCCAGCGCCACAGCCGAGTAATCTAGGCCATTGAAATCGTTTATGTCAATCAATGGATCAGAGCTGGAACTCGATGACGAAGAGGAGGAGAAAGCAGGCGAAGGGGATGAGGACGATGAGAATAAGGGGGTGGCAATAGTCGTGGTGGTAGTTGTTGTGCTGCGATGAATGCACTCAGCCAAGGTGCTGGTACTTAGATTGCACATAGTGTCTAGCAAAGAACGAGTGCCTCCAACAATTGTATCCATTTTTTTTTTCCTTTTTTTTATTCGATTTTTTTTTATTCAAATTAAACTTGTTCACTTTTTGTAGACTTATTTAACACTAAGTCAATTATTTATTGAGAAAAATCGCGTCGAGACGGAATGCATTTTTTATTTAAACACTTTTTTTTCTCCTTTCATCAACAACATTCATCAACTCAAAACTCCTTGCCACGGAAAAAAAATAATAAACACAAAAAATCCTCGCCTGATGGTGGTGTTTTGTCTGCTCTGCAGCGAGATTGATTGATTTGTCTAGTAGTTATACAATTTCACATAAGTGCGCTACAACACCCCGCCTTAACGTTTTTTTTGGTAGGTACATCAAAAAAATAAAAATAAATTAAAATACACTTTATTGATGGTGATGGTGATGTTGCTGTTGATGCATCTCTTTACCATCTGCGATTACTAGCACACAGGATATACCTAACATGAAACTTTTTTTTTTGAAGAACGATGCTGAGGACGCGCTTTTAATATATCTCCTCGATTTGATATTTTTTTTTATAGCGAGAGAGAGGAGCGATTAGGTGCAAACGGTTTCGTGTTCAGCGCGACACTGTTGGGCCAAAACGTTCAGTTTGTAAGTTGAAAACAAGGACGACAGTTCTGATTCTTGTTGCGAAGCTTTTTTATTTCCTATACACATCCTCTGCTATATTACCAGCAGCAGCTGACAACCACATCCAGGATCATGAAGGAAAGAACAAGAATTTAAATATACACACAAATCTAACCAGATGGAAAACGGACTCATATTTGTTCGTATATACTGATGAAGATGGCGCTGATGACTGTTTGTTGCGAGAATAATGTTTGTGCTTTGCAATTATTTTAAATAAAAATAATTTATTCTCTAGAAACTTTTCTGCTAGTGTGTATATAAATAAAAAAAGGGGTTGTTTTTGCTTGCCTCAGTACCTCATCAATGCAGAAGGTAAATTATGCATTTGACTGAAATTGGTTCAAATCTCTTTTGCCACATTGTGCCACTCTATCACCTTTCATAAGACCTCCCCCCACCTCTCCTGCTTTGGCTGCGTTGTGTATAGAAAGCACATATTAGATATGTTATCAATTTTACACAGTGCTGGATCTCAAGCACAATCGACTACAAAGAACTATTTTCTTTTTCATTTACATTTTGAGGAATTTCAAGCTTTTTCAATTTCAGATGGTATAATGAAATTTATTTTTTATTCTATTTGCATTTAGAAGTTATCTGTCGAAAATAAATTTTTAAAGGATGTAATTTCTCATTTTTTACAGGATGTACATAATTGCAAAAAGCAGTAAGTACTAGAAAATTTTAATTCAGAAGAATGGAGAAGAAAAACCTACCGAGGTTTTTTATTTTTGATTATGACCAAATTTACAATAATTTCTTGTTGGTAACCCAAAAAGCATGAGCATAGGATGTGTACGGACCCACCCTTACTTTTTTTTATTACACTATAGCAAGTTAAATTGGGATTTTTGATGCAAACTGCAAATTAGTTCTGGTTTTCTCCCTATTGATATACAATCAGCCGTATTTAATAGAATTCACTAAAACACCTCTGAACGGGTGAATAGTTACGCAGTGTATAAGCGCTTATTAAGCCTCTATTCAACGTTGCGTAAATCCATATTTAAAAAACATTTTCTGGTCCAATGCCTTTGTGTCAGATAAAGTACCAAAAATAGAAATCTATTACATTATTCCTGTTTGGTAATTAGAAATTTTCACAAGTTTCGGAAACTAGAGCTTTTTTTTGTATGGGATTTGACAGACATTTTGATTTTTTTTTAATTTGGTAGAAAATGTCAAGTTACCAAACATACCTTTTTAGTAAATCAGCTGTTCGGTCGTTGCTCTTGTCGTTTCAAACAAATTTAACTTAATTCAAAATAATATGGAATCAAAACAGAAGAGAAATCGCGCGGTAAATTGGGAGACAAGTGAGAAGGTTAGTTAGCTTAAAATACCTCTATTTAACGTTACATAACCTTTATAAATACTTTTTGACATTTAGAGCCATTGTAACTTTACGCAGCCTTTATGTGGCGTTTATAAATACGACTGAATATTATTAAGTTTTTATGATCGAAGACCAAAAAAAAACTTTTTTAAGGAAAGTACATTTAATAACGGGTTTTTGAAAAATATTTTTTGATTAAATAATTTTTAATACTTACAAGAATATATAATATGTTTTGTCTTAACGATTATATGACAGTTACTCTTACCTTAAATTGAAAAAATTTAATTTTAACTCTAAGCCTTAAGTTTGAAGAAAATCATTTGAGTAAGTCGCAGTATTGACAGACAGGCCGACGTGCAGAATTTTGTGACCCACTTTTTTGCGTTCTCTATAATGGTAATGTAAGTTCTAATGGGAGTCCAAAACACTAAGGACACTTAAAAAAATAGGCTAAGAAAATCTTGCGGATTTCAAAAAATATAGCAAACTAACTTAAAAAAAAAAACCTTATATCTCTAAGAGAAAGCAAAAACCAGAAAATTCCCTCTAATTGAAATGACCTCGATAACTCATGGCTCTTTTCTGTGACGGTGATTATGGTGGACACCCTGTAAAAGTTTTGAAGCCTATGAAACATTTTTCCATTCATAACATAACATTATTTCTCTCATAAATATATACAAAGACTTGCAATTAAATACATAATCCTCTGGGCCTCAACCCGTCCGACTCCAGCACTGGCAAAAAGGTTGCAGTCAGCACAACCATTCAAGAATGCGCGCTGTTGTGTAAAAGCTCTCTCGATTTTCAGTTTGGCCTATATTCTGGGATAGGATACTCTTTTTATTTTATATAGACAGAGACACCATCAATGGGGGCAGGAGATATAAGGGTTGATGGGTGGCATGGCAATTTGTTCGTTCAATGTTGTTTCTACGAACTATGGAGGATATAAAAGCTATTTTATAAAGAGGTGGAGAGGAAATGTGCATTCAAAAAGGTCTTCTCTTCTGCGTTTATGTATGTAGATGTAGGTAATAGATATATGTGTATATGTTTGTACGATTGTATATAGCCAGCGAGAAAGCGGCCAAAAGTTCAAGAACCTCTGTTTGGTATACATTTCGAGGAGAGCCGTGGATATTTATGATATTTGTGTGGTGATGGGGGAGTGCTGCACTTGCATTACTCTGCGTCCTATACAACTACCACAGGATATATGGAGTGCTGGACTATAATGGGTCCTCCTGTGTGCGAATGTTGGAGGAAGGAGAGAAAGTTAATTTTTATTTTTATAGTCAGGTTCGATATACCTAGCGTATAAACGGGGATGAATGTATATATGATGTTTGGGTTGGGTATGGTTCTTATTCCTTTTTTTATTCTTCCACGAATAAAATGTGTGGTTTGAAAAAATTGTGGTACCTACCATTGAGAATAAGCGTTATATTGATGGAAGATTTTTTTTTTTTGATGCATAGTTTTTACGGAATGAACAATCATTGTATACCTACAAAGAATTGAGTTAAACAAAAAAAAATTGAAGGGGAAAAAACTTTTTTTGAAAGATTTTCTAGAAATATCAGCAGAATGACATATGTATACTATATGTATGTGCAATGTACATAAATGCATTATTCACGAATTTAAAACAAAAAAAAAATGTTGAGGTTTTTCGGGCTAAGCACTAACTACTGGGCACTTTATTTATATTTTTAGGACTACATTTTCATTTTTCAGAGAAATTTGTCAGTTGATCTATTGGATATATATTATATTTGTATATTTATTATACATATGTAGGTAAAATAATTCTGAATTGCCTAACGAATTTATACTTATGTAAGGTTAAAGGTTTATAAAATAATGAAAAATGACACCAGCAAAATTATGGCGGAAGGCAAGTATACATACAAATTGCATTAGAGCCGCTTAAGGAGAGAAATGTAAATGTCTATTCGAATGGTAGACGGTAAGTTTTTTGTTGTGATATTTAATTAAAATCGTATTTTTTTTTATTTATTATAACGAAGCATTGAGTCGTTACGGTTTTGCACAAGGTCATCAGTTTAATTATTATATCCTCCGGATTTTTTTTTTCATTTTATCATTTATATGGCTATGTATGTATCTATAAGTACATTTATATGTACGTACTTGAATATGTTGGTATATTTGAAGTTAATAGCCTTGGACATTTTGACGGATCACCCTGAACCTGGTATATTCAGAGAGAAGGTTTTTATCGAATATGATGAAAGGTCGAGACTTGTGGAGTAAATGTTATTAATTATTCCTGATTAAGTGACCTTTAATTTTTTAAACAATATATCCTCTGCTTGTTTTACCCAACTACCCAACTAATATTTCAACTGTATTTATTTTAGAAATATTGATATGCTGCAGGTTTTAGTAAAGGCTTCTTTAGGTATTGACTTTTCTATTTGTTTAGACTTTATAGGTTCTTATAACGCACCTCATAGAAAATCCTTAGGTTCAGGAATCAATAAATAACTGTTCCCCGTAAGCAAGAAATCTCAATTTGACTAGCTGAGTTTATACAGTTGTATTACAAAACCTTTTAAAAACTTCACATTAAAATAAATTACTGGCGAGATTTCGAATTTTTAAAGTTAAAATAGTATCCACATGCTACCTCGCCCCCTTTAATCAATTTTGATGAAATTTTGTATTATGACATTATTTTACTTTAAAAGTCGCCGACTTGTACTTTGTTGAATGATTTGGTTTAAGTTTTGCATTTAGATAGTGTTCTACTCTCGCTCAAGAAAGCAACAGGCACGAAACTAGGGGGTGCCAAATTATACTGAATTCTATTTTGTTTCGGAAGGAGGCTCTAACATTTTACTTTACGACCAAGGTCGTAGCCAGGAGGCTTCAGAAAAGTAGCAAAAGCTCTATAGATTGTTGATTATATTTTTAGATTTTGGAGTAAAAAATTCATAATTAGATTTAGTAAGATCCGCTCACTTAGACGCCGCATTGATTTCTTTGACGAAACTGCTCTATCTCAGAAACTAGTCTTTCTTGAAATTTTCAGAGAATTTTTAAATTATTTTATTTTGTTAGTTTATTAAATTAATATGATATTTTGTTTTTAGATAATATTTCAAAATGAATAAACATGTGTGTTTTCAAAATGTTGAGTTTGAAAATAAAATTATTATTATTATTATGGGCAAGAGTATGATAACCGGGGCGCCGAGAAATGATAACGGATTTTTGTAGAACACGGCAGTACAAGCATTTTTTACTATGGGAGGGGGGGGGTCTATCTCCCCCGTTTAGGCAGTAGGGGCAATTTAAAAAATATGTACGATAAATGGAAAAAAATTAATTAAAAAATAACGATAATATTTAAAATTAAGTATTATACGTTATTTTAAAGCCAACATTCTATTCTATTAACCAGTTTTTGAATCAAGTCAAAACTATGCATAGTTTTTGAAAAATTTAATTTTAAACTCAAAATTTGAGTAAAAAAAAGTTAAAAAAAAATTTTAAATTTCAATATTTCAAAACCATAAGTTTATAAATAATTTTTTTTTCAATAATTTGTTGCTCTTATTTATTTTCAATCAAAAACTGAAAACTAGATGATTTTATGCCTTTTAGTTTTTGAGAAAATTGAAAATAACCACAAGTACTATTTTAATTTATTTGTGTTTTTTTTTGCTTGAGTGGTCTTATTGTGATAGTAATAATGGTAGGTGCGAGTTTGGGTATACGCAACAGTGGGGTGTGTGCGAGTTTATATGTATGCAACAGTGGGGTGTGTATGGGGGGGCATGCTGCCCCCCTGCAACCCCCCTGCTTGGGCCCACTGTAGGATTTGGGGTAGGTGCGAGGTTGGGTGTATGCCACACCGAGTTGTGTACGGGTGGTGCAACCTGTAGAAATATTAAATATCCTTCAGCGCAAACAAAAACAAGAGATAAATAAAAGATCTTATTCGGTTGAAAAAATAATATAGAATAAAATTTATTTGAATATTTCAGTTTGATAAGAATGATAAGAAAAACATAAACATATTAAATTTAAAACAATACTTATAGTGTGTGAACGGTACAGTTAACATAATTTCAATACTCCTCCTCGTTCATACAATATCACATTGCTCTCTAAAATAATTATGTTTTGTTACATTCAATGGTTTGGTTAATAAATCTGCAATCATTTTATCAGTCGGACAATATTCACATTCGATGATCTTTTTCTTTGCCAAATCTCGAATCATCTTATATTTTGTATCAATGTGCTTAGTTTTGAATGAGAACTTACTATCACGCACCAATTCAATACACCCTTGGTTGTCTTCGTATATAGTAGTCGGTGAATCGATTTGTTCGTGCATCTCTTTCAATAGTTGTCGTAGCCATTTTATTTCTTTTGATGCTTCCGATATTGATATGAACTCTGCTTCACATGTTGATGATGTTACTATATTTTGCTTTTGACAGGACCAGCTTATAGTTCCTCCATTGAAAAATATAATACGCCCACTGTTAGATTTTCTGTCTGTTCTATCATCAGCCCACGTTGCATCAGCATAACCATATAGCGTTAAGTCATTTGATTGAATATTGCTGAGCTTTAACTTCATTTGGTGTGTTGTTTTGAGATATTTTACGACACGTTTCAGCTGATTCCAATCCTCTGTAGTTGGTTTCGATACCCTTTGTGCCAAAATGCTGACGCTTGCTGAAATGTCAGGTCGAGTGTTTACTGACAAATATAGCAATCGTCCAATTAATCTTCGATATTTCGTATTGTTTTCGAGCGGAGTTGACTGTATATCTTTTCCATAATTTACCTCTAATGGTGTTTTAGCTTCTTTTGCATCTGTCAAACCGAAATCTGATGCAATGTTCATGATGTAATTTGATTGACAAAGCTCAAAATTGCCATATGAATCTTTGCTTACTTCCATTCCGAGATAATGCCTTATTTGTCCCAAATTTTGCATTACAAATTTAGACTTGAGAATATTTTCGATCTCCTTCATTTGATCCATTGTAAGACAAACCACAACAATATCATCCACATAGACAATAATGTAGCAGTAATTTTGACCAATCCACTTTGAGTACAAGCATGGATCATTGTAGCTCTGATGAAAGTTTCCTTCAATTAACACATCGTGTAAAGCATTATTCCAGGATCTTGCTGCCTGCTTAAGTCCGTAAATGCTTTTCTTCAATAGACAAACTTTATTATCATTAATGTTTTTGAATCCTTCCGGTTGTCGCATGTATATAGTTTCCGTTAGTTTTCCATTCAGAAAAGCAGTCTTAGCATCCAAGTGATAAACAAGCATTTTTCTCTTTGCTGCTACCGATAGCAAGGTTCTGAATGTAGTGTGTAACACAACAGGTGCAAAAACTTCGTCATAGTCTTCGCCATATTTTTGAGAAAAACCTTGTGCTACATACCTTGCCTTGTAACGCTCAACTTCACCGCTTGCATTGGTTTTTATTTTAAAAACCCATTTGCCTCCTATTGCTGTCTTTCCTTTTGGTAAATCGACAAGTTCCCATGTCCCGTTTGATTCATGTGACTCAATCTCCTCCTGCATTGCAATGAGCCAATGTTCCTTATCATCACTTTCGATGGCTTCAGTGTACGTCTTTGGCTCAATGAGTTCCTTCGTTACGAAAATTCCGTTAATCTGTTGTTTCCACTCACCTTGTAACCGTTTTGGTGGAACTCCTTTATTAACACGTTGTGACACTCGGTTTGGCTCTTGTAATGCTGATGTTGATCTTTTACTTTCTGTTGACTTTTCCTGTAATTCTTTGTTGCTTAGTCCAGTGTCTTCTATCTCGTCCTGTATTACTTGCTTCGGTATTGAAGTTTCTTTGTTGTTATTTCTTGATATACGAGTAGAACTCCATTCAACAAACTCTTCTTCCTTTTCTTCATTATTTTTTGTCACATTTGAATAACTAAATTTCACATCACGACTTACTATGATCTTTTTCGTCTTTGGATTGTAACATCTATAAGCTTTTGACTGCTCGTCATATCCCACAAAGATCATTTCAATTCCAACACAATCGAGCTTCTTTCTTCTTTCTGCTGGTATGTGAACAAAGCATTGTGATCCAAAAATTTGGAAAACGTTTGTACTTGGCTTTGTACCATTCCATCGTTCATATGGTGTCATGTCTGTTGCTCTTGTTATAACACGATTTTGAATGAAGTTCGCTGTTGCTACTGCTTCACCCCAAAAACTGAATGAAAGACTTGCATCTATTAGCATGCAACGGGCCATTTCAATTAACGTTCTGTTTTTTCTTTCTGCTTTCCCATTTTGCTGAGGACTGTATGCTGCTGATAGCTGAGTCTGTATACCTTTTGCTTTCATGAAGTCTGTCAAGCTGTTTCCCGTGTATTCACCACCTCTATCTGAACGGATGATTTTCGGTTTCCTCAAAAACTTTGTTTCACAAAACGCAACAAACTCCTTCAGCTTCTGTTCAACTTCTGATTTGTGTGTCAGCAAACTTATTATTGTAAAACTTGAATAATCGTCAATGAAAGTAACGATATAACGTTTGCCACCGGGAGTTATTGTTTGCATCGGTCCGCAAACATCTGTATGAACCAAATCTAATGGTGCTGAAGATTCTGATTTTGACTTCTTTGGAAACATTACTCTTGTTAATTTCCCTTTCATGCAAGTAGCACAGGTTTCCTTGAGTCCGCAATCAACTATCTGCAAGTCTTCAATAGAACCTTTTGACTCCATGGTACGAATAGCTTCTGGATCACGGTGTCCCATCTTTCGATGCCACGTATGTATGCATTTATCATTATGTTGTAACGTACATATTGCATCTGGCTGACGTAATACATACATATCATCAACTGCATCTGCAACACCAACTTGCTCACCCTTGTATTTAATTTCACCAATACGACTGTCAAATTCAACTCGCATTCCATGGTTTGTAAGTCTTTTAACTGACAAAACGTTACCAACCAAGTTAGACACAAATAGAACTTCTGTCATTTTTGCTCTATGTATGACATTTCTCTCGTTACAAAATTGTAAGAATCCACTTCCAATCCCTTCTACTTGAGCAGTTTCGCCATTTGCCAATTTGATTGCACTTTTGTAGGATTCGTCTATTTCTGTGAAAAATAGCTTATCATTCACAGCATGTCTGGTCGCACCTGAGTCTACAATCCATTTATTTTTGTTCGCATGACCAACTGTGAAGAGAAAATCTTGTTCCTTAACAGAACTACCTGATGACTTCTCTACGATAGAATTCACTTTATCAGTTGAGGTCTTCTTTTTGCCTTTGAACTTCTTCGCAATCCATTCTTTGTATTTTGGACAGTCTTTTTTAAAATGGTTTTCCTTTTTACAGAAAAAACAAATGTTTACTTTTGCTACAACCTTCAGTACTGAATCATTGGTAGCTCCTCCTAAACGAAAATGTCTTTCATATTCAGCAATTACTCTTTGTTGAACCAACGCATAAGTAACTTCTTCTTCTTTGCGTGCCTCTAGAGTTGTGATTAATGCATCATAGCTGTCCGGTAAACTGCTTAATAGCATTGCAGCACTCCATTTATCGGACAATGTCTCTTCTCCAATATCGTGCAATTTGATAAACATATCTTGCATCTTGTTTATGTGAGCCTTCACATCCCCACCTTCTTCAAGTTTCAAGGAACATATAGAACGCATTAAGAATACTTTATTTGAAAGCGTATTCTTTTCGTGGTATTCTTTCAATGCATTCCATGACTCTTTTGCAGTACTTTTTGTTCTTATAAGAGCTAGTTGATCATCTTCGACAGATAAGCCAATTGTACCTCTAGCTTCATCATCAAATTGATCCCATTCATCGATATCTTTTTGGTTTGTAATTATTCCATTTGTTCCTCTTATAACATCAGGTCGCCTTCCTACTATCACCTTTTTCCACAGATTTTGCTTCAATAATAATAATTCCATTTTAAATTTCCAATTTGCATAGTTTGAGCTATTTAGTTTCGCAAACTTGGTAATTGAACCTTCTGCCATTATTTTTATTTTAAAATTCTGCTTCGTTTCTCTGTTGTGAAAATGGCCTCTTTTATTATTTCAATGAATTTAATTAATCTCTGCTTTTGTTTAAATTAAGTCTCATAATCTGTAGAAATATTAAATATCCTTCAGCGCAAACAAAAACAAGAGATAAATAAAAGATCTTATTCGGTTGAAAAAATAATATAGAATAAAATTTATTTGAATATTTCAGTTTGATAAGAATGATAAGAAAAACATAAACATATTAAATTTAAAACAATACTTATAGTGTGTGAACGGTACAGTTAACATAATTTCAATACAACCCCCCTGCTTGGCCTCACTATAGGATTTGGGGTGCGTTCAAGATGGGGTGGGTGCTAGGTGGGGTGAATGCAAAGTCTCTTTTGATTTAAATGCAAAAGATTTAAGAAAAATTAATTTATCCTAGGTATATCTCAAACCATATTCGATTATTACTATAATAATAAGACTACGTAAATACTCAAGCAAGGAAAAATAATAATTTAATTAAAATATTTTGGTATTTTTCAATTTTCTCAAGAACTAGAAGACATAAAATCATCTAGTTTTCAGTTTTTGATCAAAAATAAATTAAAGCAATGAATTCTAAAAAAAATAACGGCAGGTAATGTTAAAGTTTTGAAAAATTACACTTTGAACCTTATTTGTAACTTTTTTTTGCCCAAATTTTGAGTTTAAAACAATTTTTTTCAAAAACTATGCATAGTTTTGACTTGATTTAAAAAATAGCTAATAGACAGAAGTGTTGGCTTTAAAAAATGTATAAAACTTAGTTGTAAGTATAACCGTTATTTTTTAATTATTTGTTTTCCATTTAACGTACATATATTTTAAATTGCCCCTACCGCCTAAACGGGAGGAGATAGACCCCCCCTCCGATAGTAAAAAATGCTTGTATTGCCGTGTTCTACAAAAATCCATTATCATTTCTCGGCGCCCCGGTTATCATACTCTCCCCTTATTATGCACTGGAAAACTTGATTTAAAATGCCAATAAAGGAATGAAGTTGTGGCTTATGTGGTTTTCAATTGGCAATCTGGAAGCAGAAAAAAGCATTCTGAATGCGTTCAATTGGGCAAAAGTGACAGTTCTGATTCTAAAAAAAAGAGAATTTCTCTTCTGGATTTGAAATCAGAAGCAAAAACAGAATCACTCACACATTCAAAGATTTAAATGTCACGCTTGATAAATGACATATTTTTTTAAAATTTACAAATTTTGCGAACTGTGAAGTGATTGTTGGAATACTAATACAGTCACACCAAACTTCAAATTTTTCAGAATCGAAAAAACTGTTCAATTGGGATTCCGAATCTAAAGCCAATTCCGGATTGCCAATTGAAAACGACATTACAAAAAAAAAAAAACAGAAAGTGTTGCCATGATTAATATAATAACAAAATTTTTTTTATTTGAAGTATGCTAAATAATTGGTACCGTTTTATCATCGATTCTTAATTATGACATAATAAGAATCCTTGAAAACTAAATGGCAGATATAATCCTAAAACTGCACAACATGCAAACCGCATTTTTGTTCAGAAATCCCATAATTTGAGTTTTTAAACATGGATTTAGCATTAGTGAGTGTCCGTTGAGTAGCACCATTTAACCAGAACCTCTGAATCTTCTTTTAGAAACTAAACCCACAGAAAACAAACTGACCCTTATTGTAGGTGTGTTTTTTTGAAAGCATGAACAACCAGTGGGTGGAAAAAAATCGAGTTCACATATAAACTATCGATAACAACTATGAAAATATAGCTGGTGTCTCATCTCTATCCGGGCATAAGTGATGCCCCGAGAAATCTTTGGATAACGCGATGTCCCTAAGGCTTAGTTGTTAAATTAATAGGCGAATTGTTTAGCCTAGCGTTTGCTTCAGTGATAAAATCGTTGTACAGTAAATACTCAAATATCGCGTATATCGAAACACTAATTCAACTCATACCTCTGATATTAATTTAAGTAAGTATTTGCTATAATTGTACTTTTTATCAAATATGGTAGGTATTATATCTTCAAAGACATTTTGAGTCTTTTGACGCCATTTTACATAAATTGTTTTGAATCTGAATATTTATGTTGAGTTAAGTAATTACTTTGTATATGAAAGCTATAGTACTCTCATGGTGAAAGTCGAATGGGGCGACATCTAATGTATGCCGGCAACCCTTACTCTTTTTTTTTTGCGGAGAGCTTATGGAGGTTTTAAATGATATTTATTGATATTTTTCGGATGCAATTATCCAAAAAATGGTCTCCTCTTGCTCCTACCACCAATTTTCGACGCTTAAAGACTCACCAAATCGAATTTTACACCTCACATTTTGCAGCGCCACCACCAGGATCCGGGCAACCCTAAAAAAAACTCGCCATGAGAGTACTATAGTTTTCATATACAAAGGTAATTATTAAGTTATTATTTTATTATTTCACAATATTAATTATATTATTTAAATGAACCTAACAATTTATTTACTTTTTATTTTATATTTTTTTATTTTTATTTATATTAACTAAATCTCTGAACACATCCCATTTAAATTATCATAATATGTCGATAGCACAGTTCTAGCAGCAATAACAGCTGATAATTCACGCTTTTGTTTTTCTTGCAACTCAAACTTCAAACTTTAAACAAACAAGTACCAGCCATCCCGGCATAATCATAAATATTCGTATTTTGTTTTCTTTTTAGTTAAGTTAAATTAAATTAAAAAAAAAACTTACACACATAAAAATTGAAAGAATATGTCAACTAAACGGCCAGAAAAAATATGGGGTCTAGTGTACAACATGATGAAATCAGTAAACAACGATGTCCCAACTATTCTGCGAACTCTGGATCAAGTTCTTTCTCAAAAACCTTCATTTGATATACGTTTCGATCATGATAGCATCATCCCACGTTCATTTGTTATTTGGCTAGTTAATCAACTCCTCACCTTTACGGGCAGGCCACTTAGTAATAGGTTTGTATATTTCAAATCACCTTTCAAACAACTTATTATTCCCGCATTTGTCTTCTAGAATTTGCAAACAAAATGTCCAGTTACAAAAGAAACTACTCACCTTCTGTTATCACCACACCCCACAATTATTCGAAACCCTCCTCAAAGAATACAGTATGACTTTGACCGAATTCATTGAAGTTTGCTACAGCTCGAGTAACAAATCCGACACAGATCCACGAATTGTTACAACATTCATCACGGAAGATGATCAGTTTTTCCGAGAAATCGATAATAATTTTGTGTTCGAAAAAATCAGCATAGGTCCCGACATGGTTGACATCACAATGCAGTGTATAATTGAAGTTCTCACTCATGCCATGAGCATTTCTTTCAACGTGCATCGAAATCTTTTCCAAAAGATTCTCAAAATTGTTCTTGAACTCTTCCTACCTTCCGATACCTACACCAAGCTTGAATGTCTAAACTTTTGTGTGAAATTCTTCAATAATCTATTCGAACTGGATCTGAATCTGATCGTAGATTATGGGATTCTATTCGAATATTGCCAGTTGTTGTGGGAGAATCTCCCAAACTGGATTGGTTTTGGATTCCTAGATGAATATGGTCTAACCCAAGCGATAAGCACTTCAATGAAGCTTTTCAAGTGTGACTACAAATTGTATTTGAATGATAAGATTGATGCTGGTGTATTGGACACCTTGTCCAAGTCCTGTGAAGCTATTTTGCGGACAATTATGAAGGATCAAGACCGACTGGGCAATCGATTAGAATTAAAGACGAAAATAATTGATTATATCCTTGAACTACATCAAAGAACTGGTTGTTTACTGCCCCAACAAAGCTTCATTCAATTAATCCAAGCAGAACACCAAATGGGCAAGCTTTTTGGAACAATACAACCCAACTCCGTCATAGCATCATCTGTTCTAACAAGAGCTCTTAAAGGAGCCAAAGATGAACATCCAATAGTGAAGAATATTCTTCGAACTATGGTTGACATGGAACACAATTCGATCAACGAACAGCAGGCTAAGATTCATTTGGGTAGTAAAATCTTGAAAGATCTCCAACAAAAACAAATTCATAGTGAAGTTGTCTTCAGCTGCAACGATTTACAGGAATCACTCGAAGAATTCCTTCGCATAATGGCAACAATTAGTCTGAGTTCGAATGAGTTCTGTGAATACATTGAAATTTGTGGACTCTTCCTTCAATCATCAAGCGCAGTTGATCGTATCTCTGGAGATCTCCAGATAGCGCTGATTGATCTGATCTTATTCTACCTGCGTCATCATTCTAAAATTAAGCAGAAACTTCATCTAGACATTCCGGGGATAAATAATATCGATGACAGATCAATTACGGTTTCCTTGAATGCTCTAGCCAGCGTATCTCACCAAAATCTCGATGCAAAGGCTTCAACCTATTTTCACAAGTCCGTCAAAGAATTTATCTGCATGATGTACCCGGTCTGTCAGAGTGAACGCATAAAAGCCAAACTGAACGACAGTCTTTTGGATTTGCTAGCTAATTCTGTGATTTCAATAAAGCTTATTGTCTGTCATATGCTTCCGGCTATTGTTAAGAGTCAAATGAATTCACAAATTCTTGCCAAAATCAAGTGTATTTGTTGCTCAGCCCTAGGAAGCGTTTATATCTTTAAAATACGTTCGAACAGTCAAAACTTTAAATATAAATTTCTTTGTGAAGATTGCGAAAAGCCAAGCTATGAAGACTTCACAGAGTACCTGCAAAATAAATCAGCTGTGTTAATGCAGCATCCGCTAGTTGGCAATTCATTTGAGGAAAGTGCTCTTAATTTTGTTTTAAATTCTATTGGAAGTCAAACCTTGGTCACAAATAAAAGTGGAGTATTTGCAATAAACCATTTTTCAACGTCTAAACTAGAACACCAAGTTCTCTCCAACACGCATCTCGAATCAGAAATAATCAAGGCTTTGTTGATAAGGACATCATCAAATAAAGAATTCCCATTGCTACCAAAAGTGGGTGTTTTTTTATTGCGCAGAGTTTACGATTCCCTCGAACAAGGAGATGAAGATCAATTGAAAGTTTTACATTTAATTTCAGTTTTGGCAAACATAGATGGAATTCCAGAGACTTGGTTGTTTGAGTTGTTTAAAATGACATTTTTCTATTTGATTTGTTGTGAATCGGCAGTAAGTAATGAAGCGGCTAAATGTGCCTCGGAAATGTGTGCTAATTATGGAGTGGAACCCATGCAGCTGTGGTATTGGTATAAGAGAGAATGCC
Source organism: Syrphus vitripennis (assembly GCA_958431115.1). NCBI lineage: Eukaryota > Metazoa > Arthropoda > Insecta > Diptera > Syrphidae > Syrphus > Syrphus vitripennis. Next base: position 5,227,856 of record OY288108.1, on the reverse strand, counting down.
TTGGTTTGGTGGTGGATTTAACTACGCATATTTATTTGAAGAAAGGACAGGGATTGTTGAGGACTCTAAATCCGGTAAGTAAGTTTTATTTCTTACTATATATGGAGGATTCACGGCTGCACACAACACAGAATTCGAAGTTAGAGTAAACGAAATGCCATTGAATGTAACTAGACTTGAGAGAGTGGAATTTTGCAAATTTTAAAAAACACAAATTTATGACTTGGTTCTGTACAGCTGTAAGCCCTCCATAATGTACAAAAATTCATACAAATATGTATAGTTTCTAAAAAAACGACTCAAAAGTATTTTAATAAAAAATGTTGGTGTGTCCCTGGTCTAATAAGACTTTGAAACCTAAACACATAAAATTTAAATTAACACATATTGAAAGTACCACTTATAGAACAATATATTTTATTTCTTCTCTTTTCTGGAAAACCAATTTTCTTCAGAATACAGAAGAAAAATTCAATTAAGATTCAAAGTAAGGTCATATTATTCCAAGTGCATCCATAAAATAGAAGGGACCAATATTGTAGCGAAAAGGAAGTTAATGTTGTTAAAGCATAACTAGACGACAAGCCGCATCATTTGCCTGAAACAGATGGCATCTTAGGTGCGTAAATAGATTTTAGTTTTCATTTACTCACAAGTATTTTTGGGGAACTAAGCAATTTATGATTATAAGGCATACAAAATTGATAAGAGCTGTTTAAATGGATCTGCTATGCTTTTTTGTTGATAATCTACTTTCTAGTTGGCATAAACTGAGGGTTCATGTCGGCGCCTTTACATTTTCATCGAAAAAATTTCATCCCTGTTGCGTAAAACTACAAAAAATGTCTGATAAATTGGGTTTGAGGGACTGAGACAAGAAATAGAATAGTAGATTCTTTCTTTCGTGTTATTGCACATCATCCTTCTTTCATACCACGGTAAAACAAACAAATGTCGGTAACGCAGTTCACGCAGTTAAAAAAGAGTCTTCAGTGTTCAGTCTTGATCTTTTCAATTCCACCCTATACGATACAGCTACCATTTGAAATCGCAAGAACTGTTTGCACATACATTTTTTTAATTAATGCTATGAACAAAACGTTTAAAAACAAAAAAAAACTACAAATTAAATCACAAGATTTGTTATGTTGTTTTTTTATATATCTGTTGTGTCGAACCTTTCCTTTTAAGTTTCTTTTTTGCGAAAAAGATTCAAAGTGAACGTTGCTAAAATCTTAACAGTTGGATTTTTTTTTAGTTCGTTTTGTTAGTTTTGTATCACTGTTTTCTACTATAGTTGTGATTTGTAAATTCGAATCTAATCGTACCTATTAAGAAATCGAATTGAATTTATAAACTCAAAATGAGAAACGTCCATTTAAAAAACGAATGGATCAAAGCTTACAATATGATGAAATCACCCAGTCTAGACATAACTGAAGTCATTAAATTACTGGATCAAATATTGTTTCAAAAACATTTATACTCTAAAACTTTTGACCACGAAAGCGATATCCCTACAGTATTCATTGTGTTCCTCTTTAACAAATTAGTATTTTCATTTGAAAAAGAACTTTGTAGCAGGTAAGGATTTAAGGATCTCCCAAACACACGTGAATCATTCGGTGAATACGACGATGATTGGCAACAACACGTGACTGTTATTTGTTTCGTGTTTTGTTGCTGGCCCGATGTTTTCGATTGATTTGGGAGAGCCCTTATACTTTATACTACATCAATGATTTGATCATAATTGAACTCTTGTTGAATTTTATATTTCTAGAATTCAAAAACCCTTCATTTTGCTCCAGAAAAAACTAATCAGCTTTTGCTACCAACACAGACCTGGACTATTTGCTAAAATCCTTAGCGATTACTGCGAAAGTTTAAAAAAAATTATTGAATTTCTCTACGGATCTCAAAAATATGACTTCCAAATACTTGACACATTTACTTGCAAAGATATCAAACCGATTGAGAATATCGATGAGAACTTCAACTTCGGGAAGACTATAGTGCAATACGAATCAATGAGCCTCACTATGATATGCCTAATCGAAGTTCTCACATATAGCATAGACTTGGCAATTCAAACTTATCGAAATGTATTTGTAAATATTTTACATGATCTAATGGATTTTTATCAGATACTCGATTGTCAAATTAAACTAAAAGCCATTAGCTATGGCACACGATTATTTAATAGTTTGTTTGAATTGGAAAACACCCTCACCAACAACTATGTAGCTCTATTTGAAAAATGTAACCATGCATGGGAAAACCTTCCCGATTGGACAACTTTGGGATTTCTAGATGAGCGTGCCTATTTAAGGCTTACTAGCATCTCATTGGAACTGTTCAAGTGTAACTATAAGAATTTTATCAGCAATGAAATTGATTCTACGATCTTGCTCACATTTAGTGGGTCCATACTATTAAGGTTAGTAAAGCTTCCACAAAGATTTGGACAACAAGCCGAATTAAAGTCGATCATACTTGATTACATAATTCTTTTGCATGAAAACACTGGAATTGTGTTATCTGAGCTGATACAAATTTTTCAGTCGGACCAGGACAGATTTAAGCTAATTCAAATCTTCTCAGAACATGGTTATATACACATTTTAAGTAAGATGCTTGAAGGCAATGAAAATGTCCTCTTTAGTGAACTAAAAAAAATTCTACCGAATTATGAAAACCTCAAACTGATACTAAACACAATGGCAGCTGCGGAGCATACAAATCTAAATTTAAAGCAGCTCAAGATGTATGAATCATGCATCATAACTCCAAAAGAAATTGCAGAAACTCAATTTTTAAACAGCGTGGAAATAAATTCGAAAACATTGCAAGAGGCGATATTGGTTTTTTTGAATAACAAAGTTTTAGAAAACTTGAATTTAGTTGAAGCGATTAATTGCGTTGAGATAAGTGGCTTGTTGCTCAATATAGCAACCCTTGTTGACATATCTGTACCTAAATTGGAGGTAAAGCTTATCGATTTTATTCTTTGCTGTCTTCAAAAATGCTTCATAGTGACTTCAAAAGATAATCAAGTTGTTCTAGAACGTCAGTTGATTGAAACTGCATTAAGAGCATTGACAAACGTAGCCCATCACCGATTAGATATCAATACAAGAGATTATATTCATTTCAAGATTATAAAACTTCTAACAAGTGGAGACAAAAATTTGATAAGAACTAAACTTATTGACATGATTTTGGACTTCCTAGCAAATGGAGCTATACCCATCAGAAAAATTATCAAGTTAATACTAGTAGTTTTATGTGAGGAATATAAGAAATTTCACAATGCGCCAGAACTCCAAGCAGAAAAGTTGACTAAAATAAAATGTATTTGTTGTTGTGCACTTGGTTATGTGTACATCTTCAAATACCGTAGTGAGGGTCGCTATAAATATGATTTCCTATGCGATATGTGCGAGAATCCGGACGACAATGTATTCAAACATTACTTTCAAGAGAAATCGGCCGTTCTCATGAACCATTCTCTTGTGGAAAACATGAATGAATCAAAATTATCTTTTGCATTAAATATACTTGGAAGTAAAAATATTTTTAGTAATAAAAACGGTATATTCGTTGTAAACCATTTCCATCCAAACAAAATTGAAAATCAACTTTTGATGAGCACTTGCCTAGTACCAGATCTCATTAAAGCTCTATTACTTCGAACATACGAAAACAAAAAATATAGCTTGTTGCCAAAATTTGGTCAAATAGTATTGCAAGCAATTAAAAAATCGCTAGATAAAGAGGAAATCGAACAGACAAAACTTTTGAAATTGATTGCAACTGTGGCTTGTATTGACGAAATTCCCGAAATATGGGTTTTTAACTTTTTTAAAATGACATTTTTCTTTCTAATTGGACGTGGACCTGTTGTTGAAAATGAAGCTATTAGATGTGGATTAGAGATATGCGCTTATCAAAAATTGGAACCAATTAAACTGTTTAATTGGTACCGGAAAGAATGTCTTATGTTGATTGTAGATATGGTGGTTCTTACGTATTTATCTACTGGAAGAGGATTGCTGAGGTCATTACATAGTGTAAGTTTTGTACACGTTTCGTATGAATTTTTATTAGTTAAAGTGTTTCCTGCTGTGTATTTGTCTGAAAAAAAAATCACAAAACCGTTTAATAAAATTGATTGATGTCAATTATTAACATGATACCTTCGCAAAAAAAATGAATAGTCTAATCTTCACAACAAGTCAGGCATTCTGTTGGTCTGTATGAACATCTAGCCACAGCCTGAAATATGCAATGGAGCAAATTTCTTCAAACTTTGGACTTTAGTTTTTATAAGAGGAAATTAATAATGTGAGAGGAAATTGAAATGTAGCTCCAAAAATGACGGTACCTACCATGCACCTTTATAAGATAAAACTTGTTTGAAAATAGTTAAAGTTTTGATACAATTCTGCCTGAAGAATATTTTAGGTAAATCAGAATATTTGGTGCAAAAAACTTCAACAAGCTGTCAATAACGGTAGCTACCATAGAATCGTATTTTGAAATTTCGATTTTCTTATAAAATCTCAAGTACTCGTATTTACATTCGTACATTTTGTTTTTCAGAAATTCATGTTTTTTATACATCGTATTGCGTTCTCTTTTTGTAGCTGAGACTTCTTTTTGATTTATATAATGATTTTATATAATGTTATGTTTTAAGTCAACTTCTTTTTAATAGGAGCAGTTATTCTTTTTGTAGTAGTCAGTGGTGTAAAGTTAAGTGGATAGGAATGTTATGCCGAAGGTCTATCTAAACTCATTCCTAACAACAATCCGCACATGGGAATAGTTAAGAGTTGCAACTAACTTATTATTTGGTTCTTCTAAGGCTGTTGGGCCACCAAATTAATTTTTTAATTTAGTTGTGCATTTCGTTTTGTTCGATAGGAGAGCTGAGAACTTATTAAGCAAACTACCATAGTCGATGTTTGCTCTACAAAATATTTGAGATATTTTTTAGGTGCATTACGTTTGTTTAGCGAGATAGCATTAGTGCTGGAGTCTAAACTCTAAGCCACATTTGAAAACTGTACCTGGAGTTATATGTCTGCCATTTTGTCATTAATGTGTATTTTGGCGCAAAAATATAAAAAAAAAACATAACTAACATTTTATATATTTTTCTCATTTCAGTTGGTAACAATGCTCGGATTTTTGTGCAGCCAAGAATTCATTTGTAAATATTATAAAATTCTTACCGCCATGATTTTACCTTATTGCGTGAAAGAAGACCGATGTAAGGGCCTCTTGGTTCAACTCTCTCAGGCAACTGATAACTCCATATCGCATATTCTTACGGCTTCTTTTCTGAGCATATACTCACATATTTATCTGAAAGAAAGCGCAGAAATCGGAAACAAATGTATTGATTTGTTGGTAAGATGTACTGGATCATCGCTTTCAAGTCTGATGCACAGTGATGTGAGGGTAATTATTATGAACTCTTGTATTGGTCTAATAATTTATTTTAACACAATTACAGCAAACGGTGTCTGAATTTTTAATATTTTACAATCGAAAACCAGAATTCGTAATGCAGGCATTTAGTTGTCTTCTTTTGAACAAAACTTCCAACGAATCGCAGACAAGTAGAAATAACCAAAATCAAACTGCCACAACAGAAGAATTTTCTGTTTTCATAGCCGAAAGATTTCTTGGCGTTATTACATACTTCGAAACTTGCCTGAGTGATCCAAATTTTGAGAAATCTCTTAAAGAAGATGTCCTCTATAGTTTGGGTCAAATTATTCGCCTCGTCGGAGCTGGACATGTTACACAATCACGATATAAAATAATTGCCATGCTGACATCTGTTATTTCGTTGGATGATAAAAATCTAAAAGCAATCGGCTTAAAAATTTGGAATACATTCTTACATATTGTTGATATTCAAGCACTTGGTCCGTCATTGAGTAGAATTGTGGTGTCCTTGCAACCACTGCTTCAATCAAAAGAAAAAGAAGTTGATAAAATTTACAAATATTTAATTCTCGAAAATGGAAACTTGTTGGGAACTTATATGCCCGATCTTTATTTCATTGAAGACATGGATGTGTCGATTGAATTGAAGAGTTTTGTCAGAAGGCAAACAGAAGCACTTTTTCGAACGGGTAAATTCGAAGATTTGCTTAAATTTTACATTAAACAAATTAATAACGAAAACTTGCAAGTGCGCATAAGAGCGTTGAAGTATTTGAAGGAGTTCTTCATTAAACACAGAGTGGATTTGAACACTTATATTGTAGGTAAGTGCTTTTTTTTTCTTATTTTTTGCTGTATCTATAATGTGGGCAGTTTTTTTTTCTGAAAGAGATTTAGCTATTATGATATTATAATCTGTTTAGGGACTGACCTGAGTATGTCACTTTAATAAGCTGGATTTATACTAGGAAAAGCAAAATTCAATCTGAATAAAATTCCAATGTACTACACGACGTTTAATGCAAAGAAAAATTAAATAGTTTAAGTACTATTCTTTCTTTGTTTTCCCTCATATAAAATTATAAAAATATAACTCTTCAAATTTGTCCGATTTATTAATCGTAGATAGGTTTCTATCGAAGTAACCCAGTAGAGGTTGGAGGTGACGTTTTACATCATTGAACATAGACTATGAAATTTCAATTTATTTTTAAAAGTTCGTTTTTTAGACCAATCACTTCACTGCACTGTCGGACAATGTCAATTAAGTATAGAATATTGCTATAGGCCCTATTATCAATAGTAAATCGAAGTTTTTGAAATTACTCATTTAGCGAATCGCATTTATATGTTCGCCTTAATAGGCTCATTTTTTGTCGAGCGTTCGATCCGCTATTCATAATGAGGGTATGATAAGATTCTAAATAAACTTTTTTCCTTCTCCAATTATATTCATCTGTAAAATGCAAAAAATGAATAAGTCCTCAGCCTCAACAATAAAAGCTATTGCCATTTTGTAATGTATCTTGATTTTTTTTAACAACAATAATAAATAAATTAGTAAGAAACTCAATCTGAGATAACAATTTATAGGTCAAACTGAATTAAATCCCCTCATCGAATCTGTTGCGGAGAACTTATTGAATGGATGCAAACACGTTGATCGTACTCTGCAGCTAATATCTGGAAAATGTCTAGGCGAACTAGGAGCCATCGATCCAAGCTACATGTCGCCAAATTATGCCAAAGAACAAAAACGCTTCTCACTCAGCATTCATACCGATGCCTTTGCCATAACAGCTCTCACTGAGCTTTGTAGAGCTTATCAAAAGAACATCAAATATGTGGATAATATGTCTGTGGCTATTCAAGAAATTCTCGCTATTCAAGGAGTAAATCCTAAAGACAATAAAAAGATGAATGTATGGGAAGCCATTCCCGTCCGAATGAGACACATTATGGAGCCATTATTAAGTTCTTGTTACACAGTGGCACAAAAGGGTTACAAGATCAAAGTGCATCCTGTGTTTGGAAGTAGCTTCTGTCGTAGCTATGAAGATTGGGCATTCTGGTGGTCGTGGAAGGTAATAGAGTTTGTTCGCGATGCAGACACAAAAAAATTATTGTGCTCATTCACTCCTAGCATTCGCAAAGACAATAATATGCTGGAACTTTTTCTGCCATATATTCTATTGCATTCGTTGCAAGAATGTACCGAAGAAGAAATGCATTTAGTTTTTGAGGAATTTCAAGCTGTTATTCAACAAGCTGTTAATGCAGGATCGAATGCAGCCAACAGAGCTGCAATTGACACTACTCTTTCAAAGGAAATCGGACCAACACAATCACTTCGAACAGCTACACAACCTCCAAAGGATTTCCACTTACAAAACGTAGACGAAGCATGTGCTAAGATCTGCTTCGAACAAATTGATTTTCTCTACCGTTGGACAAGGGAATGGTCACGCGTGAGTTCTTCAACAGGCGAGGTTTCAAATACCCAAAAAGAATATGGAATGATACAAAAACTTCTTAGCAAAATTGACAAATGTCAATTGGCAAAGGCGAATTTTAACTGCGGAGAATATGCTAGAGCTTTGTTATTCCTCGAATTGTTCATAGAAGAGAATAAGGACACACGATTGCAAGACAATCTTTCGTTTCTCATTGAAATATATGCAGAACTTCTCGATCCTGACTCGGTCGAAGGCGCAATGCATATGAAAAAGAAGAGTTTAACTCTACCAGAGCAAATACTTGTCAATAACATCATCGATCGACCTCAGGAGAACATTGCATGCTATGAGCAAATCATGATTCGTCCAGAACAAGTGCAACAGGAACATGTACTTGGCATCATCAACAGTTATCTGCGCTTGGATCTTCCAGAAACTGTATTGAACATCACCAGTGGACTGTGGGAGAAGCTCTCTGAACGCTATACAGATGACTTCTTTAAAGAATGCCAATTCGAACCATTGCTAAGACTAGGATGTTATGACGACATCGAAAGGATGTTGGAGGATCCCGTGATAAGCAAAAATCCAAAAATGTGGAATGTCCAATGTGCAAAAGCAATCCGCCTTTTCCGAAATAAGGACATTCAGCTGGTTGATTTTCAAACCGAAATGGATGAAATACGTTTGAATATCCTGAGCACTTTGAAAACTATTGGTGCCGAGCACTACTCCTATCACAAGGCATACACAGAAATTCTCAAACTTCAGCTGCTCACCGATATTGAGAAAAATAAATCGCTTGTAGAATTTGTCGTTAATGAAACAGACGAGGCTAAATGTCTAAATGCTGTGAATGAGTTCTTTTCAGATTGGAATGCTCGTTTGTGTTTCCTTCAGCCCACAGTTCGAATTCTTGAACCTCTTCTTTGTCTGCGACGTAATCTCCTGAGTGAAACTAAAAATCACTTAAATACAGTGAGAGGGGACTTCTCAGTAGCTATCAACAAGTGCATCGATGGAGAAATGGGAAGACTTTGGATCCGAAGCATCCAAATGAATCGGGAATCTGGAGGTCTTCAACAAGCAAATCTGTCCATCATGAAGGCCGAGGAGTACGCCCCAGAAGCGTTGTTCATCGAAAAAGCAAAGCTTCTTTGGCAGAGTGGTGATCAAACCAAGTCATTGAAACTTATCTCTGAAAAGATAAGCGAAATCGAAGCCAATGGAAATATTCCCACTCAAGATAAATCTAACCGTCTGCTATATTCAGAGGCAAAATTTTTACAAGCAACTTATAGCGCAGAGTCAATGAAAATCTGTGCCGAACAAAATCTCTACTACTTTAAACAAGCAATTGGGGGTAATAAGAATTCAGAAAAATGTTTAGTTCATATGGCGCAGTATTTGGAGAAAATGTATGAAGCTAAATCAGATGCTGAGCAAAACTCAGAGGCGGGAAAGAACATGCTTTATGAAATCATGGGATATTATGCTAGAGCCATGAAAGCCGGCAACGAGAGTATGTACCAATCTATGCCCCGTCTGCTCAGCATTTGGTTTGACTTTACATCACAAGTTGGAGAAAACGATATTCCTAATATGTCTATTCAACAAACTTGCACCAAAATGACTGAATTAGTTAGCAAATGCTGTGACATACTGCCCACGTATATATTTTACTCGGCGTTTTCTCAGATACTCAGTCGAATTTGTCATCCATCACTGGCGGTTTTTGAGGTTCTCAAGACGATTATCATTCTTCTCCTAGAAAAATATCCCCATCAATCATTGTGGATGCTGTTGCCAGTTCTCAAGTCATCTTATACTATGCGGGCTAAACGCTGTCGTCTCATTTTGAGCGACAAACGCCTGTCCAAACGTGAGATAATCAAATATGTCGATGACTTCAACTCTCTGTCCGAAAAGCTTATTCAGTTGACAACTAAAGACACTGTGGGATTAGCACAAAGTGACCTCAATGTTCGAAATTTGGTCCCGAAGCTTCCAAAGCTATTTGAAGATCCAGGATTCTCGGAAATTCTTTTGCCATTTGACAAGTACATGCAAGTAACACTTCTTAATGGGAACCGATCTGTCCAGGCAGATGACTCAGTTACGAAGCTTACACCGGTCAATCCATTTCCCAACAAACAAATATATATTTGTGGAATAAAGGAAGAAGTTGTGGTGCTAAGATCTCAAGCGCTGCCTAAAAAAATCGTTTTTTTGTGTAGTGATGGAAAGCAATATACGGCTATGCTAAAGCCCAAGGACGATCTGAGACTTGACTATCGATTGATGGAGTTCGATGCATTGCTAAATAGATATCTTCGTTTGGTAAGCTACAAATTATAGGAAAACTTTAAAATCATTTGTTTACATAAATTCTTTTTTTTTCAGGATCCTCAAGCTCGACAACGTCGTCTTCACATTCGAACCTATGCTGCGATCCCTTTCAACGAAGACTGTGGCTTAATTGAATGGTTACCAAATCTTACAGCATTAAGAGTCATACTTATGGGTATATACAGATCACGAAAACTTGGTGTAGCCGATAAGGAACTGCGATCTTTTATTCTTCCCAAAGAAGAAAAACTTGAGAAGAAGAAACAAGTTTTTAACTTTCTTCTATCACGCCATCCCCCAGTTTTCCACGAATGGTTTATCTATCAGTTCTCTACACCACACAACTGGTATCAAGCACGAAGTTCATATATCAAGACCATAGCTGTTATGTCAATGGTTGGCTATATTCTGGGACTGGGTGATCGACATGGAGAAAATATCTTGTTCGATGAAACGAACGGAGAATCGGTTCATGTTGACTTCAATTGCTTGTTCAACAAAGGTGAAAGCTTTAACATTCCAGAAAGAGTTCCATTTAGATTGACCCAGAATATGGTTCATGCAATGGGTCCCCTTGGGATTGAAGGTCTCTTTCGAAAGTGCTGTGAAATTACTTTAACGGTCCTGCAAGCACAAAAGAAAACATTAATGTCTGTGCTGAAACCATTTGTATATGATTTGAGTAGACTCGGAAAGAAAACTGGAAATAATATTGAGAAAACTGATCCGCAGGCTATGGATAATGTTAGTCGAATTGAAGAGAGGCTTCATGGATATGTAAGAAAATTACTTTTACTAAGATGTTTATCAAATTGATTTTCTTTTTTTTTACTGAACAGGTCCAGAGAAGAGGAGCAAATCGAATGCCATTGTCAATAGAGGGACAAGTTGAATTTCTCATAAACGAAGCTACTGATATAAATAATTTAGCAGTTATGTACGCTGGTTGGGGTCCTTATTTGTAATAACTTAACTAATTTTATCATTTAATGTAAATAATGTTGTTGTTAAACCTTAAATCACAAAATCATTCAACCCATTCAAATTATTTTTGCTAAGTTCTTTAATAATCGTTTTTTGTTGTACAACTAAACTTGATATTTTTATATTAAATTTTTTAAAAACATAAATTTGAATTTCAATCTTCTTGATGATTCGTTTTCAATTATAGAAGTATGAGGATCCGCAGTTCAACAAGGGATTGCAACGGATTTTTTATGGCTAAGTAAAAATCTTAAATGCAAATTCTTTAAAATCGAACGAATATAACCGTATTAGTCATTTTGTCAAATGGAATATTTATTTGAAAATGTGAAATATTTATCCATTGAAATTTTACAGAAATTTCGGAGATGTAACTGATTCGAAGAAAAAAAAAACTGAATCAATATAATACCAAATTCGTATTTCGTACAAGTTAATTAAAAAATAACTTAAGGTAGCGCTACAGTCCGAATTGGTCAATTGGTCCTTTTGTGCTTTAAACAAAAAGTTTAACAATGACTTTCATGATCTGTCGCCATCAAAATTCTTGTGTTTTTTCAATACTTACGTAGGCTAGTGTCATACATATGTAAATAATTTAAAGACAAAATTATAATTATGTTTAGAAATAGTTCTTAAATAATTCAATACTATTTGTCAATACAGTTGAAACTGTTTGTTCTTTTAAAGTACCGCTTTCTAATGTCTCGAGTAATGCTCTTTAAAATTGGGAAAGTCCCTAAAAAATGTAGAAGTCTCATCTTCCAGTTTAATTGTTCTGTTGGTAATTTTGTGTCGCTCTAAGCATAATTAATCCTGCTCTCGCCTTTAATATCCACCGAATAATTAATAAACATAGAAGTTCCCATTTTTCTGACTTTACTTGTGAAGTATTTCCATTATCTGGACAGCACCCGAGACTAATAAATAAACTAAAAATTATATTTTTTTATTTAAATATTTTGTTTACAGTCATTGCTAAACCATTCGTGTTCTTAGATGATTTCTGGTTTAAAAATTAAAATAAACTATCATGCTATTAGAATGTTCGTGATGTCACTTTTTGCACGAATGATTTAAATCTATGGAAACAAATTGAATGCAACCTTGAAACAGAGCAAATACCATCTAATAGAACGTATGAAAATAATGTTTTATTTATATAATACAATTTATCAGCTTATTTCAATCAAAACGTACATATATATACATCTTAGTATTTTCAAAAATATTAATTTTTGGATATTTCCCTTGTTCTACTTAATTATATATAACTTGGACATCTTTATATAACTTTAAGGCATCTTTGACAACGAACCACGTTATAGTTATACCCAAACAGAATGATTTTAGCAGATGAACAAATTGGAAGATAGCCCAAAAATAGACGAGAATTATTATTTCAATTTTAAAAATTCAAGTGAAGAGTGACCTGTGATAAAAATATTATCGAACATACTCATTTTATTCCGATTCACCACCACAAGAAATTCCTGTTTTGATAATAAAAATCCAATAAGCGCGTGCTTATTTATGTTCCATAAATCTGTTGATAAAAAACCAAATTAGCACTACCTATCCGGGAGGGATTTGAGGTTACATAACTTTCATTCAGATATGACAATTGGCAAGCATATCTTTTTTCCGAAGATTCTGCTTAACTTTTTTCTCTCGTCATAAAATATAAAACAAACAAACAATATCTTTGATTGTTTTCGATTATTCATCGAAACCAAAAAATATTGTACAATAATTTATTTATACAAATCCGAAGGGATAACTGCATTTTCTCATATCCATTAATAACAAATAAAATTTAATTTAACTTCCTTAGCTCGTTGTATTATTTTCTATTGCCTCGAATTTTGGTTACGGCTGCAACAATGTCTTTGACTTGTGGAATTGCATGTATTTCAAGTGTTTTTGCATATGGCATCGGCACATCAACACCTTTTATTAATAAATAAATAAAAAAAAAAATCAGCTCAATACTATTGAAATACATTTAAATATTTCAAGAATACTTACCACACACTCTCCACACGGGAGCATCTAGTTGGAAGAAGGTTTCATCTTCCATGACACGTGCACAGACTTCTGCACCAACGCCTGTTTCAAAAAAAAAAAAAACAATTTTATACAGAATACATTTTAATTAATAAATTATTGTTCATACCGCTTGATGGCCATCCATTTTCGACTGTAACTAAAAAGTGGGTTTTTTTCACAGATGCAAAAATAGTTTCTGTGTCTAATGGACGAATTGATCTGAGGTTAATAACTTCAGCTTCGATACCTGCGAGTTTACAATGTTTAGTAATATATAAGATAATAGTTTTCATTGTTTTTTTTTTGTTCTTACCTTTCTTTGCCAATTCGGCGGCAGCTAGCAAAGATGTTTCTACAGCCTTTGAGTGTGCAACGATCGTAACATCCTTCCCAGGCCTCTGGATTTTCGCTTTACCAATTGGCAGCACAAAGTCCTTATCCATGACTTTGTCATCCACCGGGTATGGAACACCATACAAGATTTCGTTTTCTAGAAAAACAACTGGATCGGGATCACGAATAGCGGCTTTCAGGAGACCACGACAATCTTCTGCGTCATAAGGTGAGATTACTTTAAGTCCAGGGCAGTGAGCATACCATGCTGCAAAGCATTGAGAATGCTGAGCGCCTACACCAGCAGCCGCTCCATTGGGTCCACGGAATACAATGGGTACATTTACAACACCCGAAGACATGTAGAATGTTTTGGCAGCCGAGTTGATAATCTAAGCTCGATGCATTAATAGTGTTGTTAAAAAGAGATTTGTTAACAGGTATAAAAAAGCGACTCACTTGATCAATGGCTTGCATGGCAAAGTTAAAGGTCATAAATTCACAAACTGGCCTGAGATTGGCCATGGCAGCACCGACAGCAATTCCTGCGAAACCCATTTCTGTGATTGGAGTATCGATAACCCTCTTGTCACCATATTTTTTCCAAAGGCCTCTTGTGATCTAAAAATGAATAAAATAGATACACTATACAGGGTGGTAAATTTTTTAATATAAAAATAATTTATCTTGCTCCTGCATGTATCCATTCATTTGCTTTGTGAATCATTAAAAAAGATACGAGTTCAGGACAGGATGGAAAACCAAAAATCCAGTTCTATGACACGAAACTTTAATAACGTTTTTTTGAAAAATATTTTTGAACATATGTATATGTAATTTTGTTTTCTTAAAAAAGCACCAACATTTTCATCGACGCGAAATAAGGAATTACTTCTTGATGGAATTAGTTTTATCTAATTATTTTGGAAACAGGTTTCGCAAAACTTTATACCGGTACTTTAAAAATACAAAATCACTAAAATCTGTGAATTTCAGAACAGTAGTTTGAGCAAAATAATTCTTTATGATAAAATAAGGTGGATAAGGAAATTGCAGAAAACCGACATTGCATGCGGAGAAGTCTTGCAGATCGACCCAAACAACTATCAACTTTTAAAGGAAAATTATTCAAAAAACCGCAGATTCGTAATCAGCCGATTGGAAAAGCATTGCAATCGGAAAGCAGAATTTACACAGCCAACTTAATTATGACTTACAAAAACTAATTTTAATATCTACTTTGAGCTCAAACGACATTTCATTAATATTCAAAGTTAGAAGTAAAGTTCCCCTTTTGAATGGAAGTCCATACAATGGAAGTTGCAACCTTGGTAATCTTAAATCGAAGAAAAACTGCTTCCATTTTTAAGTATAGGTTTTTTTTTAACCGGCAGAGTCACATGCTTCGTTCATTTCAATGAAGTCCGAAAATGATTGATATACTAAATGGAATGGGTGCAACTTGTATATTTTCTCAACTACAACTACAATTTCGAGATGTTTTTTTTTTAGCACAGAATATACATAGGATACATAAGAATATACATTGTTAATAAATGAATATCTGGCAAAATTTATTTATCTCGAAAAAAGCTCTAGAGATTTTGATGAAATTAAGTAAGTACCGTATCTTCGGATTTAGGGAAACGTTTAATCGGTTTAGTAGCTTAAGCTAGGGTGAGATGCAGGCAATCATACTTAAAGACAGACAGACCAAATTGCGGGAACCATTTTTTCGCGTTCTCTATTATCCTAATGTAAGGGCTGATTTATATCTCTAGCTGTATTTTCTTTAAAATTTCAAAACTTGCCCTGAACCTTGTCGCAATTGAAAACAGCTAGAGCGGTTTTAAAAAGATATACATACATACATAATTGAATACAATTTTTTTTCGATATTTCAAAAAAAGGCGGTTATTTTTTTTAATTGAATTTTTAAGTTAAATTGTTAAATTTTAATGTACTTAATGTTATTTGCCAATAGTAATAAAATACAAATATCATTACCATTTCTAAGGCATTTTTGTTCACAAAAAAAAAAAAACACTGAATAGGGTGATAACAAAGTTACAAAAAATGTGCAAATGTGCTATCTTTCTTTAAAAAAAAAATAGCCTTACTATTCTATGTGCCAAAACTTGGTTTACTGTTAAAAATTTAAGTTTATTTCAAGTTGATAAAATTAATGAATGTGGCAGTTCTTGAAAAAAATTCAAAAGATAAATAATTGAAAGGCAGCCTGATTTTTTTTTAATTTTTCTAAGCTTCCTAAGTTTACAAAACGAAGGAATGGCCCAGTTAGACATAAAAATAAAGTTTAAGAGCTGACTACTAGTAGGGTTAGTTTTCTTAATATGTACCACAAAAAAAATAAAGTTCAAATTAAAAAAAAAACGCTTATGAACGGAAATTTGTACTGAATATTCGATTGTGTTCAAGTTTTCCCAACAATATGGAACTGTTAGGTTTTTAAACCCAAAGGTGATATGAAATAGATGTGTGATAATTTTCGCATACTCGAGACATGGTTCTAGATTCTCAGGAATAGTCATAATATCGATTTCAATCGTCTATGACTCGTTTTCGAATATCGATCAACAATCTCCTACCGCAATTTTTCTATTTCCAAGAAAAATATTTTTACCAAACGGAAATACTCTACACCTATTTCCGACCTTATTTGTGACATTGCTTTTTTTTATTTAAGTTCCATCAAAATTTCATAGAACGTCTCCAAAACTTGTTTTGAAAAACAGTAATTCCTATTACTAATAAAATTAAAATAGCGAAGTTAGGCTTTAAGTTAACCGTTACAACCTAAAAGTGTTCATTTGTTTCAACCTCTTACAAGCTCTACATCTTGAAGCAGGAGTTTATCAATTTAACATTCCTAACGCCAAACCAAATTTAAGCCTTAAAATTACAAGAGGTAGGTATATAATCTTTCAATCAACTTGGCCTCTTACTATAAATAATAGTAGTATAGTTTGGTCTTTAATTCAATATGAAATATTTACATAAATTGCAATGTGTACAGCAAAGGTTGTTGAACTCGATGTAATGACCTTCAAATTTGAATGTTTATCTTAATGATAAACTTTCAAGAAGACTAATGATGTTTGTATAAACAAAATGAAGTACCTAATTATCGTCTGATAAGTGATTCATGTTGTGTCCACGTGTGTTATAAGAGAAGATAGCTCTCTTCACAATATTTATCAATTAAATATGCGATTGCCAATCACAGTTTACAATTATTTATTATTTCGATTATCTTCAAAACTTTATCGAAAGGTTATTCTTATTATGATGAAGCACAAATAGAATAGTTAATGTATGTCAGTCAGTCTTTCTATCTTTATGATAAGAACAAACGGTTATATGACAGTTTCATAACAATCACCGCTAAATTGGAATTTTAGCTTCTAACAAGCTTCGCTAATCAATGAAAAGCTTTTATTAAATATAAACTTTAATTAAATTCCTAATTAGTTTGTTTACGTTGCAGCACGAGTTGATTGAATTTTCTTTTAAATAAAAAGATTTTTGATAAATCATAAGGAATGACTTTTCATCCTTTCCTTTGCTGACATAAAATATTCATTAAAATTGTTCTCCAAATTAATTAACCTACGCTAAGTAGAGAACTGTTTGCGCACGCCTGTGAACATTCGATTCGAACCTCAAACCCAGGAAGTAAACAAATATTTCCATAATCCACCCGTATGTAGAGCGCCTACATTAAAAAATACTTGCGAAATATATAAATTTCTATTTCATGGCCAAATTGCAACGATTACGACGAGCACCGGCCGCCAGAAATGCCCTCAAACAACCGCTCTGCTGTGGCAAAAAATCATATTAGATAACCTAAACTTTGTTGCAGTTCAACATCAGTTCGACCGTCATCGTTGAAAGTGTTTACGTAACCACGAGAATTTTCTGATTCAAAAGGCTTTTTTTTCGTTTGCTTTTCTTACCTTATAGGCTCCATCGTATTGGGCGACCTCTTCGCCAAGGATGAAGACCCTTTCATCGCGAGCTAATTCTTCATCCAAAGCACTATTGAGAGCATCACGAACGGTCAATTGTTTGGCAGCTAGGGCTCGGGCAGTGGTAGAGAATGCACGACGGGCTGTGGAGGCAACGATTGGGAGCATCATGATGAGAAAGCGATTTAATTTGAATGCTCTTGAGGTGAATTAAATATTCAGAGGATAAATCCTTGCGTTTTTGAATCGAAAATTCGGCAAAATTGAAAGCGAATTTCAATTTTTGTTGGTCGATTTATTTGGTTAATTGTCGAACTCTCTTCAGCACTAAGGGTGAATGGAGGTCGATAAATTATTTATTCACGAGCACGACGATTTATTTCACACTAAACTTTTTTGTGCAAAGCACTTTTTTAATGAAATGTCAAATTTCTTATAATTTTTTTTTTCATTTTGACATTTGACACATTACGATTGGTATAAAAGACTAAAAAAAATTGAAAGTGCAAGCGTAACCAAAAGCTCTAACGTGTGATGTATATACGGAAGATTATACGGTGAACCAGAACCATAAAATAAATAAGGGTATTCATGCAACGAGATAATTTTCCGTTTTGCAGAAAGATATAATTTTCCGCTTTACGTTTGCATGAGCACCCCATAAAAATTCTTGCATAAATGTGAGAAATAATCAGCTGTCACAACTAAACGTCACATATTACTTCTTGAAACTTTATGAGGTTTATTTCTTCACTTTCTGCATCAATTTTGTGAGATAAAATTATCTGGTTTGCAGAATTTTTTTCCCATACAAATTTTGACAGCTCGTTTCTGCGGAGATAAAATTATCTGGTTTCTGCGTTTATCCGAGTTTTCCACCGTTGCATGAATACCCCTAATGTCATTTTCCTTTATTATGGCTGTTAAAACATTGTCGAAGATATAACACTCACTATATTTATATTGCTTATATTATTATTTGAAGTAATTAATATTTGAAGTAAGCGTTATATTAGCACATTTACTTCAATAAAGATTTTCTTATTGGATTGCACTACAATAAATATATCAGAAAATCTTTACATCAGCGAGTTTATGCCAACAAAGGATTTATTATTGCAGCAACTCCAATAAATACATCGGGAAAGGTTTATATCAGCGTTTTCTTTTGATTTTTTTTATTAAAGCAAATACATTTTTGTTTCATATAGAAGTACTATGTTAGTACTATAGCAATAGAACAATTCTACACCTCTAGAGGCTTGCCAAACTTTTCTGAGGTTAACCCGGCGAATCCCACGAGTGGAGCCTTAAAGTGAACCAGTAGAGTGGGAGAGTTGTGGTCTCACTCGACATCCTGACAATCACCGGTAAATAAAAAAAAGAAGATTAAAGTGCTATAGCAAAGACTAAAGGCCAACCCAAACCGACGTGAAACTGTCGTAACGACGAAAAAACGATAACAACAACGATTGAAAAATCACGTGCGGTGACTACACAGTGTTGTGCCCAATCACGTTCCACTTTTTCATTTCGTAAATAAATGAAAAGTAATAAACATAAAAAACTTTTGAAAACATTAATCTACACCTTTGAAATTACAATGAATGACAAATTGACATTCTCATTGAGAAGAAGCCAGAAAAAAAATAAACAAACGTCAAAAAGAGGAACAATTTGTATTGCGCACTCGGAAAATTCAGTTCCCTTCGTGAGCATCTTCCCCCTTCACTCCTCATCCCTCTTGACTACAAACTGGCTGGTTAGGCGATTGAAAAATCACCGTGTAGCCAGGCACAATCATAGCAACGTGTTGTTATTGTTGTTTCATTGTCGTATCCGAATGATTCTTATTGGTCTTGGCAAGCCTTAAATCTCCTTAAAATGTCTTCTACCTTTCACACGAAGAAACAAAACTTCTAAAGATTTATGTTCGTTTTTTTTTTAAATCCATTCGTTGAACACACAATACGGACATTTTGAGGAGAAATGTCAAAAAAATTTGTTCATTACCTCGATCTGGAGATTTTCTTTTTCTCCTTTGTTTCCTCCTTTGTTTCTCACCCTGGAACTGTTGCTAGCAGCTCAGTTTTCTCGTTTGACATGTCTTTGGACGATGCAATTCCCGTTCTTCTATGTGCATGTCCAGTTCTATTTCAAAGACGACATCTACTGGTGTTCACAGCGCGATCATAATCCTCCCTGATACAATTTTTTAATTCATGACCTGTTGAGAGAGGATGTTTTAAATTATGACTTATGAGCCTCATAGTTTTACGAGCACTCGGTGAATACCAGCCGTATACTTCACTTAAGAGAATTTTAAACCAGACATCTCAGAAGGATTTGTACAAATCGCTCTCTTAAACGGTATTTTCATAATCAGATTTTTTGACGTAGACATGGTTTTTTATAATTTTATAAATAACAGTGTTCAGTTTTTAGAATATTTACATTTCTCGGATTAACATTTTCAGTCAGTACTGTACTGCTTACCTTATTACGTAATTCATGTCTAAACCAACTGTCAAATATTCCTTACGTTACGTCTGTCATTTTTTGCACTTTGGGCCAAGGCAAGAAAACAATTTTTTTCACAAAAATTTTCTTTCAACCGCAGTAGCATTCAGTTTCGTATTCGTAGTTTCTCTAGCTTTTTCTGTCCAATTTTCTTCCCAAATGGAGAACATTGAAAAAGTTTGGTTGGGTCCACTGCCTCCAGATTCGCCATACGTTAAGCCATTCCGATTCTACTTTGTACAAAATGGTATTGAAAAGAATTGGGATCTACTTAAAGTCCACGACAGTGTAGCCATAATCATTTACAATACAACACGGAATGCCTTGGTTTTTGTCAAACAATTCCGACCAGGTTTGTTCTTAATTAATCTTATCTTTTTTTTTGTTGCAATTTATTGATTAATTTAAACTGAATTGTAATGATTTCTCCTTGAATGCAAATCAGCGGTTTACCATGGTGTCGTAACCAGTGATGGAAGAGAGTTCAAAAATGTCGATTTGAAAGAATTTCCACCAAAACTAGGAGTCACTATGGAATTGTGTGCCGGAATTGTAGACAAAGATAAGAGTTGGATTGAAATTGCCCGTGAAGAGGTGGTGGAAGAATGTGGCTATGATGTTCCAGTGGAGAGAATCGAAGAAGTGCTTACTTTTAGGTGAGTCACCAAGCGGATGTTGATTTTGTCAGTGAATAATTTGGTTTTTTGTGCATAGATCGGGAGTTGGTGCATCTGGGGCTCAGCAAAAAATGTACTACTGTGAAGTAACTGATGCCGATAAGGTCTCCAGCGGCGGTGGAGTCGATGGTGAGGTCATCGAAGTTGTTGAGTACAACTTGGAAGACGCCCGCAAACTGGTCACCCAGGGTGCTGTCAACAACAGCCCACCAGGTTTCCTGTTTGGAGTCCTTTGGTTCCTCACCAACAAAGCTCCCAAGGCGTAGAGATGCTATTTAATTTTTAATTCTTTCTCGGATGAGAAATATTCCTGAATCACCAAATGAGATAACCTGAAAATTCTTTCGTTAGATAAACACATCGTGATCGTGATTGTATTTTATGATTAAAAAAAAAACAAAAGAACAAATTATTAGTTTATAATAAAAAGACAAAATGAAATAACCAAAAAAGCATTGTTGTTGATTGATTGATATACAAAAATAAATTTAAATTCCCTATTGCGGCTTTGGTTAAGGTTAGATAATAGAAATTGAGGTTTTTAGGTTTTATTTGTTGCGAGAGAGCCTAATTTTAAAATAAGCCATTCTTATTTTTACGATAAAAGAATATATTTATCAGCCCGCCACATATTAAACTGATAAGAAAATAACCCCTAATTGATGCCATGCAATTTTATACAACATGTGGATAGAAATGGACATACATAATAATCAGTAAATAAGATGTTGCAAACATAAACTGAAATAGCTAATAGAGCTAGCCAAAAGGTTCTTTAAACAGTTACCGTTATTGTGTTAACTCCATGGATGGAGGATGGAGAATATTGACCAAATATCCGAGTTGCAAGAAATTGCATTCAAAGTGAGCAGCACAGAATAACCTCCATACATTGTATCTATCTTTTTAGTTTTCCTTTAATGCCGCGTAGACATGCGGTTACAATCGCCTCTGCTTTTCTAGTGATAAGGTTTTTATCTTCAAAATTACATCATATTCGAATAGTTGGAAGAAATAATATTGTTTTTATTTAATAATTGCGTGATAACGATTCAGAATTAATTACTTTCAACGTTATCTATATAAAATATTTTATATATTACATGAAAAAGTAATCCACGAAGGTAATCTTTGTACGCCAAATCTGAAAAAAATTCACAAAAACTGAATCACTTAACCGATTTTGAAGTCCACTGATACCTTTACTTAAAAAAAATAGTAAAATCAAATGATTAAAATACTAGCTTTAGTTTATTATCATCATGATCTGAAACAATGATGCAGCTATTGTATTTGTTCATATTTTATTTTTTTTTGCATATTTTTCAACAAATAAAATAAAAAATATTGACAACTTTTTTCCACAATTTTTTTTTTGAACAATTTGTATTCTCGCGATTTAAAAGCAAAATACTTACTTTTAATTAAAAAAAAAATGTTTATAATGTTGAATATTTTGATACAAAGGTAATATTATTTAAATTATAAATATGTACATATAACCATTACATTTTTTTAATCACAATCAGTCAAATCGGTTATGAGGCAATCGAAAACAAAAAATCAGGTTCCATGATTTTTGAATAATATTTTTTTACCAATTAATTTGGATCTCTTACGAAAACCCATTTTGACATAATCGTTATATCTGATGATTTTGAAAAAAACTAAGTTTGTCGTAATGGTTATACGAGAGGTATATGTACTTAGTTTTGGATCTAAATAGAAACATAGGTACTCTTTGGTACCAAGAAAAACTGAAACAGTTTAAACTTAACGTAGATTTAGATACGATTATAAACTAGATACCAACATAACCGTGAAAAATGAAGCTTATCCGCCTTTTTATCCCAGGCAAGTCAAATACAAAATCCCAAAAGAGGAGCTCGTTGGCCACTATTCGGTATAAAAAACTACATAAAAAAATTTAAAAAATTTTAAAATTTTTAAAATGGTTTGAAGCGACCGGCCATGAAACTTTTCCATTTGAAATTATTTTACAATTTAAAGTTTCATTGCCAGTTGTACCAAACGTTTTTTTGAAAAGTATTAGGATTTTGTAAACTCTACGCCTTTGTTGTGCCTCTTGTCTTGCGAACAGCTGTTGATTCTTAATTTTTTTTTTTCACAAAGCATGTCCCCTTCACCAAAGCTGTCAATTTTCAAAATGAAAATGTTAACTTAAAAGTAAAATAGATTCATGTTGATAGGATCTTAAAAAAAAAATCTTAACAACAACCGAGCACAACAACATATTACGAGTATGTATATTAAAGCAAGAAAAAAACCAATTCAGTCTAAATTGTTCCGGCATGTACTTGCCATGTCCTCAATCTAGGCTTTTTTTCAAAACAAATACAAAAAAATTACATCTTTATTAGAGAGGACACAACAACTTCATTTTGAGTAACAAAAAACCAACGATCTCCATAAATGGATTACTCTTATCCACTTTTTGTTGTTGTTTAATAAAAAAGGAAAACAATGCAAGCCAAACGGTAATGTTCAGCGATTTCTATTGTTCGGCGAAATAGTTTTTTGGTGAAAAGCATTACATAGGTACTTACATATGCTCTGGGCAACCCAGAGCAATATAGCCTCTCGGCTCGGCTCAAAGATTTGCTAGAGATTCGCGACGCGACACATGCATCACCGAGCACATCATTAAATGTTCCGCTGGCTATCCCCGGAACCCACATATAGATATATTACTCGCTCTCTGTTCCAGTAGTGTATATAACCAGCGCGAGCACGGACCGGCAATGGCGCAAAATGAGCCAACCAATTTAAGGTAATATCAATTCGAGGCTAATTGGTTTCGGATTTATAGACCTGTGTTAAATATTTATGTTTGTGTCAAGAATGCAGCGCTGGTAATTGTCTGAATTGCAGCACCATCATATACAGCATCCAGAGGCCCATGATGCACTATACACAAATAGCAGTCCAGCCCGATTATATACCAGCCTAGGAAAACTAATCCAAATTGAACGGCTAACGTCGAACGAGCGTATAATATGGATAGGTAAGTTACTATACAGTCTTTGTCGAACATATAGCTATAGCAAAGCGCACGAAACGCTCGTTGATCCAGTAAACACATGCCTTCTATGGACAGCCCGATATCGGTCTTCTTCTTTGCCTCGTCGTCGTTGTCGTCGTCTATATGAGCACTTGGGTAGTCCGTATGGAAGCTGAAATCCTTCGGAATGATAATAATATTGCGATAAACAAATTTATTACCACAACCGTGTGAGATCTGATTCAAGTCTATTCATTATTGGGACCCATAGATGCGGCTTGGCCCAAAATCTCACGTCAAAGCTGTGCTGGAAATCTCACTCCCATATAATCGAATCGGTGGCAATCGATCGTGCAACGTGCACCACACCACCATCGCTCTGTGCCACCTGATTTCTAATTATTAAGTACTATGTTCCATTTGATTGGAACAAGGATTTCGTTCAATTTGGCCGACGGCGACTGCGACGGCGCGGCGGCGGCGCGGTGGTGGCTCCATCTGTTAACACGTCCAAGTGCGGAGTACATAATTTGAATATGGTAACAAATTATGATGGTAAAGTTGATTGGTCATTTACTTGGCTTAAAATACTGAGTGGATTGGATGTATGTACTTGTGTAGGCCCGTATGTGCTGCAGAGACATGGGCAAAATGAAGCAATAACAAGTGCATCAAGGATGGAGAGAAAACAGAAAAACGTCGAGAAACACACAACTTGTACACTTAGAGAAAAACAAAACGCCTTGTAAACGTTAGCACTTCGTGATGAAGTTAATAATTATCATATATTTACTAACTCAGAAAAGAAATTATTAATGTCGAAAATTGTTATTTTGTTAAGGTACAGAATATGCAAATTACAATTGAATAAATACACCGAGAGAAAAATCTTGGTCGAATCGAAAATCAAAAAAATTATAAAAATGTCTGAGGTGAAAACTTGAGGAAAAAGTCATGAATCGGTTAGAAAATTAATACAGTAATGAAGTTTTCTAAAACTATTTAAAATGTCTCGGCGCACAAAAATTAAAAGAATTATTAAAATAGCTAAGGTCTAAGGCCGGTTACGACTAACGCTAGTTGGCTTGATTCACATTTTTTCGGATTTTTTTACAATTTATTTGAAGATTGATTTTCATTTTCTTTTTTGAAAATTTTTATTTTTCCAATTTTTTTTTGGCGTAATTTTGTAAACGGTTCTTAAAAATTCCCACTTAATTGTTTCCAGACAATTTTTATTCCAAAAATTTTGTTGTTGACAGAACAATTTTTTTATAAATTTTTTTTTACATTTTGTTCATTTTTTTTTTCAACAATTTATTTATTAAAATTTATTTTTTAACCAGTTATTATCTACGTAAATTGTTTGACTTAATTTTTTTTTATTTCAACGCTAAACGCAACTTCTGTAGTTTTAAAATACATTTCAGTTTGAAAATTTCTTGAAAGCCGCAAAATATTTACTTGCAATCAAAAAGAAATGCATATATTAGGACCTGCGACTGAAAATAAATAACGCTTACATAATGCTACAGAAAATATATATGGAACTAAATTAATTAGCATTTACTCCAATAAAGATTTAACTTCAATTCAAAAAGATTATCTGAACACTTTAGCTAAGAATAAAGGACGGCCGACAACGAAAACAATAATAACAACACTCACAGAAAAAATCATGTAAAATTAAACAGAATCTTACCAATTATACATAATTATATATAAATGTATTACAAGAGGTCATTAAATTAACCAGATACAGTGCAGAAAAAATCCTAGCTTAGCTAAATCTATACTAGAACATTATTTAAATGATACGGATGATCTTGTTAAATTAACTACATTACAGTGTCATTTTAACTTAAATGTTAATTAAACAGTTACGACAGATAAATATATGAAAAGTATACCAAGTCCAAGGGTCTTGTTTAAAAATTACCAGACGTTTTTCTTTGAGTGAACGTGTTGTTTTCAATGACAAAAACACAACATGTTGCTATTATTGTTTTTGTCATTGCTGCAAAAGCGATGTAAGTTAAATATGGTCTAACGTCAAGTGATGTTTTTATAACCTAGCAAACTTCCCAATTTATATTTCATTTTATAAAGTGGGGATTTTTAAATTAAAAGCCTTTTCTCACAGTATATTCGTTCATAACAATTATAAAACAGACATAGATATAGATAAAAGGATTTCGCGTGATGCAGTGTGCACCGTGTGACGCAAAAGCCATCGATAGACGAGAGTCAATGGAACATTCTATACTCGATCGCTCCGCGTGAACTGTGGAAAACCAGTTTCAGGTTCAGTCCAGAGAAGAGATCTTCGGATGTTGGATATTGGCAAAGTAAATTTCTGGAGGTAACGTTCCGAGTTAGCGAATCACCGACAACAGTTCGTTTTAAGTGATTTACATGCATTTTTGCTTATTTACATCCCTAAAGCCGCATATGTATGTGATTCCATATCTCCTTAACTATAGATATATACTGTATGTGTAGAGACTTACTTGTTTGAAGAGCGATCGAATCCAAGAATCATTTCGGTTCCAGAATTTGAAGATTTTTTTAAGTATTCTTAAAAATGCTAGCAAAATAGATCGGTAAATATGAATTTATTTATGCTTTTTATTATCTTTTTTTTTCAATAAAACTATCCATAGATTTTGAAATAAAAATATTAGAATTTTTTTTTAAATCGAATATAGTTTCAACGGTTAAGTAAAATGGATCGAATTTAGCGTTTGTAATATTATTATATTACTAGATTGTAGCACGGCACCTCTGGTGCAATCTCGGTGATGGAGAATTCAAATTGGTTCCTTTTTCTTTTCAAGCATTAGCGACTAAAGCCACTTAAAAATCTCAATCATTTTAAGCTTAATCCGAACGGCAGGGATGAGAAGCACTCTATTCTTAACAAGTAAATTATTTAATTTCTCGCAAGAGGCAGCAGCCCGTAGAAAAAACATTTCGGCATTTAAGTGGCCCAGACTACAGTTGAAACCCAGGCCCTTGATCTAACGATGGACTGCTAAAAATATTTCGCATTATTAATGTAATATGAAAATTCTTTATTAAGTCAATCCGATTTCTGAAAATATACTTTTGGAAAGTTTATTTATTTTGTTGAGTTTAAAAATATTTCATTGTAAAAATTCCTCATGTGTTTTGTTTTGTAAAACCACAAACCGTCACAAATACGTAAAGAATATGTCTTTTGAAAAGTGAATCAAGTTAAGAAAAACAAATTTTTTTCTGGTTGATAGTTTTTAACTATTTTGGACTTATCTTTGTTTCGAGTTTTGTTATCAGCTCTTTTGTTTGATAGTTTATATCCTTAAAAGAATGTTCCCATTAATTTTTAATTTTAACCCAACAATTTTTAAGGGAAAAAGTTTTTCTTTATTTTTGATTTTGACGAAAAGGAAAATTGCATTTTTGAGACTTAAACTCTTTCTACCGAACACATATAACTATAGAAATTAAAAAAAATTAAACGGTTTAGTTTTTTTCTTTCTCTAAAGACAAACACAATTTTCAAGATAAAGAAGATGTGTATAAACAAAATGTACAAAGAAGAAAAAGTACCTTCAACTCTGCTTAATGTTGGCGTACCTACCTATAGTATAGGAACTTTTGACGTTAAGATAAATTTCTTAAAAATTGCATAATTCTTTTTTAATAATATCGATGATGGGAGCTAATTAAGTCCGTCTCTCAAGCTAAACAGGAAACAAAACTCTCATATACACAGCAATCCAATAACTTTTAATTAAGATCCAGGTCATCTTTGGTCTGACCACTAACTAACTAACTAACCAACCAACCATCAACCAACAACATGGATCTTTTCTCATCGAAAATATAAAATCTTAATGACCCAAACGTCTGAGAGAAAAATGTAGATCCATTTAGCGGCAAAAAAGTTACATACCTATGACACATCGTGCAGGCTTCCCGTATGGAGTATATTTTACATCCGATACAACAACTCTGCTGCAAATTTGTAGTACCATGAAAACTGACTGTGCAAAGGCTCTGTGTTTAAACGGCGAAGATGCACCAAAACTAAACGGCTATACGACGACAGACGACTGCGACGACCGCGACGAAGGCAGACAGACAGGTAATACCAAACCAAACGAAGCGAATAAAACATTTTTCGCATCTTAACTCTTAAATGCTGAAACTTTCTTTAAATGCATGCAATTAGAATGGCAGGACTTATCTTTCAGCTAAAGCCGCTCCCGCTACGGAGGGCGGTCGGTGGTGGCAGTGGCTGACCAAGACGGCTATAAACATAGTTACAGCTTCTATACAAAAAAAAAAGCCATGGCTACATGGCTGGTTAACATTGCGCTTGCAGATTTTATGGATGCCCATGTGTCCATCTAGTCATCTGGCCGTCGCCATCGCCATCGTCATCGCTAGGGCTGTTCGAAACCAGCCCCACGTGATGTCATAAATCCATATCGATATGACATTTACATGTACTTTAGCGGCAGCCACTACACGCTGTTGTTTCATACCTAAGCACCCGGCCAATATGTGTGGAAACATATACTTGAATCCCGGTGATGGTGATAAACAAAAAATCGAGAAAAAAAGGAAGAAAAGAGACTCATGGAAGTATCTTTGGCTATAAATATCGCGATGACTTAGGAAGAGATTCCCTGCGCTGATAGTACGCGCGCTTTAAGATGCTCACCATGACGATGGCATCCGTGTGTGCATCTATGAGCTGCTGCTGACGTGATTTACGTGAAGTGAAATGCACGTTTACAATTTAGTGCAAGCCAACCGACAACAAAGTGAAGAAGAAATAAAACATATTCTACACTTCATGGGTAACACCTTTCGTGCTCTCTTTATTAGGTTTAGCCTCTTCCATCTATCCATGAGTATGTCGCCCCTCCCCATCCTCGGCCTATAAAGTCCTAAACTCAACCTAGCCGGTGAATATCCATCTTTTCCACACTGCACTCTGGGGCTGTTGTATATCTATCTAACTGCGAACATATATACGATTCAATTAACTAATGTGGACGGTTACACTGTTTGGTTGGACGGCAGGCAACGGCATGCAGTAGTTTAGAGGGGCTGCAGATATAACGAAGTTTTGCATTTTTATACTCGTACACTGACAAGGAGGAGGATCTCATTCCGGTCCTGATTTCGTGCGAACGAGCGCATATTGCAGCGAAGAAATGTTCGACACGTTCAAATACTACATCAGAGGCTAGGATTTATATTACTTACAACACGTATCCATAAGCCATGCATTCTAGAATATAGCAAAGGTATAAAAAGGTACTTACTCTCAGCAAAGTGTATCTACAAATATGTGCTGTGTGATATAGATATAGCTTGCATACGTTTAAGAGATGAATAATGTGCCTTCAGAGCTTGATATACATACTTGGATTTCTTGGAGCTTGGCAAGCTATCGACAGCGTTAATCGTGCTTCTTTACGGTATAATTGAATGTGTCGTTGAAAGAAGAAGAAGACGTTTTGTATCCTCATTTTTATGTTTCGAGAAAACATTACAAGGTTCATGTTCATAGTCTTCGTTTGTTTGAGTTATGAGGTTGATTTTGGCTATTGAACTTACTAATCAGATATAGCCAAATCAGTTTGCTGTATTAACCTTAACGTCAGGTGTGTACAAATATTTACCTTCTATTATTTTACTTTTATTTCTTTGTTGATAGTAAGTTCATGCTGAGCAACTATTATTCCCATTTAAGTTCCAGTAAAGGGGTTTTTAAAGATATACTTTAAAGTCCAATTCAAAAAAAAAATATCATGACGAAATCAAATTCTCATCCGAAACAAATTAAGTATTTGTCTAAATATTTTCAATTATTTAGTAAACATGAGTAAAATTCATTTCTTCATCCAGAGTTTGGTCCTCTGGTCCTTTGCAGTAAGTTTGTTAAAGGTTTTTCATTTGGTTTTGTTACCATAACACTTAGATCAATGTGAATCCATTCGATCCAAAATTTTCTCGGATTCCCTTAAATTTTTGTTGCATCACCTGATTTTTGAATTTTTCTGATAACATATAAGGCTATCACACGAACGCGACCTTAACTCAACAAATCATTTTTATATTTCATCCGCTATTTTGAAATTTTCAGCAATAATGTCAGAGGTCTTAATCTGACGTCAAATTCAAAAACAATTTCGAGGATAAACATTTTTGATCCAAAAAAATTGTAGCGCTTGTGAGTATTAGATATTCCGGAATTGAATCTGCCAAGTATCAGAAATTTAGGGATCATAGACATAACGTACAAACAAAAATTATTGAAAATTCATTCTATAATAAAAGCGTCTTACTCTCTACTAACACTTTTGATGACTAATTCGAAAGCTGATAAGTTTGGGGATAGTTAAGTTAATCTTTCTTATTGTCTTTGCTCTTAAAACATGAGTGAGTTTTAATCTGGAAGTCTGTTTCATAAGCCGATCGCGGGCATGCGGACTGTCAGTAAACTGCTTCCATGCTTCCAAATTGTTGCTCTTCCCTATTTGTTCTTTGTCCGCTTCTTTGTGGTTCCCTATCCCTACTCACTAGATCTCCCAGCTGACGCTTGGTGAATTTAATTCCAGAATAATACTCATTTTTTTATTTCTTTGTCAGTCGGTCGAATGGGGCTTTTGTCTTACCCGTTAGTTTTTAAAGGGGAATTGGAACCCTTGGAAAACTATTGTCGATACTACAACAAGCTTAATACAAGGTTTTTGGTTAAGCTTTCTTCTGGAGCTTTGTCTTTTCGAAAATTTTTGAAATTATTAAAAACCAAATAAGTGACGATAACTATTTCAGTGAAATGAAATAAACTCTAAAAATAATAAACCCCTATTGGCCAGTCGGTAAAGAATTTATTTTGCAAAAGCACTCATCTCAAGTTTTATAATTGGAATAAAAGATGGATACACTTTTAGCTTTAAAAAAAAATGGAGTTCATATAAGTGTAGTGCGTTGGCCGCCATTTTGAAAAACGCGTTTTTATATTTATCAAGATTTTTTGAGAAAACGGTTCTTCCTACAAGAAATTTGTAATCACTCTTCTGATAGAGAATTTAATTAACTTTCGTTTTTGTTCATAAATGTTTTAAATAAAACTTATACTTTCAGATTTGAAACGCCTAAAAGTATTCTTAGTCTGTTAACTTGTTTCATAATATTAACCGTTAGAGAGATACGAGAAAAATGTTATCTTTTACGCGCTTTGTCTGTGAAATTTTAAGTCCTATCAAAAACATTGTTTACAAGATATTTAAATTGTCATTCCAAATATATTTACAAATTTTCTTAAAATTAGTCATTCTCGGGATATATGTACTCAGATTAAAATGCGTTCTTCAAAATTGCGACAGAATCGCAATTGTTACAGCCACGCCATTTTTATTTTTAACTAAGAACTGACCCATCTACATATCTTCTAATCATAAAATGTGAGATGATTGATTTTGCGTTATGGAAATTCGTTTTCAACTCTGCCTACTTAATTTAATTATTGGTAAATCCCGTTGTCTTTCAAAACTTTAACTTCCAAATTTGGTACTTCTTTGTCAAATTAAAATGTAGTAAGAAAAAAATATTGGTTTTTTATGATTTTAAGTTTCTGATTTTGATATGAAAGGAAAAAGAAAAAGCACTCAACTGTCAATATTGTCAAAAAAAAAGGCGTTTTACAATTTAATTGTTTTTATTTTGTAATAAATAAATATAAATTAGTTTTTCAAGTACAATTATAATTTAACTTAAAAATGTCTCTGCCGTGGATATGGATTAAATGGTGGTGTTGTTGGAATTGAAATTCTTCCTCCACCACCGTTGCCTGAACCGAATCTGCCTCTGTCGCGAAAAGCTTCAACAGCACTTGTTGATAAAGCAATCAAACCAAAAATTAACACGATCAAC